>CM034315.1:84445414-85645414 GCA_019925795.1 Dendrobium chrysotoxum | reverse complement strand
TGGGGGTGTAGTACGTGCGGAGACCAGATATAAAAAATCGTTCGATTTTATCTTTGTGAACAATAAAAACGCAGAGTTTAACAGTAAAAGTGCAGCTTATTACACTTTTACTGTTAACGGAGACAAATCAGACAGTTCTCTGTGTCCAGTCTCCACACGTAATAATTTCTCGTATGATTTGGTTTTCCCCTTCTTACGTGTTTGAGAAATTATAAAAAAATCTGAGGACATTGAGCTTCCATTATGGCCCTATACTTCGTCAGGGCCTTTTGTTTGAAGGGTGTAATATTGCCTCTTTTCAGCAAGGATGTACACTATTCTAGACAAGCAATCAAATCCATTGTTGATTGATACAGGAAGTAGCGATAGGAAAGGGCGCAGGCAAGAAGTCCCCTCTCATGACTGAGGCTCCTTTTCCAAAACTAGATCTTTGCTGAAGAAGATAACGCAGGGAGAAGAACAGCCAATGGCACTAGCCTAGATCCACTAATATGGTGTGGATGTTGAGTACTCTTATCTCTAACATATCAAAGCCGGGGAAGCTGCTCATGTGCGACGGCTCATCGTGAATGAGCATTTGGTTACTGCAGAATGAATATGCTTTGGCCGAATATTGCCCACAGAGAACAAGTGCATTGCATGGTGTAAGAGCTGGCTGCCTCCTTTCATGTCATCCCCCCAGCTCCCCCTTCCTCTGTACATATACCTCAGCCTCAAAACAATTGGACTAATATGTAAATTAATAGAGGGGTGAAGCTTTAAAAGTTTGAAGAAAAAATGATAGTGCAATGGTGCAACTGTGCAAGTTTACCAACAATGAGTTCCCAGCCTGTACATTCACAATACTAAGGAAATGTACTATAAAGGTTCAAAACATTTCTAATTACTTTTCTCCTTTTATCCATATCCATTCATCTATGTATGCATCCATATGTATGAGTCAATACAAATTAAGAACTAGTGATGCAAAATTGATCTAGTACTCCTATTAGTAATAGTGATTACAGGCATGTGAAGACTAGCATACATTCATAGGCATTGAAGCTGATCTAGAAATCTGTCTTCCCCGCCCAGAGAGTAATGGCGAAGAGGGAACAGAGAAAGATGATTTCAGCAGCGGCACACTGGCACCACCATGGATGGATTCTAAACTATGAATTGTAGAATGATCACTGGCCATTGGAGTTATAGTAGCGTTTGTAGCAATGATAGTAGCTGGCTGCAACTCAATTTGCACATACTGGTTTTCGGTGGATTCCTCAAACAGGTCTTGGTCATCTTCTTCAATTGAGTCAATTCTGTTTGTTTCTGTATGTATTGTTGATTCATAGATCCCTCGCCGGTGCTTTCTCCTTCTCCTTGCGGCTTTGCCCCAACCATGCATTGTCTCTCTGATCCTGTGTGGTATTAGTGCAGCCTTGTAGTTTGTTCCCATCTGAAATGTATACAGATATCACATTAACTAACAAACTAATAATAGTTTCAGTGATCTACTTAGTGCTTGCAGTTAGCTGACTTCAAAGAAATCACAAAGTTCTGATTCATAAGAAGATGGAATCAGATCAAAATATCTATTGATTGAAACCATTCTCCAAATCCATCATAAAGAAATGAACAGTTTTGCATTAGAATATATAATTCTGTCACAATATGAATGTTTTCATTTCAACTTCTGAGTTAAAGACAGAAGTGACAAAATATCATATTTAGTTCTATTATCATGTTCAATTAAAACAAGTGAAATTTAGAGATAAAAAACAAAAAGATGATTGCTAAAAATTCTACCACAATATGAATGATAAGCAATCAGTATTTTTACATGTTAGAAATGCCTAATTCCCAACAAAATAGCGAATAGCTTAATCATTTATTGAAGTAGAAAAAGGAAACAAGTACATTTAATAGGTAAGCATTTGTCATTATCGTGCAGATTTTTTGTTAAATAATTTTTTTTCATGATATGTCTTATCAATTCAACTTTTTTGACTAATGCTCGTACTGAAAACTTTGACAAAAAAAAAAACAGTTGAAGGATTTTTCCTCTGAGCAGAAGGAAGGCATGTTATTTCAAGCAAGAAATCAAGTTCATGAAAATCACCTGAGTGACCAATGCATAGAGAGGCAATGTACTGTAACTACAAAGGAACTGTCCAGCAAACCTTCAGAAAAAAGAAGCAAAAGAAACATATAATCATCATGCAATCATACAGAAATGAAGAGTAAAACAGGCTGCAACCATTTGGTGAAGTGATATTGTCATTGATCTCTTAAGAAGAAGTCCAAAATATGACTGCAATTATAATTGTGTACCCTAATATGAGACGCGCATACACCAACCAATGGTTCCTGAGAAAGCAAGAATCATACCCAAACTGCCACTGTCAATACTAAAAAATAATTAGCCTTATGCAAATTCCATAGAAAATTTTCAGGAAAAAACTGCTAGTTCATGAATCACATACAAGAAAGGGTGGGGCCTAAGTAATTGTAAAAGAAAAGAGACAGAAGAGTACCCAGAACCAGAAAAATGAAGCCAGTTCAAATGCATTCTGCAACAATTAACATGGAGATTAACAAAGTTCTATACAACTGTCTCCTATAAAGATATTCTTACTGATATTAGATAAGTTACCAACCTGGAAAAGAATGAAATGGATCAGAGATAACAAAAGTTCAGGTTTTTTGAACCAAAAAAGGTCATCTCTAGGCTTTAATCTAGAGCTGGTTAAATTTTCAGTTATGCCTGCACTCTCCAGTGCTAGAGTGGCAATTACATGCTGCAGCTTTGCACCAACTATAAGTACAAGCTGAGAAAGTTAAGTAGACAGTCAGAATCTAATTCCCCATCTTCTTTCCAATTAAGAAAAATAGGAAATTCTCTATGCAAATGTTTGAGAGCATGATCTAGCACTTACAGTGATAGGTATTATAGCTATCCAAAAGTAAAGGTTAGATCCTGCAACATTACACTGCAGTGTAAGTGTCAAAACAGAACTGAAATAACTTAACATCTCTGAATAATTGGGTAGCAAAGGAGAGGTAATAGCTTTATACAAACCATTTACATTAAACAACATGAAAGCCACTACAAATCCCCATAAAGGTACACTGCAAATAATTCAGACAAAGAAAAGATCAAAGACATTTTAAGAATTGAAGGTCTACAGACAAATTTGCATCATGGAAAAATACATTATCAGTGGCAACTTCTGTGAAAATAAATTCCTGTTATTTACAAGGAAAGGTTTGGACAAATTAGCACAAACAAGATATAACTGAACCGGATAAAAGTCAAGCAGTTTAATTTATGTTCAGAAAATAGTATAATTCTTCAGATGAATTAAGAGTGTTTAGGATTTAAGATCTAGGATATATCAGGTATAATTGTTTCGTTAATTACAGAAATGTTCAGACCACATCCCAGAGTATCTTCAGGTTAATACTTTGAAGTGCCACTTCTCGAGGCATATATTGATCATTACTGGAGGAATAAGTTCACTTATTTAGGCAAAATTGTATAGTTCAAACAAGAAAGAATGAAGAGATTGATGCCATTACCACAAAAGATATTACCACATAACCATTTTGTAAAGTAACAATAAAATCGGGTTCTCGGGTCACTCTTATTGAGCTTGGAAAATAAAAAAAATATTGTATTTTATTTTTTTGGATTTTTTTTCAATTATTTGTGCTTCTTTTTCATCTTGATATATAATGAATTAATTATATAAAAGATTTAAATATAAATTGCTTCATAGAGTTATAGGAAAATAAATATAAAGTCTTAATGCAAGAGAGGAAATTTATATCTTACTTCTCATATCAAAAATCAAATATGACAAGATAGATTTTATTTTTTTTGGGAGAAGAATATAATTAAAAAAAATCTTCAAATTCCAATGCACCTCTAAAAATAATTTAAAAAGATTTTTTTTGGTTCAAGCACACTCAAATGACTCCTATTCTTTAGCTTCATTTTAAAATTATATTCATTCTTATTTTTTAGATTAAAAAATTATAAAAGAAATGAAAAACATCTCTTTAGAAATTCTTAGATGAGAGATTTTTCCTCTCTTTCTAATTTTTAAATCTAAAAATGATTAGAGAACACAGTTTAAAAAAGGACTTTCAGATAGCTTATCTAATTTTGTTTACCGCATAATACATAGATATATAGATATAAATACAGATTTTATTTATTTTCCAATTTCATCATGAGAATTACAACAGCAAAAATGCTTTGATTATTAGCTATTTATGTTTTATAAAAGTTTGCTTAATGAAATTTTAACTTATCTTTGCTAAACATACATTCAATATTCTATGCATCCCAAAACATAAAAGGATGTTTTTTCCTTTGGAAATGTGTTGTAATAATTGGAGATATATTTTTTAATCTTATTATCAAATATATAATTCTTTATGCTAAAAAAAATTAAGGGATGAGAATTTTGATATCTATTATGGGAGAATGTTTAATGGGGATTTGTATATCACCAATATGCACATAAATATTTTATACATCTCAAAACTTGAAGTGATAGTTTCTTCTTTTGAGTTGCATTGTCATGGTGAGAAGTGATAGAGGCAAATTTCAACTTACCTAACACCAACAATCATCTTGAATTCTTCCTCCATTGAGCGTATCATATAGCTATGGAAATCATATCTTGCTGTAAGATTGTGGTTCTGCCATTAGAAGTTTATGAATAAGCCATCAAAGAAGTTATTACAAAGTGAACACAGCATAGGTAAGGATAAGAATCATAAAGTAGCTGATGTATTTGTCTGCTTGAGCAGGTAATAAATAGCATATGCAGTGTGAATGATTAGATGGTTACATAAAGGAAGAGTAGCATCGAGATCAACGATCGAGCTCATGAACAGAAAGCACAAAATTGCAGCATGACTACATTAGAGTAAATTATACCACAATAAAACCTCTGCGCAGTGTAAGGTAATCAGCTCGCACCACAGACCTTCCAAATTGACGAAAGAAACATGTCTATAAAAATTATGATGAGAAACATTATTGTACAGTAAGTAAGCAGGGATGTGTTAGTAAATTAAAAATCAAGAGAGTTCATTTGGAATCATGGATGCAAGGATTAGAAACACCAACCACCCATATGACAAAGCTGTTTCTGCTCCAAGGTTTTGAAGTATGAGCCGTCACAAATGATAACTGTCTCCTCATTGTTAGTGCTCTTGTGATTTCTGTGTAGGAAGAAATTTGAGAATGCTGAATGAGCCCTAAGATAATGACAACTATATTTTACAATGTTTGTTATGATTTTTTTACAATTATATTCTTGTTATGAAAGGACACCTAAATTTTAAATGGAAATATAATATGTGTGAGCGAATATGATGAACCACAGAATAACATCAAGAGTTCAAGGTCATAGATGAAACCAAAATTTACATTGTTTGTCTTACCACATAGAGTGATATTTAAAAAAAAAAACATTAGAATATAGGAGCTCCCAATACTGTTTCTTTTTCTTTTTCCAATCCCTTTTCTATGAATTTTCTCTTTCTTGCTTCTCAGGAAAACTCAAAGTCAAACATCACTCAAAAACAAGAACCACCAAAAGGGATATGCATGCATGCTATAATCGATTTTACAAGAATGTTTGCTTTCCCGAGAAAGAAAATTAGGTTTCCTTTCCATGGGCTTCACTGTCATGCTAGTTGTCATGCTTCACTAGAGAACCCACTGGTGGGTAAACGCCTCTTATCTTCTATAACAACAAGGAGAAACTACTTGCTGTTCTCCGAAATATATATATAAGCTCGAACACTACTAACAAATGTATTTTGAAACAACTATTGTTGACATTACGCCTACAATAGAACCAAGATTTCTTCTCTGGTCTTTTTTCAACAACCTTTATTGGGGAAGAACCAAGTTAAATAAAAAAAAGATCCTCATAGTTTGAGGGCCATCCCATTTATATAAACAAGAAGAGTTGAGGGTCCTCTCCTAATATAGGATGTCAACTCCTCTTAATAGTGAATTTTGAATGAGAAAGCTTTAGTGTCTCTTTTAAACATTTTGGGAGGAGGGATGATCGAGTGACTAACATCAACAAAGAAAGTGGTACTTATTTCAATCCTATACAAAGAGAGGGAGGAAGTCGACTTTCGCAGGTCCGCAATATTCAAAAGAAAGTATGTGGAAAGGATGCTTTCTTCTTTTATACCTTTCGTCCTCTACTCATAACAGGTGGTTGTTTCTTTTATTTGGTGTTTTAAAACACAACAGGTGCTGTTGTCTCTCTTAACGCCCAATATCCAATAGATTTTTGTAAGTATCTTTGTTAGATTCATCATTCTGGACAACAAGTAGATGCATCTTTGGTAACCAAATCATCTCCTATTTATTCGGCATGTAATACCCCTAAATACCTCCTTAAATTTTAGTAAATATTTGATATTTGTGCGGTTGGACATAATTGAGTTTCATTGAACTATATAAATCTTGTGTATGCTGATGCTTGTTTATTTGCTATGATTGCTTCCTCATCTTTGTGGTTTGCATGATGTTATTATTCAGTCCTACCACTATCTCTTGAAATTTCCTGGATGATTTTGCCCCCTTGCGTGCCCCTCTGCCCCTACAAAACTAAAACCAAAGATCTAAAATTAACCCTAATCTCCACATATTATCTATATCTAGCTAAGACCTAAAGCCCTAAAGTATCCCCTAGCCGACTAATGATTAGCCTACATCTTGCAACCCACCTTGTTAATTAAGACAATCTTCTCCAACATCTTTAACTAATTCTTCCCTAAATTTAAAAACTAACCTAATATCTTGATCCCACGCCTCTTCTCTCTGCTCAAGCCCACAAAACCCGATTAAAATCCCTTTTTATCTACATGAACTCCCCAATCCTAGCCTAATCCTTAATATGAAGATAAGAGAGCCCTCCTTCATCTTCTTGAATTTGAACTGATGATGCATTGTTGAGGAATCCTTGATTTGATTCAAAAACTGAGTACTTTTGAATATTGATAAGACAATCGCCCATTGGTGGGACAATGACATAAGAAATTAGTTGGCAATTATCTTGCAGCATAAATTTCCGCCATTCAAGCCGATTCTAGATTTACTATAAAAAATAAAAGATATAATGGTGAATAAACTGAACTAATATAAAGCTAATTCTAGATTTAATTTATTTTTAAGAAAAGAGATGAGCATCTCATCACTTGTAAGAATGAATATAGTAAAACTCAGCTTGATTATTTTCTAATAAGAAAAATAGATTGTTTAGATTGCAAAGATTATAAAGTTATTCCAAATGAAATTTATGTACACAGCACCGCTTATTAGTTTTGGACTTTAAGATGAAGGTGCAGAAAATTAAAAATAAAGTAAATCGTTATTCTAGGATTAGATGGGGGCATTTAAAGAATATTAACAAAAATATTTTTGAGAGTAAGATTCTAAATTTTAAGATTTTTTATATGTATGAGGAAGCTAAGTTATGTGAGAAAAAGTAGCTAATGATATTAAGAATATTGCAAAAGATGTGCTTGGAGTATCAAAGGGAAAAACTCCTAATAGTAAAAATAGTTGGTGGTGGAATCAAATTCTAATAATTGAGAAAGATATAAAGAGGCCTATAAGGAATCTAAGAAAGTAATATGCAATGCAAAAATTTTGAGCTTTTAATGAATTATATAATAGATTAGATACTAATGAGGGAGAAATATATATGTATAAGTTAGCCAAGCAAAGAGATATGAGTAGTAAGGATTTAGTTCATGTAGCTGACCCCACATAGTGGAATAAAAACTTGATGTTATTGTTGTTGTTGGTGGTGAATAAACTGAACTATACATTCACTGTAGAAATAAATCTAAATCAACATAATACTTTCTATTGGTTCAGGCAAAAAACACCCTGCTTCTATGGTCCTCTTAGTGGGGAAGAGATCCATAATGTAAAATATGAAAAGAAGTTTTCAATCAACAATGTTAACCAACATAATAAATATTAATTAAAACTGAATTTTGAGGCAACAACTGTCTAACCAATCATTGTTTTCTCTCTACTATGCTAAACATTTTTCCATGTAACATTATAATAATACCAGTAGTAGCACTAAAAGAAAAAAAAAGGATTAGAATATTAGGATCAAAATTTAATTATGATGGATTTTAAAACCACCTTGACTTGCTTTTAAATGTATGCAATACAAGAGTGGAGTGATTATTCATGTATTATAGTCATCTCAAAATAAACATAGGGATTTTAGAACTCATCTAGACCCAAAAATTCTCCTAGCAGTAACCAATTAGAATCTTTTTCACTCTATCACACTTTACCCAACAATTCTACTTTGTTTAACAAATCTAGGCTCAATATTATACCATCATATGAATCACAAGGATCCCTATGAGCCTCTTCTTCCCAATTCCTCCAAGTATGAATCTGTAAAGATGCAAAAAGCTAAAAATTAGATAAAAACTAAATAAAGATTACAATAAAATCAAACATTAGTTATGTTTCCTAATGAGGATATGTTGAGCCACAATATATATATATATATATATATATATATATATATATATAGCTTTGCTGAAAAAAAAATATTTTGAATATGCATAGCACAAGTCATAATTTTATGTACTAACCTTCACTATGGCCAGTAACATAGTTAAGCAACTATAGGATACATGGGTTATAGCCATGACAAATATAAACCGGTGGAGTTGCTCCAGACCTTCATATGAAACAAAAGGCTCATGACCCTACACAAATCAAGCTTTTAGGATTGGAAACTAAAAAAATGTGTAAATAGTTCTATATTTTTTATAGTTTCATGGTGCACCTCTTGACATGTCTTTTCAGTATCACTCAAAATTCTCCTTAGGAAATGATGAAGAGATAAATCCATAAGCTTCCTATCAACATGAGGTGATACGGTTTTGAAATCTGTAGTGTCTTCTACCTCTGATTTTTTACAAGGGGAGAATTTACTATTATAGAACATCGAGTCAATACAGATATTTGAAACTGTTCTTGAAGTGGCTGCCAGCAAAAGTGATATAAATCCAAGTAACATCATTTCTGCAGGAAAAGATAAACATCCTATTAATAGAAAGATATCTTCTCAATTTTGTTTGTGTTTCTGCTATATTTCACTGTGTACATTTGGCTAGTCACATGGGAAAAATGAGTTGAAAAAGGATAAGCCGTTCATAACTCTTGAGGGATTGGCTACCTTCTTTCATTTTCTCCAAAGCTTCAAACAGTGGATTTCTGTGGGTCTTCTTCAACCACTGGAAGTATGAGCACCATAAGTACTTACAACAGAAGAGTTAGTTAAAAAAGAAGAAGAAAATAAAGCAAGAGTCATGTAATTCTAATTGAAATTTGGACTACTAAAATCGTTCATTGAATTACAACCATTTACGGTAGCAGACAAAAGTACTATGAATTGAAATAAGACGACCGCTTCTGAAAATTGTGCATTAAAATCGAAATAATCAACAATGACAAAATCAAAGGAGAGCAAAAAAAATAGTGAGGCAGAAAATACTAGCCATGTGTTTCATCTTACAGCTGGATCAAATTCCTACCTAGGCCCTTTGGGAAAGAGAGATTATGACAAAGGAATACATCTCTCATCCAGTATGCGAGGAGCACTTAAGAAAATCCAGAAAATCTTAAGAATCCAAATGTTCAAAGATCCAACAGCGCATAGAACGCCTTAAAACAATTTATTAAACTCGTATCTTTTCACACATGTACAGCCCGCTTAGTACAATAAAAAAACTAGGCAAAACAAAAATTCTTGGAACACGATTTCATGGAACTCTTGTCTTCAAGCAAATAGGTCGCTTGGGGCTCCATTCTTCATGTTTCACATATATAAATTTTTTTGTTGAATAAGAGATGAGTATCCATGAAAACAGCAATCTACACAAAGGGCCTTAAGTTCATGCGCTCCCAGCACTTTAACCCAAGTATGGTACAGTTCACATGAAGTAAATGTAGTAGAAATCATTTTTCCAAGTAAAAGGAAATCATGAGAAATAATTCCTCAAAACAACCTTAGCTGAATCGAAAAATTAAAAGCTTTAAGAAACCATGAATGGAAGAACACTTTGGACTAGTAGAGTGTGGCAAAGTGACAAGAAGACAAGAATCTGAATAACACACATACTAAAAGAAAAGAAGAGGAAACTCTTACAGAGCTCAACCGATGGATAGAACGCTCCACGAGCAGAGAGACAAATACAAATATGGTTAGCACAGTTGAAACTGACCAAGTAGGGGTCAGAGCAAGTGAACGCATCTCCAGACTTCCGCTTGACATTTCAAGCATGAAAACCTAAGAACCGAAGAAAAGACAAGAAAATCCAAGAATCTCCGTTTTCTTCCCAGAGGTATCTTATCTAATGGTCTCAGAGAAAAAGTTAACCAGCGCACATTCCCAAATCAATTCTTTTGTACCTTAAATTACCACCTCATAGTACAAATGCAAGCTTCAAAAAGACAAAAAAGGTTCTTTTTCGGAGGGCAATTCAAGAATCTAGAAGGAAAAATCAAGCTCAAAGCCGCCGCTTTGGAAGTTTGTCTGTTTCAAAAAAACTTCTTCTCGATCACATTTTCAGCACTCGAGTTGCGAAGCCATGAAGCTCAGTGTAGCAAAGACGAGGCCTTTGATTTGATTCTGTGCGTGGCAGATCCCGCGTTAAACTTCAAGGAAAAAGGTTCCTCCTTTGCGTTCTTCGTTCACCAGCGGACAAGCTACCAGCTGGGCGGGAGAAAACGGGAAGGAAAGAAAAAAAGCGATATCTGAAACTTCCAGCTGTGCGCGCGTGTAAACGAGAGTGACTGAAAGACAGCAAGGGAGAAGTTTCTTCTTGTTTTGCTCTCTGCGTTCAATCAACCGGGTTTAGGCTCACAAGAAGGAAGCAAATAGTGCATTCAAAGCAGCTTATAAAAAGTAGTTTGTTTTAAGTTTAAATTAGTTTAAACAACAGATTAATGAAAAAATTTAAAAAAAGAACAAATATGAAACTTAATTATACGATTTCTATTAAAATTGAAACTTCCTTATCCAGTTTATAAAACTGGATCTTCATTATACTGTTTCTACTGAAATCGTAGAAATCTATACTCTATTCACTTCACTGGTTTCAATAGAAACCGATTCTCTATTCATCTATTTTAATTAAAAAAAAATTTAGAATATGTAATTTTCTTCTACATTTTCTAAAGAAAAAAAAAAATAAATCAGATTTTTTCTTAACAATGATTACAATTTTACTTTTTCTATTTTTTTTATTTGTACTGTTATAGTGTCTTGCTTTTTTAGTTAAATTATAACTTATTCATAAATTTTGATAAATTTAATGTTACTTATTTATTAAATTTTTTTATTAAAAAATAAATTAAATAAATTTAATGAATAAAAAAATTTAATTAAACAATAATTTTATTTAAAATATTAAAGATAAAATAAAAATTTTTGTTTAAAAATAAAAAATTAATAAAAACTATTATTTTAAAAATGAAAAAAAATTTGTTTAAAACTAAATTTCAGTTATATCAATTAATAAAATTTTTTGTTTAAAAATAACAAAATTTTGTTTAAAAATAAAATTTAGTTATATCAATTAATAAAAACTATTATTTTATTTAAAAATAAAAAAGTTTAAATTTAATTTCTTTTACAATATTAGATTTATGAAATATTTAATATAAATTTTAATATTGTATTTAATTTATATTAAATATTAAAAGCAAAACACTGTAGCAGTGTAAATAAAAAAAAAGAGAGGAAAAGTAAAATTGTGATCATTGATAAGAAAAAATCTGATTTATTTTTTTTTTCCTTTAGAAAACGTTATGTATTCTAGAATTTTTTTTTTTAGTTAAAACAGGTGAATAGAGAACCGGTTTCTATTGAAACAAGTGAATAGAGTACCGATTTCAATATAAACTGGATAATAAAGATCCGGTTTTGGAAATTGGATAATGAAGTTCTAATTCCAGTTTCGATTTCTATAGAAACTGTATAATTAAACTTCGTATTTACTTTTTTTAAATTTTTTTGTTAAGATGCTCCTTAAACTAATTTAAACCTAAAACAGGCTCCTTTTTATGAATTGGCCACACAAAGGTCGGTGGTTTCATTGGAGTAGAAGTTGTAGCTATATGTAAGCCTCCACACGCAGGTTTTTCCTTGACTTTGACTTTTTATATCTAAAAATTTTATCTAATGTTATGTGATAATTTTAAAATCCGTAATTTGTAAATTTAACAAATATTAAATATAAAAAAAATTATTAAGAATTATATATATATAATAAAGAGCCAGCTATGATGATCAAAGATCCATACTTTGTGTGCATGTGTAATTATATGTATATATATATACTATACTACTATATAAGTGTGGCTTAGGATTCCTCCCAAATGTAATTGTAGCCTTCAAGTTAATTTATCAAAGATGAATCTCTATCTTTCAATTTATTTATACATTTAATTAACTTCATTTATTCATCAAAATGAATGACATTTTCTAATTTTATTTATATTAATTAAATTTAAGTAAGAGTCAATTAGTGCATTTAATTATATTTATTTTTATATTCAATTAGGATTAATTAATATATTTATTTAATTATTTATTTACTTATATATATTTAATTAACTTATTTAGGAACTTCATTTATTCATTTAAAAGTATGACATTTTTTTATTTTGATTACATTAGTTCTATTTAAGTAAGACTTAATTGGTGCATTTAATTATATATATTTACTTTTGTATTCAATTAAGATTAATATATATATATATATATATATATATATATATATATATATATATATATATATATATATATATATATATATATATATATATATTAATTTATTTATTAATACATACTCTAGCAATTAATAATATAATTAATTAAAAACATCATGCAAGTGTGGCATTATTAAATAATTTTTAATAACTACTCTAACAATTATACATCTATACTACTATTATAAAAGCAGTTTGAATTTTCTTCCATAGTAAACCCAGACCTTTTATTTTATTTCTAAAAAATTATCATAGCCTTTCATTATTTTTTTAATTTTTAAAAATTATAAATTTTGCTTATTCTAAATTATTATCGGCATTAATTAATTATTTTAATTATATTGTATTAATTACCATGATTACAAATATTGACTATTTATTTCTTTAAATTTTTAAAAAAATTCAGGTTTACATTAACCAAATTGGCTATCCCGAAATGTTGGATAATTATTATAATTAATTGATATTTATAACTATATTTATTATTTAAATAATGTTAATTATTTATATTAATTTGTGATAGGTTTATAAATATACATCTATCCAAGTAGCTTATAACATCATTCACGTTAGTAGTAACATTTTTTTTAAATTTTTTTATTTATTTACGTTAGTTGTAACGTTAAGTTTAGGTTAAGTGCAGTAATTAGGTTAAAAAAATTATTAATGTGATATTTTTTATTCTTACATCTACGGCTCTATTTTTTTTTTAATTTTACTTTTTCATTTGTAGGAGATCCTTCATCCTTATCTACGGTTAATATAAAATTTAATAATATTGATATATCATGTCATAAATTATTTTTAAATATTAATTATTTATTTCTTTTTTTTTTAAATTTTATTCTCGTGCATTATATGCACGTGCATTTATACTAGTATAATAAAGAGCCAGCTATGATGATCAAAGATCCATATTTTTTCTAACAATTTCAAATATTTTTTAAATTGACGAATAATTAGTTATAAAACATCTTGCCATAATTGTTGAACTTGAAGACTACACTCTTTAATGTATCATTTTATTTCTTTACTTGTAGAATGTTAGATTGATTTAAGCTTGTCTATTATACTCTTTAAATAATACTAGGGGATTGGTTGTTGCTTTTTAGCATAAATTTTGTGCTTTGCATCTATTTTCACTCCCTATTTGCCTCACCTTTGCCTCTAGGTAGAAGTGATATGGATTTATGCATTGGATGTAGCAAGTCAATTTAAGATCTGGATAAACTGATGTCTCAGCTTAGTTAGAGCTTATTTATGAATGTTCAATTAATTATTTGAACAAGTTTGAACACTTTTCTGCATATTCATTTGATAAATGAACTTGCTTAAATAACTTAATGTTTGATTTATTTATGATTATGAATAATATTATTTAAAGTTTGTCTACAAACTCGTCAAGAAATTTGATTAAGCTTTGATAATAAGCTCAATTACAAATTTATTTAACATGTGATTATGTGGGAGTATTGTTCTTTTTTATGATAGATTACATTTATTCATGAACACAAATCAATTGTTTATGCTCTTTAAAATGCTTTTTTAGTAGTTTGTTCATATAAAGCTTCTTGTTTAAGCTCAATAGGTTCTCATTAGTAAGGTTGATAATGGAAGTTTGGATAACTAACAAGTTGCTCGATAAGATTCATTTGATTAACTAACGAGCTAAGCTTAAATCAAGCTCAAATTGTCATAATTTTTAGCGAACGGAGCTTGAATACACCATATGAAGTGGCTAACTTTGTACATAGTGATGATTTTAAGCTAACATCAGTTTGAATATGAATTTGACTAATTAAATAGCTTTGAACTAAATTTTATGAGCTTGGGTCAACTTGTAAGCCGGCTCATTCATTAAGAAAAAAAAAAATTGAAGGAGTTGTGCTGAAGTAATAAAAATAAGAAAATAAAGAAAAATTAATTATAAATCGCACGAGATAAAGAAGAATGAGATAAATTTCAAATATTTTTAATAAAATATTTACAAAATATATACCTCTATTTATAAAAAAGCATCATCTTATAATACAACATTTGCATTTTTTCTGTTAAAAATTAGAGGATATACATACGTATCATAAAATTTTTATTTATTTATATATCTAATATCTAAATCTTTATATTTACATATATACCATTTTAGTATTTAAAATCACATGAAAAGCATATCATAAAAATGTATGCTTTACTTAAATAAATTAGTATTAGTAATATTTTTCATGTGAAGAGCTTTAAGAGGTACATAAATATAAAAATTTAGATACCATATATATATATAAATATAAAAATCTAGATATCATATTTTTCATGTGAAGAGCTTTAAGTGCATGAGAAGGAGTGGCCAGCCAGGGTAAAAGGGTCATTTATTTATTGATCACATGATATATAGTTCATAATGCAAGTTCGAGAAGCTTCTATTTTTAACAAAGCTATAATTAGGCTCTTAATTCAACTTAAATAGAATTATAGCTACTTAATGTGTTAATTTTTGATATAGTAATATGAAGTAGGCTTTTGAATATAATACTTCTCTATTTTTAATTGCCTCCTTTGAGTGCCTCAATTAGCTAAATTTAGCCATGCAAGACAAAAAATTTGATTCAAATTTTCTCATCTAAATTTGACATAAAATACAAGAGATATCTTATTGAATCATAATGTTTATTTTATTGATTTATGATTTATATTTATTATTTTATAAGATAAAAATTAAAGAAGTATAGATAGTCATTTTTATAGGACAAAATTAATGTTTTTTGGGAATATTAAATACAATCTTATAACTTAAAAAAAGACATTTTGAGTTAATTTAACTCTAAATATTTTTATTAAATTTTGAGGCATGTCGAATCATATCAGATCATATTGGCAAAAATATGCAGCTCATTGTATTCTATATGATCAATAGTTTAAGCTGAAAAAAATGAGGTCTTGAATTTGAAGTTTGCATATACGATGCGTGTGATTTTTCAATTTAATTCACTAAAAAAAATGATAGACATAGTCCATATATTATAAGATACAAACATTAATCATTAATTAATGCAATAGTGATCTTCAAATTAATTTCGACTTAAATTTGAACCAATAAAGCGGCCTCATAATAGGCTTATAGTATTAATAATTATATAATCTTTAAATACTTATATAAAAAATACATCAATCATAAGTTCAGATTAAGACTTCGTTTGGGATGACTTCTTGCTGCTTTTCAAAATACTTTTTAGTACAAAAATTTATTGAGAGCAACAATTAAAAATTATCTCAAACGAACCCTAAATTGACTCAAAATTGAATCATTCTCATCCCTAATTTTACCTTGCTAAATCAAGGCCACCATTAACTTAGGACCATATTGCCTTAATAGAGAATATATATTGACTTCCAATGCACATATAATTTAATATCTAGCAACTTAAAGTCCTAAGTTGCATGTGCCCATATTCAAAGTTCTCTTCATTAGAAACTTGTAACATCAATACCATTAAAGTGGCCTTTATTATTATTATCATTATTCTCTTGTTTTGCTACAAGGATATATCTATTGCTTGATTTGGCAAAAAGCTCTCACAATGTTTGAATTATTGAAGGTATGGAGCTTTATTCCTTCAACTATATGTGTAAGTTGAATTATTGGAGATTGTAAGTAGCAATATTTTAGAACTATTTATGTGTTAATTACATGGAAATATTGAGTTTAATTTCATATTAAATATATGAAAAATGTAGCAATCAGAAGATTTTAGTACAACTTTTTTACTGCTTCGTATTTCAGGCTGCAACCACAATTCTGTTTGGCTAAACTTTCAAAAAATTTATATGTTAGAAAACTGTTTTTTTACGGTAGCTTTCAAAAAAGTTATTTTTCTCCACAATAACTTTACAATCATCAACAACAACAACAACATCAAGCCTTTGTCGCACTACGTGGGGTCGGCAACATGAATCCTTTTTCTCCATTGTGTCCGGTTCAAAGTCAAATTCTCGTTTAAATCTAATAAAGAAAGATCATTTCTAATATTTTCTAACCAAGTCTTTTTAGGTCTGCCTCTACCTTTCTTAACATAAACCAAATCTAATACCTCTACTTTCCTAATTGGGTCATCGGAAGGCCGTCGTTTTATGTGACCAAACCATCTAAGGCGACTCTCTCTAAACAGGCCTTACAATCATCTTTATAAAAAAATTATGATGGTATCAAACAGACCATTAATCTTTATCCAAAATTAAGATATTAATATCTCTACCATCTTTATAAAAAAATTGAAACGGTGGCAATGCCGACATGATATTTATTAGGCAAAAGATCAGGACCGACAGAGAAAAGGTTAATGGCAGCTCTGAACCCTAATCTTATAACAAAATAGATTCTAGCTTAATTAGAAGTCACACAACATACAGATTTCAGATGAAAAAATATCAGAGAAAATGCTCTGAACTAAATCACAAATAATTGAAGCAATAATGATGATTATAAAGAGATAATTAATGCTTACGTAGTCTTCTCATAATTATTTAGGTCAATGATTAATAATAGGAAAAAATCAATTGAAATTATTTTGAGAGGTAATAATGCATGATTTTTTAGTTGGAAGGAGATTTATTTTGCAAATATGTCCAAACTTGTAGATGTTTTGTGACAAAAATAAAATTTTAAACATAATTAGGGTTGATTAGTTTGCATTGCTTTTTTAACTTGTATAAAACAGAGTAAAATTATAACCTATTTGAATGAGAAAATTCAACAACTTATTTCACACCTTTTTTTTTTCATAATTTGGTTTGATTTTTTTTATATAATATATATAAAAAAAATCTCCTTTTTTTAAGGCCGGAGCAATTTAAGCTTTATTTGGGACATCTTTCTTTCTGCTTCTTAAAACAACTTTATAATACACAAATTTTAATTTTTGTATTATAAAACTACTTTAAGAAGCAATAAAAAAGCCGTCCCAAACGAAGCCATGAACAATTTTTTTTAGTTATGTTCTATTAAGAGTCAAAACAGTTTAATAATAATTGTTACTATGTTATGTGTTAAAATATGCCTCAAATGTAAGATTTTTGGTTGAAGAAAAAGCTCTCTGCCAATCCCTCAAAGGTGACTCAAACAATAGCTTTTAAAACTTCTGACAGCAACAAAAAAAAAAGCAAAATATATAACAAATGCATTAATTGCATAGTTTAATCTTAGATAACAACTCAGAATTTTCACAAATATGATACCTTTACCATTTTAGGTGCTTAAATTGCTTAAAACTAACAGTATATCTTCACAATGCCAAGAAAATATATGGCATTTGAGTTGCAGGCAACTATTTGAATTTCATATGACCTCTGCATATAGTTTTCTGCTGGAAATTAATGAAGTGTTGCTGCCTTCAAGGCTTCAACTGGAGAAATAATGTTCTACCTTGCTTTAAGTGAAGCTCAATGCATTTACAAGGCATGCAGATCTGAAGAAGAAGAAACTGCACCATAGTTGCAATTTACAGGCAATTTTAGTTCAATTTCATGCAAGGAAATGACAAAAAAAAAAAAAGAACTGGTCGCAGGAGTGGTGAAGTAATCTCATATGCAACCTCCTCTTCAAGCCCAAATTCCGAACCTTACACAAATATAGGTTCAGTTTCATTATCCAGAACAGATCCAATGACTTCAAGCTACAGTAAAGGAAATTGCAACCCGGCCGATAGTAAAAACAAAAAAACAAGGAAAGCCAATAACAGCACTAATAAATGTTTTGCATAAGACAAAACACAGTTAATCCTATACCAATCCACGACAATAACCGAACGCAGGCTAGAACTTATAATGGTGATTGTCCATCTTGAGCTACTGGGTTGAAAGGGTAAGGAAAAATAAGACAGAAAAGTATACAACAAAGATACAATTTCAAATCAGATGTTAAGCAGGGAATCACAAGTGCTACACTGAATTGAAAAACTTGCAACATTAATCAAATCCATCAAGGTAATCATAACAGTAATGAAAACATCTCATTCTCATAAGAACCATCATCATAGGCAAGTTGCATTAAAAACAACTAAGACATAATTCAAACAACATCAACACACATAGTTTAGGATTCCAATGACGACTACCAGATTTGGATTTTGGTAATTTAAAGGACATTTTATGATAGGCATGCATTAGACACTTGAAAATAATTTCACAAACTAATTAGGCAGCATCTTACGCAGAAGAATCACAATTTGCTTTGCTCTTCACTTTGCATAACTGCCAAGTGAGAGCACGATGATTCAGCTTTCCTGATCTGCTTTATTCTTAGGGGTACCCGATCTTGCTGAAAAATCAGCTTCCTACGAAGTCTACTTGGCTGCATCCTGTGGCTGCTGTTTATTTGGCAAGAATTGTTTCGCCACAAGCTTTTGGGGAATGTATTCCATCACTGAAAACAAGATTTCCCCTGACAAAAGTAGCTAATACTTTTCCTGAAAGCCTTTTTCCCATGTAGGCTGAAATACTCTGAAAAAAATAAAAGAATGAGAAAAAATGCTGCTATTTCAGTTGATGCATTAAATTCACATGCTTTGATATTGAAACATGAACAAAGAAAAATTATAAAAAATTTCAAATAATAAATTTAATTTCATGAAAAGAAGATACTTATGAAAGCAACTTTTGTGTTAAAACAATACAAAAAATAAAGGAAAGCAGAGAAAAAGTCTTAAATTTCGTTGATATTGAGAATATATATAATAGAGTATTATGAGAATTGATTTGGTAAGAATTATGAAATCAATGTGCATATCTTAAATAAAGGAAAGCAGAGAAAAAGATTTTTAATTTGTGTTGATATTGAGAATGTATATAATAGAGTATTATGAAGATTGATTTGGTGAGAATTATGAAATCAATGTCCATATCAAATATATGGTAAGTTATTGAAAATATGTATGATGGTTGACTAGCAGTAGAAATAGTGGAGTGAACAATTAATTTCAAATTATGTAATAGAATTTCATCAAGGAACAACATTAAGTTCAAGTCTTTTTCAATTGGCTGTGTGAAGCTAACAAATGATGTAAATGATGTTCAAAGTGAGGAGCATTAGTGCATACTTATAGCAGATGACATAATTTAAATTAATGAGATATTTGCTAAAATAAATAAATAGTTGAAGCAATGGAGAAAACATTTAGAAGATAAATGGGCTTATAAATTGTTAAATAAAGATAAAATATATGATATATATAATGTACGTAGGTATGATTTAGCAATCATCAATTAAAATTATTATACGAAATATTAATGCTTAGGGTTCATTTGAGATAGATTTAGCTTTTGTAAAGGTGGTTATACAGCTGTTGTGGGGAAAGTAATTTTTTCTGAAGTTGCTGTAAAAAATAGCTTCCTAATACAAATTTTTTTTTAAAGCAACAAAAAAAATAGAATGTGGTTGCAGTCTGAAAAGCAAAGCAGTAATAAAACTATCCAAAATCAAGCCTTAGGTGTGATAAGTTTAAATATCTTAGAGCTATTATACATAAGAATGTAAATATAACTAGGTTATAACATCCAAAGCTAAGGCTTACATGATAAAATGAAAAAGTGTCTTAAGAGAGAAGAGCATATCAAGAATACTTAAAGATAAACTTCATAAAACTAGAATTACGATAGCTATATTATATGAATTTGACTATTGGGCAGTACAAAACGTGGTTAATAACTAATTACTCTTAGTGAAAAATATGATGTTAAGATATTAGTGTGAAAAAACTCAGAAAGATAAATTGAGGAATAATTATATAGTAGAGATGGTCGAAGTAGCATCCATTAAAAATAAGATGGTTGATAATACAAATAGCTGAATTGAGCATGTAAAATAAATGGTAAAAAATGCACCCCACTAGACAGGTCAATAAAATTACTGTTGAAGTACTATGAAGAAGAAAGTAGGCCTAATGTAACATTGATATATGTTGTTCAGCAAGAGTGAATGGCAAACGAGGATCCATAACCCCTAATATTTAGGATAAGGCCAATGATGATGATGACGACGATGGAAAATTTTTCTTTTATAGTTTATCAATATTTCCATGCCTAGCATGGGCAGATTGAATAACTAAATAATGAAAATAAATGAAATTAGGTTGTCTTTTTAATGAAAGGTTGTGAAACTAATATATTTTATACTTCTA
This sequence comes from Dendrobium chrysotoxum, assembly GCA_019925795.1. Lineage (NCBI taxonomy): Eukaryota > Viridiplantae > Streptophyta > Magnoliopsida > Asparagales > Orchidaceae > Dendrobium > Dendrobium chrysotoxum. Next base: position 85,624,408 of record CM034315.1, on the reverse strand, counting down.
TAGACTATGGAACTATGATTTGTTCAAGCTTGGTTGCAAGTATGACTTGCATGGTTGACCATGATGGGTCCTGCAATATAGAATTTAATTTGAGCGATCTCCTAAAAATGCAAATTATTCTAGGACAGTTTGTTTTACGAGCTGGGGATTCGATTGGTTGAAGGAGGGGAAGGGGGAGGAGGAGGCCGATGAGAACTGCAGAATAGAAACTAAATAATTGATCTTTCATAGAATGTAACTTCTTACCGGATTCTTACTGAATGATTTATAGTTATCGTCAAGATCAAATTCCACTTCAGGTTCCCAAACCACAAAGTCAGCATGATTCCCAGTCACAATGGCCCCCTGAATTAAAACAATGTAGAAAAATGTTAATAGAAGAATGCAACTGAGTATGAATGCGCTGGTTTGGTTTAAAATTTGCTCATAGTACCATGCTTTTGCACTTTTAAAAAATTCACAATCCAAATAAGTTAATATTCTTTGAAAAGGTCTATTATATTATAGATAAGCTAGAATTAAGCCATATATAATCGAGATGCTAAAATATCAAGCAATTTAGCATTCAAGCCTAAAACCAGTTAATGTTTCCATTAGATATATTTTGTTTCAATCAAAAGGTGTATAGAGCTTTGATGGATTATTATTTTTATTTAAAAGTAACCATTGGGTATCATGTCAAGTTAATCCATGCCAACTCAGTGTAGCTTGCAACATCAAACAATTATTAAATTGTATGGTTATGAGTAAGACATTTTGAACAAAGAACAAAATATACATAATAGCACATATATAGTTTGGTGAGTACCACTTAAGAAAGCTTATTAATTTCTGTCGGCAGGCAGCTGTTGTTTCTTTCCAGAGAAATAAGGAAAGAAACAATGTGTTTTTGCCTTTTACTATATATGGTGACATCCCTGGATGGTAGGTGTGCTAGCGGGCTGGAATTTCTGACTGCAGCGGACGGCCATCCCTGGATAGCAGGTCAGAAGCACGAATAAGTGGGGGTGCAGCTAGCGGGCTTCTCCGGATGACAAGTATGGCTGGAGACCAGCAGGATTAATGGGTAATTGCTGCGGTACCAGCATTTCTGATAGGCCCCACGCATTGGGTTGCCTAGGGGCTTATTCCTTGGGATTCTATCAAATTATTTTGAGTCTGCTTAAAATTAAAAATCTGTTGTAATATTTAATTTTCCTTTCTTATTAGCATATGTTTATCATCAAAGAATAGCATAGATCACTGCACCTCTATTTTTCAGTTTTCTCCATCCTCAACTGACCTAACGGTTTAAGATGTTAGGCCTTAATCAAACCTCATTTAAAACAAACACAATAAATTCATTATTTTATGTGATTTTTATATCTACCACTTTTATTTTCATACCTTCATGCATCATTGGTGAAATGTAGATCATCTTAGTATTACTGATTACTTCGCTTATTTTTGCAGAAGATTGAAAGTGACAAATAGTTCACAAAACGGTAAGAGCATTAATTTGCTCCTGGCATATGCCGACTGTCATTGTTTGCTGCATCCTATATAATGGCAAGGTCCATCATTCTCATGTGCTGCAACATTTTTTTAGATGTAAGCACCGTTGGATACTAGTTAAATAACTTACAGAGGCATGCTGTTTTTTCATTCAGATAGTTGAATTTCAGTGCTAACCATACATTTTTTTAATCTTTCTTTCAAGAAATGTAATCTCAAAGTGGAATAAATTACGTACCTTATGTTCTTGGCCTGCAAACTTAGCTGGTTTCTCACTCCACAATTTAACTAAGTGGCTCAATGTCATTCCATATTTTTGTCCATAAGTCCAAGTAGCAGGAAGATCAAACTGGAAAAGTAAGAAACCGATGTTTTATTAGTTAATATATCGAAGCAAACTCAAAGAACCTTTGACGCCAGGTAACAAAAACCTAAGGAGGACCAATCCTGCAAAAACTTTGAAATAACATGCATTAACATACAAAAAACATGATTATTAGAAATATGTAAAGCTAGCCCTGAATAAGTCACAGTATTCATAATTTCTCACACATAATAGCTGCGAAGATAGAGCCAACAATAAATAGCAGAAGCAGCAATATTATACTAATAATTACTTGACGTTGGCTGTTTGGAAGATGGATCACACAATTGCATATGTGAAAGATACTGTTAAACCTTACGTGTCAAGGGAATAAACAATTGGAGGTAGGAAACCTCCATAACAAAAAAAAAAAAAAAAAAACTTGCTACTTGAAACTGTCCTAGAAACCTTGTAGGAAAACCTCATCATCGTAATTAAGAACAACTAAAGGAAGATGGGATATCATTAAATTTTTAAGTTAAATACTTCAACTGGAGAGTGTGCACCTATCTTAAAAATGAAATGTACCATGTATTTTTAAAGAAATATGGACAATTCATTACAAACGCCAACTCTCAAATTCATAAAGTTTACACATACAGATATTACTTGGCCACATCATGAACAAATAACAGCTTAAACGACAACAGAAGCATGCATTTCCCCACTAATTCAATGATGTAAACGAGAATCCTATAGCAAATCTTGAACACTAATAACAGAATACACACTCAAAAAGGCATCATAACTGAGCGAAATAAAATAGATTTAGTAAAAAGTATGATAAAAGATAAATCACTAAAGTATTAGGTGTAAACCATTATTAAGCTATGCAGCATCCATAAACAGCAAAAACATATGACAAGGAATAATGAAGCCATGATTAATAACTAACTAGCATCATGTACACGGCTCTCTAACAACTTTGCATAGCTATCCTTCCAGTTAACATGAGACGCATTGACTAATTCGTTTTAGGTATAATGTACATGTAATGCGATAGGACTAAGCGCAAAAGTTGAAAAAAAGAAGACTGCAACTGTGGAAATAGATGAGCAAAAGAATTAAATATCATAAACATACCTGCAAAGAAGATACTCCTCCCCATGCCCTTAAGAAATCACCTTCCTCAAGAAGTTTAAGTTCCGGCGTTGATGGTGAATGGTCAGAACTTAGCATGTCAATGTGACCCTCCTGAAGTGCAGCACTTTTCACATGCCATGTAAATATTCAAAGCAGATAACATATGAAGAACATCACAGATGAGTTTATATTACCAGCAGAGCCTCCCGCAACTTTTGCCTATTGGCTTCATCACGTATGGGAGGAGCACATTTAAATCGAGTATCCCCATCTTTAATCTCCTCTGCCGAGAATGCCAAGTAGTGGGCACATGTTTCCACACTCACGCTAGCTCCAGAACTTTTGGCATCCTGATGATAATGGCAATTTTATAAATGAAAGCATAAAAATACATCCCTAATAAAAAGTAAGGACATTAAACCAATTCTACAGATTTTTTTGGGTTACTTTAAAGAGAGAAATCCTACTTGGAAGAGTTTCTTTGACACAAACGCTTGTTAACCTATTATTATTAAAAAAACATATATCAATCAAATGAGGGCTCCAAAAATTCACACCCCAACCTCTCGCCAGGAGGGTTTAGAATAATTTCAGGTCGAATTTTCAAGAGGCAAATTGAATTAAAAATAAGCCACTGCCCAGAGAATTCATCCTAATTTTGGGAGGACTTTAACATCCAGGTTTTTCATAGGTAAAAGCCCTTATGGTTAATTACCACTCCCGATAACAAGAGAGAACTTTTGATTAAGGCTAATCATTAGATAGACACTAAGTTCTTAGCATATCGTAGAAACAAAATGATATAGGATATGAAGTTTATCACTTGACACTTAAAACAGATGGTGGAGGAAATGATGACAAAACCCGATTAAGATCACATGATTCCATTGACCCGGGTAGTCATAATTCTTGGTCTACTTAGCCAAAGGAGTCAGTCTACCCAACATGACCAAAGGACCCCAGTTGACAGCCATGCATTACGTCATTCAAGGGAATCTTATAGACCTAACATGAATGTTTGTCTAAGAGAATTAATTTAAGTTAACCTTAGTTAATAAAGGGCTTTGTGCTACTCAAAGGGTTTTTAGCCATTGAGAAAGTTGTGGGCTTTGCCTACAATCATAATTTAATGGTGTCATTTTGTAGCAAAACAACCCAATCAGAGTGCCTCTGTCATAATCGTTTACCTGTGATGCCATTTGGTGACAAAACCACCGTTTAGAAGATACATATCACATCCATATTTGTGAGAGATTTTTTGAGAATACATCATAGCGATACACTTCGTAAGACACTGACTTTTTATGAGCTGAGGTTATTCTCAAATTTATCACCCTAGACAAATAGTTGATGAGGGTGGGTGTATTTTTCTTTAAGCTATAATGGAGTATATTTCACTTGAATGATTTGAATTTTTATAGATTTTCTTGATATTTTGTAATTTTAATTGAATTTAAGCCTAAGATAACTTGTGTACGGGTTCAAGAATATTTTAAAAATAGAGCACCTCCTATTGAGATCATCATCAGGGTTTTGAATAAATTTAATTTTTTTATTATTTAAATATTATCAACTCTGCTCACTTGCTAACAGAGGATCGAGTTAAAAAAACTAGCTTCGTAAGTTGCCATGTAGGTGAGTTGACTTCGGGAGTCTGCAGTTTTTACTATAAATTTTCTTTATAAAAGACATTGAAAGCATAATATGAACGAAAAATAAAATTTCTTTGCCGATTTTACAATTGTACATTCATTTATGAGTATAGGTTTTATGGTGAATTATTTGAAATTCATTGTTTGGGCATCCTTCATTAAATTCAAGTCAAATCAATTTAGTCCTTGCAAGGAGAATCCAACTTGAAATGAGAAAGTTATGACCATGCCCTATAAACAAGACAACTCGCTTGAAAAACATCATGTAAAAATAAATTTGACTTTAATATTTGAAAGAGTATTTGTGAATTTTCAAAATAGTTGTTCATTCTTCCTTGAATGGTGCACGATTCTCGAAGCGGATTCAATTTAATTTTCGATCCACAGCATTAGTAGATGTTGAATTTAAACACTCAACACGTTCATTGTAGCACATGCGAACTAGCTTAAATTTTAAAAAGAAGATATTTGTGATGTTTCAAAATAATCACTTTGCAGTCATCACACATTATTTATAGCTGGAGAGAATTTGGATTCATTTATCTTAACGCCCAGAGCATTCTCAAACCTCAAATCTAAGAGTTTGATGCATTAGTAGGACCATACATGTATTGATTTCAATAGTGCAATGCATCGCAAACACTTTTTGATGCATTTACAAGGCAGATTTGCATGCTTTTTAATACACTTACGTGATGTACTTGCATACTTGCAAGATCTTTGGTGCGCATATATAATGTTCTTGCTCATCCAAGAGTACACTCGCATGTTCTGCTGCGCGACTGCAAAATGCATTTGCACATTGCCAATACATTTACAATATACATTTAAAGGACGTGTGGACAAGATTCTTTATGTGATTTGACACGTCTCACGCATTTTATAAAAATGGTTGAGCAAATTGTGACCTGCAATAGTACACTGCTTTGTCTCATTCAAAAATTTTCTTTCACAAGTTGTACATTTTGTGAACAAGTTGCACTATTCATTCATGAGACGTACAACTTGGTCACAAGATGTGTACGAGCTTCCTTTTCAACAATTACACATCATTAGAGTATTAGTACACCCATGATGTGCAACAGTATTGACCATTTCATCTTATTCAGCAACCATTCAAATGACTGCGACTATTTAAGATGTATGAGTCGGATGTAGCAATTGTTTACGTGAACATATTGCCCTTGGAATGTACACGTGACTTCGCATTTTAAATTTATTATTGCTCGCATTCTATTCTCTTGTGCATGTTTTACAGATTCAGTAGCGAGCGTCATGAGTTAGAATCCAGAAGGTGTTTCACACTGTCCTTGTTGTTGTGCCTCATATGATTGAAATTTAGTTAAGTAGGCCCCAAGGGGAATCATACTTCTATCTACAAATAAGGGAGCCCCTTAGTTTATTCTCCTTCAAGTCATTGAACACAATGATAGGTTTCTGAAAGCTAAGTGCGAAGAGAGGTTCTATTCGCGCTCATAGGCAAGTTATTGAGATCATTACAAGTCCCATGTCAATTATTGTAAGTTTAGTATTTGTTCTCATTTTGCAATTTTCATTATTTTATTTTTCTTATGTTAGTATTATGTTCTCTAGAAATCAATTTCATATGAATTTTGCCAGTCTCCCAGCATCTTCCCCAAATAGGGGGCGTCTTTGGGAGTGTTGTGCCTGTCCACCACGCCAACAAAAGAATTGTTGACCACTATATCTAAAACCACGCATAAAAAGACAAAAATGATGAACCGAGTAGTGCGCGGGTTGGTCCGACACCTTACTTGAAGGGTCAAATGATCTCTGAATGCCAAACGGACAGTGGCATTGTGATCAGAACCTCAAATTCTGCTAGGTAGAGACCCCTCGAAGTCGAATCGGATGAGATCGGTCAAAAGGGACGACCGACACCCGAAATTAAAACGCAACGCTGATCAAACGACGTCAGATCGACAAACAGACTTCGTCATTGCGTCCGGAATGTTGTCAACCTCCAAAAACTATATTTTGTTTATTCAATTTGGGTTATCCGAATTTGGAGCACGAATCTCGAGGCAACACGCTTATCGAGGAAAAGAGGCCTGGGCACTACCCAAATGAAGTCCGATCGTAAAACGGACTCGTCATTGCATTCAGAATATTACAAATACTCAGGAACTATCTTTTGGATCATCTAGATTGGTGGCATGAATTTCGAGACAAAACACGAATGATGCTCGACGCTACCCAAATGACGTCAGATCGACAAACGGACTTCGCCAGTGCGTCCGGATCGCCGTCAATACCCTAAATGCACTACCAATTTGTTCAGTTAAGGTGGTGCACACAAATCGAGGCGATCCCCATGCAAAAATATACAAACTTGTACCCAAATGACGTCGGATCGACAAACGGACTTCGCCAGTGCGTCCGGATCGCCGTCAATACCCTAGATGCACTACTAATTTGTTCAGTTAAGGTGGTGCACGCAAATCGAGGATTGGTGGCACAGATTTCGAGAAAAATTAGCCTTGGCGCTACCCAAATGAAGTCCGATCGCGAAACGGACTGCGTCGTTGCGACCGGAACGTCGGCAATACCCTAAATGCACTACCAATTTGTTCAATTAAGGTGGTGCACGCAAATCGAGGTAATCCCCATGTAAAAATACACAAATTTGTGCCCAGACAACATCCGATCGTAAAACGGACTGCGTCGTCGTGACCGGAACGTCGACAATACACTAAATCCACTATTAATTTGTCCAATTTTGATATTCGACGAAATTGACACGTTAAACGAGGCAAGATTGCACGCAAATCGAGAGAATATGTCAATCGAGGCAATTGTTGACTTGACTAATGAGGTCCTGTCATCTTAAATTAATTCATTAATGACTAATCATCAATTGAGCAAATACTTGTAGAGTTTTAACAAGAAGCAGAAATCCAAACAGAGAAAGAAGTCAGAGTAGCAAATTAATGCGGTCAATGTTACCTCTTTTCGTCCGTCAATCAAGCTCCCAGCTGGCTTTCGATGATAAGATGAAGCGGAATGGATCTTTACGGAGAGGTTTTCACTTTGCCGCTTATAAGCTCCTTCTCTTTTAACAACAAAAAAAGGCTTATCTGAGCTGGTTCCACCTCTTCCACTATTCTGAAATCCCTGTTATCCGACTCTATCCCACTCTTCCTCTTCTCTGTTCGTCACCTGCAAGGAGCCAAACACCTCTCTGCCTTCATCCACCTTTCTTCTGCCAATCACAAGCCCACATGACGTTCCTTCACAGCAGCCTACCTACCTTTCTCCCAATCCAAGCTATCTCCTGTTCGTTTTCCTCCAAGCGGCCCAACAAAACACTTACAGCTCCCTTGATTCACTTTTTTTTCCTTAGGTGATCTCCTTCATTCAGCGGATCTGGTTACAAGCACTTCTAACCATCAAATCTCACTCACCTGGACTCAACCTCCAGAGTAATAGTTTGCATACCTCCTGTACAACCAGCAGAGCCACCTCTAGTGCAGAAGCAAGCAAACTCTTCAACCATGATGTAGAATGTAAGCTCCTCAAATATCAATTACTGATACTTCCATTAGGCACCCAAAGGGCAGCAAGCCACCCAAGTACAAGGATTGTTCACTAATGAGTAAGCATATAGATCAACAAAGAGGCAAGATTATACTGACTTCTACAGCACTGATGCTTCTCAGATAGGTTCTAAGAGCCAGAAAGACAGAACTCGGTACCGTCACTAAAAAAAAAAGGTAAAAAAATAGTTTTTGGAGTTGTGGGGACCGAACCAGAAGCAATTGAAACCAAGCCTCTCATTGGAATCCCTCCCCTGCCGTGAAAAGCCCAACCTACACTTTATATTTCGTAATCTTCCATTAGCTGCTACTTTCTAATAATTTCCAGCTCTTCCTTATAAATTATTACAACCTCCCATCCTTTTCATTATTTTATTTGCCTAAGCTCCAACAGAGGAGACTGAGCACCTCGATGGCAGCAAGAAGATACCTCAAGTTATGTTCTAGTTAGATGAGCTTTCTTGTTCTATTCCTCTCCACCATATTCCACTCACCATTCAATGCTCTACGCACCTGCTCTCTTCTAGTCCAAGCAAATGGCAGAAGCTAGGAGCAGTTTCAAGATGTCAACATAGATCAAAGATGATCAAGCAAGGAAGAGGGTGGAGCAAGAAGAAAAAGAAGAAGATCAATGTAGCGTCCAAATTTTATTTAACGGTAACAAAGGAGGCTCAACTGGAATGGGAGAAGCTGAGTCTTTCTTTTCAGTGGTTGCTGGCAAGCAAGTGACGAGACCGGAGAAGGCAGTTGTCTTAGATGGAAGCCCAATACCCAAATACTGGAAAGATCAATGATAAAGTTTACCTGTTTGTTCTCTCAGCTATTGATTCTGCAAAAATTTGAGATTGTTTGGGAGACATAAATTAATCTAGCAAATTATGCAGAAACCTCCAAGATGAAGCTAGGGGCAGAGGAATAAAAAAAAATAAGAAGAAAGAGTTTTCAAAAACAAAGTGAGAGGAAAATTTCAAAAAAAAAAAGTGGAAAGGAGCATAAAAATGATGAATAAAAAAAAGAAGACAAAAAAACAGATAGAGAAAATTTTAAAAAAAAGGAAGTGGAGGAGGAAGGGGTTTTTGGGTAATTTTGCATTTTGCCATCGCCGCCGACCCTAAAGGTATAAATTTTCAAACTCAGATTCTCGTTCTCGTCGTTTGCAGCGGACCGGCAAACCCCCTATACGCGCTCTAGTAGCACGGTGGGAGGAAACCCGGTGCGGTGCCTACGACGAGGCGGGTAATCACCAAAATCCCATTCTCGTCGTTTGCGGCGGACCGGAGAACCACCTATACGCGCTCTCGTAGCACGGTAGGAGGGAGCCCGGTGCGGCGCATACGGCGAGGTGGGTAAGCCCTATACACGCTCTTGTAGCGTGGTGGGGAGAGCCACTTGTGTTGTTCATACGGTTACTTTTGAAGACCCCATACAAGCTCTCGTAGCGTGGTGGGATGAAAAGATATTTGGCCACGGTGTCATACGACACCAACCATACACGCTCTTGTAGCGTGATGGGGTGGCCCAGTTTCCCAAAATTTCCCCTAAACGGGGGAGACGCCGGGAGGCTGCCGAATTTTCCGGTGAAGCAAAAGACCTAACTTGGACAAAACTTGGACAATTTGAACTCGAACTTGGACTCTAATTTGAGCAAACAAAAGGATTTTAACTCAATTTAAACAATAAATGGACTTGCAAATCAAATGAGATGAACAAAGATTTGAACATCTGAACAAAGTGCAAAAGGACTTCATTTTGGACAACAGGGAACATGAGCTTGAACTTGAGCCTCCTCATGTGAACTTAAGTGAATTTGAACTTGAGCCAAATGACATTAAACTGGACATACATATTGGACTGCAGCGGACTTGACATTGAACATTCGAGCTCAAATGAATGAACTACAAGGACAACAGGGGACTTACAAATGACAAAGATTTGGACTTCATTTGAATCTTAAATGAACTAAATGAGAACTTGAATCCAAATTTGAACAACAAAGGACTTGAACAATATGGACCGCAGGGAACCGAACTTCAAGTTAATGAATGCATGATCATCCTTATAACCATAAATGTTAATGACAAGTTTTGGTCATGTAAATAAGAAATCAACGAAACAACAAAAGATTTATGTTGAAATCTCAATGAATATAATTTGCTCAAAATCAAACGAAAGACTTGTATGGAATCATTATGTATGTTGCAAACAACATGTGGAGATAAGGAGTTCGTAATCATAACTTGTCGACAAGCAATGACGAAAATGTTGAATGATACAACTTATTTACAAGTCATGCCATGGAACCTTTGGACAAAGAAATTTGTGGAGATCATCCAAATGACCGGCAATATGCAATTCCCTGCAAATACTGAAGTTTTATATGTGATGAATGTAATGACCCGCTGGTCAATATGCATGAGAAGGTTAATAATGCTTGTAATAACGCCTTGCGACCGACATCAGAATATAGGTGATAATGAAGACTCAAGCAATTGATGGTCTGGGACGATTGTTTTAGATACAAGGGCATATGACAAGTGCAATGATAGTCGATATCATCATTCAAACGAGAAAGTGAAACCTACAAATGACGAAAACTGAAAGGCATATGCAATCGATTGGAAGTGAATATTGAGGATGAGAATTCATCATGCAAGTAGATGCATCTGTCCCCTTCAAGCAAAAGAATTTAACACGCCACCGGATCTGCAACCTTCGTACAAGCAGACAGAAGGCGTGTACAAATATTCCAAGAATACCCCCGCACATGTGCACTCTAATTTGTATACACATAGGTACACTAAAAGGGGAAAATATGATCATAACCCGCACGGGCCCCGGCGAGCGTGTTATTGGTATACACGTGACGTCTAGGGATGCTGCGCGGGTCAATAGATTTGAACCCGATCCTCCTATGCAAGCAGATAGGAGTCGACAAGGTTCAATAAATATTTATAAAATGCCCCCAAACACCCGCATGGGCCCCGGTGAGCGTGTTATCGGTACACACGTGACGTCAAGGGATGCTGCGCGGGTTAATAAGTGAATTCAAGTTCGACCCGATCCTCCTAAGCAGATAGATAGGAGTCGACACGGCTCGAACTATTAAATAAATATACGGTCGCAAGGTCGACCGGGATATTTATTTTATACATTCATATTAGGCCTCCAAGGCCTTCAGCCAAGAAAATTCACTTGCAAAGGCATAAAGCCTACGAAACCTGATCCTCTGTCGGCAGCTCGATAAAGTGGACAAGGTTCGATCTACGAATGAAAAATAACCCCATCTACCCCGATGATGGCCGTGTTGAATGAAAATATCAACCGGAGGGGTCTATTCCAAACATTTCAAAATACCACCTCAAATACCACCCAATACTCCAAATCTCCAAAAATCCCAAAAATTCCAAATTCTTAAATGTTTAAAACTGAAATCCAATCATCAAAACCGCTTAAAGCAAAATTCATCCACCCTCCGCAACAGTTTGCCGAGGTGGACAAATCTGAAAATAACTGCAGCTCGCAAAGAGCTAATGCCTGGTCGAGAATATCACTAGGATCCATTCTCAAACAATCTCCTGCCAGCAAGGACGTGGTACGAGTCCCCTAACCGGCAGTTTCGCCGCCAAATGGCACTGCAGGATAAACGGTTATGACTCGGGGCCCTCTGAACCAGGTGGTCGCCGCCAAATGGCACCATTATATTATGGTTATGGCCAGAGCCCGTATGCTCCCCAATGGCATCAAATCCTTGAGATATGAATCAATAGGACATGATCGATAGGGCACAAAGCCCTCTGTTAGCTAAGGTGGATCCAAATTTGTCCCCTTAGGCAAATACCCACCCCCGGTCTACAAGGTACCCTTGGACGAAGCAACCCATGGCTGCCGACGAGGATCCTTCTGTCAGGTTGGGTCGACTACCTCCTCTGACTAAGTAGACCAGGGAACACGATGGCCCGGGATGACGGAACCATGGGATCTTGATCGGGTCTATCATCCATTCCCCCACCATCTGCTTTAAGTGCAAGATGGTGAAATTTCTATTTTTAAATATCAAACCTTCCAAACTCTCCAATTTCTAAACCCATGCTGCTACCATATGCCAGATACACGTATTCTTACGTATCTGATTGACGACTAGCCTTAATCGAAAGTTCTCTCTCGTTATCGGGAGGGGTAATTAACTATAGGGGCTTGCGCCTATAGGAAACCAGAACTCAGATCATAAAGTCCTCGCAAAATGAGGGCGAAATCTCTGGGTAGTGTCTTATCTACCATCTCATCTGCCTTCCAAAATTTACCTCGAAACTTAAATCGTTAAAACTCCCCCCGAGCAGAAAGCGCAAGTCGGGCGGAGGCCGGGGACGAATTTTCGGAGCCCACAGATTTCTGGCGACTCCGCTGGGGATTGGTTTCTCTTTCCATCTTTGGCTAGTCGTCTCAACGCTGTAGTAGCAGCTAATCAATACAAGCTCAAAATTTCAGAATTCTCCATATTGATCATTTAATTAATTAAAAATTCCGAATATTCTAAAAATGATCATTACATTCATCATGCATTCATTGAGATAGTGTATTCAGCATGGCTTTAAATTTATATTATTTTTAATTGCTTGCTAATGAGCATTTGCTTTTGTCTTTTGTTCTGTGCAAGTCTCTGCATTTTGAAAGTGTGGGGTGATGTATCAGATTCTGATTACTAACCCTTACCTTTCATTTGTGCAGATGGATCTACAGAACACTGCATTTACTGTCCAACTAGGTCGCGGTGCTAGCATCCAACTAGCAAACGCTCTGATCAATACTGGCAACACCGGAGCTACCATCCAGTTTGGTAGTCTTGACTTTCCCGCAGTTGTTGCAAGGACCGCTGCCGTTCCTGTGGGTGGCGTGAACCCTGAAAGGCCTGCCAAGAGGCCCCACTCCATTGAAGTTGGCACACGTCGTGCGCATCTGCCAGCGTCACGAACCACTACCGCCGCTGAAAATCCTCGCAAGAGGACTTCTGTGTTCGAAAGACTTTCACAGCCTGAGGCTCCGATTGCCAAAAGAGTTGTGACTGGTGGGAGGATTTCTGTGTTATCTGCGAATACCACATCTCTGCCGAACGGGTTACCTACACCCAGAAAGAATGATGCTGAGGCCTCCTCATCTGGAGGAAGGCTTACAAGGAGGCAAAGAAGAAAGAAGAATGCTGAGATGCGAGCTCAGCAGCGACAACCCTCTGTCCACCCATCCAATCTGCCGGCCAGAGAGCCTGAAGCCAATGTTCCTATCCGGAACAAGTTTACTGACCTAAGATGGGTCAAAAGAAATAGCTCTACTGGGGAGCTGAAGAGATCTTTTTGGGATCAACAGCCTGAAGTCCTGGCTCCTCCAAGAAAGAAAGAACCTGAAACTCTGTCAGCTCGGGTGTACCGGGTATTGAAGACAGTGAAAGAAAAGGGTCTGAAGAAAAGGAGATTTCAGAGGCCACTGATGATTGAGGCCAGAAGGACCCCTCCGAGGGAAAGGCTATCGTCTGATCTGAAAGCCGAAGGCAGAAGAAGACAACAAATTCCATACGGTGAGCATCGGGGCGTGACACCTGAACCTTGGGTTCAGGGATCCGCTGCCGAAAGGTCCCGACAGAAAGGAAAGCAAATCTGGAGGCTAAGGCCTCATAGAGAAGATAAAAGAGAAAGAAGAAATGATCCGGGCGTGACATCCGGTACGGCTTCCCGAAGATCCGCCCCCGCTAATAAAATACGTCAAAAATGGGTTCCAAAGAAGACCCACAATGACGCCCTTTCCGACGGTCGACACCTTGGAGAATCCTCCAGGGGATCCCGTCGCCCGCCAACCCCGCCGCAGGAGGAAACCAACTTCGACCGTAGCCCGCGAGTTGAGGAAATCTTCTTGACAAATGAAGAATCAGAGGTCTTTTGGCGTCGTCGTTCTGAAATTCGAATCCAGGAGAAAGAAGAAGAAGGAATGGAAGAAATAAATGACGGCCTGAACATAGAAGTTGTTTATATGGTGAGACACACCAACATCAACGATGAGGCCTATTATGATGACGGCGAGGATGATGACAATCAACAGCCGCCAGTTAGGCAAGTATACCGACGTCGCCGTGGGGCTGGGTCCACCATCGGCAGAGGTGGCCGCTCTTCAGAAGAAGAAAGAGAAGAGGACGAGGAGAATCCCTTTGCTGACGAGAGTGCCACGCTGGCAGACATGCAAAGACATATAAAACGTCAAATGAGGGCTAAAGATAGAGAAATCTCTCTGCTGAATGAAAAGATGACTGAGATGATAACTCAAATGGCAGCGATGATGCAAATTATGCAGAGAACTGCTGCCACGGGTCCCGTACCTACTCTTGCCGATCCTCCGAACTTCCAGATGCATCAAGTCTCAGGAGTACGGGGCGCTCCTGAAGGTGGTAATGAAATCAATAACATTACACGCCAACCTACTCCGCAAAATATCGCCAGTACCTCTGAGCCTGTGACGACGGCACAACTCGAGGGAATTATTACCGAGAAGATCAAGGCTATTATAGCTGTTGATCAGGCGGAGAAGCTAGTTGGCAGAGGTCGCCCATATCCGGCGGAATACGATCAAGTGTCATACCCAAAAGGGTACTCTGTTCCAAAATTCAACACTTTTAATGGTAGTGGTAACAATAATCCCAGGCAGCACTTGGCGCAATTCAAGGCCACTTGCGGAAATACAGGAGGGAATGACGCCTTGCTCTTCCGACAATTTGTCAGCAGTTTGACAACAACTGCTTTTGAATGGTATGCTGAGTTGCCCAATGACTCTGTGAAGACTTTCGCGGAGTTAGAATCAATGTTTGTGAAGAGATTTGCCAGCGCAACTGAGAAGATCACAATCGCCGACCTCGCTTTGGATAAGAGAAGAAGAGATGAGTCAGTGACCAAGTACATCACTCGTTGGCGAAATTTAAGTATGAAATGTGAACAACAACTCGAGGAAGAACACGCTGTGCAATTATTGATGGGAAACATCGACGATAAGATGCAACCATTTCTGTGCATGGCTACAATTACTACATTTCAAGATTTGCTGGATAGGGTGGCCAAGTTTGAAAAGTTGAATTTGTCAAAATCAGATAGCCATTTTGATAAGACTAAAAAGGCTAAGTCTTCAGATACAAAAAAAGGTGAAACCTACTCTACATCCTCCCTCAGAGCAAATAAGGGAAAACAAGTGGTTCACAACGTGGACAAAGGTAAACAGCCGATGCAATATGAAGAAAAGCCAAAACAAGTCTACAACCCTAACCCTCAACCGAAGCTGGTACTTGGAGGGAACGATAGGCCACGAACTTTCCAAGGCGGAGGGGATCGCCCGAGGCAAGCAATGGGGACTGGTGATAGAACGTTCCCCTCCCTCAAAGACAAAATGAATAAGGAATATTCATTCAAGAGGGAAAGTGTCGCCAAGTTATTTCGACAAGCATTGAAAGCGGGTTTAGAACTGCCAGAGTGCAAGAGACCCGAGGAGTCAAAACATAGCGGCGACCCAAACTATTGCCCATATCATCGGGTGATGAGTCATTCAATTGAAGATTGCTATGTCTTCAAGGATTGGCTTGAAAGAAAATATCGAAGGGGAGAGCTCACATTGTCCGACAATGTGCTGACTCATCCCAGAAAAGAATCAACTCGGGTAGTAACGACTTCCTCCGTACCCCCGGTTGAAGAAAGAAAAAATGAAAAGAAGCCAGCTCAAGAAGAACAGTGGGAGACTGTGGTCTCTAAGAAAACTGTGAAAATGTTGAAACAGCTTGAAGAAGTTCCATGTGTAAAATGGAAATCTCCCACTGAGCCGATGATAGACCCCAAGGCTCTGCCCGTGGTGCGAGCGTCTGCTTCTAAACAATTTCCCAACCAAGTTGGAACTTCAAAGTCTGGAAAGAAAAAGTCCTCCAAGAAGAAGATAAAACTGAAGAAGCCCAAGGAAAAGAAAACAGCAACCCAAAGGATTATAGATAGTCTGGATGAATACTACCAGACCGGGAGGCGTCCTATTAAGCTTGCTGACTTTATGTCAGAGCTCAAGATTGACAAAGCAGAAGAGGCTGATGAGGATCCTCTTCCCACAGAAGTTTGTCGGGTCATTTCAGCAACGCCAATAACTCTGACAAAAGAAAAATATGTCAGAGAGATGATCGTTGAAACCTGTCTGGCAACATCGTCAATGGACTACAGCTCAGAGGAGGATCTGTATTTTCCAAAGACAGATGAATCTGATCCCGATATAGCGTCGCAGATAGGACATGTAAATCTGGGAGGTGATTCTGAGTCAACGAATGAATCCCTAGACGCGACGATGGCAGACTCTGAAGAAAATGCACCGTCAAATGAGTCTGATCCAGAAGAGATCGCTCAAGTGCAGTTGAGAAGTGGCAAGATACTACCACCTCCGCCAAAGAAAGGAATATCCAATAAGGATAAGGGAAAAGAGATAGTTGTCAACGAAGACATTATCTCCGAGGATCCCAAGAAGAAACATACTCCAGTTAAGGGAATAGATTATAATATCTTATCCCATCTGAGGAAGATCCCTGCCCAGCTCAGCATATACGATGCTCTGGTGATGTCCAAGGATCTTCGGGAGACTTTGATTCAGGCTCTCAAAGACCCCGAAAGATATGAGGCGTACTTCGCTGAGCGCAACCTGACTGAGGTCCTGCAAGCTCGAAATGAACCGTTCATCACTTTTACTGAGGACGACATGATGCTTGGGACGGCAGACCACAATCGACCTCTGTATGTTACTGCAGAGAGTGACGATTTGGTAATCAGTCGAATTCTGATCGACCCTGGATCCTCCATCAACCTCATGAGCTTAAAAGCACTAAGTTCGTTGTGCCTCAACGTAGAGCACCTCGGGCCAGATAAGCTTATGGTACATGGTTTTAACGAGAAAGGGCAGAAAACCCTTGGATCGTTTATGCTCCCTCTTGTATTTGGAGAATTTCACACAGAAGCCAAATTCCATGTGATTGATGCGGATACTTCATTCAAGGCGCTCCTGGGTCGCCCCTGGCTGCATGAATATGGCGTTGTCCCGTCAACATTACACCAGTGCATGAAGTATCTCAGGGATGAGAGGAGTTCAGAATCTCCGGTGACATCCAACCCTTTACAGTCCATGAATCAACAGTCTATGAAGAGGCGCAGTATTTCATGCCAAAGAAGCAAAGACTGTCAAGCTCTCTAAAGGCTCAAGAATCTAACCCAAAGAGTGCAAAGCAACCTGAACATAAAGGTGAGAAAAGACAAATGGGGAGAAAGAAGGCAACGCCGACTCTTCCCAAAGAAGCTACCACTTCCACTTCTAAAGAAAGGAAATGTGTACCTCACCTTGGGAGCGACACAGATGAAGATAATGTCACCCCTACAAAATCCCAGAGGGTATGTCATTCGATGGACGAATGGAGTAGGGAGGTCGCATATTCAAATGATGACTATGACTACGACTCTATCTATATGAACACGGTACAAGAGGTATTCTCTAGAAGAATAGATAGCCTGTCAATCTCAGATAGCGTGCTCGTAGTCACTCGTATTCCCCTACAGTATTTTAAAGAAATAATTCGACGAGATGTGCATAAAGTTGAAGAACTTGTAACCCTTTATCTGCCTCCAATCAGAAAGGGGATCGAGTCAGGGAATATATTCTACTCCGTAGGAAAGGATGAAGAAGTGAATCGTGATTGGGACCATGTCTTCATCGATTCTGAAGAATTACTACCTACGAGGCTACCTAGGTTTAATACCAAAGGTATTCAAAGAATGTTGCGAAAGTGGATCAATGTTCCCACCCCCAAGCGACAACTTCGTATGTGCCTAAGTCTCTGGTATGGAAGGAATCCACGTCCAATGCGGCGGAAGGAGATGAATGCATATAAAGGTATTGGATTCGTCAGGCGAAAATGCATCCGGAAGGAGACTTGCCGAACCATCACTTGCAGGGAAGTTGAATCCAATGATGTTCCTGATGAAGAAGCCTACGAAGCTGAGGATTACGATGATCAGCCTCTAGAGGCCAAGCCTGCACCAGAAGAGCTTGAAGATGGTGGACAGGCAACCACTATGGACGAACTAAAAGAAGTCAACTTGGGAACCGAGGATGACCCTCGCCCAACCTTCATTAGTTCCCTTCTGTCAGAAGATCAAGTGGAAGAAATTAAAGAACTTCTCTGTGAATTCAGGGACTGCTTTGCCTGGACATATGCTGAAATGCCTGGCTTATCCCCTGATGTAGCAGTTCACAGGTTAGCAATCAAACCAGATGCAGCACCAGTCAAACAAGCTCCAAGGAGAATGAGATTGGAGATTGAAGAACAGGTGATTGCAGAAACAAAGAAACTCATAGAGGCGGGCTTCATCCGAGAAGAAAAATATGCCGATTGGATCGCCAATATTGTCCCTGTCAAGAAGAAGAATGGACAGATTCGTATCTGTATTGATTTCAGGGACCTCAACAAAGCGTGTCCAAAAGACGATTTTCCGCTGCCTGTATCCGAACTCCTGGTAGACAACACGTCAAACTATGACATGTTCTCGTTTATGGATGGATCGTCGGGATACAACCAGATCAAGATGGCTCCTGAGGATGAAAGGCATACATCATTCAGAACGCCCATCGGCATTTTTTGTTACACGGTCATGCCCTTCGGTTTGAAGAACGCAGGTGCCACTTACCAACGGGCAATGACCCATATCTTTGATGAATTAATACATCAGAAGGTCGAATGCTATGTAGACGACTTGGTCGTTAAGAGCATAGATCGAAAGGATCACTTAAATGACCTGAGGGTTGTATTTGAAAGAATCAGGAAGTTCGATCTAAAGATGAATCCTCTTAAGTGTGCTTTCGGGGTCTCCTCCGGTAAATTTCTTGGCTATGTCGTTCGTCACCGAGGCATAGAAGTTGATCCCAATAAAATCAAGGCGATTATAGAGATGCCACCGCCTAGAAGCCTCCGTCAACTCCGCTCCTTGCAAGGGCAACTGGCTTTCATTCGACGATTCATATCGAATCTGTCGGGTAGGTGCCAGCCATTTTCAAAATTGATGAAGAAAGACGTTCGTTTCAAGTGGGATGAAGAATGTCAAGAAGCATTTGACAGTATCAAGAGATATCTGTTAAATCCGCCCATTCTCGCAGCGCCAATTCCGGGGAAGCCTCTTATACTGTATACAGCTGCATTAGAAGAGTCCCTCGGAGCATTGTTGGCCCAGCATAATGAAGAGGGCAAAGAAAATGCACTTTACTATATCAGTCGGAGATTAATCGGAGCAGAGATACATTATTCTCCGATTGAAAAGCATTGCCTGGCGCTAATTTTTGCAGTTCAGAAACTTCGCCATTATATATTGTCTCACAAAATCACCTTGATATCAAAGATCGATCCGTTGAAGTTCTTGATGACAAGACCAGCGTTGACAGGTCGTTTAGCAAGGTGGGCAGTGCTATTACTGCAATTTGATATAGTGTACATGCCACAGAAAGCAGTAAAGGGACAAGCTTTGGCAGATTTCCTCGCCGCACATCCAATCCCAGCTGACTCTCCGCTCAATGATGATTTGCCAGATGAACAAATCATGCAAGTTGATGAAGAAGAAAAGGTACCATTTTGGGAGATGTACTTTGATGGGGCATCGTCTATCAAGTCTCCCAAACCTCCAAATCTTGCAAAGGCCCAAGCTGGCATCGGTCTTGTCTTCATAGAACCTGAGGGAGGTATCATGAGATTCTCGTTCAGTTTAACGGAACCTCGGACCAATAATGAAGTCGAATACGAAGCTCTAATAGCAGGACTGGAGATTGCAATTGATGTCCAAATCACAGATCTCCAAATTTTCGGTGATTCTCAACTTGTGATAAATCAAGTTCTGGGCATTTACAAGATTTGCAAACTTGAATTGGCCCACTACCACCGACGAGCTCTCGAGCTTCTAAAACAAATACCGAATGTCAAGATAACTCAAGTTCCTCGAGGACAGAATGCAAAAGCAGATTGTCTAGCCAAACTGGCCAAGGAGCTTGCAAATGAAGACAAAAAGCCACCTATATTCATTGCGGTTGAAAATCGTCGGGTCTTAGAGCCAGCAACCCTACAATTCCCGCAAGCAGAGGGAATACCAGGTTCAAGCCAACAGGATGCAACCCCGGTTGATCCTCAACCTCCCCAACAAATCACTATTAAAAATCAACCAGGGAACGTCCAGCAGTAAAAAGACGAAGAACTGGTAGATTCTCAGAGTCGTGGTTGGATTGCCTAGATGTTGAAGTCGAAGACGATTGGAGGCAACCATTCGTCGACTACTTCAAAGAAAGTAAACTTCCAACAGATAAATCTCTGGCTGCACAAATTAGAAAAAGAGCATTGCGATACGCGTTTGTCAATAATACGCTATATCGGCGGGCTTTTGATCAAATGTGGCTAAGGTGCCTAGGGACTAAGGAAGCTGATAAAGTGGTGACAGAAGTTCACGAAGGACTCTGTGGAGCACACCAGTCAGGTCCCAAGATGGCCGCTAAAATTAAAAGAATGGGTTATTACTGGCCTACGATGGTGGGAGATTGTATCAACCACGCTAAGAGATGCCACGAGTGTCAGATTCATGGTGATGTTATTCATCAACCACCAAATCCACTACATCCAACAATTGCATCCTGGCCATTTGAATGTTGGGGCACTGACATAATTGGGCCAATAGACCCGCCGTCATCGGCAGGGCACCGCTTTATTCTGGCAGCAACAGACTATTTTTCTAAGTGGGCAGAAGCGGCACCGTTCAGGGAAGTTACGTCCGAGCACGTGATCAACTTCTTTACCCACAACGTCGTCTACAGATTCGGTGTATCACGCCGCATGATCTCAGACAATGGCACAGCATTCAAGAGTACACAAATCTACAAGTTTGTAGATCGTCACAAGATTGACTGGCGGTACTCGTCTATATACAACCCAAGAGCAAATGGTTTGGCAGAGGCCTTCAACAAGACACTGGTGAAATTGTTGAAGAAGATCCTCACCAAGAACAAAAGAGAATGGCATACAAAGATGGCGGAAGCATTGTGGGCATATCGTACAACCTATAAAACACCAACCAAAGCCACTCCCTACTCACTAGTGTTCGGGGCTGAAGCCGTCTTGCCACTAGAAGTCGAACTACCGTCTCTTCGAGTCGCTATCCAGAATGAGATCACTCAAGAGCAAAATGCTCGGTTGAGAATGAAAGAGCTCGATGCACTCGACGAATTTTAGTAGTCGTAGTCCACAAGACTCTTAATTGACCGGAGAATCAAAGTTCCAGTGGGAAGAGGGCGTCGCGAGCAGCTACCAAATGTTCGTAGGCTCCAAATCTTTAACCACCGAGGGCTCCAAATCTACCAATTTCAGTAAATCAGCATTGGGAAGCATATTTCTCGTAGCTTAAGTCTGAAGCCCGAATGGGTGTACAAGGCCGGATCCAATACGCCCAAATATGGCCGGATCGCTGGCAATTTCATCTACTCAATACGCCATAAGAAAGGTTGTAGTAGAGGAACTCTCATTTCAGCAAACAGAGGACAAAGAGCTATCAAAATCATAGCTCACCTAATCTGATGAACTAAAGTGATTCGGATTGAAGTCTCCTCGAATGGTTAAGGATCAGGATACTACCTGCATTTGGTATTATCAACCAAATCCGAAACCTGCAAACTTTCCATCAAGTCCGTCGCACAAAGCATAGGACAGGAAAAAGCCAAAATCCCTAAAGTTTGAGGCTACGACCATTAGCTCCAGCCAGTGGCTAAACAACGCTCACAACTACCCTCAGAGA
This sequence comes from Dendrobium chrysotoxum, assembly GCA_019925795.1. NCBI lineage: Eukaryota > Viridiplantae > Streptophyta > Magnoliopsida > Asparagales > Orchidaceae > Dendrobium > Dendrobium chrysotoxum. Next base: position 85,602,402 of record CM034315.1, on the reverse strand, counting down.
CAGGGGGCATTTTAAATATTTATTTGGGTTGACATCATGCTATGCGCTGAGATCCCCAAATAAATATTTAAAATCACAAAGTTTCAAATTTATTCTATTCTAAAGTGTCCCTGCGAGACAAGGGACATTTTAAATATTTATTCGGGTCGACATCGCGCTGCATGCCGAGATCCCCGAATAAATATTTAAAATCACCAACGCAAATATTCGTTTATACTGAAGAATACAACGAATTCTTTTCAAAGTATATACAGGTGAGCTTCAAAAAATCGAGGCACCACCTTCTCCAACAAACCAAGATTTCAAAGGTCAGAAAGAGACTTTTGCAACTACACTCTAACAAATTGAGCCAGAACAACCTGAAGTCTTTCGGCAGCCTGAAGCTTAAGGTTCGAGTGGGAGTAAGAGGTCGGATCCAACACGCCCAAATGTGGCTGGATCGCTGGCAGCTCCGTCTACTCAACACGCCACAAGAAAGGCCGTAGTAGCAGAACCCCCACTTCGTCAACCCGTCAGTAGGGACTGTAGGAAGTACGAAGGCTAATTCGACTCGACAAGTTCAAGTGATCGTAGTCTACTAAATTCTCCTAATTGACCGGAGAATCAAGGTTCCAGTGGGAAGGAGAAATCTCGAGCAACTACCGAATGTGCGTAGGCTCCAAATCTTCAACCACAAAGGAGAACTCCAAATCTACCAACTTCAGCAAAATCAGCATTGGGAAGCACATTTCCCCTAACTCAAGTCTGAAGCCTGAATGGGTGTAAAAGGTCGGATCCAACAAGCCCAAATTTGGCCGGATCGCTGGCAGCTCCATCTACTTAACACGCCATAAAAAAGGCCGTAGTAGAGGAACCCCCATCTCAGCAACCAGAGGACGAAGAGCTGTCAAATTCCAGCTCGCCCAATCTGATGAACTCAAGTGACTCAGATTAAAGTATCCTCAAATGGTTAAGGATTAAGATAATACCTACATTTGGTATTATCAATCAAATCCGAAACCTGCAAAATCCTTCAACAAATCCGTAAAGCATAAAGCGAGAATCGAAGGAATTTTTCTTCAACAAGTCCATTAAAGCACAAAGCAAAGGACTGAAGAAATTATCCCATAGTTCACATAGAGCCTAAGGCTGAACTAAGAGGATTTCATCATCCAGTCTGTTGCGCACAAAGCTCTTGACCGATGACTGTTCGCCACTGACCTAGTATAAACCTAGAGGGTTTGGTCGCCAGCATCTACTCCTTCGCCAAGCCTGCTAAAGCAAGAAGCAAAGGGTAAAAGGTAAAAAAAAAAAACCGGACAAATCAATAAAGACAAATCAGGCAATTCTCCATCAATGTTCGCCGCACAAAGCATAGAACAGGAGAAATCAAAATCTTATGTCTCAATCCAAAGCTACAAAAAGAAGCATCCTAAATGACATCTACAAATGTCCCTAAAGACTGGGGGCATTTTAAATATTTATTTGGGTCGACATCGTGCCGCATGCCGAGATCCCCAAATAAATATTTAAATTTTTTTTTTGCCTAAATACAGTTAAAGAAGAGAAGAATGGAAGATCCTCCATAAACTGGATGTGTCATCAGCAAGAAGTATAAGTACAAGAGACTGCAAAGTCCCACCAACTGGTGAATTTAGAAATACTGAGCAATTGCTAAATTGCTAGAAACTAAGAAAACAGTGGTGCCAAAAGAAGAACAGAAAGTGGCAGTGCTATATACTATCGTTAATCTACGAAGTAACACTCTAGGGATCTGGGTATAAAGTACTCTCAGTATCTTTTGGATCCCTACCTAACTAAAGCCAGCATGTCAATCCTATTGATGACTACAAGTGCATCTAAAGATCTATAAAGACACATGGATAGACTCTTGAAGATCTACAGAATGACAATCTTAGTGTGACATCCAAGCAAATTTTTAGAGATCCACTAAATGACAATCTTAGTGTGACATCCAAGTAAACTTTTGGAGACCCACTAAATGAAGATCTTTATGTGACATCCAAAGCAAATATTTGGAGACCCACAAGGTCAATCAGCTTACAACAAACGTGGTTCACTGTAGACGTGTACCACATTTGTTGGGGGGCATTTGTTGACCACTATATCTAAAACCACGCATAAAAAGACAAAAATGATGAACCGAGTAGTGCGCGGGTTGGTCCGACACCTTACTTGAAGGGTCAAATGATCTCTGAATGCCAAACGGACAGTGGCATTGTGATCAGAACCTCAAATTCTGCTAGGTCGAGACCCCTCGAAGTCGAATCGGATGAGATCGGTCAAAAGGGACGACCGACACCCGAAATTAAAACGCAACGCTGATCAAACGACGTCAGATCGACAAACAGACTTCGTCATTGCGTCCGGAATGTTGTCAACCTCCAAAAACTATATTTTGTTTATTCAATTTGGGTTATCCGAATTTGGAGCACGAATCTCGAGGCAACACGCTTATCGAGGAAAAGAGGCCTGGGCACTACCCAAATGAAGTCCGATCGTAAAACGGACCTCGTCATTGCATTCAGAATATTACAAATACTCAGGAACTATCTTTTGGATCATCTAGATTGGTGGCATGAATTTCGAGACAAAACACGAATGATGCTCGACGCTACCCAAATGACGTCAGATCGACAAACGGACTTCGCCAGTGCGTCCGGATCGCCGTCAATACCCTAAATGCACTACCAATTTGTTCAGTTAAGGTGGTGCACACAAATCGAGGCGATCCCCATGCAAAAATATACAAACTTGTACCCAAATGACGTCGGATCGACAAACGGACTTCGCCAGTGCGTCCGGATCGCCGTCAATACCCTAGATGCACTACTAATTTGTTCAGTTAAGGTGGTGCACGCAAATCGAGGATTGGTGGCACAGATTTCGAGAAAAATTAGCCTTGGCGCTACCCAAATGAAGTCCGATCGCGAAACGGACTGCGTCGTTGCGACCGGAACGTCGGCAATACCCTAAATGCACTACCAATTTGTTCAATTAAGGTGGTGCACGCAAATCGAGGTAATCCCCATGTAAAAATACACAAATTTGTGCCCAGACAACATCCGATCGTAAAACGGACTGCGTCGTCGTGACCGGAACGTCGACAATACACTAAATCCACTATTAATTTGTCCAATTTTGATATTCGACGAAATTGACACGTTAAACGAGGCAAGATTGCACGCAAATCGAGAGAATATGTCAATCGAGGCAATTGTTGACTTGACTAATGAGGTCCTGTCATCTTAAATTAATTCATTAATGACTAATCATCAATTGAGCAAATACTTGTAGAGTTTTAACAAGAAGCAGAAATCCAAACAGAGAAAGAAGTCAGAGTAGCAAATTAATGCGGTCAATGTTACCTCTTTTCGTCCGTCAATCAAGCTCCCAGCTGGCTTTCGATGATAAGATGAAGCGGAATGGATCTTTACGGAGAGGTTTTCACTTTGCCGCTTATAAGCTCCTTCTCTTTTAACAACAAAAAAAGGCTTATCTGAGCTGGTTCCACCTCTTCCACTATTCTGAAATCCCTGTTATCCGACTCTATCCCACTCTTCCTCTTCTCTGTTCGTCACCTGCAAGGAGCCAAACACCTCTCTGCCTTCATCCACCTTTCTTCTGCCAATCACAAGCCCACATGACGTTCCTTCACAGCAGCCTACCTACCTTTCTCCCAATCCAAGCTATCTCCTGTTCGTTTTCCTCCAAGCGGCCCAACAAAACACTTACAGCTCCCTTGATTCACTTTTTTTTCCTTAGGTGATCTCCTTCATTCAGCGGATCTGGTTACAAGCACTTCTAACCATCAAATCTCACTCACCTGGACTCAACCTCCAGAGTAATAGTTTGCATACCTCCTGTACAACCAGCAGAGCCACCTCTAGTGCAGAAGCAAGCAAACTCTTCAACCATGATGTAGAATGTAAGCTCCTCAAATATCAATTACTGATACTTCCATTAGGCACCCAAAGGGCAGCAAGCCACCCAAGTACAAGGATTGTTCACTAATGAGTAAGCATATAGATCAACAAAGAGGCAAGATTATACTGACTTCTACAGCACTGATGCTTCTCAGATAGGTTCTAAGAGCCAGAAAGACAGAACTCGGTACCGTCACTAAAAAAAAAGGTAAAAAAATAGTTTTTGGAGTTGTGGGGACCGAACCAGAAGCAATTGAAACCAAGCCTCTCATTGGAATCCCTCCCCTGCCGTGAAAAGCCCAACCTACACTTTATATTTCGTAATCTTCCATTAGCTGCTACTTTCTAATAATTTCCAGCTCTTCCTTATAAATTATTACAACCTCCCATCCTTTTCATTATTTTATTTGCCTAAGCTCCAACAGAGGAGACTGAGCACCTCGATGGCAGCAAGAAGATACCTCAAGTTATGTTCTAGTTAGATGAGCTTTCTTGTTCTATTCCTCTCCACCATATTCCACTCACCATTCAATGCTCTACGCACCTGCTCTCTTCTAGTCCAAGCAAATGGCAGAAGCTAGGAGCAGTTTCAAGATGTCAACATAGATCAAAGATGATCAAGCAAGGAAGAGGGTGGAGCAAGAAGAAAAAGAAGAAGATCAATGTAGCGTCCAAATTTTATTTAACGGTAACAAAGGAGGCTCAACTGGAATGGGAGAAGCTGAGTCTTTCTTTTCAGTGGTTGCTGGCAAGCAAGTGACGAGACCGGAGAAGGCAGTTGTCTTAGATGGAAGCCCAATACCCAAATACTGGAAAGATCAATGATAAAGTTTACCTGTTTGTTCTCTCAGCTATTGATTCTGCAAAAATTTGAGATTGTTTGGGAGACATAAATTAATCTAGCAAATTATGCAGAAACCTCCAAGATGAAGCTAGGGGCAGAGGAATAAAAAAAAATAAGAAGAAAGAGTTTTCAAAAACAAAGTGAGAGGAAAATTTCAAAAAAAAAAAGTGGAAAGGAGCATAAAAATGATGAATAAAAAAAAGAAGACAAAAAAACAGATAGAGAAAATTTTAAAAAAAAGGAAGTGGAGGAGGAAGGGGTTTTTGGGTAATTTTGCATTTTGCCATCGCCGCCGACCCTAAAGGTATAAATTTTCAAACTCAGATTCTCGTTCTCGTCGTTTGCAGCGGACCGGCAAACCCCCTATACGCGCTCTAGTAGCACGGTGGGAGGAAACCCGGTGCGGTGCCTACGACGAGGCGGGTAATCACCAAAATCCCATTCTCGTCGTTTGCGGCGGACCGGAGAACCACCTATACGCGCTCTCGTAGCACGGTAGGAGGGAGCCCGGTGCGGCGCATACGGCGAGGTGGGTAAGCCCTATACACGCTCTTGTAGCGTGGTGGGGAGAGCCACTTGTGTTGTTCATACGGTTACTTTTGAAGACCCCATACAAGCTCTCGTAGCGTGGTGGGATGAAAAGATATTTGGCCACGGTGTCATACGACACCAACCATACACGCTCTTGTAGCGTGGTGGGGTGGCCCAGTTTCCCAAAATTTCCCCTAAACGGGGGAGACGCCGGGAGGCTGCCGAATTTTCCGGTGAAGCAAAAGACCTAACTTGGACAAAACTTGGACAATTTGAACTCGAACTTGGACTCTAATTTGAGCAAACAAAAGGATTTTAACTCAATTTAAACAATAAATGGACTTGCAAATCAAATGAGATGAACAAAGATTTGAACATCTGAACAAAGTGCAAAAGGACTTCATTTTGGACAACAGGGAACATGAGCTTGAACTTGAGCCTCCTCATGTGAACTTAAGTGAATTTGAACTTGAGCCAAATGACATTAAACTGGACATACATATTGGACTGCAGCGGACTTGACATTGAACATTCGAGCTCAAATGAATGAACTACAAGGACAACAGGGGACTTACAAATGACAAAGATTTGGACTTCATTTGAATCTTAAATGAACTAAATGAGAACTTGAATCCAAATTTGAACAACAAAGGACTTGAACAATATGGACCGCAGGGAACCGAACTTCAAGTTAATGAATGCATGATCATCCTTATAACCATAAATGTTAATGACAAGTTTTGGTCATGTAAATAAGAAATCAACGAAACAACAAAAGACTTATGTTGAAATCTCAATGAATATAATTTGCTCAAAATCAAACGAAAGACTTGTATGGAATCATTATGTATGTTGCAAACAACATGTGGAGATAAGGAGTTCGTAATCATAACTTGTCGACAAGCAATGACGAAAATGTTGAATGATACAACTTATTTACAAGTCATGCCATGGAACCTTTGGACAAAGAAATTTGTGGAGATCATCCAAATGACCGGCAATATGCAATTCCCTGCAAATACTGAAGTTTTATATGTGATGAATGTAATGACCCGCTGGTCAATATGCATGAGAAGGTTAATAATGCTTGTAATAACGCCTTGCGACCGACATCAGAATATAGGTGATAATGAAGACTCAAGCAATTGATGGTCTGGGACGATTGTTTTAGATACAAGGGCATATGACAAGTGCAATGATAGTCGATATCATCATTCAAACGAGAAAGTGAAACCTACAAATGACGAAAACTGAAAGGCATATGCAATCGATTGGAAGTGAATATTGAGGATGAGAATTCATCATGCAAGTAGATGCATCTGTCCCCTTCAAGCAAAAGAATTTAACACGCCACCGGATCTGCAACCTTCGTACAAGCAGACAGAAGGCGTGTACAAATATTCCAAGAATACCCCCGCACATGTGCACTCTAATTTGTATACACATAGGTACACTAAAAGGGGAAAATATGATCATAACCCGCACGGGCCCCGGCGAGCGTGTTATTGGTATACACGTGACGTCTAGGGATGCTGCGCGGGTCAATAGATTTGAACCCGATCCTACTATGCAAGCAGATAGGAGTCGACAAGGTTCAATAAATATTTATAAAATGCCCCCAAACACCCGCATGGGCCCCGGTGAGCGTGTTATCGGTACACACGTGACGTCAAGGGATGCTGCGCGGGTTAATAAGTGAATTCAAGTTCGACCCGATCCTCCTAAGCAGATAGATAGGAGTCGACACGGCTCGAACTATTAAATAAATATACGGTCGCAAGGTCGACCGGGATATTTATTTTATACATTCATATTAGGCCTCCAAGGCCTTCAGCCAAGAAAATTCACTTGCAAAGGCATAAAGCCTACGAAACCTGATCCTCTGTCGGCAGCTCGATAAAGTGGACAAGGTTCGATCTACGAATGAAAAATAACCCCATCTACCCCGATGATGGCCGTGTTGAATGAAAATATCAACCGGAGGGGTCTATTCCAAACATTTCAAAATACCACCTCAAATACCACCCAATACTCCAAATCTCCAAAAATCCCAAAAATTCCAAATTCTTAAATGTTTAAAACTGAAATCCAATCATCAAAACCGCTTAAAGCAAAATTCATCCACCCTCCGCAACAGTTTGCCGAGGTGGACAAATCTGAAAATAACTGCAGCTCGCAAAGAGCTAATGCCTGGTCGAGAATATCACTAGGATCCATTCTCAAACAATCTCCTGCCAGCAAGGACGTGGTACGAGTCCCCTAACCGGCAGTTTCGCCGCCAAATGGCACTGCAGGATAAACGGTTATGACTCGGGGCCCTCTGAACCAGGTGGTCGCCGCCAAATGGCACCATTATATTATGGTTATGGCCAGAGCCCGTATGCTCCCCAATGGCATCAAATCCTTGAGATATGAATCAATAGGACATGATCGATAGGGCACAAAGCCCTCTGTTAGCTAAGGTGGATCCAAATTTGTCCCCTTAGGCAAATACCCACCCCCGGTCTACAAGGTACCCTTGGACGAAGCAACCCATGGCTGCCGACGAGGATCCTTCTGTCAGGTTGGGTCGACTACCTCCTCTGACTAAGTAGACCAGGGAACACGATGGCCCGGGATGACGGAACCATGGGATCTTGATCGGGTCTATCATCCATTCCCCCACCATCTGCTTTAAGTGCAAGATGGTGAAATTTCTATTTTTAAATATCAAACCTTCCAAACTCTCCAATTTCTAAACCCATGCTGCTACCATATGCCAGATACACGTATTCTTACGTATCTGATTGACGACTAGCCTTAATCGAAAGTTCTCTCTCGTTATCGGGAGGGGTAATTAACTATAGGGGCTTGCGCCTATAGGAAACCAGAACTCAGATCATAAAGTCCTCGCAAAATGAGGGCGAAATCTCTGGGTAGTGTCTTATCTACCATCTCATCTGCCTTCCAAAATTTACCTCGAAACTTAAATCGTTAAAACTCCCCCCGAGCAGAAAGCGCAAGTCGGGCGGAGGCCGGGGACGAATTTTCGGAGCCCACAAGAATGTATGATGATATTGTAAGATTATGCAACCGAGGGGTCTATTATTCCACCACGCCAAGAAAGAAGTGTATGAGTCTTTGTGTACTTGCTTAGAACTCACAATGTTTCCTCATCGGGCCAAGAAAGACATATACAAGTACTTCAATTTTTCCCATCATACTAAGAAAAGTACATAAAGGGCTTACTCGTCTCGTCATGAATTTCACCTATAATGTTACGAAAAGCGTGCACATGCATTGAATGTGTAGCATTCAAGATTTTGAGAATTTTGAGAGTTTGTTAGCTTACAGCTTTATGCCCGAGGTTGTGACAATAAAGGCAAGACAAAGCAATGAGGCCGCAGCAAAAAATTTTCTACTTTTCTTTCCAAAATTTTCAGCACTTTTTTCCTTTTTTCCCCTAATTTTTCTCATTTTTAGTGATAGGGGACGGAGAAATAGATAGAGTTCGAAAGATAAAGAGAGAGAAAGATAGAGAAAGAATAAGAGAGGAGAGAGTTTGATAGAGAGAGGGAGTGAGTGGAAGAGAGAAAAGATAGAGAGAGGAGAGAGTTAGAGAGAGGAAGAAAGGAGAGAGGGAGGATGAGAGAAGAGAGACAAAGAGGGGAAAAAGGGGGAGCAGCAGCAGTGGTAGTGATAACTGTGATGGCAGCATCGCCGGTAGCAACGACGGTGGCGAGTTTGAGTAGGTTGTTGGGGTGATAGCTAGGTCGAGCTGTGTGGCTAAGTTAGCGGCGAGGTCAACCGACAGCTAGGGTAGAGGGAGTGACAAGAGAGTAAGGGAGAGAGGATGCATGAGGGAGAAATGGGAGAGGCGAGGTAGCACAGGCAATGTGAAAGGAATGGCGACGGGGACGAGGAGTTGTATGAGTTATTTAAGTGACAGGTTTCATTTTATCTTATTTTTCGATAGTTTCTTTTGGGAGTTCTTTTAAATGTTAAAGTAAGATTTAGATTTTATAGATTTATTGTGGAACATTCTTGGATGTCAACATGAGGGAGTTAAACTATTGATTAGCCTTTAATTTTACCCTCATACATTTAATGCACCCTCTTCTCTTCTCCTCTTTTATCACAACTTTTCATTAGTATTATGGTTTGACCTAAAGAATATATCAAAATCCGAAATTTGCTATTGCATGAGGATGCGCATCTAACTCTAGAAGACATCAAATTTGCGATTATTTCAGATCGACTATAATAGCTTGTTAAGCAAGTCAGGATTGTTATTGAACCAATGTTTTGTGTGTAGTGGACTTGATGATAACGAATTCAATTTGTGATTTGAGGAATGATTTTGGGATTCCTGCTGTCCTATGCTTTGTATGACATACTTGGCGAAGGGTGGATTTTGGTGACCTAGCCATCGATAAATGAAGGAGAAATCTGTGGATAGTGTTTAATCTTCAATCTAATTTGCTTTCTGAAAATTTAATTTAGAAACACCAAAACTCTTGCAACAAAGGCCATGATGCCAATTTTCAGATCCCATAATACTTTGCCCACTAAGGATATGGAGGTTTGAACACTTAAGTCACAAAACAGTCATATAGATGGTTCAATTAATGAGCGAACAGACGTTTCAAACAAACAATAGCACTTCTGTAGTGCCTTTTCAGGTAATATAATGACCTAGTAATATCGAAACGCTTGAATATTATGAAGCATTCTCCCTGGGTATTGAAGTATTTTGGTTGCTTAACGATTTCCTGTTAAATTTGTTGTGGAAATTTTACTACTAAATTGTAGGTCAAGCGCTCAAAAAAAAAAGTATACGGTTCTCGTAGCATGCAAAATTGGGAGATCGGAACTAACAGAGAATATAATAAGTAAAATACATATCAAATTTCAAGGCATGGATTTCTTAACCTTTCATAGATTAGCACTAGATTGCAATTTTACATATTTTCATTGTTTTAAGGTATTCATCATCAATAACATATAAAAAATAGGTGTTTGTAAAACGTTGTTTAGGTAGACTATGCATATCTGACCTACTGACCATACCTTGATGAGGTTTAGTGAAATTTCTGCATCTGACAAATGAACAATGTGAACATGAGCACCTTCTGCACGGCCTCCTACTTTTGTCTCCTCCATTGCTGTTTGCAACTCTCTAATAGCCTCGATCTCCCTGTTTATGTTTTTTGGAGATGCAAACGCTTCATATGAATTTGGACGGAATATTTTGCAAACAAAAAAGCATGTCAAACTTAAGCAATAAATAAATAAACAAAGGTGGCAGTGGTAGGTGACTCTTTCATTTGAGGGGAAGTATTCCTTTATACGATTGGGTGACAATAATATAACATTATATCTCAATGCATTTATTGTTGTTGTGCGGCGTTCCCTACGCTACAATGCATATTAGAATGTAGAAGAAGCCTGTTAATTTGATTTTACAATAGCAGAATTATGCAGCAAAAAAATATGACTTGGAAAGATGGGGAAAAATGGAAAACATTTATTCTGCTTTGTCAGGATCTTAGTTAATACAATACAGTACAGGTATAAAATGGACTACATATGGACATTTCTAATACAGGCCCTCTTGTAAAAGCTTCTATTCAAAATTAAAATAAAATGAACAAGTATGGTCAATACAATGCCCAAGCAAAATTACATGTACCATGAATCTTTTTCTTTTAAACTTTAATATAAAATAACTATACAAAACTATTGACTAGAATTTCTCTCGCACTTTTATTTCACCGTTGGGTGAGATCTATTTATATACAAAATTCTACTTACACATTCTAGAAAAATATACATCATTAAAAATATATATTAAAGCATATAATTAGAACGCAATTCATCGTATAAAGGCCTCCTAATGTACTTTGTTGAAGCACCATCCAGCCTATCTTTTATATTTCCATTCTTTGTTGGTTGTCCAGCCATCTGACCCCAGTAGCCATTTAAACCTTTCCCATTTTACATTTACACCATTTTTAGTCCAACCTATCCTTACTTTTCTTAATTTCCACAATTTGTTTCCAATTTTTGTTGTCTTCCAATTGCCTTGCCAGCAATCTACTACTTTGTGCCGTCCATTACTTGGCATTCAAATCTTCACTACTTCCCTTTAAGATGATTGGCAGAGATCTAAAATACCCAACTTATCTAAAATATTACTAAATGAAAAATTGGACTCGTGAATACATCTGCAAGTTGATTACTAGTTGAAACATAAGGGATACAAATAAGTCGGTTTTCAAGTTTTTCTTTTATAAAGGTCTCTCCACATTCACATGTTTGATTCAATCATATTATATTAAATTATATCCAATACTAATGACATATTTGTTATCACAATATAACCTTATGAGTCCTGTCAATTTTATTTTTAGATAATCTAAAATGATTTTCAACCATGGAAGTTGATAAATTCATTGTGATATTATTCTGAATATAGAGTTAGCACTTGATCTTCAAACAACTGGTTGGTTCTTACTTCCACATGAAATGAGATTTTGAGGTGGTAAGATACAATACCCGATGGTGATCTTCTATTCACAATAGACACTGAATAATCAATATATGCATAGCCTTCCAATCCAAGAGCTTCTTGTATTACGTACAAGATGCCTTTTCCAATAGTGGATTTCAAGTACTAGATAAATATATGTGCATCTTGATGATGAACTTCCTAACGTTTCTAGATATGACTAATTAGGTTTATATCAAATGCTATTTCTAATTGGGTATAAGACAAGTAGATTATTCTCCTAACAAACCTTCGGTGTTGCCCTTTGTTTACATCCTTCCTTCATCATTATCCAATTTTTATCAAGTTAAATTAAAGCTTCACATGGCTTGCAATCTAGTTTGTTTCTCTCAATAGTTTCATAACATATTTATGTTGAAAGATAAATATTCCTTTTACAGAATGTGCAAAATTTTAGCTTGACTTCTTTGATCTAAAACTCTACAATGAATTCTCTTGTGACTTCCTCAATTTTATCATCATCTTCACCTGTTACAATTATATCATCAACATAATAATAATAAACATAATGCCTTTGACGAAGTGTTTTATAAAGAGTGCATAGTTGATTATGTTGAAATCCCAATTTGATCATAGCTTGTGTGAATATGCCAAAATAGACTCCAGATGATTATTTTAAATCATAAATAATTTTCTTCAACCTGCACATGTGATATCTTGAGAAGAATCACTAAATTCAGGTAGAGGGTCCATATAAACTTCTTTTGCATCTACAAATACGAAGGTCTTCTTAACATTATTCTATTGCATAGAACATCCAATGTAAGCTAGCAATAAGAATAAAATTTGAATGATATTGATTTTTGGAATGGGGTAAAGAGTACTATATTACATATATTTGGGTGAATTGGTTATCCAAAGTTGGCCTAGTCTAGAACATCCATATTACTAGGAAGGATACTCCTATTGCTTGGGTGCCCGCACAAGAAAAATGACAAAAAGTCCACCCGCACGAACGAAATGAGGACAAGGTCGACATGCACGAGCGATAGCAAATTAAGCGTTGAATATACATAGATTTAAAATAAATATTTATTTATTATTATTACAAAAACTTAAATTTAATTTTTTTAAAAAAAATATTTTAATATTTTAAACAAGGTTTTAAAATTGAATTGGATTGGCCGATCCGACCGGTTCAACCGTGAACCGGTCATAAGGCCGGTCCAATCTAGCTTGAAAACCGCTTTTGCATCAAATCAGACTAAACGGCCAGAACTGCCATTTCAACCGGTCCTGGTTCCTTTGAACCGGTCGATTCAATTGTCAAATTATATAAATAATTAAATAAATTAATTTATTACATTTAAGATTAAATATTAAATAACATTCACAATTTAACAAATTAATTTAAATTTAAAATACTTTATTTTTAAATAAGTATGAAATTCTTATAATAATTATTTTCCCTAAAACATCAATGAAGCATCTTCACATGGCCCCACCATTTCATGTGAGTTCTTAATACATGCAAACCAAAAAAGCTATATAAACAATAGTAAGAGAAAGTTCTTAAGTGATGTGGGACTAAATAGATGAGTTGAGATTAATAATGAAACTCAAAACATATATATTATATATTTTTAAAACAGATTTTTAATTAATTTTTATAATATAAATGATATTATTTTTTAGTTAATAATAATAATAATTTATTTATTTATACACTATAAAAATTAATTTTTATTTATATATTAATGATAAATTATTTAACATAAATAATTTATAAATGTAAATTTATAATATAAATTTGGTACATAACCTATATATATAAATTATATTTAAGCATATAACATAAATTAATAATAATTTCTATTAAATTAATAAATTTATATGTTTATTAAATTTATATTAAATATGAATCAAAATTAAAAATTGAATGTGCTTAAATTTAAAATTATAGAAACTATTATTTATGTATGATTGTTTTTTTAGCCAAATTAATATTATTGCATGATTATTATTTAATTTAGATAATACTTAAATAATTTTATATTTATGATGTCATCCGATTTAACCTTGGTTGAACCATTAATCCTTGAACATTTCCTTCTGCCGATTCAATGTTCGGTCTGATTTTCACAACCTTGATTTTAATTAATTAAAAAATATAATAAAATAAAGAATTTTCAAATTTGGAATCTTTTGGATACAAAAGACCCTATTCTTTTGCTGCAGCAAAAAGGACCCTTCTATCCTTTTTTTTATTTATTTTATTAAAAAAATTAAAACTTAAAATAACCTAACCTATGCTTGCTATCATTAACTCACTCAAACTCACGCAAGCACCTCATACTCTCATCATTCACATGACCCCCTCTCAATTTCTCCTACACGCACAACCAGCCGACACACCGTTCATGCCCCCATTTGGTATGCACACGACCCTCGACCCTCCTCTTCTGCTTGTACACGGCTGTCGACCACTGTCGGCCAACCTCCCTGCTCACGATTCACCAGCCCATTGCTTGCACCATCTTAACGTCTCTACTTTGCCGCCAATGCTGATCGCGCTCCAGCTACCACAACTTCTGCCTCCTTCCCTCTTCTTCTCTTTCTTTTACTTTCTCTATCTCTCATCCTTCTCTTTCTCTCTCTACATAGGGAGAAAAGTCTCTCTTCACACTCTCTCTCCCACTTCCCACAGCTCCCTCTCCCTTTCTCTCTCAACAAAGAAACCTCTTCTCTCCTCTATTTCTCTCTCTAAATAAAGAGAAAAAGACTTCTCGCTCCACTTCCTCTTTCTTTCTCTCTCTAAATAGAGAGAGAATCTTTAAAAAATGTCTTCCTCTCTCTTTCTCTCTCTAAATAGAAAGAGAAATTCAATTCTCTCTCTCTTTCTCTCTTTAAACAAAAAGATAAACACCTCTTTCTCTATAGCCCTCAAACTTTCTCTCTCTAAAATGAAAGATGAATATCTTTTTCTCTAAAAAAACCAATATATATCTCGAAAAAAATAAAAATTAAAATTAAAAAAATTCATGTTGCTTGCAATCTTGTCATGTCGTTGCCTGCTTCGTCAAGAGTTTCTCGCAATAGATATAAAACTACAACTCAACAAAAAAAAAACTTTAAATCTTGTAAGAGACGCGTTTGGTGCAAAGAGTGAAGCCTAGTACACATTTTTCTTAGTATGACGGTAGGAAGCTCGTTAACGACGCTAGCAACGTGATGGGTGAACCCACAAAACCCGTTAGCAATGCGTTTGGCATGGCAAGTGGAGCCCTGTATCATTTTTATTTTAAATGAGAATGGTAACAACACCCAGCTTTTACATCGAAAAAAAAAGTTCCAGAATAAGGGAGGAAGATAGAATAGGAATAAAAATTGCCTCAGCATTTGTGAACATTTCAAACTTCTATTTACCCTTCCATTTTATAACACTTGCAGAACATTGGAAAAGGGAAGGTTCATTCCTTTATGACATTAACTAGGAGTAACAATCTTTTTTTACTTCCTAGTCTTCTATCTAGTCTCCTGCTAATTTTTTACCATCCATACAGAATGCAACAGAAATCTTCTTCTAATGATTAAGAATCAATAATTGAAGTCAAATAATGATTATGCAGTTAATCTGTCCTCTTCCTCTTTCTTTCTCTCTCTAAATAGAAAGAAAATCTTAAAAAAAAATCTGTCTTCCTCTCTCTCTCTCTCTCTCAATAAAGAGAAATTCATTTCTCTAGCTCTCGCTTTATCTCTTTAAACAGAGAGATAAACACCCCTCTCTGTGTAGCTCTCTCTCAAACTCTCTCTCTAAAAAGAAAGGAAAATCTCTTTTCCTCTCAAAGAAAAAGCAATATATATACATATATCGAAAAATATATATTAAAAATTTTTTCATGTCACTTGCTTGCAATCTAGTCCCGTCGCTGCTTGCTTCGGCAAGAGTTTCGCGCAAGCAAATAAAACTACAACTCAATAAAAAAAAGCTTTAAATCCGCGTAAGCGATGCGTTTGGTGCGGCAAGTGAATCCTAGTACATTATTTTCTTAGTGTGGCGGTAGGAAGCTTGTCAATGATGCTAGCAACGTGATGGGTGAACCCGCAAAACCCTTTAGCGATGTGTTTGGCATGGCAAGTGGAGCAGCATATCATTTTTATTTTAAATGAGAATGGTTACAACACCAAGCTTTTACATAGAAAAAAAAATTCTAGAATAAGGGAGGAAGATAGAATAGGAAATGAAAATTGCCTCAGCCTTTGTGAGCATTTCATACTTTTATTTACCTTTCCATTTTATAACACTTGCAGAGCATTGCAAAAGGGCAGTTTATCTCTTTATGACATTAACTAGTGGAGTAGCCATCTTTTTTTACTTCCAAGTCTTCTAACTAGTCTCCTGCTAATTTTTTACCATCCAAACAGAATTCAACAGAAATCTTCTAATGATTAAGACTCGATAATTGAAGTCAAATAATGATTATGCAGTTAATCTCAACATAATAAGCTCAAAAAATAATTAAAAAACTATAAATGCAAGTTTCGGTTGTAAATTTTGTTCTATACATCATAATCAAAGCAAAACAGTGCCATATGAATAGTATATTCAAAATTGAAGACATTTTGTGCGTGGCCTCAAGGCATGCTTCTGAAGTGTACACGTTAAGGCTTACCAGGATGCTGGCCTAGACTTGAGATATGTTGAATAAGATCTAGGATCTGAAGCACGGTGTCTAGTTTCATCATCACTTTCAGACCCAACATCTACCTCTGCATGGACAAGCAGAGGCCTTTTATACCTAGCTAAAGCATACAATCCTTCCTGCAACAATAATCCCAAGGTGTAAATAAAGGTATTTCATCGAATCATAGAGGTAATATTTTGAAGGTGGACGTGCAATTCCATTTTAACAAACAAGTGATTAATATTCAATGAATTAGCATGTCTCAATGATGAAACTTTTGTTGTTTTTATATATAAGAACTTTGTCCAGCATGGTGTATGGAGAATTCATAAGAAAGCAAGTTAATGTTTTATTGCTAATAAGTGGAAACGGCCTTGTATAATCAAGTAAACTCAACACATGCTAGAAGATAATAGCAATAACCTGTTCTTAGCATTATAGACTTGTAATTAGCTAAAAGAGAATAAAAAGATGAAGACATGAAGTGCAAAAGAGATGTATCAACATCATGATTGGAACTAATGTTACTAATGTTATACAATGCAATATTTAGAAATTTTGGAACAAAAAGGTAATGTTAAAAAAAAATCCTAAATTTTTTATTCCCCATTTTTCACACCTCGTAAAATGGATAAATAATATTATTATATTATTATAAAATCCTATGTGTGTGTATATATATATATATATTTATTAATGTGTTAACTTGTATAAATTAATTAATCTAAGTCGCATCTTAATATTACTATTTATGATATTATTGTGCTGTAGCTTCCGAGGGAATTTCGGCTATTCCACTAATCTAGGCACGCATCGCCTGATACTGATAGTAATGGTGGAGATTAATTTTGAGAAATTAAAAGTATAATATTATAATAATTACTTATGTATGTGTATTTAATGATTTATGATAATCCCTTAGCATTCCTTATTCATGGATATCCTGTAACCTTGCTGATAGCAGAAGCTGGAAGTTGGGTAGGCAAATGAGAAGAAGAGAAAGAAGAGAGGATGAAGGGGATTTTGGAAGAAGAAAAATGGAAGAAAGTAAAAGAAGAAGAAGATAAAGAGGAGAAAGAAGAGCGAAGAAGAGGAAGAAAGGGAAGGAAAGAAGAGGAGGAAATTTGTATTTTGAAGTTAAAGTTTAATTTTTTATATTTTTGTTCTGCAAATCAATTTCGAACCAAAGTAGTAGGCTTTTAGGCTTTGGTGTTTGTATGAGTAGTGAACTAGTGATTATTTTGAGATTATCTTGATGCAAACTTGAACCGTACATTAAGAAAATTTTATAAATTGAGAATTTACACTTCATAGATAGTGATAGCGACTTAAAGAACGAGGCTTCAAAGTCGTCATCGTAATGAGGGTGTTCACCTATGATTCATCGTCAATTAGGTAAGATATTCAATTGTAATTCAAAAAGAGTTTATTTAAAACAATTGAGCATAAATTGGATAAGTTAGATTTGCACAAAAGTTGTATGTATCAAAATATTCCTTATATTAAACTACAAAGCTTTTTAGCTAGTTTCAAATTTGAAAGTGCATGTATTTAATGTTCTAAGAAATAAAAAATGATGTATATATCTAAATGTTCAAAAATGAAATTGAATAAACTTAAGAAAAGTTATGCATATAAATATATTGGAAATATTATGTGAGTAATCATCTATACAGGTATAACGTCAAAGATGAGCCCATATAGAGGCAAAAAGGATCTCAAACTAAGGTGGGCTCTTATGAAGGCAAAATAGTCTACAATACATACCTTTCAAGATTATGATAGCCAATAAACCTACTTGCACATACATGATATTCTAAAACTGAATGAAATTTTTTATGTTTAATAAAGGTAATTGTAAAAAGATTGACTTTGCGCAATGAAATATGTACATCTAATTAATGTAGTTTTAATAATATATTAAGTTCTAAGAGTTTTGTTTTCATTTATATATTTTAATTACTATTTAACCAATTATTATTCAAATAATTTTATTTTAAAAATTACAGATAAGTTACCAGACAAGTTCATTGGTATAATTTAATTTCTAGGATATTTGAATTCTACTTCAAAGTTGTTTATCTTGCTGAGCTTCTAAGCTCACCCGATATTACATTGAATATTATTTCAGGTAAAGGAAATAATAATATGGAACCTGAGGTAAAGGAAATAATAATATGGTACCTGAATGGGAATCATATTTTAATTGATAAGTCCTTTATTTTGTGTATAATTTTAATGTAAGAAAAAATATAATTAGGGATGTATATGATAAAAGTTTTGATGTTATACAAATGTATACTAATATTTATTAGAAGCTCTACTGTTAAAAAAATGAAAAACCTTAAAAATGTTTCTGCTCAATTGATTTGTGTTAATTGTTGATTTCTTTCAAGTTAGAAATTATGGCATACGAGAATTTAATCATCTATCTCTATTACACCTAATAATTGACCAAGAGGAGCCTTCATTGGGCGTGAAAGATATTAAGTATGAAAATATCTCCAAATAAAAGTATCGAATATATATTATTATTATAAAAGTGACTTGTGTTTCCTCCAAACTAAAATACTAACCTTTCATTTTATCTCCAAAGAACTATTAATTATTCTCACATTTTAAAAATTAATCCAAAATTTGCCAACTGTTATCTCATTAAATAAATATAAACCAACTTCATGAAATTAAGACTCTCACACTTCCTCTAATATGTCGATATATGAAACCCACATGCTTAATCTTCTTCAGTCCAATTTTATCAATTGTCATCACAATAAATAAATAAGCTAACTACATGAAATTGAGACTCTTGCACTCCTAATACGTCGGTATATGAAACACACTATATTTATTAAATTGAGACTCTTGCACTTTTTCTGCCACATTAGTTTACGAAATGCACATGTTTTATCTTCTTAAGTTGCAATTCCCCCTAATTAGGTGTGTTAATAAATGATCCGACCCACCAACCCGACCAAAAAAATTCGAGTTCAAGTTGACATGAAAACCCATTTTTTACCCGAAAATAACCCGTTTAATATATTTTTTTTCTTAATTTTTTTTACTTATGGGTATAAGATTCTTATTTTTAATCAAATATCCTGAATTTTATAATTAATAAGTTATAAAAAAAATTTTAACCAAAACGGGTTAACGGATCGGGATTGGGCTATTTAAGTAGTTAGCAGGTCGGGTTCGGGTCGGTGTTTTTGACCAGTTTATTAAACAGGTCGGGTTCAAGCTTAACTGGATTTAGGTCGGGTCAATTTCGGATCAGATCCGAACCCGACTGGTCAATCCGTTTTAACAACCCTACCCCTAATCAATGCCAATCTTGTCGTATATTAGCTTTAATTGGCCTTTGTTCTTCTCTCTCACGCACAACTAGTCAATCTCTCTCCTCCCGTTGCAGCCTTCATCAACACCAAGCTTCATGCAAGTTGATATTGTGGAGTTTTGCTTAAGATAGTGAAGCCATTGAGGAGCTAATGTATTATAAATGTTTGCCATAATTTTTTTTTACAAATTTATTTTTTTATTACAAATTTATATTAAGTAATTTAAGTTTGGTAATAAGTAGAGCAGCTTAAATGAATTAGCAATCCCGTCATTGATTTAATCATGATCACACAATTTATAGTGTGCTGTATGTGATGTTTATATTGGATATATATATATATATAGGCTTAAATACTCAGTTTAGGTGATAAACATTTGGTACTGAATTCTAAAAATACTTTATTTTTGTTTTAGCTGTGCTAAGGATCTACTAATAACATTATGATTATGATTATTTAGCATTTCAAATCACTACATGCTAAAGAGAAGGGAATGAAATTCTCGAATTTTTAACTAATTTCCAATGCATTGCTTATTTTGAATTTATTTATGATCAATACTAAGTGTATCTCAAGATGTTCATGTTTAATATTATCTCACGCTATATTGAACTTGTGCCACTTCTCATATATATAATATTTGTATGTTTTAATATTTTGTATTTATAGGAAGTTTGAATTGGAGGTGATATTTGAATTTATTGGGCTATCCTTGTAATTTAATTGGGTTCCTTGGTGGATCTCAGTGGCAGTTTTATTAGGTTTGAAATTGATAGGAATATCATATAAATCATCTTAGTTAGTTGAGACTTATTTTTCTGTTAATGTACTTCGTTTTATTCCCTTACTTTCTTATTTTTGTCATATAGGGGTAGTTTGATAAATTGTGGCCTTTTGGCCTTATGTGTGCCTATAAATAGCCCCATTTTTCTTTAATGGGGTTTTTTTAAGATCGGTTTTTAGGAACCTAAGAGAGGAGGGAGAATTCCTATCAAAGGGGTGGATTTCCCTAAATCTTGAGAGAGGAAAGAGAGAGATTGTAGTGAAGTCTGGGACTCCACCATCATCAATGTCAAGCCTCGTCACCTCGATTCAAACAGTTGTCATGGCAATCAATAGGAAGTAGGTGATGTGGGCCCGCTGCCAGCCATTTGAAGCCAAACCGTCAATGACCAACACCCTATCCACAGGATTATAGTGAGAACCGGACCTGGTTGTTTCAACTAAACCGGCCTATTCTTTTAGCGGGCGACCAATTTCGTGAGCAGCAGGTCCAGACGGCCCGAGCGGACCGCGTGCATGCGTGGAACCTTCCAGACGGGGTGGGATCGCAATTCTGAGTGGATATTCGTGTACGGGAGTGGAAATTAACAACTCGTGAGAAATAACTTCGGTTCACTCACTCCCGTAAGAGCAAAACGCATGAGAAGCTTTGTGTCGAGAGGGAAACGTGCCAAGAGGAAGAAGAACGAGAAGGAAGGTAAGTTTGTGTTTTTTTCCCTCATTTTTGCTGTAAATCCCTCCGTACTTTAAACCTAAGAAATGAGTTTATAGTTTAATTGAGTACAGAGGAAGAAATTGGGAGAGGAAGGAATTTGGGTCTTAAAAGTTCTTTTTTTCCAACGTCAAAAGAAGTATAAGTCATTTCAATTTCCTACATGTTTCTGCTCAAATTTAGAAAATAAAATTTATAAGATTTTTCTTCCCTTGATGGAAAGCAACATTATGTGAATTTTCTATAGGATGAAATTCAAACATGAGGAAATTTACTGGGTGAAAGTCCCATTTCAATGAAGAAGAAGAAAAGATTTGAATTATTGAGGTAACTAAATTTATTTAATAATATTTAAGTTTTAATTATATTAGACTGTGATCATAAATATTGATTTAAAAAATAAGAAGCATGCAAATATATATGTATTGAGATGATGTTCTATACGTTTGAAGTTTCCCTTAGGGATATCAAATCAATTCAGTATTATTAGGTAGACATTTAATTTTTATGAAGTTGATTAGTGATAATTAATGAAATTAAATGCTATTTGGAACAGTGAAAGATTTTCATAGCTGAGCTGAGACGATTGTTGAAAGTTTAATTTCAGAAAATTAAAGATTTGAAAGGATTTGAATTACAGAAGCAAATAAAGTTGGTAATAATAATTGTTTTATAGCAATTATATTAATTTTATTTCTTATGTTAGTTTTAATACCATATCATGTCTATTTAATTATTTAATTGTTTTGCATAATTGTTGTCATGTACAAAATGATGAGAGTAGTCAATAAGGTATAATGAAAAATGAATATATAAATATATACATACATGTATAAAATGTATATATAATTGTTAAGAAATGAAATGAACAAAACAACTAATAATATGTAAACGAAAGTATAAATGAAAGAGGAAAAGAGTGCATGCATGCAAATTACAGGAGTTCACTCCCTTATGGTACTGACAAGGGATGCAACATACCAGTGCACGTTAAATGAAAATAGTTGTACTTTTATTGGTACAATTAGATGGTGCTCATATACTAATTAAAAAGGAAAAGAAATAAATGTTAAATGGAAAAGAACGAATGTGTGGGCTCCGAAAATTCGGCCCCGGCCTCCGCCCAGCTTTGCTTTTTTTCGGGGAGAGTTTTAACGGATTAAGTTCCGGGGTAAATTTTGGAAGGCAGATGAGGTTGTAGATAAGACACTACCCAGAGATTTCGCCCTCATTTTGCGAGGACTTTATGATCTGAGTTCTGGTTTCCTATAGGCGCAAGCCCCTATAGTTAATTACCCCTCCCGATAACGAGAGAGAACTTTCGATTAAGGCTAGTCGTCAATCAGATATGTAGATATACGTGCATCTGGCATATAGTAGCAGCATAAGGTTGAAGGTTTGAAAATTTGAAGGGTTGAGAAATTTGATATTTAAAATTGGAATTTTTATCATCTTTCACTTAAAGCGGATGGTGGGGGAATGGATGATAGACCCGATCAAGATCCCATAATTCCGTCGTCCCGGGCCATCGTGGTCCCTGGTCTACTTAGTCAGAGGAGGTAGTCGACCCAACCTGACAGAAGGATCCTTGTCAGCAGCCATGGGTTGCTTCGTCCAAGAGTACCTTGTAGACTTGAAGTGGATGTTTGTCTAAGGGGACAAATTTGAGTCCACCTTAGCTAACAGAGGGCTTTGTGCCCTATCGATCATATCCTATTGATTCATATCTCAAGGATTTGATGCCATTAGGGAGCATACGGGCTCTGGCTGTAACCATAATATAATGGTGCCATTTGGCGGCGACCACCTGGTTCAGAGGGCCCCGAATCATAACCGTTTATCCTGCAGTGCCATTTGGCGACGAAACTGCCGGTTAGAGGACTCGTACCACGTCCTTGCTGGCAGGAGATTGTTTGAGAATGGATCCTAGCGATATTTTCAACCAGGCATTGCTCTTTGTGAGCTGCGGTTATTTTCAAATTTGTCCACCTCGGCAAACTGTTGCGAATGGTGGATGAGTTTTGCTTTAAGTGGTTGACGGTTTATTTCAGTTTTAAATATCTTGGAATTTTGATGATTTTTGGATTTTTGGATTTTTGGATTTTGTAGGAATTTGGGTGGCATTTGAAAATGTTTGTGAACCCCTCCGGTTGAGATTAATGTTCAACACGATCATCATCGGGGTAGAAAGGGATCATTTGTATTTGAGGGTTGAACCTTGTCGGCTCTATCGGGCTGTCGACAGAGGATCGGGTTTCGTAGGCTTTATGCCTTTGTAAGTGAATTCTCTTGATTATAGGCATTGAATGTCTAATATGAACGTATGAAACAAATATCTCAGTCGACCCCGCGACTGTATATTCGTTTAATAGTTCGAGTCATGTCAACTCCTATCTACCTGAATAGAAGGATTGGGCTCGAACTTGAATTCACTTATTGACCCGCGCAGCATCCCTAGACGTCACGCGTGTGCCAATAACACGCTCGTCGGGGCCCATGCGGGTGTTTGGGGGCATTTTATAATTATTGATTGAACCTTGTTGACTCCTATCTACTTGCATAGGAGGATCGGGTTCAAATTTATTGACCCGCGTAGCATCCCTAGACGTCACGTGTGTGCCAATAAAACGCTCGCCGGGGCCCATCCGAGTGTTTGGGGGCATTTTATAATTATTGATTGAACCTTGTCGACTCCTATCTACTTGCATAGGAGGATCGGGTTCAAATTTATTGACCCGCGTAGCATCCCTAGACGTCACGTGTGTGCCAATAACACGCTCGTCGGGGCCCATGCGAGTGTTTGGGGGCATTTTATAATTATTGATTGAACCTTGTCGACTCCTATCTACTTGCATAGGAGGATCGGGTTCAAATTTATTGACCCGCGTAGCATCCCTAGATGTCACGTGTGTGCCAATAACACGCTCGTCGGGGCCCATGCGAGTGTTTGGGGGCATTTTATAATTATTGATTGAACCTTGTCGACTCCTATCTACTTGCATAGAAGGATCGGGTTCAAATTTATTGACCCGCGTAGCATCCCTAGACGTGCCAATAACACGCTCGCCGAGGCCCATGCGAGTTTACAATTGCACATGCATTTGTATACCTATGTGCATACAAGCTACGGTGCAAATGTGGGGGCATTTTGGACATATTTAACGCTGCTCAGTTGTGCGGGCAACTGTCATTTGAATGCAGCATTCGATTTGAGGGCTTGTGCATGCCTTCTGTCTGCTTGTATGAATGTTGCAGATCCGGTGGCGTGGAGCTACAGGTTGTTGCACCTTGTAGAAGCTCGTATTTGATGATGGTCTCCTGCATGTGCTCAGGGATGGCACTTTATATTTATAGCGGGTCTCCTACAATAACTCGTAGGGGCTCGTACATAATGTATTCTCCTTGTATTTTACTTGTGGACAACAGATTGGGTGTACAATGAATCTCCCATAACGGCCCATAAGAGCTGGTGTACATTGTACATCTTGCACTTTCGAGTCTTCATCTCTTGGATGATTGCGTTTTTACTGATGCCCTATATGTCGAAGTCAGGGGCTGACTCCTTGAACCAACGACTGCAGTGATTGAAGGTACGTCAGACTGTCCATCATGCTCATTGTTGTTGATCCTCAGCATTAGTAAGCAACTACGGTATTTATCCACTAGTAGGCTATCGTGGACTGGAGGAGAGTCGTATTGCTCGTTATGCATTTTTTATAGACAAGATATTGCGTTTGTTGAAGGCTCTTGCATATCTGCCTACAACCAGACTGCATATTCCTTATAAATTCTCATTGGCTGTGGGGTTGGATACCTTCATTTGTATCTTGATGCTGGTCGTGGAGCATTGCTACATTCATTACACCTTGGTCTCTTGTTGTAGAAGACAGGCATATCCATGTTCTTTGTTTCTTGCAAGATGCGTTGTATTTGACTTCATGTTAACATGAACCATAGGATGTGGCATTTGTTATGCATCGGAGAATCCCTTAATGTTGATCGGAAATCTTTATGTTGTTTGATTACAAGTGCGTCATTGCCTCCTTTATAATGCTCACATGTTATGAGCGATAACACTAGTCTTTGATACTAGTTGGCAAGTTGCATTCCAATCCTCATGACTTTCATGAATCTATTGAAGATTTTTGCTTTGTAATTTGTAGGTAGGTAACCCCATATCTCATAATTCTTATCCACTGTTGATTAGGAATGAATTGGATTCAGTGTTACAAATAGATTATAATAGTCCGAAACCCCATATCATGGCTTTGGAACCAAGCTATGTCCCTCATAATCTTCTTGTTGCTTGCAAATAAGTTGTAATTGTAGACCCTTTGCCTTCAAGGATGGTCTAATGTATATGATGAGTTTGATATCATTACTCATTCATATTTCAATTGAAGTAATAATCTTTTAACATTCATTAGGAATTTGGTGTCATGATTCAAGACATTCACTTCATTGATTGCTCATCTTATTATTTTGTCCAAGCTCAATGTCATGGTTTAATGTTCCAGTTCTCGTTTAGTTCATTTAATGTTCAAATGAAGCCCAAATCTTTGTCATTTGTAAGTCCCCTGTTGTCTTTGTAGTTCATTTGTTTAAGTCCGAATGTTCAATGTCAAGTCCACACTTTTTGTAGTTCACGTCACATTTGAGTCCAAGTCTTTGTTGTACAAATCAAGTTTGAATCAAATCTTTTATTTGATCATTCAAGTTTGTATTTAATCCATTTAATTATTCAAATCCCGTATAAATAGAGTTCTCTGTCATCCCAATTTTGTTCAAGTCTGAGTAAGGTTTGAGCTCATGTCCACTGCAGTCCCAAATCAAATCTTCTTGCACTTTGTTCAAATGTTCAAATTTTTATTTATCTCATGTAAGTTTAAGTTCTTCAAATTCAAGTCTGAGTCAAGTTCCAATTGTCCACATTTTGTCCAAGTTAAGTTTCCCGTTTTACCGAAAAATTCGGCAACCTCCCGGCATCTCCCCAGTTTAGGAGAAATTTTGGGAAACTGGGCCACCCCACCACGCTACAAGAGCGTGTATAGTTGGTGTCGTATGACACCGTGGCCATATATCTTTTCATCCCACCACGCTACGAGAGCGTGTATGGGGTCTTCAAAAGTACCCGTTTGAACAACACAAGGGGCTCTCCCCACCACGCTACGAGAGCCTGTATAGGGGCTCACCCACCTCGCCGTATGCGTCGCACCGGGCTCCCTCCTACCGTGCTACGAGAGCGCGTATAGGTGGTTCTCCGGTTCGCCGCAAACGCCGAAAATAGGATTTTAAGTGATTACTCGCCTCGTTGTAGACGTCGCACCGGGCTCCCTCCCACTGTGCTACAAGAGCGCGTATAGGTAGTTCTCCAGTCCGCCGTAAACGTTGAGAATGAGAAATCTGAGTTTTAGAGATTTATACCTTTGAGGTCGGCGACGATGATGGAAAAGGAAGTGTACAAAAACATTCCACCACTTTTTTTTATTCTTGCCAAACATCAGAAGTTCTAGAGCAAACTATCAACAAGCTACTTACTGTACTCGAAATGGGCTTGATTCCTTCACACTTCATCCTCTGAACACATTACTGATTTCATCAAAAATGCCAACTAACATTACTCTCAAATCATCAATTCTTTCACCAAGCAAATGCAATTCCTCCTATTTCCTTGCTTGAGGAAGAAGTTTGCACACCACGTTATTTGTAGAGCAACCATTAGTTGAATCAAGAGAATTTGAATTTCTCACACTCGAAGTCCTCCTTAAGCCTCTGAATCTGATTGTGAACATAAATCTTTATTCTACCCAAATGTTCTGGGTAAACCCATTCACCCCTTTTATCAAGATAGTCCATGTCCAGCAATGATTTGATCCATAAACTATCAAGAATCAACTTCCAATGTTCTGATACCACCATTGACAGCTCTAAACTGTCAATAGCGGCAGCAATGTCATTAGATGTCTGCAACTTCTCCTTCAAGATAGCTATCCATCCGTAAGACTCTAAATCACCCCATGGCGAAAATCTCCAGCAATGTCAAGTTGCTTCCATAATGCAAGGAATTGTAGTGGTGATAGCAAAGTGTTCTTCAAAGGAATCTCTGGCCAGGTTGCTGAAGCAAGCAGATCTGCAGAAGATTTGATGCCCATTTCCTATAGAAGCCTGACTATCTAGAAGACTTTTTTTTTAGAAGACTTGAATTGAGAATTTTCTCAATGTTATCTGTCTCATCATCCAAACATATAGTAGCCATTACTGATAAAAGCTTCAAGGCAGCTGCACGAGCATCCTTTGTGATCCTCCTAATGTCTTCTTTTCTAGTCCAAACCCTTGGCATTGAATCTTTATCATACTTAAATATGGTTGAGAATCTATCCTTCATACGCATTAAAACCTTCCCCGCTTCTTCTCTGAC
Organism: Dendrobium chrysotoxum; assembly: GCA_019925795.1. NCBI lineage: Eukaryota > Viridiplantae > Streptophyta > Magnoliopsida > Asparagales > Orchidaceae > Dendrobium > Dendrobium chrysotoxum. Next base: position 85,574,675 of record CM034315.1, on the reverse strand, counting down.
CTTCTTTTTTCTAACTTCCTAGAAAAGTCCTTCAAGCCTCCCATAATCTTATTGAAGGTTTCTCTTGTATAGCCTTCTTTTAGATGCCCAAGTATCTCCCTCTGCTGTATCAAAAGGTGACTCTATGGGTTCTGCAAGAGCTTCAGCTAATCGATTCTCAAAATCTGCTAGAAGTTCTGATAGTTTTTCATCACGAACAGATGAAACATGTGCTTCCATGTAACGATTTATATTCTCCCTAACTTTGTGAGAATCCCAGTTTGCTTGCTTAATGGAAACATCTGACTCGGAACAGGCTTTGACGAGAGAAGGGGTTTGGTCGTGGAGAGCAAAACAGTGAGGGAGATTGAGCTTTGGTTTGCACGCTCCAGAGAAGACGGACAGGAGGTTAATGTGGAGATCAGAGCTCGTCAGTGGGAAAAATGGTGGAGAAGGACCAGCTGGGTTGAGGAGATCTAATGCTTTTGGACGGACCGCAGCAAGAGGGATCTGGTTGCAAAAGCTTTAACGTGAGCAGAGGACTTGGAGATGGGCAGTGGGTGGAGGGAAGAAACGGTGAAGGCTTGAACAGGAAGAAGCTCTCGGGTGGGGTATCAAGGGAAAACAAAGAGCAGATAGGAGCCGATTTCTCCAGCGTGGGAGAGGACGAAGACGTATATCAGATGGACAAGGCTTCGCTTAGTTTGCTTTACCATGAAAGCCAACTATTCTAGATGACAGATTGACAGGATTTGATGGCGAAGCAGAGCAGGTGATACGAGGTAAGGAACTGAATCCGGTTCAGATTTCCTTTTTTAATATTATTTTTTTTGTTTGACTTTGATTTGATTTTCCTAATTTCACCAAGTTGGAAATGGCATTAATGCTCTGCCATTATTATATAATTTTAAGACGACAGTAATGCATCAATTAAGTCAAAAATTGTTTCGATTTACATGCTACTCGTTTTGCGTGTTGACTACCTCGTTTTACATGTTGATTTCGCCGAATGTCGAAATTAGACAAATTAATAGTGGATTTAGTGTATTATCGACGTTCCGGTCGCAACGACGCAGTCCGTTTTGCGATCGGACGTCGTCTGGGCATAAATTTGTGTATTTTTACACGGGGATTACCTCGATTTGTGTGCACCACCTTTATTGAACAAATTGGTAGTGCATTTAGGGTATTGACGACGATCTGAACGCACTGGCGAAGTCCGTTTGTCGATCCGACGTCATTTGGGTAGCGCCGAGCAACATTCGTGTTTTGTCTCAAAATTCGTGCCACCAATCTAGATGATCCAAAATGTAGTTCCTGAGTATTTGTAATGTTCTGAATGCAATGACGAGGTCCGTTTTGCGATCGGACTTCATTTGGGTAGTGCAGAGGCCTCTTTTTCTCGATAAGCGTGTTGCATCGGGATTCGTGCCACCAATTCGGATGACCCAAATTGAACATAAAAAATATAGTTTTTGAGTATTTGCAATGCTCTGAATGCAATGACGAGGTCCGTTTTGCGAAAGGACATCATTTGATCAGCGTTGCGTTTTAATTTCGAGTGTCGGTCGTCCCTTTTGACCGATCTCATCCGATTCGACTGTAAGGGATCTCGACCTAGCAGAATTTGATGTTCTGATCGCAACGGCGCCGTCCGTTTGGCAATCAGAGGTCATTTAACCCTTCAAGTGATATGTCAGACCAACCCGCGCACTACTTGATTCATCATTTTTTGTCCTTTTATGTGTGGTTTGAGTTGTGGGGGTCAACAGAATGAAACATAAATGAATTAATTGGAAAAGCTAATTATGAGGATATACTGCATATAAAATGTTATATATATTCAATTGAAAAAGAAATGAATAAGAATATATATGAGTATTTTATATATGCTTTAATGTTATATATCAATGATGATTATCCAATGAGTTTATTATGTAAACTTAAACTGTAATACTAATTTTTCAGGTAAGTCTCCTGATAAATAAAAATGGCTGAAAGAGAGGAATATGTCTACAAAAGATGCCGATCAAATGAAAGCAGGTAAAATATGGTTTATGTAAATGTTCAAAAATGAAAATTGTATTAGTGACTCTTCAATTTTTAGATGGAATGTAGATAATAAACTGTTTTTGAATTTGAAAGAAACGTTTTAACCGTCCAACTGTTCGTTCCCGCCTTGTTAGCTCGAGTCTCTGGGCCGGGTCATGTTAATTACCCAGTCACCCAGTGTTCTGTCCAGAACATTGAAATTCACTATTCTATCTTGCTGCCAACTACAAGAAAGTGCACAGCAGTATAAAGAAGCCCAAGAATGTGATAGCCGGATCAAGGAAGAGACAATTGAGTTGCACGAAGCCCACATCAGGTCTCCGTTGTCCATATTTTCATTTATACCTTACTTCTTCCCAGAGAGCAGTAATCTGCGGAAGAATTCTGGATTTCTTGCAGGTGATGGGGCTGTCCAACTAGTTAAGCCCTTCAAGCTCTCGGTCTAGCCTCAAATCAGGAGAAGAGCGTGCAGTCTAAGTTTACACCAGCACTTTCTTACATCCTCTTCATCCAGAAACCAGTGGGGGTTTTTTACTGGCAATTTGAAAGGGACAAGCACCGCCAGCGAGGGAATTCATAGAGAACTCCCTAAGGCTACAGAAGCATATTGTTTCTTCAGTCTTTGTAATTCTGTTTCTCTCTCTCTCTCTCTCTCTCTCTCTCTCTCTCTCTCTCTCCAGTTCTTTCAAACTCTGATTAACCATTTGGTTTAAAGACTTTAATCAATTGGTTTTGCAGACTTCTTGTAGGATTTGCAAATTAGGAATTTTAAGGGTTTTCTTTGTTACTATGTTTGCTAGTCATTCTTTTTTCTTGTTTCCTTAGTGTCAAAAATAATCAACTTTCACCTAGAATTTATTTATTTATTATAATTGATAGTTCAATTATTTTTTAGATCATAAATATTAACATCCAAAGATTTATTTGTCTTCCCAAGGGTTATTTGCTAATAATACTCATAAAAAGTTATTTTTATTCACTATATTTATTTAACAACATACTTGTTGCTTTACATATACTATATTCTGGCGGATCCTTGAGATTTAAAAAATCCATTAAGTGCCTTTAATTTGGAATTTATTATTCTTTTTGATATTTTTCATTGATTTAACTTACTACAAATGTGTGGTCATTCAGTGTAATTACATAAGGAGTTATTGATGATTAAAAGCTAAATTTCTTCTTGGAAGTGAACTCCTTTACATTATTCCAGGTGCGAGGTTTGTATGGCCACCAGTGGAATCGTCACTCATCAATTTATTTCGTATTATTTTCCGATTTATTCATTGTTTTTTTTCGAATCTATTCATTTTTCTCCATGCATGCCAAAGCTGTCGTAAAGCAATGCAGAGATGCAGTACACAACACCAGAAAGCAACTTTGCACAATTAGATATTTCTACTAGATTTGAAAAAGCGCCTTCACTTGGAAGGTATAAAAGAAATGAATATATATATATATATATGATCTAAAATGAAAAGCATCCCATATAACAAAAGTCCAGCTCAAGTAAAGATGGAACATATTTGCTCTCATTTCACTTGCAATAAGAACAGAGAAAACATTGTGCACAACGTGGTTGCCAGATTAAGGGATTAAGATAGAACATGAGTAGAATTGGTGATTCCATTGCAGTAGCTTATGATGAAATAACGATATAAATCTGGGTGCAAGTTCTACGTAAAAACTGTTTCCCTAGTCTGACTTTCACCAGCAAGAACATTGGCCACATGCAGTACCCAAAGATGTAGCTAACAATTGGGAATGCCAAAAGCATCAATAAACAGATATATTATTACCTTCTGGTTGTAAAATAAACAATGATTAAAAGAAAGAAATACGCAGTAACACACATTAACCAACTTAAAAGATACTATGGGAATAAAAAAACTCAATTTTGACCTGATGATCAAGGGATTAATATCATTACTTATGGGAAATTAAGTGAATTACAGAAATGTAAGGATTTAAACAATTTAAATAACAGAATATGAATCTGAACGCACCTTGATATGGGTTATGTTTGTCATTGGAAAATCATTTATTCCAGAAGGCAACATAAATGACTACGTAACAAAGAAAAGAAATTGTCAGAAACAGCATAAATCTTCAGTTCTAATTGATATATCAAACAATCATGCTCATAAGCAAACTTTAACAATTATTTTCAGGTATCAATTACAAGGAAAATGCAGTTATGTTGAATAAGTACATACGTTTTATCATACAGTACAAAAATTATTTAACGCCGTTGATTTGAAGGAGATAGGCCAAATGATCGAAAAAATTCATAGAGCCTTCGGTCCCCTTTCTTTTGTGTTTGTTGGAGGGGCAGGGAAAAGGAACTATTATAAAGAAATAGTAATCAAGTGCAGTTTAAAAAGCACACTCATCAACTGCAGTATGAGGGCGAAATTTTTGGGTGGTGTCTTATCTCTAATTGAAAGTATTCTCTTGTCACCGAGAGGAGTAATTAACCATAAGAGCTTGCGCTTATATGAAATCTCAACCATGAAATTAAAGTCCTCACAAATGAGGGCGAAATCTTTGGGTGGTGTCTTATCTCTAACCAATCCACTGTAAAATTTGGCCAAGAACATGATCTGTTAAAACTCTCCTCGAATCATACGGAGAGGCTTGAGAGATAAATTTTCAGATCCCATAATTTTAACAATAATTCTTGTAATCAGATCCACAACACATGCACAAGTGGACATAATGCGAGCAAGAATAAACTTAAAACACAAAGTAACGAGCGCACTCTAGTATTCATATGAACAACTATCACATTATACCTTTATACATCTCAAACAATTGCAGTCACATGAATCATTTCCAAACAAAATGAAATGATCAAACCTATTGCACACCATGGGTATACAAGCATCCTAAATGGCACGCAAGTTAATTATTGAAAAAAAGGGAAGCTCATGCGCATCTCGTGAACCAATTGCATACCCCATAAACAAACTGTGCACCCGTGAATTAAAATTTTTCAAATGAGACAAAGCAGCGCACTTTTGCGCGTCACAAGTCACACAACCATTTTGACAAACTGTGTAGAACACATTAAATCATCGAAAGGATTCTTATCCATGCATCCCCTAAATATATAGTGCAAATATACTAAAGCGTCCAAGAGTATTGTGCAAGTACATATAAGAATATGCAACTGTATTGATAGTTATGCAAGCACACTGTGTAAGCGTATTGAAGATTATGGAAGTATGCAAATGCATTGCATAACTATATCAATAAACAAGGGCACTAACAAATATACAAGTGCACTACTTGAATGCACAGTAAAACATGCAAAAAACGTTACAAAAATGTAATATAAAGCGTGCACAATACATAGGACCATTGAAATTACTTTTCTCGCATATGCTCCAACCAAATATATCCAACTCCTAAATTTGTGGTCTAAGAATAATGCGCAACTTAAAATGAGATGGATTCATATTTGCTTCACCTCACAATTTTGAGATGGATTCATATTTGCTTCACCTCACAATTTGTGCAAAAATTTTGAAATAATGTAATTATTTCAGAAAATGCAAATTCTCTTTCAAACTTTGAGCGTAAATATATCAATATTATACACATGCTCTTATGTAGCCTGTTCTATCCAGAGAGCAAAGTTGTAAGTCTTTATATTTCGAGTCTGATCCTCCTCCTTACAAGGACTAGAGTTGACAAGAATTGAATCTTATGGAGAAATCTGTGCATTGAATATGACAAACTTTAATCGAAAATCCTCTCTTGTTACTGGGGAAAGAATTAATCATAGAGGCTTGCACCTATGAGAAACCTAAAATCAGATTATAAAGTCTTCGCAAATTGAGTGTGAAATCTCTGAGCAGTGCCTTCCCTCAAACCTAATATGCCTTTCAAAAATTTAACACGAAAAACACAACTAAACTCTCATAGCAGAGAGGCTGAGGTCTGAATTTTTGGAGCCCACAACCATATTTGATTTAATCCAAACCAGCATATAGCATGAATCCATCCAGACATGGAGATGTGGTATGTGTTCGTGCACCCTTCCTTCTTTCCATCTTCCACCTCAGCCCACATTTTGTAGTTGCCAACCGATCAGTGCCCACCCAAAACGCCATTTCTAATCATCTATAATTTTGCACCACCGGCCCTTCAACCACTCACTGCTCTTGCAGCTCCACCTATGCAGCCAATTGCTGCCATAGATGTGGAGGATAGGAGATTGGAGAAGTTAAAGTTGAATATCATTAGAATATATCAAAATTCTTTAACCAGGATGGCTTGTGTGCATAATTAGAAAATAGAGGTGGTGTACTAGTAGTACTTAAGACTTGTACATGATATTGCTAATTAGATTAGCTTATTATTGTGTGCCAGTCAAAAGGTTTACTTCTACTTAGGATGCAGTATCGCTACAAAAAGATTTTGATAAACCCGAACTATGCTTATGATGCAGCATGGCTGCTCCGTAATAGAAGATAAAAGTTCAATGATTCAACTGATCGTTTACAATTAAGAAAGGTTTGCAGATTTTACAGTGTAAAACATGCAAATTTTCTTATCCACATAAAATAAGAGTTAGACCATCTGCATATCTGTAAATACTACATCTTAGAATCTTCAGTTTTGTTTCAAAAAGCACCTTTAGCCCAAGTACTCCAGCACTTAAAAGACTATCCAAAGCAGTTGCATTTAAGGCATTCTCAGGTACAAGACCTCCCCAAAACCCTGGATATAAAAGAAATACATATATAAGCTTTTGCAATGATGACAAAAAAAAATAAAACTATGGCTTTTATGAGTATAAATTGCTCCTAGGAGAGGACGCAAAGTATCACAGGTCACAAAATGAGAAAAAGAAACGGTAAACGCATTATTTTAGTTCAAGGCATGACATTTATTCCGAACATTCTTTTTCTCTTGCCTTTAGAGAAATGGTCTATGAAGCATGGATGCAGACTTGAAGTAGCCTGGACAGTGAAAAGGAAACTTCGGAAATTTTAAGATAATTATATATATATATATAAAATAAAAATATTGTTATATATATATATATGTTGCAAATAAATTATAATATAAATCAATGCTCATAAAAGTTGAATATGTAAAGTGATAAAATATTAAGAGAGTAATAGAAGGAGAACAGGATAAAGAAATTTTAAAACAAAATTGTAATGGAATATAAATATGTAAAAGTGGAACAGGTTGTGTGCAACATGTTCGTGCCATGTCCTAAGTGTGTTACAAAAAGTATCAACAACAGTAGGAAACTAATTAGGAAGACATGCCAAAAGGTTGTACAACAGTCTTGTAAAGTGCAAACGTATGAAACGTCATGACAGCTCCACAGAAGTATATGTGCTTCATACAATGATTTAAAATCAAGATCTTGTAGGAATGTAATGATCATAGGTTGAGTAAAATATATAACTGAGTGGCAGCTTGAAAATTTCTCTTGAATTGTCTAATTTTTTACTATCCAACTTTTTTTTTCTAAAAAGTTCTAATCACAAATTAGACGAAACTAAGGAGAATTACATAATGCTGGTCCTGCCGTTGTCATTAAGAGAAGAGTGTGGTTTCCAAAATTGATTCGTAAAAAAAACAAAGAATTAGTAACATTTCGAAGGGTGTTGAAACTCCACCCAACCTCAAGCCCCCATCCTTTGAAGTGCATGAAACTTGTAATAAAAGATAAGACCAGGGAGTATGCTTTGTTAGAGGAGAAGAATATTTTGATGTCTATTATTAATTAGAGAATCCACCAATTTATAATTGAGGAATAAATACAATACCCAGAGGTCCAACAGAATTAACAATAATACACTAACAAAAATTAGGAGGTCTCCTAAGAATATTTAAATGCCAACACTCATGTCAAGCTGGAGCATACATACTAATGAACTCTAGCTTGTTACGTAGTTTGCAAAAATTAAAAGCCTTGGTGAATATATTTGTCAACTGTTCCGAGCTAAAAACAGAGTAAAGATCGTCTTTGCTAGCAAAATATTCCAAATGAAGTGGCAGTCGAGCATCAATGTATTTGGGTTCTGTCATAGAACAAGCCATTGCTGCTCATATAGATAGTAGCATGGTTAGTACATTTAAAGGCTTTAGGTTGTGTAATAAAAAAAAAAGTCCCTAATAGGCCCTTAATCCATATCATTTCATATATAGAGTTTATTATGGCTCTGCATTTTGCTTCAGCACTTGTCCAGTTGATCTGACCACCATTATTTGTTTCTTACTCTATTATATGACCAAGTCCAACAAACATGCAATAGGCATGTCCCTGGTGACTTGTGTGTTTGAGGATACGCCGTATGCAATTAACTTCCCAATGTTTCTACTTGGGGGTATATTTTTGACTCACGACAACTACAACAAAGGAGATATTTGGTTGGTGACAATAAGATGGATCAATTTATCAACCAACCTCTAATAATGAGTGACATTCTCAGAAATTGACAATATTTTAAGCGTCAATGAGGATGTCAATATGTTTGCAACATACAAGACCAATTTCTAAAGGTTAGCAAAATATTCTGACAGATCCTTCGTAGTGGATACATTATATTCCTAGAAAATATTTGGAATGAGACAAATCTTGGATGAGAATAATTTTCTTGATAATATTTTACTTTAGTAAGCCATTTCATGTCGCTGCCTATTTGTAGAATGTCATATACGTGAACTAACAAGATAGCAGAGCCAAATGAAGTGTGTTTGATGAATATTGAGTGATTTGTAGTGCTATTGCCAATGCCAATCTCAACAAGAATTTTACAAAGCTTATTAAACCACACCCAAAGGCTTTGCTTTAGCCCATATATAGTCAAGTTAAGCTAATAGTATACAATTGTCTTCCTTGAGCAACATGCCCTCGAGTTCCGCTACATAAATAGCTTCGGTGAGATTAAATGAGGGAAAGCAACATTCATATCCATTTGCAACATTGGTGAACCTTGATTGATGTTGATAAACAAAAGAAATTGTACAAGTTAGGCTTGGTAACTTGGGAGTTATAAAAGAAGTCAATCTCATATACTTAAGTAAAACCTTTGTCAATTAGATGATATACAATGGAGCCATCAAGTTGAAATTTCATGATATAATCCCATCACCATGAGATTGGTTTAATGCTAAGAGAAGGGGTGAACATATCCCATGTATGTCCATTTACCAAGCCAATCATTTCAATACATAGTTTATTTCCACCCGAAATTTTATTATGACTCCTAGTATGTCTTAGGAATGGAAAATGATGACAATGATAAGTCAAATGATCAAAAATAGAAGAAAGATGGTCAAAGTACATATAAAAATGAATAGGATGATCAATGCATTGTTGTTTATCTTATTGAAAGGCAATAAGCACATGGAGATCAACTAATTCTCTACGAGGCAAATGGTCAGTTGAGTTGGACAATATGGATGAGGGTGTTATTGCAAAAGGAAGATGAGATTATCATGTGTAATATTATAGAGGTGGAGATATAGATAAACGTTTTTGGAGGAAGAACCAAAAGAAGAAGGTAGAAATAAGAAAAGAAAAGACTAATAAAAGGTAACAATTGTTGAAGTATATATGTGTACACCCATGACTACCTGTGTAGGTGCCCGTTCGCAGGTGTCTTGTAGGTTATGTATGGGTCGAGCAGAAGTACTCTCTCCTCTCTCAAAATAGTCCATTCGAGGGACTCGCTCAGGAGCTACGCAGAAGCTTAGCATTGGAGCAAAGCGGACCAGCTTCGACCATCACTTCCAGGCAGTCGCCCTCCCCAGCTAGGGCAACTTCAGAAGTCCCGCTCTCAGTCAGTCAAATCTTTATCTCTCCTAGCCAAAGTTGAGTTCCCCCATGCGAGAAATATCAACAGTCAAGCTAACAGCATCTAACTCCCCCACAAGACATCCCAGCTGCATCCAAGCCCTACTCATGCCTCTCACATCAGTTGAGAGATCTCAGACCGATCTCCTGCTATATGCCGGTCTGACCTTCTGACTGCATCCAGACACTAATCGCCCCGCTCACCCCAACGGGACGATCTCAAATTGGCTCCTTGTCGACGCCGACTTGATTTGCGAGTTCATCCCACTAGCATCTCTCTCCCAACAATCACCATTCCACTCGGCACGAACTGCCGAGCTACATTGAAGACGGACAGGGCAGCTACTGTGTCCCGTACATATCCACTGTAATTCCACAAGCCCCATGAGAGGGGGGGGGGGGGGGACATCAAGAAGAAAGAAGAAAGGATGTCTACATCTCTCTGAGATAAATCTCTCTTTTTTTACTCTCATCTTTGAGGAGAAAGACAGGTTGTACTGTTTTCCTTTTTTTAGCTTATGTTCTACATCAGAGAGCCCTCACATTCATTATCTTGTACATGGACATCAAGAAGAAAGAAGAAGAAAAAAGATGAAAGGGTGGATATTGGACATCAAGAAGAAAGAAGAAAGGATGTCTACACCTCTCTGAGATAAATCTCTTTTTTTTACTCTCATCTTTGAGGAAAAAGACACGCTATATTGTTTTCCTTTTGTTTAGCTTAAGCTCTGCAGCACAAAGCCTTCACATCCATTATTCTTATACATCTGGTTGGAATAATAAAGCTTTTGCCTTGATCTACATCTTCTCTCATTATTTCCCACTTTTCCTCCTATATTTTGACTTCATCATCTCCACCCCTTAGGCTCTTGGTCCACACAAGTGGCCCGAAGTACGGTCATGGGCGCCCGGCATCATCCATCGGACAAATCAGGATTCAACAATCTCTCAAATGTGGTGAGCATGGATGTGATGTCAAAGGCAAGAAAATCATCGTCTTCCAAGCAACCGAAGACCCTGGTGGACACAATGAACCCGGAGTACACCACCCACTGCGAACTGCAAGAAATGGAAGAGCAGCTTCTAAAGTCTATTCATGACACTCTCATCGTCGCTAGCAATCATCTACAAACTACCAACACGCCTGAAGGACCGACCGACCTCGGTGCTCATCATGAGCCGCCGGAAAGAGCGCATGCTTTAAATTTTGTTGCCGACCCTGCTCGCCTTCAGGCGACCGAATGAAGATCCCAGCCCTCCAGTCAAACGGATCAGAGAAATTGAACCAGAGCCGATCAATGCCTTTTCCCGGTCAATCTCTGAAGCAAGCGCACCTCCCAAGTTCAGCATACCTCACCTTCAAGCTGATAGAGGAAAAACCAATCCCATGGATCACGTGGAGACCATCGAGTCCATAACTTCCCTCCACAACATCGACGACACCCTCCAATGCCGTCTCTTCTTCACCACTCTCAAAGATTAGGCATTAAGGTGGTTCACTCGCCAAGTTCAAGCAAATGTTCGTCGCACACTACGCTAGTGCCCAGAGACGAGTTCACAAGTTCTGCTGAAGATGAGACAGGAATCGGGCGAGTCTCTGAGAAGCTTCATACTAAGGTTCCAGAAAGAGATGCTTGACGTAAAAGACCTAGAACTAGCCGTCACCCAAGAAATTCTGACCCAATGGCTGAGGGAAGGTCCTTTTCGGTATGCGCTTGGTTTGCAACAGCTGAAGACGCTGACAGAACTATTGGAACTTGCCAACAATCACGTCAACGCCGAAGAATATAATCGAGTGACTGAATCCTCCACAGCCGCACTACACTACGGGACTGCTGTGAGGAGAAACCTCCTCCCAAGGAGAGGCAGAGAGAGAGCCTGGTCCCAAAGAAGAAGGAACCAAGGGCCAAACTTCCAATGCAACAAACAACGCCCTGATCCATACGAGGTACCTACTCGGCTGAGATCTTTGAGGATAGAGGCACCGCCAGCACAAAAGGTAAAGGAAGCACACAAAGAGGTCGCTCACCAACCTCAGACATACCAAACATATACTCTATTGAGGGTATCCATGGCTGAACTTGTAGATGCCATTCAGAACAAAAAATTCTTTAGGCTTGCACGGCCTATGAAGATTGCCAGTGCCCGGGATACATCGAGGTACTATGACTTCCACAAAAAAAAATGAGCATGATACCGAAGAGTGTCGTCATCTACGGAACTTGGTCTAAGAACTCATCAAAGCAACAATACTTAAAGAATTTGTCCTCGCAAATCTAGAGTGAAGACCAGGAAAAGCCTCCATAAGAAGAAAGCACCCATGAGCCCAAACCAGCTCAAGCAATTCATATCGTCGGTGTAGTACCCACAATTATGGGTGACGATCGAAGGGACACCCCCACATGCGTAAAGAAACAACAAACTGAAGAAGTCAATTCTGCATCATTCTCGCGACCCATCGAGGATACACGCATCACCTTCCGTGGCAAAAATGAGCCAGCCCGAGGGAACCTGTACAATGAAGCCATTGTCATCATAGCCTTGATCGCCAACTATCAGATTGGTAGCATTCTGATAAATGCGGGGAACTTAGTGAACATAATCTTTAAGACAACCTTCGACAAGATGAAAATGCTTGCTTCACATCTCGCTCCTACTGCTGGACCTCTCTAGGAATTCTCTGGCGAATGAAGGGAGACAGAATGGGTAATTGCCTTACCTGTCACTTGGGGCGAAGAAGATCGTCAGTACACAGCCATAACGAACTTCATCATCACCGATGCCCCAGCTACCTGCAATGTCATATTCAGGAGGCAACTGTTGAATACCTTCAAAGCTGTGGTATACACATACCACGTCGTTGTTAAATTCTCAACCGAATGGAGAGAGGATACAGTAAAAGGCGACCTAGCCCAGTCGCACAATTGCTACCTACGAGCAGTTAATCAAGCCGAAGCCCTCCAAATAAACATAGAGCAAGGCCCCATCCTTGAAACAATAGAGACCATTGAAGAAATATCTGCAGCAGAAAGTGAGCCAAGTAAATCTCTCAAAATTATTAGCTCCTGCAGCTAGAAGCATCGAGACAAGTTGGTACAAACCCTCCACAACAAACTTGAAGCGTTCGCATGGACAACCGCAAACATGTCAGGCAAAAGTGAAGAAATCATATGCCACCGACTAAACGTACGTAGAGACTCATCCCATCAAGCAGAAGATCAGGAAAATTGTCGCCTTACTTGTCGGGCCCGTCTGAGAAGAATTAGGAAAGCTACTCGTCGCCAACTTCATCAAAGGAGGTCCAATACCTAGAATGGATTTCCAACATGGCGATGGTTCAAAAATCAACAGGCATAGGGAAGATGTGCGTGGACTTCACCAATCTAAACTCAACATGCCCCAAGGATGGCTACCCACTTCCAAGGATCGATGCCCTGGTCAACTCCGCAGTGGCTTATCCAATCATGAGTTTCCTAAACACCTTCTCCGACTACCATCAGATCAAGATGAGTTTAGATTGTAAAAAATCTACATTCATCACAGCGGAAGGTTTGTACTGCTACAAATCATGTCTTTCGGACTGAAAAAATGCTTGAGCGACTTACCAAAGAATGATGGATAAAATCTTCAAAGAACCAAAAGAAAGAAATGTCAAAGTTTATGTGGACAACCTCCTAGTCAAAAGTCGATCTCCCGACAACAAATCAAGGATCTACAAGAAACATTCCTCATTCTCAAGAAGTACAACATGAGGTTGAATCTTCTAAAGTGCACCTTCGAAGCGGGCATAGAAAAATTCCTAGGGTTTCTTCTCACACCAAACGGAATCAAAATCAATCCCGACAAGGTACAAGCTATACTCTATATGAAGACGCACAAAACTGCCAAGGAAGTGCGGTGAATCACCGAGCGAATAGTCGGGCTCAACCATTTCATCTTCCAGCTGGGAGTAGGGGGGTGTCAATGTTTGACACAACCTGAAACCCGACCCCGACCCGACCCGAAAAAATTCGGGTTCGGGTCAACCCGTTTGTGAAACGGGTCGGGTTCGGGTTCAACAAACCGACCTGTTTCAAAAATCAGACCTAGTTTGAGTTGACTCGGAAACCCAAAAATGACCCAGAAATGGGTCGTGCCCCCGTCGAGTGCTCGGCTGCCCGCATTGCCCGACTCGTCGAGTTGCATCCCGTCGCTTCGCATCGAGTGCCCACTGCGCCACTACTGTCGCTGCCTCTGCGCCACCGCTGTCGTTGCGCCGCTGCTTCGCCACCAGCTATGAATTGGAACTGGAAGTAGTGACCGGCGACGGGAGCTCAGCTCGCGCTTTTTTCAGTCAAATCTCGTAAATCTAGGTCGGGTCGTGGCAACCTGGCAAGCCGTGCGGGTCGGGTCTGGGTTGAGATAGCCGACCCGTTTGCAAAAATGGGTCGGGTTCAGGTTGACCCGTTTAAAGCTGGGTTAACTCAGGTTCAACCCGAACCTGACCAGTCGACCCGAATTGACACCCCTAGCTGGGAGAGAGATGCACCCTTTTTTCAAAATTCTCATAAATGCGTAGAAATTCATTTGGGGAGAAGATTGTGAAACCGCCTTTCAACAACTAAAAATTCTCCTCATTTCACTGCCTCTTCTTTAAAGCCCTCGGTCAGGCAAAAACTTGTTATATCTTGGAGGCAAAAATGTCATCAGTTCCATGCTCGTTAAAGAAGGGAAAAAATAATGGCCAATCTACTAGAAGAGCCGTGCACTCCAAGGCGCGGAGCAAAGGTACTCCATCATGGAAAAGCTCATATTGGCACTCGTCAACTCAGCCAGAAGATTATGACCTTACTTCAAGGCCCATTCCATTCAAGTGGTACCCAATCATCCTCTTAAGGCAGTTTTCAGTAAGCACAACCACTTGGGTCGATTGCTCAAATGGTCCATAAAACTCAATAAATTCTCTATCACCTGCACGCCAAGGACAACTATCAAAGCTCAAACACTCGTCAATTTCCTTGTAGATTGCACCGACCAAGGTACAAACATAGAAACAACAATGCTACCTCGTTGGACGTTGGATGTAGAGGATGCCTCTGATGAGCATGGAGTTGGTGCAGACATTGTTCTCAGAAGCCCCATAGGGGTCATCATTACTCAAGCCGCAAATTTTGAATTTAAAGTCAATCATAACCAGGCCGAGTACGAAGCTTTACTTGCAAGTCTGTGATTTGCCTCCAAACTAGGTGTCACTTGCCTAGAAGTATACTCAGACTCGCAACTCATGGTAAACCAGATCGATGACAAATATGATGTCAAAGATGAATTGTTCTCTCAATCTATGTTCAAAGTTAAAACAGAAATTGGCCAGTTTGAATACTTCAAAATTACTCAAATTCCCAGGAGTCAGAATCAACTGGCCGACCTCCTTTTCAAATAAGGAAGCATTGATGTTCAATCGATCATATAGATCTCAAAGCCCGACATCTTAGAAGAGGAGGTGATACAAGCAGAAACAAATCCTCCAGCTCCGCATCTCGTTAGCCGGATGGACCATTACATCGAGTATCTTAAAAATGGGTCAATCGACGCTGAGGTCAACAACCCCCGAGGACTCAGGATCAAAGCAGCAAACTATCTGATACTCGATGACCACCTATTCAAAAGATCAGCGTCCTCACTCAATCTCAAATGCATACACGAACATAAAAGAGAATCTTTACTAACAGAAATCCATTCGGGCGAATGCAGAAGCCACTTTGGCGAACGCACGCTCGCCCATAGGCTCCTCAAGCAAGGGTATTTCTAGCCAACTCTGAGAAAAGATACCGAAGAATTTTCTAAAAGATGCATACAATTTCAAAAGTTCTCCCCAATGCAACTACAATCTTCTCATAAGTCACACTCGATCACAAACCCCTAGCCATTCGTCATATGGGGGATGGACCTACTATACCCATTTCCGCCATCAACAAGACAAAGAAAATTCATCCTAGTCATGATCGTCTGCTTCACTAAATGGATTGAAGCCCCAACACTCATCTGCATAACCTCTGACGTAGTTTGGAACTTCATTTGGACTGATATCATCTGCCGATAAGGAGTTCCTTTCATAATCATTATAGATAACAAATCACAATTCACTGACCAAAGCCTCAAAGAATTATGTAGTTGTTTGGGCATTTGCCTCAAGTTTGCTTCCATTCACCATCCTCAAACCAATGGGCAAGTCGAAGCTACTAACAAACTTATACTTAACCTACTCCAGAAGAAAATCGAAGGCACCAAAGGAAAATGGACAAAACTCCTCCCTTCAGTGCTATGAGCACTCAGAACAACAATATCAATGGCCACAGGGCACACCCCCTTTTCTCTCTCACACGGCATTGAGATCGTGCTTCCAATAGAGCTTAAACTGTCAAGCCTAAGGGTGCTAGCAGCAACCTACAACCCAGGCACCAAATCCAATGAATGGGAAATATCCAATCAAGAAGAACTACAAACATTTGTCGACTTATTAAAAGAACAAAGAGTGCAAGCCACACTCTAACAAGAAGAAATAAAGTGAAGAACAACCAGATACTACAATCTGCACGTCAAAGAGAAGAGCTTCCAACCTGGAAACCTTGTCCTAAAGAAAGTATACACAGCCGCTCATTACTCCATGCTCAACAAACTTGCAAGTACTTGGGAAGGTCCCTATATTAAAAGACAAGCCAGACCAAAAGCCTATCAATTGCACTCACAACAGGACCTTGAGCGACGCCAACCTCAAGTTATTTTACCCATAAAGGAAGCATGTCTTAACTCACTCCATGTTTTATTTCTCTTTTCTTTGATATGAATTGCCTTTCTCTTCACGAAAATATCTTGAACAAAATATCAAAGACACCCACTCACGAAAGATATCTCTTCAGGATGCTCGAGGAACTTGGGACGTCGAGCCCGAACGCCTAGGCCATATAATTAGAGCTCCTCAAGAGACATTTCTTAAGAGAAGCCTGTCCAAACCTAGCCTCTCAACCGCGGAATAATCAACCGTGATCACCTGAGTAGCGCGGGACTATCAAGTCCCCCTCCGGGTCCGAGCTGAAAGAAAAGATTGGACTACTCCCTGTGCCAAGCCAAGGCTCATGGGCACTCAAGACTTGTGCGCGCACCAAAACCCTCAGCATGAAGGAAAGTCATCATTTTAGCGAGATCTGCTCCTTATTCCCTGTCGAGCGACTAGTGTTAGGCTACATTTCAATTCTTGGTAAAGAGTATCTCTAAACGAGTTCGCCCATTCTCAAAAATCTTTCTAATGAAAAAACATGTTAAACCATAGTCTCACGACTACGCAATAACCAACCATGATCACTCAAGGGTTAAACTAACGCCACAAAAGCAGACCACTTCTATCAATGTAACGTACAACATCATGATGCAAATGACATTTTTAATCATTGTTATGATGGCAATATGAAAAAAATTGAATTAAGAAACCAACATTCACAATGTTTTATGATCTCGAAAACAAGAAGCTACCAAAAAAATTAAGAAATGTCAGAAATTATATGTTATGAATATGGCATAACAATGTGTCTACAACTATTTCATTTTAAATAGCGGCAAATGATTGGAAAATTAACCTTATGGATTTTTAAATATAGATGCACGTCTGATTGGTTTTCATTAATGACAAGATGTGTGAAATAGCTCACCTACATCAACATAGATTTTCTCCTGAGCTGCCTTGATCTGTAATATCAAATAAAGCACAGTTATCAGTCCAGTATAACACATACAAATTAAAAGAAATGGTTATTTATGGAATTGAACCTTAAGTTTCAGCGCTTCCTCGGATACAGTGGAAGGAAAACTGTTAAGAGGCATGTCAATTACGGTTGTTACACCACCTGAAAGCCACCAAAATGATCTCCGTCTTAATTTATTCAATCATGGACAAGATATTGAAATGATACTCGATCACAAATAAGTAATGGAAATACTTGTATTTCAGAGATAAATAATATTGATATAACAAAATAACCACAAAAAGGGTAACAAAATGGAATGAAAAATCAAAACCAAATGCAAATATGATTTTGCAAAGTTCTTACAATAAAATTTCAATGATGTTGGACTTCTATAGTGGATTGCAATTCATTCTTACGACCGACAAATAATTGTAAATGTATGTCATATGGCCATATTGACAAGATTTTTCCAGATGTGTCACCCAAACAAACAATATAGCAAAGACTATCTGATACTTCTACTTTCTCTAATTTTAGAATATCCGCTCTCTGATTTTGCACAATAAAGTAATGGTCAGATTTCTAATAAAAGAAGAAAATATAGAAAAAATTTTGATTAACTGATGCCGTTAACAGTCATTAACAAAAATTACAACAATCCTGCATGATCCTACAGGCACAGACTAATTGAGATTAAATGATCGGTCAAATTTCAGATCAGATTTGTGAATAACAAACTATGAGATTTTACTCATGTAAATGTTTGAAGAATCTACATAAGATTATATCCTTCTGCTTGATTGTAGTAATTGCCAGGCATAAAATAGGAAACAAACGTAGAATTTTCTCCAAAGACATAAGAATTTGTGGTTTGAAACGACATGGAACTTATCAACTCTTGAAGTTTGTCATTCAAAACATTAAAAAGTCCTACAAAAATTAGACCAGGCTCCATATGCATAAGTTTTAGTTTACCAAGTCATATCAAATTTTATTACAATACAACATGAATCATTCCCACCACAAAAAATTTCAACCTTTCTGAACAGAACAGTAAAGTTAAGTTCCCAAAAAGTAGCTCTACACTAATGTAATCCAAATGACGTTCAATAAAAAATTAACGATGTTACAGAACATCAAAGTTTATTTGAAATTTATTCTGACAAATGGCAATGAAGTATCCAAGTTACCAGCAGCTGCAGCTTTCGTCCCTGCAGAAAATCCTTCCCACTCAGTCCTTCCAGGTTCATCAAGATGCACATGTCTATGAACAAGAAAGTATGCAGAGAACAAAAATTAACTTTCCAAGTCATCATGTTAATTGAATTAAAAATTACTGCATAAAAAAAAACCCAACAAGAGAGGAGAAGTTTGCCAAACATCAAACAAATCCTTTTAGTTTATGATATTGTCATGTTTGATATATTGAGGAGAACAACGATAACGTTACACCCTTTTTTCTCATTTTGAGATTACCAGGCTCCTCAACATCACCCACCCAAATATGGTGTCAAATTATCAAATAATAAGTACTATGCCCTGTATGCATGAAATAATAAGTATTATTGTTTACAATTTCTTAATTAGTTACAGTAAATAGAGCGATATAAAGCGTTCTATGATCAGGTATTTTGAACATTAAAACAGCAAATAAATACATACAAGGCTAAGCGTTAAGAATAAAAAAGCTTACATATCAATTAATCCAGGCATTACAACAGCATGTCCAAAATCCAACACATGCTTCCCAAGAAACTGGCCGGCCTCAAAATCATCGCTAACCACCGAGGAAATTCTCCCACTCTTCACCTCAACTGGAGGTTCCAGATTTACATATAACAAAGACCAAGCAAAAAAGCAGATGTAAGACAAGTCGGAATAGTTGCAGAAAGGAACTTTTTCTGCTATGTAAAGCAAAGCAAACGATGTCATCAACAGGGAAAAGAAAAAAAAATACAAAACAGTAACAATCCATCCTGCATATCAAAATCTCTCATCTTTGCAAAAAAAGCTATTAACTTTTCAACAAACCTGCGCCAGAAAAGACTCCTTCGGAAGTAACAATACGATTGCTGCGTATCCAGTATTCATCATATGGCAGAAGGCTGCAACCGCTATCCGTTTGCTACAAAAGAGAGACATAGAGACTTTTTCGATAACAATAAGGAATCTTAGGATGGAATCATAAGAAAAAAAGAAAAAGAGAGAGCAAAGTGAGGTTTCGAGACATGAAGGTCGGTGGATTACCTGACTTTCATATAAAATTGACAAAGAGGGAAAGGAGAAATTAAGAAGCTGCTGCACCGAAACCTTGTGAGAGGCTTTTAAGTAGAGAATGATGGAGGCGAACAGAAAAAGGAGCGGAACAATTCTCCGCATGAGAATGTCCATTCTTCTCGCCTCTCCGCCTCTCTTCTCTTCTTTGCCTGCGGGAAAAGCAGACCCTGCACAATCTTATATAGCACAAAATTCTTTATATATTATATATTTAACATTTAAATTTTTATATTTATTTATATAACATCAAAATTTAAATCATATTAAAAACATTATTAATATTAATTTATGAAAAAATTGTAAATTAATATTTATATATATGCATTCAATTTTTTAAATCATATAAATAATTTTACTAATATTATTATTTTCAAAATAAAATATATTTTTCATATATTTATTTAAATATAATTAAGATATTAAAATTAAATATCAAATTTTAAATATTAAATTCATAACTACATAAAAATTATTTAATATGTGTGTAAATTTAAATTTATATAAAATAACAAATATATATAATTTCATCCATGTACTTCAATATAAAAAAGTGAATATTCAATAAATAAATACATAATATATTATATATTTAATGCAATTAAAGTAATAAAATTATAAAAAAACTAAATAACATAATTTATAATTAATAAGTCTTTATCCAACAAATAAATAAATCCTACAATAAATTTAAAAAAAAACTTTTGTTTAATTGCAAATTGGTAAAATTAAATTTCATTTCAATTCCTATCTCATTTTTTGTTTTCAGTGCTTCGCTTTCAATTCAAAACAAAACAAAGCTTTGAATATATTTAATTTTGTAGAAATTTTTTTGGTGAGTGTGACTTAAAAAATAAACTAAATATTAATTTATAATTTCTCTTCCTATAGCATGTTGTCATAATTTAAAAGAAAATAAATAAATAAGTAATAAAAGACAAAAATCTGAACATGCAGATCTGTCACCCTCATCTTCTTCATAAATTATTTCTCATGCAAAATATTTTATCTCTTATTCTTTCACCTTAATAATATAAAAATATATATATTCTAATAAATACTTAAGAAATAAAAAATTTTAAAAAGAAAAACTGTGGACCTCACATAAATAAAAATAATATATATGCAGAGGTGGAACAAAAAGAGTTCAGGAAGGACAATTGCCCACCCTGAAATCTTTTTTTTTTCTTAAAAGAATAAACATTTTAACTATTTTGTTCATTTTCAATAAATGAAGTTGCCCAAATTTTATATATTTTTTTATTTTATATATATAATTATATATTTTATAATTTTATTTTTTCCACCCTAAAAAAAAGATTGATTTCACCCTACTATATATAAAGAAATGAACAGACAGATCATCCCATCCACATCAAAGCATCATCCCGTCCACATCAAAGCATACTTAAATCAAAATGGTGAGACTACTATGTATTACTAAACGGTTTAAAGTGTGCGAATGACCTGCAGCACGAGTTTTTCACACGCACACATTTTTAATATATATCATAAAAAAATATCTTAATTAGGCACAAATCTCAAGGCAAAATTAAGTTGAAATCTTCCAAAATTAAATCTAGGACCATCAGAACTCCGATTTCAACAAACTTATAGTCGAACTGAACGTTTCAAAAATATGAACCCAATGACACCAAATTCGGCTCAATATGAGCCAAAATGGATCCAAATCGAAGACCCGAAGCGCTTCTGGAAGGTTCAAACCATAATTTGGATTATCAAATGAATTCTAAACGTAACATGCTTATAATCAAATCGAGCAGCTCGACGAGGCGAATCCAACGATCCCAAGATCGTTAAATTATGACATCAGTAAGGTATTCAAATGCCCAGTAAATAATCCAAGATCAAAGAGAACAACATCGACCGTCCTTACAAACCACTCCTAACTTACCCTTGATCTCCCTCTTATTTACTGGCCATGCCACTCTCAGAAAATTATAAATAAACCCATCATTCCTCATGGAGAGGAGACAGAAGCAAGGAAGAGAAGGGAGAGAAGGAAGAAAGAGAAATTAGAGCTCTCTTGCCACCAGACTCCTCCTTGACCAACATTGGACCATTAATTATCGTCGGACTATCACCAGACTTCCGCACAACAACCGACTGACCCCTGACTTCTGTCCAGCCACCAATTGAAGCTAGCCTTCCTCCTGGCCGCCAACTACGATCCTTTTGACCTCCATTGCTAGCCAACTACGGTCCTTCCAACCTCCATCGTCAGACAACAGTCTTTATGACCATTGTCACTCGCAGACTATGGCCCTTCTGATCTCAATCGCGAGACTACGATCTTTCCGATCTCCTTTCCACATTGACTATAGTCCTTCAGACCTCCATCGTTAGATAAAGGTTCTTCCGACCTTCGTCGCCAGACAATGGTCTTTTTAACCACTGTCGTCCACCGACTACGATCATTCCATTCTCCGTCACCAGACAACGGTCTTTCTGACCACCGTAGCCCACCAACAACGGTCTTTCTGACCTTCGTCTCTAGACAATAGTCTTTTTGATCATTGTCGTCTGCCAACTACTGTCATTCCGATCTTCGTTGCTAGACAACGGTCTTTCTGACCACTGTCACCCGTCGACTACGATCCTTCCAACCTTCGTTGCCAAATAATAGCTTTTTTAACCACTATCACCCATCGAAGATGGTCATTTCGACCTCCATCGCCAGACAACTATTTTTCTAACCACCGTTGTCTATTGACTATCGCCCGCCGACTACGGTCATTCCGGCCTCCGTCACCAAGCAATACCCTTTCTGACAACTATCGTCCGTCGACTACGATCCTTCCGACCTCCATTGCCAAACTATGCTCCTTCCAACCTCCGTCACCAAACTACGGTCTTTCAGACCTTCATCACTCGCCAACCCAGATAACAATCTTCGACCTCCATCGCCTGCCGACTACGATCCTTCCGACCACTGTCATCCGACTATGGTCTTTCTGAACTTCGTTGCCCGTTGACTATGGTCCTGCCAACCAGACAAACATGCCAATATTGATTCTTTCAATTTTCACCATGTAATGCACTCTATATAATGTATATTTGCTATATTAAACCAAGGCCTTCCCCCCAAAGAAGGGCCTCATTTGTAATCAACTGCAAACACTAGTTGATTCATTCAAACTAGGCTAGGCCCCGTGGTTTTCCCCCTTTTTAGGGTTTCCACCTAAAAATTCTAGTGTCTCTTATGAATACTACACCCTCTCTTTTATCTGATTGTGTCCTAAATCTTCGTACAAAACTAAGACATTAAACTTCATATTTCTCTATCACCGTGAATATTCCAAGATGCAACAATAAGGATTCTTAATAAAATATTACACATTATTATGAGGATAATTAATAACATAATGTACATTATATAATATGTTATTATATTTAATGTATAATATATTATTCAAAATACTCATAATAATAATAGTATAATAATTGATTCTTCTCGAGAAAGTTTATATGATTAGCATGAATTTCAAGTGTATGTTTGGATTGAAAACTTTCAAAATTAAATTCATGATCATTTGGACTCTATTTTAACAAATTTATAATAGAATTAAATGTATTGATGAGATGAATTGACACAGGTGCTTTTGACTTCAAATGAACTCAGATCAAGCATGTGAAATATATTTGAAAACTTATAATTATTAATTTAAGATGTAAAACAGTCATCAATTCTTGCATGTTTATAATCAAATCGAGGGGCTTGATGAGACAAATCTAGCAAGCATACAATCATTCAATCATGACATCATTAGGGCATTAAAATGTTAGATAAACAATCTATAATCAAAGGGATCAATATAGACAATATAGCATTTGCTGACCAAGTTTATCAAATTGACTCTCTAAAATGTTATAAATAGGACTCCATTCTCTTTAACAATGATCGTCAATGACCACCTTCAGCAATCATCATAATTATCTGACTTATTTTTTCTTGACTATTAATATCTAATCCTCTTGTTGGGCTTTAATCTCCACCTGTGAACACTCAATTTTGATTATCTCTATAACAAGAATCAAATAATTTATTTCAACTAAGTATAATCCTATCTTATTCAATTGTGATAAAGTGAGGTTTATTGTATCTTTCATTCTATAGTAGATTTGTTTAATTGAGCTAAGCCTCATAGTTTTTCCCTTCTTTGATTTTTCATATAAAAAATTTTAGTGTCTCTTAAACACTTCTATTTACATATGCTGCATATTTATACATAATTAAAATATTATATATTATATCACCATAAATTTTCGAGCACATAATAATAATAATAATAATAATAATAATAATAATAATATTTGACCCTTAAAAAAATGTAACATTCTAGTTATATTATATTATATTATATTATATATATACATTTACAATTTTAGTAATTTTTTAAACAAAACATAAAAAAAAGTAAAAAAAAATCATATTAAAAGTTTTAACCTTCAATGTCACATTTTTTAGAAAATAAATGATTTTTTTGTCTGAAATTGAAAAATAAAGGATTTTGTTGTCCAACAATAAAAGATTTTGTTGTCTAACTGATCTCTTGCAATCCAATCCAATCCAATTCAATCCAATCCAATTATGACAGCTCATAAAAGAACAAAAAAAAGCAAAAAATAAAAAATAATAAAAAATAAATCATTTCCCTATATTCTCTCTCCATAATAACAGCTATATCTCCCATTCTTTCCTGCTAACAATAAAAAAATATATCTTGTAGAATGTAGGCCTCATCTATGATAATGAAAATAGATAAGATGGCCGAGCAGCTGTCGGATGCACATAAATAATATATACATAATATTATTCATGCAATTTATTAAAAAATCAGTACTTACTTCTACAAGCTTATTTTCAATTATAAGCTGAGGATATGCAGCTCATCTTGATCTGTTAATTAAAATTTTGACTATCAATTAAAAGTTTTTGAATTCGAGTCTTACATATGTGATATATGTGTGAGTTTATCTTAATTGATCTAAATAATAATAACAACAACAAATTTTTATCCCACTATGTGAGGTCGGCTACATGAATCATTTTTCTCCATTGTGTCATGTTAAGAGTCAAATTCTCATCTAAATCTAATAAAGAAAGATCATTTCTAAATGTCCCAAAAAAATTGAGCTTAGGATCAGTATTATGAAATAATTGTTCAGTGTTCTCATCAGGAAATATTAACAAAATAACTGCACAATGTGACAGAAGAAGTTTTTTTTTTTTTGTCAAAGTCTTTAATCAAATTTAATGTTAGTTGTTCATGTCTCCTTATTGGATTATTTGCCCAATTAAGTTTCTTTTTTTTTTTTTCATTTCCTTCAGTTGTTCTACTGGTTTGGTTGTTTTTGTTGGACTTGGCCCTTCTTTGAATGTGAGTTCTGCCTGCCTGATTGTCATATCTATCATTTGATTTTGTTGTTGGTTTTATGAGGTTTTGATTGCTGAATTCTGATGTATGTTGTATTATTATGGGTATAATCTCTTTTAGTTTGAGGTTATTTGAGTGGAGAATTGAGATTTTTTTAGTTGATGTAGTTTTTTTTATTGGTTCGCAATCGTTCATCATTGTCTCACTAAAGCTCCTCCCCATTTCATAGCTTTTCATTTCTCTTCGGCCGCCTATGAGAGAATTTTCTTTGTTAGATGTATTTACCTCATGATTTTTTTTGCTATGGGGCGATGATGAAAACCCTTGTGCAGTGAAACCCTTTGGTGCAACCAGCTGACGTTTATTTTCTCTTTACATAAGCAGATACTATCTAATTGAACATATGCTAATTGAGCAAATATAAATTGTCCTATTAGAGAACAATATTCTCTAACATTTTTTGAACTGGTGAATATTTTTGAGTGTTAACCTATGCCTTGGATTTTTATTTTTGCAAACTTACTATTTTTAGCTGTTATTTTTATTCCATTTCCCCTTTTTTTTTTCTCATCAAAGACACAAAGTGGGGCTATCATAGATTTAAATGTAGTTGTAATTTTTTGATAAATCAGTAGAAGTTAGGTGTGGCCCTCAATTTTTAACTATGTACCATTATATATCAGGTGATGAGACGCATCCTAATTCACCTCCAGACCATCCGATGATCACACAAAATAATCTCTCCTACTGAGCCCTCGCTCTAGCTTCTTCCAAAACAGAAGATAGTTTGACATAACAATTCATTACTCCTTACAATGGTAAACCCTATCTCTCCACACACTCTGTATCAACCCTCCTAATAAGGAGAAATTATTAAGTGCAAAGTCCAAATAAAAAGTTATATCTAGATATGTGAGTGTACACACTCTATATATAATGTGTATAAAAATATACTATATACTTTTATATATAATATGTATACTCACAATCCGAACGTAACTCTGAAACCGGAGTCCGAATTTCTACCAAATAAGAAACCACATTACCTGCAACATACGCCTCGTGACATGACAAGTTTCAATACAATTTATCAATCTTTTACGAGAATAGCAGAATTTATTTAAATAAAGCATAGCACCACAACATAATAGAGTTACACCAAAGCAGGCGCTCCTCAAATCTTCCCCTCGTTGATCGATTCAATAATAAATAACATAAATTATTATAACAAAATGTCCATCACAAAACTTTTTTTTTAACCTAAAAACATCAGCAGAAACGTTCTCCAGACCTCAACATATTTTGCTCCCTTCTGCTCCATCCCGCCTTGCCAACAAATAAAAATACTCTACAGAACCAGCTAGAAGAGGCATGCCCAGATTTCACAGGACAAAAGATGGACTAGTTAAGTCCAGTTGCTCCAGCAGAATTAGCAGGAGATTGTTCCAGCCTCACATTCTCTGATACTTCATCACCATCATCAACACCTCCCTTATCACTATCAATGAAATCTTTGTGGCTCGGAACATGCATTTGCTGCTGGGATGCAATAATCCCGGCAATAGCTTTCATGGTCGATGCAGTTCGATCTGTGCTTATCATGGGATCTTCAGCTGCACCAGATGCATTGGACTTGCCCTCGGCCTCCTCTTCTTGTTGTGGCGGTGACACAAAGAAGGGTATCTTCCCTCTTTGCCAATCATGGAGAACCATCTTTGCAACAGTATTCAGATCAGGTTCACCTCCCTGAAATTGAAGGGCAAAATGATTTGATTGTTGGAATAAGCATATGATTTATAGCAAGCAGAATAAATATAAAGAGATGTTAAAATCTAAGATCTACCAAGAATAAATAGTCAATTAGCCCATTTTATAGTTGGTGGATTTATCTAGAATGCGAAACGAGTATAAACATGATAAGAGTAGCTCTAGAGGCTTATTAGATGGTTTGGTCACATAAAATATCGGCCTTATGATGAATCGATTAGGAGACTAAATGTATTAGATTTGGTCTATGTTAAAAAAGATAGAGGTAGATCTAAAAAGACTTTATTAGAAAGTATTAGAAATGAACATTCTTAATTAGATTTAAATGAGAATTTCACTCTTAATAGAACACAATGGAGAAAAATGATTCATGTAGCCAATCCCACGTAATGGAATAAAGGCTTGATGTTATTGTATTGAAACTCAAAGCTGAACGTGATTATAAGCTAACAATTAATAAATCATCTGTCACTGATTTCTATATTTAGCATGTGAAAAGGTGATGTATACAGATACTTTCAAACCAATTGAAGTCAATAACTAGGCTGAGACACACCTGATCCACATAGCCAGAATGAATTTCAACTTTTCCATGGTTTCAGGACACAGTTTATTCAAATCATGTTGGTTCATGCTATTTGTAAATGATACCTTTCAAATTGATCTCAAAAATTGAAGCACTTAAATTTTAGAATATAGAGTTTAAGTAAAACATAGAAGATACAAACCAGCAGCAGGATCAAATTCAATAGTTAAATGGGATTTTGTAGTTTGCAATGGAGGGAAAGAGAGGACATAAAGATGGAATTAGCATAGATATGAAAGGAAAGAGGGGCAAAGGTAAATCAACCCTTATGCGCTTAAAAAGTTATTCAATTTGATTTAGAAAAATAATAATGCAGAACGGATTCTAATCTAAACAATAAATCTAAATGACTGGTGAAGGATTAAAAGAGATGAACAAATTGGAACAAAACTGACGATGCTAATAATGATGAAGAGGGTGATATATTTTGATTGCAATCTCTTCCCCAACCTATAATCAAGGCATTAAAGACCTTCAGAACAAAATCAATCAAATTTGGGTATTAGAGTACACAAAAAAAAAAGGTCAACCACGAAAGACTCTTGCAAACTAAACAAATCAAATTTGTATTCTGTTAAGGTAAATCAAACACAGAAGACCTGCTAGTCCAAGCAAAAGAGGAAATAAATCCCCTCACAACTGCTGCTACAAAATTCAACTTTGTGTTTTGTTTGATAAAGGAAACAGATGTCATCTGCTAGTGCAATCAAGAGAAACTAAATTTCCTCAATATCTGCCGCTATAACTCGTAGATAGAATTAATTTCTTTGTGGAGTTTCTTTAGAAGTGGATAAGAACCTACTATACTAACTTATAAATAAGTTTATTTCCTACAGTGAAATAATCAGAATTCTCCAAAAAAAAAAAAATTCCCTTTCCTCTCCTCATATTTTTGATACATTAAACTTATTAAATAATCATAACATGAATCCTCTCATGATATCCATATCTCCACAAGCCAACAAGGATCTACCTCTCATGATATCCATATCTCCACAAGCCAACAAGGATCTAGTCCCGGACCTCCTGGCACTTTAGCATGGCCAGAGCTGCAATGCAGAGTACTATAGCCACAACTAATTTTCCATGTTCTACCACCCCACTATTTCCTGCTGCTGGCGTCTTGCTGTTGTTCGCAAATTTTCCAGTTGTCCTATCATTGTGTTGCCGCTATAATCTCCAGTGCTGCCCAAACACTCTAGGAATAACAAACAGCAACTGATAATGTATGTTGCGAAGTTATTTTCCTAACATGTTTAAAAGCACTTTTTCAGTTGCTTCCCACAAGGATATCAAATTTCTATGTATTTCTGGAAGGCCCTTCGAGATTTGATGGACACCGAGCTAAAAAGAGATAATGTATTCATATGCAGACAAATGGGAAAAGGAGATTGTGAACCGGATGAAGATCTGCAACCTGAGATGTGAGGAGCTTCACTTCATGGAACTTGAGATAAGATTCTTTCATACATTCAGTTTGTCTCCAGCTGCGCCATTCATGGTTGGGGTACCTAATGCAAAGCCCTAATGCCCTAGAAATTTCAGTTGGCCAAAAAAATAATCGTGACGGTAAAGAGGATAAGCTAATACGAGCACAACAATTCCTGGATGAAATTCTCAAGATCCACCAGAAAGTGGAAATCTAAACGAGTCACAAGATACAAAAAAGAAACAAAGCTCGCATGACAAGCTTACATGACAAGCACGGGAACAAGTGTACCTCTAGGAAGCTGATCTAGTTTGGTTACAGTTCATGTAGGAAAGATTAGAAGGAAAATGATAGAAGATCAACTTCATTCATTACGGCCCATTCTAAATTTTACAAAAGACTGGCAGTGACGAGTTTTGATTAGATTTCTCCCACATAAGGATCTACCCTGCCATCAATTCAAAGAATCTGATGCTGTTCGAATCATCATAATTGGATGAAAAGGAGAACACATAAGGGTGATTACTAAAGTAGAGGATTCCAGCATTAATCTTAAAGTTTCATTGTAGGAGAAGCTACAATATTGCCCAGAAGACAAACTCCTCCATTTAAAAAAGAACCCACAACTTTGGGATCAGCACCACAAGTACAGAATGCTTATCATGCATGCCATGCTTAAAATAAAAATGCAGACAGAGAAAGATGAAATACTTAACAATTTCAAAATACATAGCAGACATATAACAGGGTCTTACCTTAAAAAGCTTTCCTGTCAACTTGCACAACTTTACAAGAAAGTCTTCCTCATTCACCCTGACAAAAAAAGTGCACATATACATGAAACATCGTCATTTTTGCTGCTTAAAAAAAATCGTCATTTTTGCTGCTTAATACCATTCATCAAATGAAATGATTAGCTCAACGGGGGGGTTAAAAATTATTTAGATAATTGTTGTAACATTAGACTAGAAGTTTTGTAATACATACAATTTGAACATAGTTTGGAAAATGTATGAATTGAAATCCATTCATTTATAATGCCCCAAATCTAACATTATATCAGGTATGGAGGTAATACAGATTTATAATGCAGTTTATATATCAGCAGATGCAATCTAGCACAACGGATCATGAGGTAGAGAGATTAACAAATTTAACATTTCAGTTTATATACAACTTCCGATATGATTTATCTTTAAGCTTATTCCTTGATTCACAAAAATGAAAGATTCACTGTATGCGGCAAAATAAGTAGTCAATTCAAATCTTACAATATTTTTTGACTATTTTGTTATTTGCTCAAAAAATTCAACAATTATATATTCTTGCCAAGCTGCTCAAAGTAGACCACTAAGATATCTGAGATGGAGATCCGACAGTCAAAAATAATTCCTGCTAAATAAAATTGTGAACACTGTCCGGACAAGATTCCATGTAAAATATCAAGAATTTTTACATAAAATGTTGGCTCGTAGGAATTAACAACTTCTTGGAAAAATAATACTATAAAAAATCTTTAATATTTTTTATTTATTATTTGACTTATGATTTCTTTATAAAGACGTGCTTCAACTCCAAAGAAGCATCTATTGTTGGAAGTAAAACATGCCCGATTCAGATTCTGGCCATGTTTTGGAAAAAGCACCGATAACCTTTCACCAAACAAAATGAAATGGACGCAGCAACTTTAGAAAAGAGAACAGAAAACTTCGCGAATGAATGCATGCAAAAGAAAAAAAGATGAAATTATGAGAAACAAAGGAGCCCATCTCCCATTCATAAGATTATTAAAATCTGCAACGGAAATAGTTATTAGATTTATTCTTTCTGCCCAGTCCTGAGACAAGTTCAGGTATCAATTGGGGAATCAGATACTTTCAACGAAAATAGAAATCCTTCATGCAGTAAATATCTGAAAAAAAAGAATTAATGCGCATGAATCAACGGCATTAGAGCGTGCAATAAACAAAAATAACCTACCAGTTTTCTATCTTATATGCTCGCTGTAGATGTTCCTTCTTAACACGCCGGAGAACTTCCCCAATATGCTCTGAAGCATCTTCCAAGTTTTCAACACGAACCTAACCATAAAGTCAATTAAAACATAAACCATTTCAAGTTCTGGCTTTATTAATTAACAATAAAATGCGAAGGTTAAAAGGATCTTCAGTAAAGTTGAAATGCCACATAAAATTCTTTCATTGATTAACATCAAAGTTGGCCAAAATATAAAACCCAACGAAAGAAGTTTCTTTCTAAGAGGTTTATTTAAGACTATAATACAAAACCTAGTTTTTTCAACAAACAATAAGTATTCTGAATACTTCCGTTAAAAATAGTAACAGGAAAAGATAACATTTTAATGTCCTGTGAATCCTTGTCAATTTTATACCAAACATCAGATATTTGAATCGACTAAAATGTAATATGCAAATGATGTTCCATGCAACAGATTTCTGTCATATGGGAAACACAAGCTCAGATTGACTTGTTCAAAGAGAATCTGAGCAAAACACTGGAACCAATTAGCCATGGCAATGAATAATCCATACTTAATTTAGATTCCTTATACAAATGAAGATAATCATAACGTGCATGGCCCGATCAAAGGTTTTCTCAGTGATTCTATGTTAGTTTCAATCACAAAAATTCAAAGTTTTATACGTGAATGCATCATAGCCTTATGCATGAGCATCCACTATCAAATACAATGTGAATGGCACACTTGAAAGGTATGAAGCTAAGCTTGTTGGAAAATTATACTCATAATTATGGAGAAAACAAGGTTTGAAAAAAAAGAGGTGCTTTGTTATTGAGGTGAGGTGCAAGCCTCAAGATTTTACACCTCCAAACGGATCGAGGCATAAGCTTTCAATTAGAAAAATAAAATAGCTCATAAATATGGTATAACCATTGACAAATTTAATTTGTACATCCTCATAAACCACAAAATCATTTTATTTATTTATTTTTTGGGTGGGGGTGACAAATCTCAATTTTAAATGTTAACCAGAAGTGGAGGTGTATAACTTAATAAAACATATTTTTTATCCTTGTTCAATCATGGTTCTAATCATGTTCGAACATGCGTACGAACCTTATTTAAACTATGTCCGAAGCATGTTCAATTATGGTTTGAACATAATTTGAACATGGTTCAAACCAAATTTGAACATGGTTCAAACCAAATTCGATCATGATTTAAACACATATTCCAAAAATGGTGAATTCATATGCAATTAAACACGTATCCAAAAAAATTGTTCGAGACACGCCTCAATAGCCTTGAGGCACATCTCAAATAAAAATGATGTAAGGCTCACTAAGGATAATAAAGCGCAATCCTTGAGGCTTCATTCATGCATCTTATCCTAAGGCGTGCCTCGAAACGTACACATTTAACGATTTTCCAAAGCATGAGAGAAACATTAGCACCCATTACAAAACTCAAAAAATAATTCCACATTTAAATGTGCCTCGAAGCGTACACATTTAACGATTTTCCAACCATCTATGGCGACTCTCTCTAATCTCATCTTCCACTGGAGCTACTCCAAGTCTCCAACCTTTTCACGTATATGCTTATTCGGTATCCTATCTTTAAGGGTAAAGCCACTCATCCACCAGAGCATCCTCATCTCTGCAACACTTAGTATTATGCTTCTCCTTTAATGGTCAACATTCGGCACCATAAAGCATTACAGGTCTCACACTCATCTTATAGAATTTTCCCTTAAGTTTGAGGGGGACTTTTCTATCACACAACAAGCCCGATGTATTCCTCCACTTCAACCATCCAACTTGAATTCTGCTGATAATATCCCAATCTATTTCACCATCACTCTGAACAATAGATCCAAGATATCTAAAACGTGTACTCTTATTAATGACTTGATTGCCCAAAGTCACAATCCCCTCAGTAGGTCTATTATTACTAAAATTACACTCCATATATTCTGTTTTAGATCTACTCAAGCTAAAACCTTTAGACTCTAAGGTTGACCTCCATAATTCAAGTTTAACTTCAACTCCCTCTCTAGTCTTATCAACAAGAAGAATATCATCAGCAAAAAACATACACCAAGGTACATCCTCTTGCCTCCATATCTAGTGTTCAAGCAAAATTTTGTGCAATGACTCAAGGAACTTGTTAACTAAATGGATTAAAATCATCCTAAATTACATGGGGAAAAGCACTATGAAGTTACAATACAACAACAAATCAGCTATCTGCACTGCACACAGCACAATTCAAGATGACTGAGCAAAATACATTAAATCATCCTAGTTCAATGGATGCTTTATCAATTAGAACTATTAATTGCGAAAAAAATATGGACCAAGTACTCATTTTGAATAACCTTCGTAAATATTGTCATAAAAAATACAAAAAGGAATAAAGTCAATGCTAATCTTTCATTGAATCCTATTGTAATTGAAACTCTTTGTTCACCCCACAATTACTTATAATACCAATCAACTATCCATCACACATACATTTGACACATATTTCTTCCTAAATGCGCATAAAATTAATTCTTGTGCTACTGGATCATATGTTTTCTTATGACCAATAAAAAATTAAAATCAAATAAAAATCTTTTCTCCTCTTAACTTTTTCATAGTGGCCTTTAAAATAAAAATTACTTCCACTTTAGTTCTCCCTAGCACAAAATAAATTAATTATCCAAAATTAATGTAATTTTTCTAAGAGGTTGTTTGGTTTGATAAAAAAGAAATATAATGTATTTAAAATATTTGAAATTATTTAGATAAGAGCAAAAAAATGCATTACTTTTTGTGTATGGTTTGAAACAAAATGAATGCAGTTAAAGCCCAACGATGATAGTGGCGAGCTTTGGGCGAGCAAGCAGGCAGCATTTGCATGTTGTTGTAGTTAGTAGGCGGCAAAAGGGGAGGGGGGGGGGGAACGGTGGGAATGGTGGTCGACAATAGGGTCGAACTGCGGTGTATTTTGAATTCGACCAAAATTGTATCGCATGTCCTTTGCAGGAGATAAACACCTTCCTTATTGTATGGAAACTCTAAGAAAGCATATTGAGAGCCACAAATCATTACTGATAAACACCTTTTGAAGATGATGTTCTATTTCATTAATCTTGGAAGCATCATTCCAACTAAGAAAAATATTATCAACATACATAGTGGGATCACCATGTCATGAGAAGAGTATTTGATGAAGATAGAATGTTCAGTGATGCTACTTCAAAAACCAATTTCATTTAAAACCTTCCAACGTTTGTCAACCATTAAAAGTGCAATTGTCTCATTACTAACAGTTTATACCTCCTCAATCCAAAGCAAAATCTCCTTAGCAACCATCTTGAAAAATTAGAAATTCCCCACCTTCCATAACCAATCACCTTATTATGGGGCAATAATTTCTTTTGATTGTTTTCCTAGCACTTTAAAGATGCATATCCATAAGTATTACTTTCTACTATCTGGTAAAACTTTTGATTCCAAGTTTGTATTTTTTTTTTTTGTTTGGTTTCTTAAAGAATGTGTTTAATACTGCAAGATCATAGTTAGAGTAAATTATGACTTCTCTAATTGCATTTCTATCTTCTACATCATAGTCACCTGAATATGTTTAATATACCTCCAAAATAATTTGGAATCATATTTTTGGAAGATGGAAATTGGTTAGGTTAGAGGTAACATTTAAGATGCAGGTGTGGCATAATTAATTTATCAAGTTTCAAATTGTTAAACATAAAAAAAGGAGAAATGAAAAAATAAGAACAACCTATTCCTGATAGTTTGCAACAGGGATTTTCATAACTAACGCCAAGGTTGAACAACTAAATTTGAGAAAGAATGAAGAAACTTTACCAATACCATTATTGGTTGCATTTTTTAAATCATTTGCATCCTCAAAATCTTGATCACTAAAGCGAAACATATCCGTTGTCAACACCAAATCTGTACAATGTCTTCCATATCAGGTATTCTTAATTTAGATGCTAAAGAACATCCTAAGCACACAAGCTTTTTAAATGAATTAATAAATAACATTACCTTATCATATTTATATTCTAATTGGATACTAAAGTTCTTTTTATCCTGATGCGTCAATGAATCCAAGGATATTTAAGAGTCACTGCTTATTTTACCAATAGTACTGGAACCTAAATCACATTTCCCCAGGAATTGTGAATAATTATGATAGAAATTTTCATCATTAATTTCTCGGAGCTTTGTTCATAGTAATGCATCAAAACAGATGATGGTATACTAGACGTCTATCTTCACTAATCTGCACTGGAAGGATTAAGCAATATTAATGATTTATAAGTTTCAATCATAGAAATGTTTGTGTACTATTCAAAACAATAGTATAATAATTCATGCCAACGAAAACAGATGAACAAAAAAAAATTCTAGAAAGGAAAGTTTTCATACCACGCCCTTCAGGACAATATCAGTTTCAGAGTCTTTGTTGTGATATACAACTCCAGGACAATCGATCAAAAAAATCCTCTTAGTAAGTGTAATGTACTGCCACACTTTTGTTTCTCCTGGAATGGGAGCCACTTTGCAAACCTTTAACAGAAGACACATGAATAAAATTAATCAGCATAATGCATCAAGAAATACATTATGTAACATTTGATCAATAAAATATTGATATGATTAAAATTAGCAGCCATGCGCCAATTCAGTAAAATGTGCAGGCAAATTTGGTACTACAATTTATTTAAACAAATTCTTACATTCTTTGTACGTAATGTGTTGATAACGGATGACTTCCCAACATTAGGATAGCCAACAAATCCAACAGAAATGGCCTGCTTATCACTCTTCAACCGAGCAAACTGTCGCAGCACTGAAAGAAGAGATCCCTGGTGGTAAACGGCAACAACATGCAATAAGCCAAAAAAAAAGTAATTGAGAAATGAAATAGACGAACGCAATGCCATACCTTTCCAAAAGATTTGTTTATGCTTGCATGGAATGCCAAAGTAGGATATTCCTTGGACAATGTCCGCAGCCATCCTTTTGTGGCCCACGCAGGAATCAAGTCACACTAAAAATAAACAAATAAACATTAGCTAAAGAATCCCTTTTCCACAAACAAGTTGTAAGAAGGAGAGATCTGATCCAAGTCGGTAAACTCTTTAATACAGATTTGCAAAAATGGCAAACCTTGTTAAGCAAAAGAACCATGTGTTTGTGTTTGCAATTCTCCTTCAGGTGCTTCTCCAAATGACGACATCTTGTGCCAAGTGGATCCCGTGCATCCAACACCTGTTTAACAGAACAAACCACAAAATAATTAGTATGACTTAAGTCATAGCTATTAGGGCCCTCATTTGGTTTAGCTTTCATTTGCTTTGTGACAGGATAAAAGTTGCATGAAGTGCAGACCATTTGAATGGAGAAGTCAGGCAAAAGTTGCTACAAGTTGTTTCAGAAAAGCTAATTTATGGCCAATAAAGCAACTTTTAGAAAGCTCCAACACAAAAGGACGAAAAGGATTATACTAAGTCAAACAAATCCCAGCTAATGTCTTTGTCATGCTATTAAGTCTTAAGAAGCTGACAAAGCACTAAGGCCAAAAATCATTTATTGTCTTCAGCAAAAGTAACGCTTAAATGCTAGCCTCTTTCCAATAGGTTCCCAAGGAAAGGGCTGAATGCAAATCCTTTTAAATAGGTGCCCATTGCCAAAAAATAACAATGTAATGGGGCATATTTGTCTACTTTGAACACATCGTCAACATATTCACCAATGATAGGAATGGAAATTTTGCTCGCTAGAAACACCCAAATTTTAATTCAATTCAAAACCAATTTGAAATGATTTGAGTTGAATTCCAGATCAAATTTTGAACTCAAGCAAATTTTGAGTCAATTTCAAGTCCATAATGGCTGCAGGGATAATGATTCAAGCTGACTTAAGAGTAATAATAAAAAATATGCCATTACCATGTCATTAAAAATTATTTGGCTCAGTGGTAATTTAGCTATTGCAAGTCCTTAGCAATAACAAGTCTCAAGTCCGAACACTGTTTTTCTTAAACCATATAATCATAAAATACTAAATCAAACAATCTAATACCCCCTCAAGTGTTATTTCTTCTAGTTTAATAATCTTCTTTATTCCTATCAAATCGACATAGGCAAACAACCAAAAGTCGAGGTGCAAGGCGCAAGAATAGAACCTAAATATCCTCTCACCTCTCATCTTCACCTCTTCACTATGCGTGATCACAGCAAGTTATTTCAAAGCAAAACAAAGACTTTCACTTTGTCTCTATGGCTGAAATGGTATCATTTTTGAGAAGTCAGAGGAAAAATTGAAAGATTGAGTTTAGGAGTATGAAGTCCTTTTCTCTAAGAAAATTAGATATTTGCATTATGACATTCCAACCTCACTTCCTTTATCAGGAACTACCAAATCCACTATTCTTTCTATATGTCCTCTGATAATACTATCCTAAATTTATAGATTTCCACCTAAGAATTTTCAATAATTTCGCTTATTTTTGTGCTAGAACTGGCACGTTTAATTTCTTGAGGTTTAAGAGTTATTTTCTTTTGTGAATTGTTTATTGTGAGGAGTGAACATAGAACATGAGGAAGACTGCTAGATTTTCTAGGACACGTTCATTACAGATCCTTTGGCTCCATGGTTTCAACTTACAAATTTGGTGATCACCTTATGGATGAAAAAAAAATCACCTATGATGCACCAACACTTCTTCTCAAAGAGACATGTAGCGTCCGATACGTTTCCAACATTACACGCATCCGACACCCTCCGACACATGTCAGGCACGTCAAAAATGTGTCCGATAAAAAAATATTAAATACAAATTGGACATGTGTCTTAAATATTTAATAAATTTTTTTATAAATATAATTTCTTGTGTTTAATTTTTTAATTTAAAATATAAAAACTAAATTTCTGATTTTCTATCCACAAAAATCAATCATCCACACTCAATACCCTAGCTCCCCATTCATCAAATATTCTCATTTTTATTTCTCTTTGGCGGGTTGTGACTTTGGTTTCACAATAATGCTCAATGCCATCTCAACATCGACGTATCACATGAGCATTACTGATTCCCAAAACTTTATCTTCCAGTAATCTATCATTCAATGGCTCCTTGATTGATGAAAGTAGTAATAACATTGGTTGTACATTATAACTATGCTATCACCTTTTTCCTTTCCTGTCACAATGTCCATCTCGTTCAAATCTTCTATTGCCCCTCCATTGTCAGCATCACTAACAACAAGACAACAACAACAACAACAAGCCTTTGTCCCACTACGTGGGGTCGGCAACATGAATCCTTTTTCTCCATTGTGTCCATTGTCAGCATCACTAACAACAAGGATGAATAATTTTTTTCTAGCAGTGGACCCCCCAAATGAAGTAATTGATGACCCCAATGGCTCAGTCAATGAAGAGGATTCAATGCCGAAGGATGTTGATGAGACAATGACAGAAGTCAATATTTCAACACAATGAGGCTATCTTAGTAGTTGTTGGAATTGCACGTGTTGGTAAACTGGAATTAGAGAGCAAGGGAAAAAGGAATATAAGTGAAAGGTGGTAACACTTTGAGATTACTTGGGTTAAGGGCAGCAAAGTTAGAACTTTGAAAAATGGTGACGTGTGAATTTTTGTAAGACTTAAGTGTCAAAAGTCTAGATCCACTTCCAACTGTGAACTTCATTGAGCCTACACATGTTTACTGCTGTCTGAATGCAGCTTGAGCCTATAACTATTGTTTACTTTACATTTGTTGCAGATTTTAACTGTTGTTTTAATTATGGCCAATGACTTTTAAAGAAACCATTAAATTTGCTAATATACTTGAAGAAAGAACAATGCTATTAGTTTGTCAACTTCTGTTATATTATGTGATTTAAAACTAAAAAGTGACAAATATTACTCTTGATTTTTTTATCTGCGGTTGCTTAGAAATTTGGTTTTTCTACATTAGTTTTTGTTTTTCATAAAATAATCATATTCTTGGTTTGCTGAATTCTGTTATATCCTGTGATTTCAAATTGTTACATGCAGATAGTACACTGGATCTTTGATCTTAAATTATTATGAAATCAATATCTCAATTTTTTATCTTAAATTACTATGAAATCTGGATTTTTGTTACTACAATAGTTCTAGTTATTCATAGAATAGTCATATTATTGGTGGCTGGCTTTTGTTTTATTCCGTGTTTTAAATTTTATAAAGAGCAGACATTACACTTATTTTTTATCTTCAATTACTTTAAAATCTAATTTTTCTACTATATTATTTCTTGATAATCATATATAGTCATATTATTGGTTAGTTGGCTTTTACTCTATTTTGTGATTTAAAAATAAAAACGGAGAGATATTGCACTTTATCTTTATAGACACTTGCTGTAAAATCTGGTATTTTGCTATAATATATTTTATTTTATTTTTACTATTCATACAATAGTCATCTTACTGCTCTGCCAACTTTTGTCATATTCTATGATTTAAAAACAGAGATGTAACAGATATTGCATTTGATCCTCAGAAATTACATAATGTCATCATCCCTTTGTTAGGAAACACTTGAAGATCTCAAGTAATACCTAACGATCTTGACAAAAACAGCGAGAAATCTCCACAAATACAACGGAAAATCAGATAAAAACAAGAATTTTATTGCAAGAACACAAACTAACGGAAGAAAATAGCAAGATACATTTGATCATCTATTCGAGAGGAGGATCTTTCTCTCCCAAATCTCTAGACACTACTAGAGCCCAAAGAAACTAAGAAATCTCAAATTTAAGCCAAATTCAAGATGCCCTAACCATAGGAAAACAAACTATTTAATGCATACAATACAAAAGGAAATTTCTAAATAGTCCCTACATTCAAATTTCTCTCCTAACTCCCTTAAAAATGCTTCCTAAATTGCTCTATTAGCTGAAGCGGTTCGGTCAGCGCTTACAGGGAGGTCAAACTCTTCCGCCTCTGCCTGCCTGAGTCGATCCCGTGTGGACCGGTCTAACAATACTCCCTTCCCAAAGTGCCACATTGTCCTCAAGGTAAAAGGAAACTGCTGCTAAAGCACTTGATCAATAACACTGGACTGAAAAATGGATTGATACTGGGTTGAATGATCCCTGCTTCCAGCATCTCCCTAATCAATCTTTCGATCTCATTCTTCTGGATTTGGGGATGACGATACGAATGAACACTGAGAGATGAATCTACTTCCTTCAAGATGATAACAATCTCGTGTTCCCGCGAAAGAGGCAACCCCTGAGGCGGCTGAAAAGCCTCACTGAACAACTGAATAAATGGTTGTACTGAAAGAAGAATGTCCCCACCCTCCAATCTGATCCCCTCTAGCCTATGTAGTTCAATCAGATAATGTTCCTCCATCTCCTGTATGCTCCTCACCTTGGTTTTAAGTGATATCATGGCTTTGGTGAGCCCTGCATCTCCCCTGATCAATACCCATCTCCCTTTCACCATCAGCTCCATCGTTAATGCTCCCCAATTGACCTTGGTGTCCCCCAAGGTCTACAGCCACTTCATCCCTAAGATGACACCAATGCTCCCTAACTCCAATGGGAGAAAATCCTCTCACCTGAACCCCCTGTATGGTCAACAGTGCTCCCCTACATATCCCCTGACCCATCTCCACCTTCCTAGTACCCATCATCACTCTATAACACCCTGTATCCACTAATGTCACCCCCAATTGGTTCACAATCTGGTTGGAGATGAAATTATGGATAGCCCACTATCAATCAACACCACCACCTCCATATCTGCTATTTCCCCATTCACCTTCATGATATGATTTAGAGTGAATCCCACCACTGAATTCAGGGAGACTTCCATCACGTCCAGATGCAGCTTGTCCTCCATCTCTCTCTCTCCCATACTCTCACCTCCCTCCTCAGTTTCCTCTTCATCACAGACGGTGAGAACCTGAAGAGTTCGATCCCTACACTTGTGCCCTAGAATATAATTCACATCACATCTGAAGCATAGTCCCTTCACCCTCTTTTCTTGCATCTCCCTCTCCGTCAGTCTTTTGAAGTTCCCCCC
Source organism: Dendrobium chrysotoxum (assembly GCA_019925795.1). Taxonomy (NCBI): domain Eukaryota; kingdom Viridiplantae; phylum Streptophyta; class Magnoliopsida; order Asparagales; family Orchidaceae; genus Dendrobium; species Dendrobium chrysotoxum. The sequence goes on along the minus strand of CM034315.1, from coordinate 85,533,554 downwards.
ACTTCCTCATCCTGCTGGATTCTCCCAGTGAGTCTCATTAATGTTGCCTGAAGCAGGCCCCTTGGGTGCTAGAAGGGTGGTTGTCATCCTGTAAGAGCATCTTGAACTGCTGCCTCTCGCTCCCCTCTTCTGGTACTTCTGATCCTCCACTAGTTATGCAAGCTCCATAACCTCTCACAAGTCACTAGGCCTCATGACCCTCACAGCTGCTCGAATCTCTGATTTGAGCCCATTATAAAATTCCCCTCCATAACAGTCTCTGGTAGTCGATCCAATCGGCTTGCGAGGTACTCAAATTTCTCCCGATAATCTGCCACAGAACCTTCCTGCACTAGTGCAAAGAACTGCTCATAAGAGTCTCCTCCCCTGCCGGTTCGGAAACATTCCAATAAGCATTCCTTGAACTCCCTCCAACTCCATATCGGCCTCCTCATATCTCTTCACCGGTACCAAGACAACGCCTTTCCTTCCAAACATAAGCCAGCGGCCATCAATTTTTCTTCCTCCGTCAACCCATGGACGATAAAATATCTCTCCACCTTGTAGATCCACTCATGTGTATCATCCCCTTCAAACGTAGGCATCTTCAGCTTCTGCACCTTCGTATCTCCCCCGTTTCCCCGAATTCCCTCATAATTTCCATCCCAAGTCTCTCGATCTTCCCTTACACACTCATCTTCGAACCCCACTTCACTTTCTCCCCTCCTTTCTCCAAAATCAACACCCCTCCTACCATAAGTTCCCTCTTTTCTCTCCCAACCAGCAACCCTTGGTTCATGCCCCCCATACGCCTCTCTCCATAACTTCCTCCTTTCTCCTCCATGATCTCCACATCGTTTTCCCTCCAACGAAATTCAAAATTCATAGTTCTTCCCACCGGTCCCTTTGTCTCCGATGCCGCCGTTTGAATTTGATTTTCCAATAGCTTCTTCATTATCGCATGAAGATCGAAAACTTTGTCTTTCACAGATGAAACCTTATCTTCTACAGATGAAATTTGATCTTCCACCATCACTTTTATTTAGCTCATCTCCCCTTCAAGGCGTTCCTCCAACGCATCTACTTTCTTGGCCGCCATCAATACCCGAAATTTTTGTAGGTTCAAAAAATTGGTATATTGATAAAAAAATAGCAACAAATACCTTCCACATGTCAAAAACAACCGCTGATTTTCTAGAAAATAGGCCACAAATGATCCCAAAATCTACTCTGATATCAATTTGTTAGGAAACACTTGAAGATCTCAGGTGAAACCTAACGATCTTCACAAAAACAGTGAGAAATCTCCACAAATCCAACGGAAAATCAGATAAAAACAAAAATTTTATTGCAAGAACACAAACTAACAGAAGAAAATAGCAAGATACAATTAATCCTCTATTCAAGAGGAGGTTCTTTCTCTCCAAATCTCTAGACGCCGCTAGAGCCCAAAGAAACAAAGAGATTTCAAATTTCAGCCAAATTCAAGATGCCCTAACCTTGGGAAAACAAACTATTTAATGCATACAATCCAAAAGGAAATCTCTAAACAATCCCTACATTCAAATTTCCCTAAAAAATCCTTCCTAAACTGCTCTATTGGCTGAAGCGGTTCGGTCGGCACGTACCGGGAGGCCGAATTCTTCCGCCTTTGTCCGCCTGAGCCGGTCCCGTGTGGACAGGCTGGATCCGTCTAACACCCTTGTCTTGACCATTTATAAGAACAAAAAAGCAAATAAATGTTAATTGGCTAACAAACTATCTTTCATTTTTAATGGTGAACTTATTTCAGTTGTGGTTTGACTGAGTTTGTGAGTGACAGTCTCCTATCTAAACTCAAACTATTTAATTACTATATATTTTATATTTTTCATTCATAATGCCATCAATAATTAATATATTTCTTTCTATTTAGTACAAACAAATACTTTCTCATCATGAAAACTAGAAGATAACTGAGGACAACTAATGCATGATCAATAATCCATACAGAGAGATATTGAGTACTAAATTTCAAGTGTGTAGTTAAATTGCAGAAATGCATAGACTCTAATATTTAGATAATATTATTCTCATTTGGCATTCATTATTTTATTAGTATATTTTTGTAATTTTTATATTAAAAAATAATTTATAGTAGCATTGAATGTGCTTAATTCAATGTTTTCGAAGAGCTAAGCACAATGCAATGCAAAAGGATCTTTTTTACTTCAATGTGCAAAACACAAAGCAACAAAAAACTTTTACTAACAAGAGTGTTTATGTGTTGTATATCATATATGTTATATGCACATGAAATCAAACAAACTTAAACCACAATAGGTAATAATTTTTAGCAAATATAATGATATATTTAATGAAAATAATTTCAAACTAATTGAAAAATAAAGAATTTGTTTCAAGTACCTAATGACATTTTATGCCAAATGTATCCCTCTCATCAAACACCATAAGCTTTGTGATAATAGTTGTAGATTGTCAAAACGGGCTGATGGGCCAAGTTGGAGTCCGACCCAAAATTGACTCAATTGGAATCCAATCAACCCGAGCCCAACCCGTTTAATAAAAAGGTCAAAAACACCAACCTGAACCCGACCCTTTAACCATTTTTGGTTAAAAAATAAAAATTTTAAAGCTTATTAACCATAAATTTTGAAATATTTGATAAAAAAAATTATACCTACAAGTAAAAAAAATTAAGAAAAAAATATATTAAACGGGTCATTTTGAGTCAAAAATGGGTTCACGAGTCAACCCAAACCCTATTTTTTTTTAGTCGGGTTCAGGTCAGGTCATTTATTGACACCCCTAATAGCCGATAATTAATTACAAAATATGCATCTACCATAGTCAAAGAGATGTAAGAAACTTCCATAGTGGCATGAAATAGAGTTGGGGAAATAATACTATATAAAAAAATAGTAAAACATGCATGAACCAAAAGAAAATGCAAAAAAGAAAAGTAAACATGACTAGATACATGTGGACAATTTAAGAGCTAAAGGATCTAATTATTCAAATCATGAAATTTGAATAAGGATTTTACTTAAGCAGGAGCCAAGCGCACAATGCTATGATGCGATGCGGTGAAGCAATTCAACACGTGCACATAGCTACGTGCTTGGGTTTCACAATCAAATGCGCAAGTTCAATCAATCACTTTTCTTTGCTCCAAAAGCGTGATTTAAAGCAAGTTTTTAACAGCACTGGCTTAATTTTTATTTCATTGTAATAGTTTGATTTTCATTACTTGTGCAATGCATTCAAGCAAACCATGCGAGCATTTTGAATTTGATCAAGACATTTCTAGTTAGAATCAAGTCAAATCAAAATAAAAGTGAGTTGATTTATATGCACTAAAAATTTAAGATAATTAGTTAGCTCAACATGATTTCGAGTTGACTCAAAATTAAGTCATATCAAGTTGAGCCAAGTTGACTTGAAACGTATTTCGATTTCATATATAGGCCAAGTTGTTCTAAATTCGAGAATTTAAAGCTCAACTAGGCGAAACTCAACTCAAAGCCATCCCTAACCAATGAAGATAAATTTTTGAAAAATAAGGAATTTGTTTCAAGTACTTTAGGACATCTTATGCCAAGTGTATCCCTCTTATCAAACACCATAAACCCTATGATAATAGCTGGTAATGAATTACAAATATACATTTTTCATAGTTATTGAGAAGTAAGAAACTACCAAAGTAATGCTTTTAACATGGGCTGGCATGAAATAGAGTTGGGGAAATAATATTATACAAAAAAGAGCATTTGAATGGATCTTACTATCCATCACAAAACCTCAAATCATTATCAAGAATACTATTCTACTTATGGAGGAAAACATAATCAAACAAAGAAAGAAGCCAGCATGAACCAAAACACAATCAAAAAAAGAAAAGAAATCAGCATGACTAGATACATTCTAAAATCTTTTAAGTGCCTGTCTCAAATATCTCACAAGAACCAACAAACATGGACAAATTAAGACCCTAAAGAATCGAATTATTCAACAGTATTAAAAGAAATGGCAATTCACCTGGACAACTACGTCTGAAGAATCAACAACTTTGTAGAGTTCACCCCAAATGCGTTTACTCTGACCCTTCTCAAACATTGAATGCCTCACCAAGTCTCTAAAACCATCCTCTTCATTCTCTACTCCAGATGGTATGGCTGAAGTTTTCTTCTCAAACGCATCTATGCATGAAAACCACATGAGACACATAAAATGATAAAAAATAGAATAGTAGATCAAGGTGTACAAAACGGATCTGTTGTGGAAGCAATGTCAATCTATATCAACAAAATAGTTCCTCGGTTTCGTTGAATACTAGGGATGAAAAATATTACAGTACAACCAATCCCATACATCATAGATCACATTGAAACTGAAGAGAATACTTACAACTGACAGCTATTAAGAAAGTAACTTAGCTCTTCCAAAACAAAATTAGCAGATCAGACTGCCAATCTTGGATGTTTTATCAATTTGAAGCAGAAAATTTCTAAAGACTATTTTCTAAGTCAAATACAGGTGCATAAACAACTAAAAATACAGTTTCCTACTTTAAGAGATGAATCCAGAACGTTTTCAGTTTAATTTAAAGTACAATTGTTAACGATAGGGGATGCTCAATCAAATGTGTCCTTTAGGAAAGAAAAAAAGTCACAGACCTAGTATGTACCTTGGGATCCATCAGCCTTCTTAATCAATGATTCATAGTCAGCTGCTAAAACCCTTGGGCGTTTTCGTTTCCTCTTTGGTCCAAAAGCATCCTCAAAAGGCTCTGTATCCAGAAGATGAGCTTTTGCTTGCTGCGATTATAGAAGTCCAAAACATAAGAATAAAATAACGTTTTTTAAAATTCTATATCTAAATGTACTTTTTTCAATTAATTAATAGCTTGGGAATCCAAAAGAACTACTAATATAAAGTATACAAGTTAAAAAAATTAATATAAAATATTAAGGGCAGGAAACAACTCTTAATTTTCACACTAATTCTCAAAAATTTCCATTAATCCCTAAGGATCACATAGCCTTCCTAAGCATGCCCCATAAAAATAATTAAATTCATTCTCAGCAGAGCATGCAGGAGATCAAACTCAGCCAGAGACTGCATGATTCAAACAATTGGACTAACCAAACGGCGATTTCAAGCATACAATAGAATAGAAAAAATTAAATGGCCAAGTAAAATATATGCGATGGCATTAAATAGACAACACAATAGGCAATTAAAAAAATATGAACTTGAACTTATAAGCAATGGTGTGAGAGAAACAATGTTAAATCATACCTTTTGATGATCATTAAGAAGAGAAAGTGGCAGCTTCCTCTCCTTTAAAATGACATTATAATTGCTTGATAACCGATTTTGAAGCTCCTCGCGAAAGAATTCAAGTTCCTTCTGATTTACAACTCGAGTGTTACCTAAAATGACAAGTCATATTAAGCCTCTAAACACCAAAAACTGAACACACTCACGCAATGACAACTGAAATACAACAATAAAATAATTGTGTGCACACGTTAAACCTGCTTTACTAGCATTTCAGTCATAAAAATAAACAAGTGTGCTAGAACTATCGTTTTAAGCATTGATATTTCCTGTCCATGTATGTATGTCCTATTACAGAAATTATTTTAACACTGTAATAAAATTAGTACAAGCAGAGTGATGTGGCATGTCATTTAAAAATTAGTAACGAGCAAGCATCTGCCATCCAAGCTCTGAGTTAGTGTCAAACGTACACAGGTATAGTGCTAATTATAAATCACTCAGTATGCATGGTGCGATGAAAAGCTTTTCTTACCTGTGAAAATAGAAGCGTAAATCTTAAATGCAATTTACTTCTTTACTATGTATCATACAAATGTAAATTGCATTTTAAGAATAATACACTCGGAAGAAAAAAGACAAGCTGTAACCCGGTTACCATAAATTCTGGTCATAGTTAGCCGCTTCAGTTACAATATCTTTTAAAGTGTTAGAAGGACACCAATCAAAATATTTTCCAGATTCCGTCAAGTATGTACAGATCAGGAACGCAATATTCAACGGTTGGAAAAAAAAATTCATTTTTGGACGAATTGGCGACCCCAACTTATAAGCCCTTTAGTCCACAAGAAGGTCGAAGTAAAATCAACATGGAGAACAAAAGTACAGGTTAAGAAACATTTTAACATCACTGGAACGCTTACAACCTAAATATCAACTAATAAGAAAAAGGGAAAACAAAGGCGTACCGAACCAGCGGCGGTCAGGCTCGATGCGTGTGTTAGGCAGATCCTTCGATTGTAACTCATGCTTGAGGATCTTTCCCTTACGGTCCCGCTTGGGGCGGGTGTTGTACATCTTGAGCCGTCGGACAGTGCCAGCAGACCTAGTTCCTTTGTCTGCTGCGCCATTGCTGCGGTTAACGTCGAGCGAATGCTTTGGCTTACCCGAGACATTAACCGCCCTCTCCTTCTTCTTCGCCATCTCAAGCTCGAATGAAAAGATTGATATTCCGAAAGAATTCGATCGGTAGAGAAGAAGCGGAGCTCTTTAGGGGCTGTTTGGCAACAGGATTTATGCTAAATCCTGCCAAACGGGATTTGAGCGCCCCGTAAATCTCACGGAGGAATAAATCCTCCTTTTCCCTTCTCTTTTTGCCGTAAATCCCGGATTTACTAAATCCTCTAGTTCGGCGGATTTTCGGAATTTGGCCGAAGAAGCGCGCGAAAGGGAGAAAGTTACCTTCACAGCCAGCGAGCTCCTGTTGTTGCTTCCGATCAAAATGTCGTAACTTCCGATCCGACAGGAAGGGAACTCATCGAAGGAGCGAAGTCGAACAGCAACGAAGGAACCGAAGAAGTGACTCGTGCAATCTCTACACCTCCTGCGAAGCAACGAAGCAGAACAGCAACGACGTATCGTAAAGAGAAGATGAATGGCAAACCCTAGACGCCTATTATTGATTAACTTGATTAATATAATTTAAAATATTAATAATAATAAAGTAAATTAATTAAATAATTAATAGTATAATTAGTGCATAAATTAATTATCTAATTTAACTTAATTGAATAATTAGAAATATAATTAATAATTAAATATTAATATAATTAACTTAATTAATATAACTTAAAATATATATTATTAAATATATAATTAATAGTGTAAAAAATAATTAACGAGCAGCAGAATTATTAAGAGATTAATGATATTATTAGTAATATATGTTATAATTAAAACTAACAAAATAATATTTAAATAATTAATAAATTATTAGTTAAGTAATTAGTTATTTCAAAATAATTAGTAAGATTAAATATAATTTAAAAAAAAAATAATTATATATACTATTACAAATAATAATTAAATAATTAATTAGTATTAAAATATTTAAATAATTAATGAGATAATTAATAATATAATGAATAATTAAAACTATTATAAAGTAATTTGATAAATAATATTATAATTAGTAATTAAATAATTTAAAAAATAAGCTAATTTTTAATTAAATTATTTATTATTATAATTTGTTAACTATAATTAAAATTTAAATTAATAAGTAATTGTACTTAATATGCTAATAAATTCATAACATGTTAAATTTATTTTTTAAATGAACCAACAGTCTTAAATCCTGAATTATATTGGTAAATAATTTCATGGTTTTAAAATGATTAAACAACTATTTTACCAAAGAGTTTTTATGATTTAACATGCCTGGGATTTATTAAATCATTGATTTACATGATTTGTTAAATCCTACTTTTGCCAAACTACCTCCTAGCTTCGATTCGAAAGAGCAAGAAAATACGGACGGGTCCAGAATATCAAACCCCATAACGCAACGAAGGTAAAATAAAATGAATAGATGAGAACAAAGAAGGGCAGTAGATTAATTAAATAAGTAGTAGTATTATTAGTAGTATAATTAAATAATCTAATTTAATTAAATTTAATTTAATAATTAGCAATATAATTATCATTAAATTAATTTAATTAATATTTATAATATATTGATTATTATAGCTATTAGTAGTATAATTATCATTAGAATAGTTTAATCTTTAACTAATTAGTATAAGTATTAGTGAAATAATTTATATTTTTAAAAAATAATTAACTAATCAATATTAATTTATCATGTGCTCTTTATTGATTTTTTAATTATATTATATGAATTCAAATTGTATTTTTATATTGTATTCAATTATCTTGAATTTATAATTATCTTATTCACATTTAAATCCCTAACTATCATAAATCCTGAAATATATTACCAAATAATTTCTCAGAATTTAACATTTATCATACCAAACAATTTTCAGAATTTAACATCCTCAAGATTTACTAAATCCCACTTGTTGCCAAACAGCCCCTCAAAGCTCTACTTCACGTGAAGCAGAAGAAGCAATGAACGAGGAAAAGCGAATGAAGAAAAGCAAACATCAAGAGCATGAAATCGACTATAATAAGCCAAACTTCCAGCATTCTTCCTAATGCTTTCTTACTTTCATAGGAAAAAACATGTTACTAACATTCTCCAGAAAGCAAATTGATAAAATTGTATTAACTCAGGCTTCGTTTGGGGCGGCTTTCTCGTAGCTTTAATTTTTATACTAAAAAACTACTTCAAGAAGAGTAAGAAAGCCGTCCTAAACGAAACCTCAATCAATAAGTTGCAAGATAGCTGGGCTAGACTACACACTAATCAAGACTCGATGCACTTCTGATGTTTGTAGATATAAAATCCTACAAACTTAAAGGGTATAATTGATCACACGGTGTGCACATTAATCTTATAATCTCTTCTGCAAATTATCCACAAAACAACAATTTCTCAACAGGTGAAACACAAATACAATAATAAATGTAAATGTGTATGCCGAATACTACAATAAACTACAATGGCAGCAATGTAGATTGAAAGAGTCTCCATGGTATCGACCAGTTTGGCACTCATAACAATTTGATTTATCAGAAGATCATCCCTTACATGAAAATTGGGTTCTGATTATCAATAAACTATACAACTCAAAACGACCATGGTGTTCACACTATCTGGAAGGCATACTCCATTAGCTACGTTGGCTGGCTACAAAATCCAAGTTGAAAGCAATTCGTCATAAGTATAAAATTGTCGAGGCAAAAGAGCTGAAAAAAAAAAGAGAGTAGATAGTCCACAAGTCAGTCCATATTGACAATCAAATGAGAAGTTCTAACAGAGAATGGCAATTAATACCTTTAATCCTCCTCCATAGGAACATCTGGAATGTCCCATCTGTCTTCCTTAATTGGCTTATTTATAACAGAGATAAGCGGGGGTAAAGCAAGTTAAGGAAATGGAAGATGAACTTGAATAGAATACAAAAATACTGCATCCATAAATAAAGGTAAGATATACATGATAAAGTAAGATATTAACATAAAACATAGTAATGTACATAACATGCTTAATTAGTAACCACAATAAAGTTTGAAAACTAATGAATGCATCATGCTAGAATTATTAATTCGCATTGCCTAGCAAGAATTTTTCTCTGAAACAATTTTCCACCATAGTTGGTTATGATTTACATAATTTGGCAATATAGGTTTTCAATAAATAATGGTCTAAGATTTGCATGAATTCCAATTTGGGGCTATAAAATTTATATATATATAAGTAGAGTGATAAAAATGAAAATATAAAGATAGATACGTGACAGAAATAGGAAAGATAAATTAAAGAATAGTTATATTAAAATATATTACAGAAATATATAATAAAGAAAAAATAATGGAAAAATAAACTTAGGTGATTTGAATATGTGCAATAAAAGATAACAAATGTGCTTGTTATATACTTACATAGCTCTGCTCGGTCTGTTGGTTGGGAGTTTAGCTACCAACTAAAAGGTATTAGGTTCAAATTTTACGTATGTGATTTGTGTGTGAGTTTATCTTAATTGGTCTAAATGCCCCCAAAAAAAATGTGCTTGTTATACAAGTTGCAAAAATTAGTGTGTCAAATGATTACAAAGAAAAATGAGCAGATCTAATGTATACAATTACTTTAAAATGATTTGCAAAGAACACTTCTCGCAACATTCAACAGGAACAAATGTAAAATGCGTACTCATAATGCCAACCCCACATAATTTGGATAAGATGATGTTGATGATGATGGTTTAAGATGAGTCAACTAGAAGGACAAAACAAATGCCCAGGCCACACGTCTAGCTTACCACCCAAGGAAGATGGTGCAGTACTTTTCATAGAACGCCATCAGGATCAGACTTGAGCATTTTAACTCCTAATACAGTTATGAAATTCTTAAGGAAATAACTGCTTAGTCTTAGTCAATGGGCTCATTTGGTTGCTTTAAGTTAGAAAATGTTTGGAAAATGATAGATAACTGAATTCCTCAAAAGTGATGATTTCGTTTTTCATAAAAAATGAGTGCTAATAAAATCACCATTTTCTAAAACAATTTACAACAGACCAAATGACTCCTAAAAGTAAAAAAAATAGAACAAAAACATATCTCTATGTAACTATAACATAGTATAAGTGCATAAACCAAATAATAAGCAGTTATAGGTGTATATTAGGTAATCATTTAGTTTGGCCCTAATGTCCTGGCATCTTGCCCAATATTACAAATCCGTAGATGTTCACAAAATATCTTCATTTTGATCAGGATTCTTTATAAACCCATGCAATCTTGCTCTTTCCATCACATTTTTTTGCAAACTAATATTAAAAGCTCCAAAAACAGGTATATATAATATTTGCCATAAACTTGCACTCAAAAACCCGAATGCATTCCATTTTTTTTAAACTGCCTCACTCGGAGCATCTCTTCATATCAAAGTGAATCGGAGCTGCAGGGTTTTCCGGCCTTATAGCAGTCTCTTCTAATTTACAACTTGTTTTTAGGAACAAAAACGAAGCCAGGAGTTAGCCACTGTTCATGCATGGTAGTCATGACATAAACTTTGCCATCCATAAACTACTGTTAAAAAGGAAGAGAAGCGAGTTTAAAGATGTTTAAACCTAACAAATGCCCACAAACAATAGGGGATAGATAAAAAAAAAGCATTTATTTGTTGTGAAAGTATCTTTGAGACTTGAGAGTTTAAATTTATATAAAAAATGACAAATACCACCCAACAGGGCAGGGCAGTTTGGGTCAACTCTAGCCCAAAGAGAAGGCAAAGGCAGCATACCAAAAACAAGGCAGAGATAGTGGCAAAGTCAACAGGCAATTACAACATGAGGTGAATGCAGCATGACAGAAAAGGCGGCGAAAAGGCACGGAAACTGTCAGATGGCAATGGGTGGCGGCAGTAGATATTTGGAGAAGGTGAACAAAGAAGTGAGAGAGACATAAGGGGCAATGAATGTGGCAATTAAAGGAATAATCAAACGTCCGAAGCAGAGTACAGTACCAAAGGTTTCAATGAAAAAGTATAATAATTTGGATCAGCTGTGAGAAACAAAACACCAGAACCGAGAACCAAATTGACTTTTGGTTCTTGATATTCTAGAACTAAATCTAAATAAACACCCATTAATAGCTGACCCAAACTAATCAATTTGCTTTAATTCCTTGAATACCTGAGTATTAATGCGCGGCCCTAACAATATAAGGTATCATCAAAAGCAAATGACTAAAAAACCAGGAACATAACAAAATGAAAAGAGGACTATAATTAAAGACCAACGTGCAGTACCTGGTAAAAAGGCAGGAGCTGATTTCAAAGTGCTCCATAGTTTACTGTTTACATAGTTAATAATGTCTAAACAGCAGTATCTCAAAACTGTAGACATTTCAAATTGCACAGTTTACATGATTGACAGTAAGTCCAGTAGTCCACCTTGGCTTTCATGGAAAATGTAGTACTTTCTTAATGGTTTTTCCCACCATCTGATATAGATTATTTTTTGAGGATCTAATCTACCATTTCGTGTTTGGGATATAGACATTATTCCAAAGATATAGTTGCATGCTCATTCTTTTACTATATATGATGCACACCCATTAAAATATACAGAAAAAAGTAGCAGAAATATACAAGAAGACATTCAAAAAATGCCTTGACACGTTATAAAAAGGATATCTTGTAATGTGATATCCTCCTTTTCACCTCTGTGTCGGCTATTTTTCAGTTCCCTACGGATTTCAGGTGTAACCTATGCAGAAAATAAGTCAGAACATTGTCATATACTTGTATTCTTGGCAAGGTCTAAACAAGAAATCTGATTAGAGCAAGAAACGACGCTAATACCAAATAATGTTTTTGGTGATGCATTAAGCGGTCCAGATTATTCTTGTCCGCTTTTGTCAACTCATTTTTGTACCTACAAAATTTATCAGCTTAACTTATTAACTGCAACTGGAAAAATATAAGAATCAACAAATAAATGAAAGTAATCAAGTGAAGTCAAACATTCTCTGTTCTAATAATGCGTACAAAGTAACGTTTGAACAATAACTTCATTAACAAACAAAAAGGCACTTGAAATGGTTATTTCAACATTGACCAGTTATCTCCAAATATATGTCGTTCTCATAAGTTTTCCATAGTTGTGTAAAAAGAACCTTAACCAATTTTAAAGGGTCCAGAGCATAAGATACAGTCCATACAGGGGAAACTCCAGTAAAACTAGGGGGATGCGTGAAATTTCCGGTACTTGCATAAGAACACTAAATGAAACTTCATAAATAGAAAAGAATATCAAACCTACGTCATCTTATTAAGGAATAACCATACATGGTGAATTCATAACAAAACTGTAGTACCACTATTTTATCAGTTAACAGTACATAATATCTCAATCCCAAGAACAAAGTTAAAGAGTAGCAGTTAATTCTAAGTCCCATCTGCCAGAGTTCGAAGGAAAAATAAACCATAAACAACTTAATGATTGACAAAAGAAAACAGCTTTGTATCTATACTATCACACCCAATTGCAAGAATAAAGGAAAAAAGTTGATATCTTGCGTCCAATAATTGAAGAACAAAGCTAGAAGGCACATTCTAAAGATCAATCCTTATTACATAAACAAATACGAAAAATACATCTGTGGTACTTAGGTAGGAAAATAGATCCCAGAAGTAATCACTTGGAATGACAGCAACATTGACTGCTCAAATCAGAAGAGTCTATTGTATTCAATCAATTGGCTCAAATGCATAAGCCATTTCCAATTTGAAACCTAAATGAATAAAAAAACGCATAGCTAAGTTCTTTTAAATTAAGTTCGGTGAGTTGCTTTAAGTATCATTAGTGCTCAGTAGTAGAAAACAAAAACAAAATAAGAATTACATTATCCTATTGAAATCTGGCAATTAAATTACTTCAGAATAATATATAATCTCAAAGAAGCTGCCATGTAACATCCCTCCACTAACAGTTTATGTATCTAACCTTTGTACAAAAGCAAGAAGTGTTTGGTGCCATATTACAGGCATAGCTCTTTTGTCTTCGAGGAATCTCATAAAATGTGCAACTAGAGCATCAAGTACCCGATATGGCAGCGCATATTTCTTCTCAATCAGTAACTTTATGAAAAAGCTGCAGCATATGAAGTGAATTGTAAAAATAAAGCGCTTTGATATAGCAAAAATAATAGCCTAATAGGCCAATTTAACAATAAAAGCACTGATTTAAATTCAATTCAATTTAAGCAGTTTTATACATGTACAAATTGAAAGCAAAGAAGGTGACATCCGTGGGTCATACTCCCTTCCAATGGCTCCCAAAATCTTAAGGTGTAGATGGCAAAAATTAAGTCACAATCTTTAAATTTATTTTAGTACATCTAATTATAGTTTGAGCTAGCTAGACATCCACTAAGGAAAAAGACAAAATGTAATTTAGGTGGATAAACAAGTTCGGGTTGAACCACTAATGAAGGGCAAAACTTTTGTTGACATCAGTGCCCACGTAAGCCCAAATAAGCTACAAACAGAACCATATTTCCGGAACAGGTAGGTTTTTTCTTTCACAGCTATAAAGAGATGGAAAGAACGGTGCTAACTACATTGAAAGCAAAAAAAGGTGACGTCAGTGGGTCAAACTCCCTTCCAACGAGTTCCAAAATTTTGTGTGTGGATAGCAAAAATTAAAGTTAGCGAAACATATTGGTCATAATCTTCAAAATTTTAGTACTACATCTAATTATTGGTTGAGCTAGTTTGACATCTATTAATGGAAAAGACAGAAAAATGTAACTTAAGTAGATAAACAAGTTGAAGTTGGAACGCTGATGAAGGGAAAAATGTTGGTTGAACCATTTCAATAGGATGTTGTTGAGTGTTGGTAAAAGATGCAAGATTCGGTAAAACAAAATTGGAAAATGAAAAATTAAAAATTTATTAAAACTACTATTTATATTATATTTACAAAATATTGCCATTATTTATGATATGAACTACTTATGCATCTAGCTCTTATAGAAGAACAAAAAAATTTGACTAAGATCATCATATACAAAGTTAACCAGTTTTCGAGATGAGCTTCCAAGCATTCTGATCTTCTTTTTCAATCAAAGTTTGCTAATGCAATCTTTAAAACTACATCAACAAATTTATTTTGAACCCAACATGCATAGATGACCTCAAAATTTAGCAAATCGATAACAATCTCTGATTTGCTGAATAGTGAAACTTTCATGAATTCTTCAAGCTAACTATTAAGAAAATTAACTGCGGTAGAAGAAAATTCCACTTTAAGCATGAAATTGGGGGGAAAATAGGTTTAAGAATAGAAAAAAGTGCATACCTAGTTGTCCCATAGTAATCCATGCCTGCTAATGTCATCAATGCTACACTGTTAGATTACACAAATAAATTAATTAGACAGTCTAAGAATTAAGCTTGAAAACAGGGATTCCGCCATAGCAGACAAACAAATTTGATACGTCATACCTAGAGTGAAGTGGTGGTATAGATACTTTTTGAATGATACTTCCAATAATGTGCGCTTCTATAAGGGTGCATGTCTGTGACTGCATGCAGTTTGAAAATGAAGATTGCCTAAATATAGGAAGCAAATGCAAAAATAAAATGGATCTGCCAAAAGTTTCACTTAAATTACTGCAAGTGTTCAATAATCGAGGTTTAATTGGATCATTGTGTGAGCAACCAAAACAGAACAAATTAAGAGGATAACATGCTAATCAAAGAGTAGGAAAGCTAGAAAAAATAAAAAAAGCGACTGATACATGAAAGTTTTAAACATGAAACATTACTCTCTGGAGGAACTGACTTCAAATTGATAAGTGATGGAATAATTATATGGAGGAACTACTATTTTCAAATTCAATATTCTGAAATAATCATCCATAATTATGGAATAAATAGTATTTTGCAAACCTGGCATAAGGGAAATAAAATTCCCTTAAAAAATCCAGCCGGCTTGTAGAGACTCTTTTTTACTGCTTCATAAATAGCACGATGAAGCCGTTTATTCTTTTGTATTTCTTCTCTAACACGAGGAAGTAGCACAAGCTTGTAAAACCGTTGAGCCTTGTTAGGGTTGAACCTTGATGCAAATATTCTTGTCGCTTGATACATCGCATTTGGAGACCATTTCTCTGGCTCAGTTATATAAAGAACTTCTTCCCAACGCTCCATAATTGCAATGCGTTGAAGTGCCTTTGGTACTTTGCCACTTGTGTACCTACTGAGCACGTTTCCGACTCTACAATACGGTAAATATTGTATTTATTTAAAAGCCATATATACCTAAATTATAAATTGAAAGTTGAATAGGCGGAAGGGGAGGGATCTGGGATGAAGGCAACATGGAATAGAAAAGAGAGTGAAGGTGAGGGGAGTGATAAAGATAATACCTCTTGTATACATCTATGACACCATCATCAAACTTTGGCATAGGTCGTTCCTCTGAAATGAAATTGGGCAAACTGGTTATTGACATAAGACATAGTATGAATTGCAAAAAAAAGTGTTAGAGTAACTTGACATCTTTAACAAAATAAATGTTCATTTATATATTGATTATAATAAATCACATAAGACATAATATGAATTGCAAAATAATTGATGTCTATTATGCTATAAAAAACTTAAAATAGATAGCCAATCATAGTATTGAGTTTATCAAAAAAGCTGATCAACTAGATCTACAGAGTTCTGCATTTTTCTAGTGACTTAATTAGTTTGGCAGAGGAAAAATGCATGCTAAAAAAACTCAATTAAATACTACTTTGCAGGATCTGAAGAATTCACCAAAAACTATATGATATAATGTACTAGATTTGCGACTTGACTTCTTAGATGAAGAAATATAAAGCTGAGAAAATACCTATTGACTGGAAAAATAAAAAATATGAGAAATAAATATACAAAAAAATCCCCATTATGCCTTTTAGTGACTTGCTCATCAACCAATGCACTACATAATCTATAAGACCATTTTGGAGAATCTAATATATTAAGATGACCAAAGCTTCTTATAAAAAAAGACATCTATGCTATGTGCAAATCACTAACAATCCCATATAATAGCGAGCAGTAAACCACTTTTGAATCACATAGAGATGCATAAAAAACTCAAGGAATACCTAGTATTTTGAAATATGATATCACTATGTAGAAAGGTAAACAAAATGTTTTATACGTAAGAAAGATTTAATGCAAGAACTTACATGAAGAAACCTCTATTTAGGTTATCCTTTTTTTATAATAATTGGCCAAACGACAATAAGCTAAGGCCCGTGAGAGATATTGTGTGAAAATCAACGAAGTGAGGAGATTGCTCAAATGAGATTCTAAGTAGAAAATACAAGTTATGGAAGTATAGCCTAACCAAATATCTTTGTATACTTTTTTTATCATAAAGTCCTCAGATCTCTATATTCTTGATCTTCCTCCTTTCTTGGCTTGCTCCCTCCTTTTACATCACTTGATGATGCATTCCTTACCTCTTCTTGATTGCTCCAAAACCGGCTTAGCCAAAATCTTCCAAGTAGAGAGACTCCTTTGATAGACTAGGGGGAAAAAGAGGGAGGGAGTGGAAGCAAAGCTGGAGGGAGTATGGTGGAGAGGGCCACTTGAATTCAATAGAATTTTGTTAATATCTGAATAATTGAATGAGAAAACCCTAGGTGACCTATGTATGTATAGATTCCTAAAATTTTAAGATACACGTGAAAATAATAACAAAAATAAGGGTTTGTGGAATTTAGATAGATGCACTCCTTTAAGATATCTTTTATTTTAAGTATTGCACTTCATGTAAACTCCATGTAGCATTGTGTACTGCATGCACCAATTATACTTTAGGTTTCAATTTGGACTTGATTCTATATATATATATGGTTTTTCTATCATGAGATCTTCAAAGGCATCATTCAACGATTTTATGGTCAAGATACAAACTTATGCGATAATATAAATAAAGGTGTATCATTGAAGGAAATGAAACAAGCTTTCAATTTCAAAAATGATCAAATAAGATAATGGCATTAAACTACAAATCAGCCACAGAAATATCTTTTAAGAAAACCATATCAAAAGAAATACAGCAAAAGTAGCAGAAAAAAAAAAAGAATAGAAATTAACCAGACGAAGCCTGCAAATCCTTTTCCTTAATTTTCTTGATAATGATATCCGCCAGTGTGAGCTGTGGACCTGCATCACTTCCAAAGAAAACTGCCAAAGCTGCTTCATCTTCTTCATTGATTTCTTCCTGTAAGAAAATTTCCAATAAATTAAATCAATTGACAAACTATAACGATGTAGAAAGAGCTACTGGAACTTACAAAGCCCAAATCGGGTGCACTTAAGGTTTCCAAGAAACCATCAAAATCGTAACCTTCGTCGTCACTGTTCTCATCTGAATTTGAGTCGACCACTCTTGAGAATGGCGCAATGTTCAGCGCTGCCTCTTCTTCTTCCTGAAGAATTTCCTTCTGCTGATTGAGAGACTCTTTAAGGATCTTCGAGCTGAGATCGGAGGATATCAACTGTGTCCAGGGGTTACAAAAAGTTGAGAATATTTATTTTCTAGAATGAGAAGAAGGACACGGAGAAAGAAAAATACAGAATTGTGAAAGATTGCCTTATCTCCCTTCTGGTGCTGCTTAGGATGCCGAGCAATCTTCTTCGATGAGACGGAGTCGTCATCCGCGTCAAGAGGCATTCGGTGTTCTGGCTTCTGCTGCGGCGTAGATTGCTGCTTCCGCTTCTTCCCAACCATGGCAAAGACGAGCACGACCTAGGAGATGTTTGGATGCCGGATTTGAGCAGGATTTAGCCTAAATCCTGCCAAACAGCAAAAATGACAACTTTAAGGGGCTGTTTGGTATCGGATTTACAGCGGGATTTAAGTCTGGTTTTACGCTAAATCCAGCCAAACGGTTTTTATGCGCGCTTTAAATCCCGGCGATGGGTAAATCCCGTATTTAAGGATTTACGGCTTAAATCCCGGATTTACTAAATCCCTCGGTTCGGCGGATTTATGGGATTTGGCCGAAGAAGCGCGCGAAAGGGAGAAAGTTACCTTCACAGCCAGCGAGCTCCCGTTGTTGCTTCCGATCAAAATGTCGTAACTTCCGATCCGACAGGAAGGGAAAGTCGTAGAAGGAGCGAAGTCGAACAGCCTCGAAGGAGCCGAAGAAGCGACGCGTGCAATCTCTACACCTGCGAACTGCGAAGCAACGAAGCCGAACACCAACGACGAAAAGGGAAGATGAAAGGCAAACCCTAGAAGCCTCTAAGTTATAATTGATTAACCTAATTAATATAATTTAAAATATTACTAATTAAGTAATTAATTAATTAATTGTATAATGTATAATTAGTGCATAAATTAATTATCTAATTTAACTTAATTGAATAATTAGTAATTAAATTTTAATATAATTAGCTTAATTAATATAACTTAAAATATATATTATTAAATATATAATTTATAGTGTAAATAATAATTAATATGTAGTAGAATTCCTAAGTGATTAATAATATAATTAATAATGTAATTTATAATTAAAATTAACTAAATAATACTTCCATAATTAATAATTTATTAGTAGAATTATTAGTTAAGTAATTAGTTATTTCAAAACAATTAGTAGGATTAAATATAATTTCAAATAGAATAATTATTATATAATATTATAAATAATAATTAAATAATTAATTATTATTAAAATATTTAAATGATTAATGAGATAATTAATAATATAATGAATAATTAAAACTAATTAAATAATATTTTAAAATTAATTAAATTATTAGTAGAGTATTAGTTAAATAATTAGTTATTTAAGAAAATAACTAATTAATTAGATACTTATTAATATAATTAGATATCAAATACTTATTAGATTAACATATAACAAGTAATTCAATAAATAATATTATAATTAGTAATTAAAAAATTTAATAATTAAGCAAATTTCTAATTAAATTATTTATTATTATAATTTGTTAACTATAATTTTCCCTAATTATCATAAATCCTAGAATATGTTACCAAATAGTTTCTTAGGATTTAACATTCACCATACCAAATAATTTTCAAGATTTAACATCATCAGAATTTATTAAATCCGGATTTACAGGATTACTAAATCTCACTAAAGTTAAATCTAAGGGGCTATTTGGCAGCCGGATTTACAATAGGCTGGCTCGAGCCAGCTCGAACTCGACTAGTTTATGAGCTTGTGAGCCGAGCTTATCGAGCCACGAGCTCGAGCTTATTTATTAAACAAGCTCAAGTTCGAGCTTGATTAGGCTCGGCTCTCGAGCTAGCTTGAAATTATTAAATATGAATATTTAAAAAAATTAATAATAAATGCTGCATAAATCCCACTCTGCCTATATTTTAAAATCCCGCCCGTGTGTATTTCGAGAATTCGCCTACCCCTCTCTCTCTCTCTCTCTCTCTCTCTCTCTAACAAAACCAAAAAAAATATGCTCAATACCTCTCTCTCTCTCTCTCTGCAGTTTTAATTTTTAAAAGATGCGGATTTTTTTTTTTAGAACTAAGTGTTGGAACTTGGAAGGTCATGAGTTTGGGAAGGCGAACCGGAGCGTGCCGGAGGCTCGACTAGAGGCTCAACTCATTTACATTGGAACGAGTCGAGCTCGAGCTTGAGCTTGATATTTGACAGTTGAGCTCGACTCGAACACCCCCTGACTCGAGCTCGACTCTACTCGTTTACAGCCCTAACTCAGAATGTGCCCTAAGACTCTTAAGAAATAAAAAAATCAGCCACTCCCTAATTGACGAGATTATTGTCTAAGGAAGAAAACCTAGCTGCCATTTCGACCTTACAAAGGGAATAAGACTCACAAAAATTCTCCTATGAATAAAGTAACATTCATCATCGTCCAATCTAGCTGAAAAAATAAACTCTCACGCAACAGATAAGCAAAAAAAGATCACAGGGAGAAGCAGCAGCCAAAACGAGAAGAACCATAGGGCAAGTAGTCAACAAGAACTGTTGATCAAAGTCTAGAAGCCTGTTGACCATGAGTCATAGAAATCCAAAGAACAAAATAGCACCACAGAACAATGAAATAGGGAAGCATCAAATTAAGGGATTAAGTTAATGTCCTCATCCCTGTTTTTTCAGTCGACAATTTTCGATTGAATGATTTTTTTTTTAATAGGGTAAGACATAGTAGAAATGCTATCGAAATTCGATCCAAAACTTCTACTATTTTTTTCCCTCCAAATATAATAAAGAGTACAACAAAGTCAAGTAGTAGAAATTTTTTCGAACCACATTAAAATCCGATGCTTCCAAGATGAAATCAAGCAGTTGAATCAGATTAGGACTCATTAAAAAACAATGCAGAATATCTCAATGCATAATTCTGGTGCCAAACATATTTGAACAGGAGGGCTATTGCATGCCTTCAGATAAGTTGTCAATGAAAGATTTTAATGTAAAAATGTCCGTGTCACCCCATTTAATGATACAAGATCGGCATAGCCAAAATAACGCTTGTAATATTAGCAGGCCGGTCAAAAGGAAAGATGTCAAGCATTACCAGAAATAATGGAGCTTAAAGAACAATTATGAGAGAATAGAGTAGTGCAAAAGGGATCTAATAAATCATAAAGAAGATTTGTCAACACACCAATGATCACATATTAATGAAATAAAGCCTTGGGGAGAGATATTTAAGGATAATTTCCTCTTAGCTAAAACAACAACATTGCAAATTACTTTTCAATAAGCAAAAAATTTACTAGTAGGGATTTCCAAGAGGACTGATATTTAAGTTTACATCAGGAGGCCAATAAATTGTCAAAATTATAGAGCCTGCCAATAAGAGAACAACAAAAAGTATGGCAGAGGCTACTAATGGCATGAATACCCATGCTACCAAATTTCTTAGGAAGAGAAGTATTTTTTCCAAAAAATGAGGTAGAGTTTCTTAGCATTAACATCACCATGGTATAACAACCTTGACCTTAGATATAATTGCTTCCCTTATCAAATAAGCAATAGAGTTTCAAATAATAAATTATAAAAATTGAAGCCTACCAATAAATGATAACAATTTGGCTTTCCAACCTACCAACAAAGAGGAAACTTTTTGCATTAAAGAATGTAAGTCATTAATATAGAGCCGTTTATAAGAAATAGGAAGCCTCATGTAAGTTAAGGCATCACCAGCTAAAGAGAAGTTCAAAATTTTTATATGAAATGATGAGAGTTAAAATATCTAAGGGGAAATTAATTTTCCTAAATAATGATAGATGATTTTAAACTATGATAATTGTACTACTTGTATTACCAGTAATCATGTATTCATTAAAAAAAATCAAATAATTAAAAATGATTGTCGTTTCATTCAAAATGCAGTTTAAATATACAAAGAGAATTAGTTAGAAATTATTATTAAATTATAAATTTTGATATAAGTCACAAATTCTCATATATATTCAAAAAAATTTATGGGTCTTCTTTTTTAGAAAATTTACCCAAGTTACCCCCTCCATTTTCTTAAAGAAAAAAAAAATAGCTCATATGATTAAAAAAATATATTTACTATTATTTGGAATGCCGTTATTGAAATTATATATATATATATATATATATATAAAATAAATCAAATAAAATAATTTATGATAAATCATAAAATATTACGTGGCTCGTATTGATCTTGATCTGATAATGAGCTTTGACTTTTAATGAAGATATCTTAAATTTGACTTATAGAATTTATCTTAATTCACGCAAATGCCAAAGAAAAACTGATGCGGTGCATCACTAGTTAAATAAGTATTACACATTAATATTAGTAGCTTATTACCTTTTAGTTGGTTACGAAGCATGTGCTCCACGATCGTTTATTTCCTTAGTCAGTTATTTTGTACGAGTTGCTCTTTTACGTTCCAGTCCTTTTATTAGTATTAGCAGGAGGTAGAAAGAAGGGGGTGTTGGACTGAAGAAACAATTTACAGTGATATACAGAATATTGAAAACTATTCCATAGTTCTTTCTTCTCTGCTTGCTGCTCTGTTTTTGTCATTCTTGCAGGGGTACCTACATCATCTTTGGTATCAGAGCTAAGTATGGCGGACGCAAGCACCCGGGTGGCTACCGGTGGTGACAATAGCTTGGAAGCCCTTCGGGCGGAGCACAACAAACTGGCAAGACAAACGGAGGTGATGTTCGCAGACTTGCACAGGTATTTTGATGAAATGCGTCGTGAGCTGAGGTTGATCAACGCCCGTCTGGATAGGAACCAAGCAGCGCGAATGCCCGGTCTAGTCACTCTGCCGGTAATGAGGCGTGGGTTCGAAACGGAATGTGGGCGTCAACGCGATGCTCAGGCGTTGGAGTTATCGGATTCCGAAGGGGAGCTGGAGTGATTCAGAACTTTGGAACTGACAGACTCGGAGGAGGAAATGGTTCCGAATCGGCGGCGGCGTCCGGTGGGGAGAGATCGAAATCAAGGTGATTTTCGAGTTAAATTAGATATACTGTTCTTTGACGGCAAATTACACATTGAAGATTATCTGGATTGGGAAAGGGCGGTAGAGACCTTCTTTGAGTATATGGAGATCGAGCCGGAGAGACAGATGAAATACGTTGCTTGCAGATTGAAGGGTTGTGCAAGTGCATGGTGGCAATAAGTAATTCAATCCAGAAGAAGAGAAGGCAAGGGTTCGATGCGGAGTTGGTTTCAGATGAAGCAATTACTCCGGGGACATTTTTTACCAATCGATTATGAGCAAATGTTATATGTACAATACCAACATTGCTCATAAGGGGCGAGAACTGTGAATGAATACACCGAAGAATTTTTCTGATAATCAGTTGGTTGCAAGATACATAGGTGGATTGAGAGATTCCATTCAAGATAAGCTTGAACTAAATACAGTATGGTCGTTGTCCCAAGCAGTAAATTATGCACTGAAGATTGAAATGCAGTTAAAAAGGCATGGACAAAATCGTAACAGCCGGAGGGTATGGGAGCAACCCGTGGAAGGCAATAAAAGTTCTAGTATACAGCCTCCATCCACAGCCAGTAGACTGGCTACTAGCCCATCCGTGACAGCACCAATAAATAAGACAACATATCTTAAGGGAAATTGGAAGGGAAAGGCTCCTGTCAAAGAGAACCCATATGCCAAACCTTCTGGCATCAAGTGTTTCAGATGTTTCCAGCTCGGCCACAAGTCCAATGAATGTCCCACGAGAGCTCAATTGCAGTTATTGGAAGGAGAAAACGAAGAAGAAGAGGGCAACCACACTGATGACATCGAAGAAGAAACCGAAGATATAGCTGGAGATGAAGGGGAACCGTTAGTGTGTGTGCTGCAGAAGTTGCTTTTGGCACCACAGAGACCAATTAAAACCCAGCGTAATGCCCTCTTTAAAACAAAGTGCACCATCCAAGGAAAGGTATGTGACTTGTTAATTGATAGTGGGTGTACCGAGAACATCATTTCTCGTGCTGTGGTCCAAGCATTACAGCTTAAGACTTCGAAAAATACCAACCCATACAAGATTAGCTGGGTTAAAAAGGGGATGGAGATTGCTGTGACAGATTTGTGCAAAATTTCATTCTCTATTGGTAAACACTACGTGAGTGAAATTCTATGTGATGTGGTGGATATGGATGTCTGCCATTTGATTTTGGGGCGTCCTTGGCAATATGATGTGGGGGCCATATATGACTGTCGAGCAAATACTTATTCTTTTGAATGGAAAGGCAAGAAACTTAGATTATTACCCAGGTTGCCTGAGCAGGATTCCAATGAAAGAATGTCCAAAACGGCATTAGTTGCAGTTACAGGAAAGGCCTTACTAAATGCTTGGAAGGAGGCTACTTGCATGCTGGCTCTAGTTGTCAAAGAGCAAAATATGGCCTCTCAGGTTCCCACATTGCCCGAAGATATCAATGCCCTTTTACAACAGTTTGCTGATATTGCTCCTTCGGAACTACCAGCTGGGCTTCCTCCGATGCGAGTCATCCAACACCAAATTGAACTCACACCCGGTGCCTCTTTGCCGAATTTACCTCATTATAAAATGAGTCCCAATGAGCATAAAATATTGCAGCAAATAGTAGAGGAAATGCTAGACAAACAGCTGATTCAAGAGAGCTTAAGTCCTTGTGCAGTACCTGCGTTATTGGTGCCCAAGAAAGATGGCAGTTGGAGGATGTGCATGGATAGTAGATCCATAAACAAAATCACAGTGAAATTTCGTTTCCCAATGCCAAGAATGGAAGATATGATGGACAAGCTATCAGGAGCTCGTATTTTTTCCAAATTAGATCTCCGGAGTGGGTATCATCAAATCCGAATTCGTTCGGGTGACGAGTGGAAAACAGCATTCAAAACGTGTCAAGGGCTGTATGAATGGAAAGTAATGCCTTTTGGATTGTGCAATGCGCCAGCTACTTTTATGCGCCTAATGAACAAAGTGTTGAAGATGTTTCTTAACAAATGCTGTGTAGTTTACTTCGATGATATTTTGGTCTTTAGTCCTACAGTGGAAGAGCACGTCCAACATTTAAGGGCCATTTTTGAGTCACTGAGAGCAAACAAGCTCTATTTGAACTTAAGCAAATGTGACTTTGCTGTTGAACAGGTGACATTTTTGGGCTTCATTATTTCGGCTGAGGGTGTGACGGTGGATCCAAACAAAGTAAAGGCCATTGTTGAGTGGCCGACACCGCGGACGATGACTGATATTCATAGTTTTCAGGGGTTGGCTAACTTTTATCGTCGATTTATTAAAGGATTCAGCGAAATCATGTCACCTATTACTAATGTCTTAAAACAAACAAATTTTTCTTAGGCAGCGGAACAACAGAATAGCTTTGAGAATATAAAGGCTGCATTATCATATGCTCCAGTGCTCTCATTACCTGACTTTGATAAGCCTTTTATGGTTGATACTGATGCTTCAACCGTGGGAATCGGTGCAGTTCTTTCTCAGGACGCCAAACCCGTAGAGTTTTTTAGTGAAAAGTTGAGCCCGTCAAGACAACGGTGGACAGTATATGAACAAGAACTCTATGCGGTCGTTCGAGCATTGAAGCAATGGGAACATTATTTACTACACCAAGACTTTATCCTTTGCAGCGATCATAAAGCCCTGTAATATATTAACTCGCAAAGGAATATCAATCGAATGCATGCTTGCTGGATCATTTTCTTATAGAAATTTACTTTTGTATTAAAACACATAAGTGGTGTTCAAAATCGGGTGGCGGATGCTCTGAGTCGTCGGATTTCTCTACTCACCATTTTGCAAACTGAATTTGTTGGGTTGGAATGTTTACAGGAACTCTATAAAGATGATGAATTCTTCCAGATTCCATGGAATCAATGCACAAGTAAGGAGCCCGTGGCTGACTACTCCATCCAGCAAGGATTTCTATTCAAGAACAATTTGCTTTGTATCCCAAAGTCTTCGTGGAGGCAACGATTGATTCATGAAGCGCATGCTGGAGGCTTGTCCGCCCATTGTGGTAGTGACAATACTATTGTCATGCTACAGAAACGGTTTTTCTGGCCGCACCTGAGGAGGGATGTCATCAAATTTATTCAAAGATGTGCTATTTGCCAAGGGTACAAAAGTGGTGGACAGAATACAGGTTTGTATCAGCCTTTGCCCATTCCGGAAACCATTTGGGAATATTTGAGTTTAGATTTTGTGCTGGGTTTACCTCGAACAAAGCGAGGTAATGATTCAATCATGGTCGTAGTAGACCGTTTTTTTAAAATGGCTGATTTTATAGCATGCAAAAATACTTTTGATGCTCTTAATATTGCAAAACTATTTTTTAAAGAAATAGTCCGTTTGCATGGTATTCCGAAAAGCCTCACGTCGGATAGAGATGTTAAATTTATCAGTCACTTCTGGAGAAAATTATGGAAACGATTGAATACTCAAATCCAACTAAGCTCTTCATACCATCCTCAAACCGATGGGCAGACCGAAGTAGTCAACCGAACACTTGGCAATCTACTTCGTTGTTTGGTGCAAGAACACCCTAAGCTATGGGATGACGTGCTGGGCCATGCTGAATTTGCTTTCAATTCAATGACCAATCGGTCGACCGGTAAGTGCCCATTCAGTATTGTATACACTAAAATGCCCAATGTTATCCTTGACATTACAGCCATGCCGAAGAGCAAAAGCAAAGCCGCTTCCGCGATCGCCGATCAGTTCACTTCCCTGTTGTTTGATGTGCGGCTCAAACTTGAAGAGTCCAACAACAAATATAAATTGAAGGCTAATGCTCATCGAAGAGAGAAGATTTTTCATCCGGGGGAGCTGGTGTTCGTGCGCATGCGCAGGGAACGTCTACCACCGGGCAGTCATTCGAAATTAACAAAGAAGAAATGGGGCCCTTTTCCTATCCGCAAGAGAATCAACAACAACACTTATATTGTGGACTTACCAACAGAATTTAATACTTCCCACACGTTTAATGTTGCTGATCTCTACAGTTATTTTCCACCGGATGACAGTGCAATCACTCTTGAATATGTTGGCACAGATTCTTCGCAGGGAGGGAGCATATGATGCGGTGCATCATTAGTTAAATAAGTATTACACATTAATATTAGTAGCTTATTACCTTTTAGTTGGTTACGGAGCATGTGCTCTATGATCGTTTATTTTCTTAGTCAGTTATTTCGTACTAGTTGCTCTTTTACGTTTCAGTCCTTTTATTAGTATTAGCAGGAGGTAGAAAGAAGGGGGTGTTGGGCTGAAGAAACAGTTTATAGTGATATACAGAATATTGAAAACTATTCCATAGTTCTTTCTTCTCTGCTTGCTGCTCTGTTTTTGTCATTCTTGCAGGGGTACCTACATCAAAAACCATAGTACGGTAAAACAATTAAAGTGAAAAAGACAGATCACTGTATAGTTCAGAACATGATCTGCTGATCTGCTGATCTGCTAAATTGTTTAGAATATTTTCATCAGAGAGCACAGTTTAGTTTACACAGGCAATAGCAGCAGCAGCATATCAATGGAGTCTTCAAACGTCGGGAAGAATGGATTTGCTGTAACCACTCTGATCATCATAGTACCTAGACCACAGCATCACGCCACCATATTTGCTCGATTCCTGAACACTCGGAAGGACAATATACCTCAGCTCACCGGGAGGAATGTAGCCGCTCCCGGCCGCATCCGGCGCCGCTGGCAAGCCAAGAAAGATCTTGCCCGCCTTCGTCGACTTCGTCCACTGCTTCCACGCATCCATCAAATCCCCCAAATGCTGCTTATCAGAAAACTGACATGGCGGGTTGTTGTAGAATTGAACCCAGACATTGTCAAAGAGACCGGTGTCCAGAGCTTTGCCCACCCAGGCGTCTGGATAGGGGCATTGCGGGGCAGCCGTGAGGTAAACCTTTTTGCCCTGTTTGCTATAGCCGGAGAGATAGTTGGCTAAGTCGTCATAGTGGTCGGGGCTTCCGCCTTCAATGTCGAAGTCCACGCCGTCGAGCACGGCGTCGCCAAGTGGCCGTTTGGAGGACTGGCCGCCTAAATAGTTGTTCCATATGTAGGTGGCGACCTGACGACGTCGTCTCGGGAAGTGAGGATGTAGGAGCCGGCGGCGCCGCCGATGGAGAGAAGGACTTTGATGCCTTTAGCTTGACATGACTTGATGTCGCTGCTAAGGTGAGTACAGCCATTGGAGTAAGGGTCGCAGTGGCCGGCGAGGTTGAGCTGCGGGGTTTGGCCGTTACCGAATGAGCAAAGGAAGGAGAGAAGGACGTAGCCGTAGTCGCCGGAAGCGCAAGTGTCGGCGAGGGTGCCTTCATTCCCGTTTTGGCCCCAGTAGACGGCGATTTTACCGGCTTGGGAGGTGGAGAAGGGGGCTGCAGCTAGGAGGAGTAGGAGAAGGTAGATAAAGGATTTTTTAGAGGTAATCAATGCAGATGATGAAGCCATTGATTTGAATTCAAATGGTTAGGTGCCATTGCCTGTCTGACTCAAATTTATACTGAATTTTCCAACTTGTTGAGTGCCTGATTGGATTCGGATGCGGAGGACGCTTAGCAATCGCAGAATCGTGGAAGAAGGATTACGTTGGCTAATTAATCATTATCATGCAGATAAGTGGCTTATAATTACATTTTTTTTAATTTTGAGGTCTGATTAATGAATTAAGTAGAAAGGGTTAGATAGAAATTTAAAAGCGTACGCAGTTAGAATCTGAGTATTTATATGTCAATGGACGTCCGTATCGCCTATTTGGTTTGCTGAAAAAGAATAAAGTAAAAAAATATATAATATAAAATAAATTTATTATTGATATATCACCAAAATCTATTTTGATCGGCCACTCGAGATATATCCCAATTAATAACTTTTAAAATTAAATTTGGAACCGTCTTAACTCTGATTTTAGCAAAATTATAGTTAAATTCAACATCTCAAGGAGACAAATCTAAAGACACAAAAATCGGTCCTATCCGAGCCCAAATGGGATTAAATCAAGGGACCTAAGCGTATTTGGAAGGTTCAAGTTATTAATTGGATGACCAAATAATATTCAAATATGTAATGCTTATAGCCGAATCGAGTGGCTTGACGAGACGAATCAACAAGCCTAAGATCTCTCAATTACAACATCATTAAGCCACTTAAATGGCTGAAAAACACTCCATAATATGGGGAATCAGTACGGGCCGTCTGATGGAGCGCTCCGAATCTGCCTTTGATCTTGTCCGTATTTATAGGATGTGTCACTCATAAAAAAACTAGAAATAGACTCTTACTCTCTACATGAAGGGACCTTTGTCTGCCAGATCTCTGTTGAACTTCCACCACAATACAAGCCGGTTGCCAAGCATTGTCGAACTTCCGCCTGACCGCCATCAAATTTCCGTCAAACTCTCCAAATTATTGTAATTCCTCCGCCTCCAACTCAAAGGACGGGTCAACCTATGTAATTTACTCAAATTTAGTTGAATATTTTCACCTGGGCGAGGTCCCGTGGTTTTTCCATCTTCGGGTTTTCCATATAAATTTTTTTTGGTGTTTTTTCGTTTCTCTCTTCAACTACTTATTTGTGTGCTGGATATCCTTATATTGTTAGGAAGAACACACTCTAACGTCACGAATATACTATCATAACAAACATATTTAAAATATTTGAAGTTATTCAGATGGTTTGTAAAAGTAAAGAAAATTTGTTATTATTATTATTAAAATAAAAATGAATGTAATGTAAAGATCAAAAAAATAATGGCCGGCCAGCATCACTGATAAAGGTGGTTGTTGTTGGCGGGTGGGGGGTGGATGGTGGCCGGCGATCAGCGACGGCCAATGTTAGGAACGATCAATTGTTGCGTGTGGAGAGTGGTGATTGATGGCAACTGTCGGTGGTGGTCATAGGTGGAACCACTCTACTTCCAACCAAAAAACTCCTACGAAGGAACCATAGATACCTATAAATTAATATATGTTTTAACATATTTTGTTATATATTATAAAGGCTAAATTTTAAAATAGAGCAATTTTTAAATATCATTAAGCAAAAAATGTAATTAAATTTTAAAATATAATTTTAAAGGACCAAAAATGTTAAATTAATTCCTATTTTTAATGAAAAACACAAATGTAACCAGTAATTTTTCATGAATTTCTTATTTTTTAAATTTACATTGAGAACGAGAAGTTAATAAAATTTAACTAATTTAATATATTCGATAAATTTATATCTGATAAATTCAAATTTAGTAAATTTTATGTGCGTAAAATTCTAAAAATATATATATTTTTTAAATTCTAAAACTATTGACATATATAATAAGTATCAAATTCACTTAAATTTAGATAAATTATTGATTATTTACTTCAAAAGTTAAAAACTTAGATAATCGAGAAATCTTATCATATTTCTTTTGTTTATCTACAACTTCATTAGACTAATTAAATAATTCTTAATCTAATAAAACATCACAAAAATAATTAATTAATGATTTATTAAACTAATTAAATATATATTATGGCAGACAAAATAAATAAATAATAATAATATCACTGAAGGAAACAAAATTTTAATAATATTATTACAAAAAAACAAGATCTTTAATCCAACTTGCTTAATGCATTTATAAATGTTTGAGACAAATTTTTTGCTGCTTTCTATATAAAACAGCTTCCAAGTAAAAAAATTTTAAATTAAAAATTTTTGTACTAAAAAGTTGTCCCAAATGAAGCCTAAATTTGGTGTAGACTTTGGGAAAATTTATTGATGATTTTATTGTTTGTAGAAAATTATATCATTTTTTATCAATTAAGCAGACTTCTTTTATGATTTTTTTCTTTTGTTGAAAATATAATTACCTAGTAAGTATAAATTTTCATGTAATATCGAGGATACCATAAAGTAGAGGTATAAACAAGCCGAGCCGAGCGAGACTCACCTCTGGCTTGAGCTTGAGTTTGATTAATCAATTGAGTTCAAGCTCAAGCTTGATCATTATTCTATGAATTCAAGCCGGCTCATTTAATATGAAACAAAGAAAATAATTATGATTTAAATAATTATTATGATAAAATCATTAAAAGAATGAAAAGTAAAAATAATAATGATAAAGAATAACTTAATCTAAGAAAATGAGATATAATTATTAAATATTTATAATAAATTTGTACTTAAAATTCTGAATGTTAATATATTTTAAATACGAGCCAGTTCGAGAGCTAATGTGTCAAGTCCGAGCTGACCTAAATTAGCTGACTTACGAGCCATTTATCGAGCCCAATCCGAGGAGACTCAACTCA
Source organism: Dendrobium chrysotoxum (assembly GCA_019925795.1). Classification (NCBI taxonomy): domain Eukaryota; kingdom Viridiplantae; phylum Streptophyta; class Magnoliopsida; order Asparagales; family Orchidaceae; genus Dendrobium; species Dendrobium chrysotoxum. The sequence goes on along the minus strand of CM034315.1, from coordinate 85,502,317 downwards.
CATAAAGCATAGAAATAGCCAATCATGAATCATAAAGGTCAAAAACATAGGGTAAGCAATACATTAATATACTATATGAACAATACATATATTGCAGAATCTGTGCAGTACAATGAAGACATTCACCAACGCAGCAAACAAAACAGGACGCCCACACAAACCCTAAATTTCAGAAAAAGTAGACATTTTTCAAACAGAAGATAGAATGGCTTGGCTGTACCCCGTCTGGATATCATAGTACCTTGACCACAGCATCACTCCTCCGTAATTACTCGACCCTTTCAAGCCGGGAAGCACCTGAGAAGTCAGCTCATCAGTCGGGATGAACCCGCTCCCGGCGGCGTCGGGCGCCGCCGGCAGACCCAGGAAGAATTGGTTCGCCTTAATCCCCGTGGTCCATTGGTTCCAAGCGTCCTGGAGGTTGCTAGGCTGTCCTTCTGAAAACTGGCAAGGCGGGTTGTTGTAGAACTGAACCCAAATATAGTCGAAGAGACCGGTGTCGAGTGCTTTGCCAACCCAAGCATCGGGATAAGGGCATTGTGGCGCCGCGGTCAGGTATACCTTCTTCCCTTGGTTGCTGTAGGCAGAGAGGAAGTTTGCGAGATCGTCGTAGTGGTCAGGGCTGCCTCCCTCAATGTCGAAGTCCACTCCATCGAGCACCGCGTCGCCTAGCGGTCTCGATGAAGATTGGCCACCTAAGTAGTTATTCCAGATATAGTCAGCCACCTGACGTGCGTCGTCTTCGGAGGTGAGGATGTAGGATCCAGCACCTCCGCCGATGGAGAGGAGGACCTGCACGCCCTGTGATTGGCAAGCATTGATGTCATCCGTTATGCCAGTGCAGCCACCGGAGGCGGGATCACAGTGGCTGGCAAGGTTGAGCACAGGAGTCTGGCCGTTGCCGAAGACGCAGAGGAAGGATACGATGGCGAAGGCGTAGTTTCCGGTGGCGCAGGCATCTGCGAGGGATCCTTCGTCGTCCGATTGACCCCAGTAAACGGCTATGTTCCCGGCCCGGGAGGTGGCGCAAAGGGCAGTAATAATGAGTAGGAAGGAGAAAAAAGCCTTCATTTTGGGCTTGCTAATTCTCTGCGTTGCTCACTTGTAATTGCAGAATGCATCGCAAGGCCTTTATATATAGACCAAAGAGAGAGAACGCTTCAAGGTGCTCATCATTGGGTGGACGACGAACACTGCGTACGTCCACTATCCAAGCTACTATAAATTAGATAGAACTTGCCGCCCCGATCACGGTGAAATTGGATGTGTTGACTACTATCGAGTATCGATTTTTCTACTTGTGGATATAGCAAGCGATCAGCGTACGTTGTTAGAATTTATGCACCCTTTCGCTGTTTTTGATCAAATTAGAGGTTTTAATAATGTGCCCGGTGCTAACTGCTGATGTGGAACCTGTTATGGACTACGCTGCACCAAAGGGCTACCACAACAGTCGTTCTGCTTTTCTAACAAACTACAACATCCACTACCACTTATCGTTATTAGTCATCACTATATTTCTTGTTTTTATGCATGTGCCATATAGCGGCATCGTTAAAGTATACGCTCCCGTTTTTAGCAAAAAGGCTTTTAGGGGCTGTTTTGTTGCTGGAAAAGAAAATACAGTGTAAAGTAAATGTAATGTAAATTAAATGTAGTGTATTCTGAATATTTTGAGATTGTTTGGTTGTCTGCAAAGTAAACGCAGGAGAATTATTTCCTTTGTTTGGTTAGTTATATCCACAGTAAAGTAAAAGCGATATATTTATATTAATTTTTTTTTGGCATTATAACTAGTGTATTTATAAATTTTTTTTTGTTTATTCCAAATTTTTCTAAATTGAACAAATTCAAAATACAGTTGCTCACATAACATTATAACAACAAATCAATTTTAAAATACATAAAATTTATTTTATTTTGTATTTGAAATATATCAATTGAAATAGTCATTCACTTAATTTATATGAACCGACCCTCATTGAATAAGTCTGATTTCACAGTGAGACTTTGTTCAGAGAATCTATTAAAAATTTGGAAAACAAAGGGGACGATGGTATTTCCTACTTTTTTTAGAAGATTCTACAAAATCCAATTCCGCGCTCATTTCACGGTGGTTCACCATTCCGCCGTCATCGTCCCAAGATGAGCCGCAGAAGTGCAGATTCGAGCTCAAGGATTGATAGCCGCATGAACGGCAGAACTAGCGGCGATGGCGGAAGCCCTCGACGCTCCTCTCCGGCTTCGTCAAAGAAAACCCTCGAGTGGGTGGCGCTCGAAAAGCATCCTATCTTTGGCAACAGCGACATCAACAGCAGCAGAAGCACCACCATCATTGCCGCTTCAGGAACCACCTCTTCCTCTTCCAGCGTCTTTCAAAATATCTTGGCGTGGGATGCCGGCTCCTCTCGCCTTTACCTCTGGGATGCAGGATCCCAATGCGTCCATCGCCTTGCCATGCGCTTCTGCGATCAAGATCCCGTTTCCCGCTCCACATCTTTCTCTAGACGGTGGTGGCCGGCGGTGGCCAGAGGTGGTGGCCGGCGGTGTCGGTCAAAGGTGGTGGTCGACGGTGGCCAGAGGTGGTTACCGGTGGTGGCGGAGGTGGTGGTCGGCAGACGGAGGTGGCTGACAAGGGGTTGCAATGCCCTTGAGTTTGCAATGTATTTCGAAGTCGGCCAAATTAGAGGATTTCTAAATGCACCAAAAATGAACTAGAACGGAATACACTGCATTTATTTTACTTTACTTTGAATTTACTTTTCATCCAATCAAACACCAAAATTCTCAAAACCCCTGCATTTGGATTATTTTACACTCTAAATGCAGCAAACCAAACAGCCCATTAGTATTATACTGGTAAAGATGGCTGTAGGGGGATATAGATGAATATACTAAATTTCGATTTCGAACCCTTCCCTTATCTCCTCTGTTCTTCCTCTTTTTCTCCTGTTCTCCTGTTCTTCTTGTTTTTGTTGCAGGTCTCGTGTGTTCCATACATCAACTGGTATCAGAGCTCGGTTACGAGCTTCAATGGCGGAAAGTAGTAAGCATCCAAGTCTCAATGATATCCGAAGCTTGGAAGCCTTATGGGACGCTCAGACGAGCATGGCACGTCAAATGGAGGCACTCACCACCGAGTTCTTCTGATTCTCAGCAGAAATGCGCAATGAGGTTCGATCCCTAAGGACGAATCGTCCAAACCCAGTGACAGTGCGACCGGTGGCACCGGCAACCATACCGGTACAACGTCACCATCCTGCACGTCGCACACCCCCAGCCGTTCCCAATGTATCGGATTCGGATAATGAACTGGAACTACAACAACAAATAGATGCATCGGACACAGCGGAAGATGAGCACCCAGCATACTATGATCATCCAAGAAGATATCAGGCACATCACCGTCAACATGGGGAATTTCACGTAAAACTAGTTATCCCTTCTTCGATTACATGGAAATAACACCTGAAAGGCAGGTGAAGTATGTTGCCTATCGCCTAAAGGGTGGAGTAGGAGCATGGTGGATGCAATTACTGCAGTCTCGAAGACGAGAGGGTAAAGGCCCCATCACGAGTTGGTATCAGATGAAGTGATTGTTGCGAGGACACTTCCTACCCACCGATTTCAAGCAAATGCTCTACCTCCAATACCAACATTGTTCGCAAGGTAATATAACAGTGAATGAATATACATAGGAGTTCTATAGACTAAGTGCTAGGAACAACTTGAATGAAACAGAGAATCAACTTGTAGCACGATACATTGGAGGATTGAAAGAAGTTATTCAAGATAAACTTGAATTGAATTCAGTTTGGTCACTATCGCAAGCTGTGAATTACGCGAGGACACTTCCTACCCACCGATTTCAAGCAAATGCTCTACCTCCAATACCAACATTGTTCGCAAGGTAATAGAATAGTGAATGAATACACAGAGGAGTTCTATAGACTAAGTGCTAGGAACAACTTGAATGAAACGAAGAATCAACTTGTAGCATGGTACATTGGAGGATTGAAAGAAGTTATTCAAGACAAACTAGAATAGAATTCAGTTTGGTCACTATCGTAAGCTGTGAATTACGCGCTAAAGGTCGAAATGCAACTCAACCAACATCCGAGAGGCCATCTCGCTCGCCGTTTTGCTACAGACCTGATTGGAGACGTCAACAAGCAAGCAGCCACCAGTTCAAATAAACCAGTAACACCTCTACCAGTGGGAGCTGGAATCCTGGGAGCACAGCCAAAGTCCACTTTTTGCCCCCGAGCTCCAGCTAGAGATACAAACCCATATGCCAAACCAACAACGCTTAAATGTTACCGCTGTTTTCAACCGGGACATAAGTCAAATGAATGTCCCAATCGCCAACAACTCCAATTGATTGAAGGGGAACAAGAAGGTGAGCAAGAACTTCAGCCCGCGGAAGCTGTTAATGAACAGGACTTTGAATATCTTCAAGTAGATGAAGGAGAATCAATTGCTTGTGTTTTTAGAAAAATTGCTATTGGCACCGCGACAGACTAATAATTCTCAACGACATTCAATTTTTCGCACCCGTTGCACCATCAGTGGAAAGATCTGTAACATGCTAATAGATAGCAGATGCATAGAAAATATTGTATCGTGATCCGTAGTTCAAAAGTTATAGCTGAAGACGACAAAGAATCCCAATCCATATAAGATAAGCTGGGTAAAAAAAGGAGTTGACATACTTTTATCCGAAATGTGCAGAGTCACTTTTTCTATTGGCAAAAATTATGTTTGCGAGGTGTTATGTGATGTCCTTGAAATGGATATTTGCCACATCATTTTGGGGCGACCTTAGCAGTTCGATGTGGGGGCTATACATGATGGCCGCAACAATACGTACACGTTTGACTGGAAGAATCATAAAATTATATTACTACCTCAAACTGTAAACAATATCAACAAAGACCCTGCGGACCCTGCTGCCATGTACGTAGTGTCGGGACCCAGCCTCATCCATTCGTGGCAGGAAAATTCAGCCATGTTTGCACTCATAGCATCAGCAACTGAACAAGTCATTCTTCCACCTGACATTCCTGCCACCATCCAACCCATACTCCAACAATTTGTTGATGTCTGGCCAGACGAATTGCCTGATTCACTTCCTCCCCTACGTGATCTATTAAATCAAATTGATTTCCAACCCAGAGCGACACTCCCTAATCTACCACATTATAAAATGAGTCCGCAAGAACATATGGCATTACAGAACATTGTCGACGAGCTGTTGTAGAAAAAGTTGGTCCAACCAAGTTTAAGCCCTTGCGCTGTTCCTGCCTTACTGGTGCCGAAGAAAGACAGTAGTTGGCGAATGTGCATTGACAGTCAGGCTATCAATAAAATTACGGTAAAATTTCGATTCCCTGTTCCCTGTCTCGAGGACATGCTAGACAAGCTCGCATGTGCCACCATGTTCTCCAAGCTCGACCTCAGAAGCGGTTACCACCAGATTTGTATTAGACCGAGAGATGAATGGAAGATTGCATTCAAGACTCGGGATGGCTTGTTCGAATGGCGAGTCATGCCATTTGTGCCATTTGGTCTTTGCAATGCACCAGCCACATTTATGAGGCTGATGAATGAGATTTTAAAGCCTGCTTTGGGGAAGTATTGCGTCGTCTATTTTGACGACATCCTTGTTTACAGTTCAACACTTCAAGACCATTTACAACATCTCACTTCTATTTTTGAAATCCTAAGAACTCATAAACTCTACCTTAATCTTCCTAAATGTGAGTTTGCAACATGTTCAGTACATTTCCTGGGATTTATTGTGTCTAATGCCGGTGTTCAGATGGATCCCCAAAAGGTTAATGCTATTACCAACTGGCCTACTCCACGTTCAGTGATTGAAGTCCGAAGTTTCCTGGGCTTGGCGAATTTCTATCGCCGATTTATAAGGGGATTCAGCCTCATTGTTGCACCAATTACGGAATGCCTCAAGAACAAGATACTTCAGTGGACATCTGCACAACAGCAAAGCTTCGATACTCCCAAGGCTGCATTAAGCTCGGATCCCGTCCTGGAAGTACCGGATTTCACCAAGCCATTTCAGGTTGACACCGACGCCTCTGCAATAGGTGTTGGAGCTGTTATATCTCAGTAGGGTCGACCAATTGAGTTCTTTAGCGAGAAATTAATCCCCGCTTGCCAGAATTGGTCTGCATATGAACAGGAACTGTATCTTGTTATCCGAGCACTAAAACAGTGGAAGCATTGCCTCCTCCATTAGGATTTTGTTCTTAGCACTGATAACCACGCTCTCCAATTCATCAACAGTCAGAAGACAGTGAACAAAATGCATGCCTGATGGACAACCTTCTTACAAAGATTTAGTTTTGTGTTGCGCCATAAGTCCGGAGCCCAAAATCACATTGCCGACGCTCTTAGCCGGCGTATAATTCTGCTCACACAGCTACAAACTGATGTGCAAGTCATCCAGACATTGCAAGAACTATATGCTACAGACAAAGACTTCACTGAGCCTTAGACAAACTTGATGCAAAACCCCACTAGTCCAGTCTGTGACTTTTCAATCAGGCATGGTTTCCTTTTTAAAGGAAATCAATTATGTGTACCAGACTCTTCATGGAGGGAACATCTCATCAAAGAACTACACAGTGGAGGGCTAGCGGCACATGTGGGGTAGGCAAAAACTCTAGAGCAAATGCAACACATATTCTACTAGCCACATTTACGCCGTGATGTAATCCGTTTTGTCGAACGTTGTCTAGTCTGTCAAATTTATAAAGGCAATTTGCAAAATACGGGACTCTATACCCCCTTACCGGTGCCTCAATCCATATGGGAAGATTTGAGTATGGATTTTGTTTTGGGATTGCCACGAACTAAACGGGGTGCCGATTCAATTATGGTGGTCCTGGATAGGTTTTCTAAGATGGCTCATTTTCTTCCTTGCAAGAAAACTTTTGATGCATTAAACGTCGCCATTCTATTCTTCAAGGAAATTATCCGTTTACACGGATTACCTCGCAGCATCACTTCTGATCGTGATGTTAAGTTTATTAGTCACTTTTGGAAGGAACTTTGGAAGAGATTACAAACTAAAATCAAACTGAGTTCCGCCTACCATCCACAATCTGATGGCCAGACTGAAGTCGTCAACCGCACACTAGGAAATATGCTACGTTGCCTAGCCCATGAGCACCCCAAGCAATGGGACGACTACTTAGGCCAAGCTGAATTCGCCTATAATTCTATGGCAAATCGGTCCACCGGACAATGCCCATTCAGCATAGTTTATACAAAGACGCCCAACCATGTAGTCGATATTATAATTCTTCCAAAATGTCGAAGCAAAGTGGCTGCCGAGACTTCTGAAACTTATACAAATATGTTAGCAAATGTTAAAGCTAAATTGAAAGCATCCAATAATAAATATAAACAGTTTGCTGACTCCAAGTGACGCCATAAGTTATTCAATCCTGGTGATCTTGTTATGGTCCGTCTCCGCAAGGAAAGATTTCTACAGGGGTCTTATTCAAAGCTTAGTCCTCGCAAAATTGGGCCAGTGCCGATCACTCGATGAATCAACGACAATGCTTACGTCGTTGATCTCCCACCAAATTTCCTTAATCCATCCACCTTTAATGTCTCAGATATTTTTGCTTATACACCGCTAGATACAGGTGCAATTCAATGCATTTCCTCTGGTGAGGAAATTCCTACAGCCGGAGAGACCTGATGTGGAACTTGTTATGGACTACGCTGCACCAGAGGGCTACCACAACAGTCGTTCTGCTTTTCTAACAAACTACAGCATCCACTACCACTTATCGTTATTAGTCATCACTACATTTCTTGTTTTTATGCATGTGCCATATAGCGGCATCGTTAAAGTATACACTCCCGTTTTTAGCAAAAAGACTCTTAGTATTATACTGGTAAAGATGGCTGCAGGGGGATATAGATGAATATACTGAATTTCGGTTTTGAACCCTTCACTTATCTCCTATGTTCTTCCTCTTTTTCTATTGTTCTCCTGTTCTTCTTATTTTTGTTGCAGGTCTCGTGTGTTCCATACATCAACTGCACAGACAAATCTAGAAAGTTGTATTCAATCGTATTTGGCCTAAAGATGGAATAGACCCAGTCTCCCAAACATTGGGGCTACTGGCAAGCAGTGGATCAAGTTCATCAATGGCTTCCGTAGGAGAAAGCTTCGATAAAAAAGTCTACATGTGCTTTATATTTATTTAGATTGCACGACTTATATATTTATACAACAAGTAATTGTTATAAATCTTATTATGTCTTTTCTTATTTTGTGTAGTCTAAATAGGTCTTTTTCTATAGTGACAAATAATGACCAATATTCATAAATAGGTGATGTGGAACATCATAGCTAAAGTTTATCTTAGGAATAGCTTATCATAGTTTGTTACAAGTTTGTTATATGATTCTAGAATGTTTTTGATTTCTCTAGGTTTTCCTTGCTAGCTTATAAGTATAACCATTGTAAGAAGGAAGCATATATGAATATTTTTGGAATTTATAATAGTTTGGCTATTTTGGTATCCTAGAACTGTTTAGCTCTTCTTCATCATGCTTCTTTGGTGATTCTCCCCACATCAGATGGTATCAGAGCGAGATATGACCCTTGACGTCGATTAGGGACATGAGCTGCTGCTACATCAACCCTTGATGTCGATCAGGGTTTTGGATGCTTTGGGAAGATTATGTATGAAGCTAGGCTGTCGACGACGTTCGAAGCCTCCACCAGCCGGCAACCTTACCGGCAAACCTACACATCCATCTGCGAATAACCCCTCACGATCGACCTGTATCGTTGATCTGAACTCGTGTCTGTGGACCTCGGAAAGGACACGGACACCATCGCCCCGCGGGGGGAGACAGTATCTGGCCAATGGAAGGGCAGATTCGATCACACATATGATTAACCATTGAGGATAGCGGCTCTCACCAGCACACCCCGATGGGTAATAATATATATGATCTGATCGTAACGGGTTTCCCCCACCCGATACATTAGCTCGAATGGGGTTTATTTGAGAGTGGGATTCGGTTTCCCACGGGCGCAAGCCCCCGTGGTTAATTACATCCCAAGCCGGAGCCTGAGAATACTCTCGATTAAGGATTCTATATTATACTTTCTGAATTGGGATTGGCACATAGGGGGAAGACTAGGAAGTCCTACTCGAAGGGAAAGAGAGGTTCAACTAGACTTAGTCAACATGCACGGCTCACATCAGCATCCGGAGGGACTAAGATAGTGAGAAGAAACTGGAGAAAAATAAATAAATCATGCACTCGAAACATGCAGGAGGGAAGGATGGAGGTGGCGTCATCCGTGTGATGCGGATATGTAGGGTTTAGGGTCTCTAGGAGACAGAAGACCTACCTACTGATGAGGCGTACTACGAAATAATAGTAGCCTTGAATCCTAAATCTAATGGGTTTAGTATTCTACGCAACACTAACACCCGTGTCCTAACTAATGCAATGCAAAATCTGGACTTACCCCGGCCTGGAAGGGGGAGCCAGCTAACCACCTAATTACTTTAAAACCATGCTGTCCAGTCATTTATGAAAGATGGGTAGGTGGGTTATAGTTCTCGGAAATAGGGCCGACATCTAGAGGATTTCCTAATTGGCCCCGGACTGATGTCGGGTGAATGCTCCTATGACTAATGCAATTAAAATTTTGATTTAGTTGATTTCTAATGCAATGCATGCTAGTTGAAGCTTCCAAATCAGGTATGCGCAGAACTTTAAAAAAGCTTATAAAATAATTTTTAGAATTAGACTGGGCTTCCCCAGGTCCGGCACCTCATCCTCATAGGTCAGATTATCCGGACTCTACCCACGGGCGGGGAAGTGTCTTATAGAGGGAAAGAGAAATGCATTAATATGCATGCGACCACGGATGATTCCGGCAATTCCCTAGGTCGTTAAGTTTCTAAATTGCTTAAAACTTACAATTTTAAGTATCAGTTACGAGTAGAAAAAGTTTTAGTCCTTAGAGAGCCTAACGAAATCCAGGCTAAAATAAAAGCGGCATGCAGATCGCCAATAAACTATAAAAAGCAAATAATCCTAGAGGCACACAATCATAAAACACATCAAAATTATCCAAACGAATTAATAAATGTCCATAGGCCAACTGCCCTTAATTACAACCCAGGGTCTGCAGAAAATTAAAGTGGCCGGGCACCACTGCCAACAACCCGGATTTCTAATCCTAAGACTGACGCAAGTTATTTTGAGTGGGATACACTTGGTCTTCATCTTCTTGATCTTCTGTTCCTTGGACTCCTCGGATCTTAGTTTTGTTGGAATCTTTGGATCTCAGCTTCCCTGGGGCTCCTCGGACCTCAGCCTCCTTGGACTCCTCGGGTAGTAGAATGATCCAAATTTGGATTCTCAAATAGAAAAGGGCTATCCTCATATTGGGTGTCCTTTTCTCTTTGGGCATCCAACCTTTGGATCCTTGTATCCCCACTCGAAATAAACTTTCACAACTCTATACCAATATTACACCCAATTACATTAAATAAAAATAGTAAATTCTAGATGCTCCTGCAAGGTTATCCTAAAAAATCATTCCAAGCAATTTAGTATATCACAAGCAATTATAGGGAAAGTAAAATACTCATCACAGCCACACTGGTCATGCTCTTAATTATTTTGAGGGCTAAGCAAGCTCTGGAGCACCTGTAACAATTTATAATGATTTATTATTTTAGCCCTCATTTATTTAGGGGGGCTGAGCAATTTCTGAAGCACCTGTATAAAACATCATTAATTTTTAAATCATGATTATTGCCCCCCTTTTATTTAGCGCTGCATGAGCATGGCCACCTACAGAAGACATTGTTAGTATCAACCTCGATCCTAACCTATGGGTAGTCTATCGTGCAATCACATCAATTCCCAGAGTGCAGTAAAAGTAAACAAACACACCAGCATCATCTCAATCACAACATGCAGTGAAATCTCAGAAATCTCAGCACACAACAGAAAAGTAAACACTGGCCTAGCCTAGGTCTAGAAGTGGTGCCCTAACAAACCATCTAGATCCTAAGCTGGGTAATTAGTTATAATTGCCTACTGTCCAGGTTGGTTGTAGGTCTGAAAAGGGAATTTTATTTAAAGTCCAAATGTTAGTGAATTGAGATCCATCTTAGTTGATTTAATGTGTGGATCAATTTTAGTTCTTAGGGTAATAATATTTAAAGTTTAAATTGCATTAGTGAGTTTTAGGGAGTTCGGGGCCCACCTATACACTAAACAAAAGGGGGTCCAAAATTGACTTTTTAATTAAAGGGTATTTATGACCAGCTAATATTTTATAAAATACTAGGCCTTAACCTGATCAGTTAGACAGTTAGTATGCCCGATTTGGATTCTTCTATCCAAAGTTATGAATTTCTGAAGTTTTGGTCTCGTTTTGAACTAAGTTTGACCGAATTGTTGACTTTTTGATTTTAGTTGATTTATGAAATCTTAGTATTTTTAATAAATACTAGACCCTAATGTGAGTTGAATGCCTTTGAGTTTGCTGGATTTGGAGTTTTTTACGCAAAGTTATGAATTTTAGAAGTTTCGGGCCCTAGACTATAAGCTACGATTGACCGAATAGTTGACTTTTTAATTTTAGTTGGTTTCTGGGCACCTGATATTTTTAATAAATATTAGACCTTAATGTGAGTTGAACGCCTTTTAGTTTGCCCACTTTGGGATTCTCTGTAATTAGTTATGATTTTTAGAAGTTGGGGCAATTAAATGAATTATCGGAATTGCCTAATTAGGGGTACTTTGGGGGTTTTGGCCCAAATCAGTTCCAAACTGATTGGAATCACCCCCAAAGGTCAGAAATGACCTAAGAAAGTGTTCCCAAGTGTTTGGGGAAAATTTTGGATTTTTAATAATTTTTAATGATTTAATTAAGGCAAAAAGGTGATTTTTGAGGTTGAATTAAAGTCCAGATTAAGATCCAATTAAGGGGCCCTAATTATCTAAGGTTGGGGACTGAATTCTGGAGAGTTTGAGGTATTATGGGTATTTTTCTGATTTAAAATGGATTTATTAGATTTTTCTGAAGTTTCTAAGGCTTAATTAACGTGTAAATTAGGGTTTGCTAATTAAGTGTTTTAAAGAGTCCAGAAAATTCCTAGAAAATTCTAGAGGGTTCCAGATGTCACTAAGCACTAGTGTTTAAAGTTTCGTAGCAATCCGGGATCTATCCTAGCTCCTAGAAATATTCTAAGTTCACTAGACAGTCCTTGATTATTGTCCTTAGTGTGTCACTACACTGATTAGGAATAAAAGTGAGTTAGCTAACCCTTAAGCACAATATAGAGGGTAAATGCAGCAAATATAAACACACCAAACCATGTCCTTAGATCTAGGAGAGCCTAGGCTAAGTGCTTGTGCAACCTACACATGCAAGGACTACGAAAATACTAAGTAAGGAAGCCTAATGAAGTGATTGGTGAATGATTGCGACACAATCATTCACTAATCCTGCTCCCACATGAATGCTGTTCATATATATAGGTCCTAGGTTTAAAATTTCATAAGGGGTAAACTTCCCAAAATTGGGGGATTTAAATAATATGTAATTTTAAACTCATTTTTAAAATACATAAATATTATAAATAATAATAATATAAATTTGAAAATAAGATAACTGAAAATACTTCAGTTCATAAGCATGGGAGGTCTACCAGCCACCAAGGGGGTTTTAAAATAATTTTTTTTTAAAATAATCAATTGTATTAATTAAATAATATTTAAACAATTAAATAACATAGTGATACAGAAAGCATCCAGAAAGGACAAAATCAAATACAAAAAAATAATTTTAAATTAAAATTCATATTTTTCTGAAAATAACGAGGTATTGTGCGTCAAAATCCGACTTAAAACGAGAAAGTTATGAATTTTTGAAGTTTTAATAGGTTTAAAGGTAATTTTGAAATAATTTAAAATAATTAATATTTGAAAATAAATGATAATTTTAAAATAAATCAGATATAATGATATCTTGGAATTTTAAAATAAATTTTAAATAATAATAATAATTAAAATATTATAATAATATGAAATAATAAATATTAATATTATAGTGATATTAATATTAACATAACAATACTATTATTAAAAAATAATATTATTATTAATTAACAATATTAATATAATAACATTAATGATGACAATAATTAATATAATAATAATAATAATAATCATCATAATAATAATATTATCAAAATAATAATATTATTAATTATAATATTAATATTATAATAATATTAATAATGAAAATAACTAATATAATAATAATAAAAATATTATTCATAAAAATAATATTATTATAATAATAATATTATTAATTACAATATTAATATTATGATAATATTAATAATGATAATAATTAATATAATAATAATAAAAATATTAGTTATAATAATATTATTATTTAAATAATAATATTATTAATTATAATATTAATATTATAATAATATAAATAATGATAATAATAGATTAAAATAGGTTTTAAATAATAATAATAATAATAATAATAATAATAAAATAATAATAATAATAATAATAATAATAATAATAATAATAATAATAATAATAATAATAATAATAATAATAATAATAATAATATAAACAACAATAATAATAATAATAATAATAATAATAATAAAATAATTAAAATAATGATAATAATAATAATCATAATAATAATAATTATTATAATAATTAAAATAATTAAAATGATAATAATAATAATAATAATAATTATTAAAATAATAATAATTAAAATAATAATAATTAAAATAATAATTAAAATAACCATAATAATAATAATAATAATAATAATAATAATAATAATAATAATTTAAAATAATAATAATAATAATAATAACAGATATATATATAATTAATTTTAATTAATTAATTAATAATTTGATTTTTTTAAAAAAAAGTATTTTTAAATAATTAAATAAACTAATTTTAAATAATAATAAAAAAAATAAAAAAAATTGAAAGGCGGCGGCGCTGACACGTGGCGGGCCAGGATTGGGCCCGCGGACCGCGGGCCAATCATTGCCTGGCGGGGCAATGATTGCGCCGCCGGCAATGATTGCCGCAATCATGCGGCAATCAAACCGCGGATGACGCGGCTTCACTTGCCGCGTCAGCGCGGTCTCCTGACCGTCGGATCGTCCGCCGTTTTGAATCAACGGCTCAGATCAAGCCGGATCGCAGGCGGAACAGCGGGAGAGGATCCGCGGTCGTTCCGGACCGCGGAACGGTCAGATCTTGACCGTCAATCGCAGGATCAACGGTTAGGATCGACTCAAGCGAACGGGACGGCGAACCCGAACCCTAATACGCTATTTTGGTTCGTTCTCTCGATCGGGTGGATGGAATCGTACAAAAATTTTAAACCTAGAGCCTAGATATGAACAGAAATTGTGTGGACTAATTAGTTTGGGTCAAAATGATCTGTGCGAAGTGCTAATTAACTCTAAGTGTTTAGACCTAGGTTAAGGGTTTTAAAGAAATTTCACCGTGGGATTAGGGAGATTTTGGCTCGGTTGCACTTGTAGATTGTCCTCGTACGTTTCACATGTTGAAACCTTGATCAAACGAGCTCTGGATTGCACGGATCGAAGCCTTGGACATCCCAAGCTTCGGGTCGCCGGAATCTCGCCGCCGGCGAACGTGGACCGTCGGGATTCGAGTAGGGAAGGATGGGGAGAGATTATAGGAGCTCGCTCACCAAATATCTCAGGCTGAGGGGCCTTGGGGAGAGAGAGAGATCCAAAAGTGCTTAAGACAAACCCTAAATCCTCTATTTAAAGACTCAAAACCTCTGATCAACGGCCTAGATCTATCCTAGAGCTAATTAGGAGGGAAAATAGAAGTCTTGGCCGTGGGTTTAGGTTTTGGATAGATTAGGAAAGGGTTAGAGCTTTGAATGGGTCTTAAATGGCTCTTAAAGGGTCAAACCGACCCGTTAGGACTTGGGTTGACCAAGTCAAGGGTTGACTTGGTCAACCCAATCAATTGGGCCACAGGGGACTTGGGTGGAGCCAAGGAGAGGGATTAAATGGGTTGGGATCTGATTTAAACCCATTAAAGCCTATATGGGTCAATTGGGTTGACCTGGTCAACCAGGTTGACCCAGGGCCAAGACTTGGGCCCAATGGGTCGAGCCTGACCCACTGAGTCCAGTGGAGGAGAGAATAGGGCTTGGAGAGCCCTGGATTGGGTTTGGATTTGATTTAGACCGATATGGGCCTAATGGGCCAACCTGGGTTGACCTGGTCAACCAGGTTGACTCCCTGAACCCACTGGGATGGGCTTTGGGGTCTAGTCTGGTTAAACTTGACCATGTCAACTTCTTGACCTTGGTCTAGGGGAAATCAGGGTCAACAAACGGACCCCCAACAGGAGTGGCGAACAGACTGGTGAACCGCTCGTGTTGGCGTTGACCAAATGTAACAGAAGGAGTAGATTAGATACCCAAGAACAGGTAGCACCAAAAGAGGTGGAAGAAAGCAAAGGGGAATCTCCCCCTGGCCTTGCCCTATAGCGAGGGTAGGGTCAAGGAGAAGAAAGAGCGAAATTGTAACATGCCACCAAAAGGTAATAAAGTGGGGGAGGTCTTCTCTTTGCCTTACCCTCTAGCGAGGGCAGAGCCGAAGAGAGAAAGCCCAAAAAAAGGTAAGGTTGCAAAGCAAACCAACTATCCATCTGACCGTATCGAAATAACAGGATAGACGGTGAAAAAGTGACCATCTCCTGACCTTACCCCGTAGCAAGGGCAGAGCCAAGGAGAGAGCAAAGAACAAAGTGGTAGAGCAAACCAACTACCTGCTTGACCGTGTCGAAACAACTGGGTAGAAGGTGAAAGAGCGGTGAGGTATGTCTTCCAGGGACACTGTCAGGCTCACTCAACCGGGTAAAGTCTGATGTCTGCTTGATCAGAGCAAAACAATCAGTGAGGAAGTAGTGGTGAGGAATGCCTTCCAGGGACACTGTCGGGCTCTCTCAACCAGGTAAGTAAAACCAACTACCTGACTGTTTAGTTCAAACAGTAGGATAGAAGGTGAAAGGATCCCGTCTCCTCCTGCCCCTTTCGGAACAGCGGATAGGGGTGACTCAATACTTCTGTCTGACCTCAACAAAAGTAAATAAGCCACGAAATTGGAGTCTGCGTAGTCTTTTACAGAACATCCAGAGTAAAGGGGTGGTGAGGAATGCCTCCCAGGGACTCTGTCGGGCTCTCTCAACCGGTAAGTGAAACCAACTACCTGACTGTTCATTTCAAACAGCAGAATAGAAGGTGAAAGGATCCCGTCTCCTCCTGCTCCTTTCGGAACAGCGGATAGGGGTGACTTAATACTTCTGCCTGACCTCAACAAAAGTAAATAAGTCACGAAATTGGAGTCTGTGTAGTCTTTTACAGAACATCCAGAGTAAATGGGTGGTGAGGAATGCCTCCCAGGGACTCTGTCGGGCTCTCTCAACCGATAAGTAAAACCAACTATCTGACTGTTCATTTCAAACAGCAGAATAGAAGGTGAAAGGATCCCGTCTCCTCCTGCTCCTTTCGGGACAGCGGATAGGGGTGACTCAATACTTCTGCCTGACCTCAACAAAAGTAAATAAGCCACGAAATTGGAGTCTGCGTAGTCTTTTACAGAACATCCAGAGTAAAGGGGTGGTGGGGAATGCCTCCCAGGGACTCTGTCGGGCTCCCACTCAACCGGGTAAAGTCTGATGTCTGCTTGATCAGAGCAAGACGATCAGGGTAAAGGTTTGATGTCTACCAGAGCGGCAGGACAGTCAGGGTAAAGGTGTGGTGAGCTATGCCTCACAGGGGCTCTGCGGGGTGCTCCCAACCAAGTAAAGCCTGATGTCTACTCGGTGCATATGCCTGCAGCAGAGCAATCAGGGAAAGTCATCTCAACCATACCCTAACACGCATATGTGTAGGGATGGGAAGAGGAGTAGAAAAAAAAAATGAAAAATTTCAAAGAGAGAAGGGTCGTCTAAGGAGTTTTAAACTAGTGTTTTGGGTACCACGTGGTAGAGGACAAGTCGTCGTGGCCACGAGTATCCAAATGCCAGTGAAACTGCCTAGGAGAAACCAAGATCATACAAACCTGGAAGCACCAGAATGATGCCTCGAGAGACCATAGGGAAAGGTACGCCCTGAACAAAGTGTGAGAGGGGTAAACTCATTCCCAATGAGTAGCTAAAGTAGCAAGGAAGACACACTTGCTACAGAGAAAAGAACTATATCAATGAGAAATAATCATAAAAGACCACAGTGGTACATCCACATAAGCTAGTGGGACCCTGTAGGGGTGGAAAGCAACATAAACACATCCAAGGGACCGCTCCACAGCCAAGAGTCGGGTCACGGTGGGAAAGTATGTCACTCTAAGACAAGTGAAATGATTTTCTGCTAGAAAATCAAAGTTCACTAAGAAGCGACGCTAACATCTGAGACTTGATGTACTGCATCACAACTAGGAAAGCACACAAGAGTAGCGAGGGGACACACTCGCCACTAAGGGAAGTAACATTGCATAGGAATGATATTTATGAAAGGCTCACAGTGGTGGCACCCACACAAACTGGTGGGACCCTGTGGGGAGTGGAATAATATCAATGCATCCGTAGAGCTACCCCAGCAGCTGAGAGTAGAGTACAAATGAGAGAGACAGTAAAGTAGAAAATGAGTTAATTTTCTACTAGAAAATCAGAGCTCTCAAGTCAGTGATGCTAACGCCGGTAACCAAGCGTACTGCAACACTACTGGAGAAACAACTCAAGATGGCGAGGAGACACACTCGCCATTGAGGAAAATGATTTATGAGTAACATCAATAAATATCAAACATCACAGCGGTAACACTCACCCTGACCGGTGGGATCCTGTGAGAGGTGGGAGCAACACTATCGGACCCATAGGACTGCTCTAGTAGCTGGGAGCAGGGCAAGGGTGAAAAAGTAGGTCATTAAAAGAAACTAGAGAGTTGATTCTCTGCTAGGAAATCAGAGCTCACGAAGGTGGGATGTTAACATCTTGAGCAAGATGTATCACACCACTAACAAGGACTATTATGATTGTAAAAGACCATAATAATCACGAGTGTAAACTCATCCTTGGAGCGATCACTCAGACGCTTCGTAGGAGAAAAAAAACTTTGGGGGGAATTTGAGCTCTTAGAGAGTATTACCGGGTTCCACCTGTGACAAGGGCAACCAGTTTTGCTCTGCTGAGAGCTTCCCTCTTTTATTTTATAGATGCATATTTTTTGTATGTTCACAATCATAGACTAAATATATCTCGTACTGTCGAAGATAACACCCGGTAGAGGGAACGTTTACCATATCCGTGTGTTACTCCTAGTATGGGACATCCTCGAATGATTGGAACTCAAAGAGGGAGATAGGGTTGGCTTTGATAACCCAGGCCACATTCGTCACATGAATGAAACTAGGGGCACAACCATAACATGATTGATATGTGAATGAAATTTAGATTAGGATAGTGGGTCAACATTACCATCCCTAGCTAGCATAGGTTGGCATGGACCCAGTACAAAAGAAGTCTGAATTGGTTTTGATATTCCAGACCACACTTGGGAGCACCAAGTGAAACTGGGGGAACAGAGAGGGGGAAACTCCCAAATTACCAGAACTCAGAAGAGGAAGGTACAATAAATGCGAGACTCTTACCAGTCCTTAAGAATGATCTATAATCAGATGGTGGGGTCAAAATATTTTTGTGCACGAATTTTTAAAAGAATATGGTAAGCATTTAAACAGACTCAAGAGTGGGACCACTAAGAGATGTTTAAGCCCTTACCAATCAATCTGAGAGAAGTCTGATTCACATATTTCGTAAAGAGTGAAAATTTCATTAAAGAGTAAAAGGATTATTTTTAGAAATGAAAAATTAACCTCTGAATTATCTTGAGCCTTAGAAAAGGTTCAGAAAGTTCAGCAATATAGGTTGACTCCATCTAAACCCGGGAAGGTTAGGGATTTAAATTTTGCTAACCCAGCTTAAGCCCCCTACAAGCTAAGCTGAGCTTTCTCCCTTACATATTTTGAATAAATATCTAATTCAAAAGGGTGTAAATTAGAGAGAGAAACTGAATCCTCTCAATCTTCTTGCATGAGGATATTTTTATATCTAATAGAACATCCTTGCACGATGACGGATCTAAAGTCATGATTTCCAAATTCAAGTGTCACGAATGTCAAAGGGTATGGATTTTCTGAGACTTAGAGATTTACAAGAAAGGGAAGCCATTTACTTATCCACTTTGGGCTCGTTTTGAGCTCCTCAACTTGATTTGACGCACTGCGCATCTTTTAATTACTTGATGCACTTTGTGCATTTTTAACTTTGTGGCGCATTTTGCGCAACTTTCCACTTTTGATACACTTTGTGTATCTTTGATTTTTGGCGCACTGCGCATCTTTTCACTTTTGATACACTTTGTGTATCTTTCATTTTGTAACTGACTCCCTTTCCAAACCTCTAAAGGAAAACTTTCTCAGTTGTAAGATTATCATGGAGTGCTACTTGGGTTATAATAAGAATGTGCTCTTCTTTAACAAGTTGACATTGCTTATTTATTTATTTAATTAGAAAAATTAATATTTTGCATTTTTTTTAATTAGTCCTACTTTTTAGCAGCGGTTTTAACCCCTGCTAAAGCTTTCCTATAACAGCGATTTAGCGGTTTAGAAATCGCTACGAAAGTCTTAACATCAAATGCAAATACAACAGATGTGCAATGATTTTTAAACCGCTGCAAATAATGCCGCAAGTGTTTAAATCACTGCTGTAAGGTAAAAAAGGGCTGCGAAAGTCAAATTGATTAGTAGTGAATAAGATATATTGAAAAATAAAAGATAATTTTCAATCAATTTAAAAAAAATTCCACAATTATCACCATAATATTGACATAGTCGCTGAAAAGAGATCCCATCGATGTATTTTACTATTTTGAGTGCGATGAAGCATAACAGAACATACAGAGAAAAATTACAACAAAAGCAAACCATTTCATCATATCTGAACAGTACAGCAAAAAGATCAAAACAACTAACATCATCACCCTATCCAATACATCACTCGTCACGGCTTCACTCACAGGCGCCCTGGCATTTCTTCAAACACATCAATCAACCATTTTTACAGCTTGATAACATCACAGTCTCAAACAGAGGATACAATGGCTTGGCTATAGCCGGTCTCAACATCATAGTATCTTGACCACAACATCACCCCTCCATAGTTGCTCGATCTCTTCAATGCGGGAAGCACCTGAGACGTCAAGTCATTTGTTGAAATAAAGCCGCCGTCAGCCGCATCGGGCGCCGCCGGCAGGCCAAGAAAGAACTGCTTTGCCTGAATCGCTGTAGTCCATTGGTTCCAGGCATCCTGCAGGTTGCTTGGCTGTCCTTCCGAATACTGGCAAGGCGGGTTGTTGTAGAACTGAACCCAAACATAGTCGAACAGACCGGTGTCCAGTGCTTTGCCGACCCAGGCATCCGGATAAGGGCATTGTGGCGCCGCCGTCAGGTATACCTTCTTCCCCTGGTTGCTGTAGGCGGAGAGGTAGTTGGCGAGGTCATCGTAGTGGTCAGGGCTGCCTCCCTCAATGTCGAAGTCTACTCCGTCGAGCACCGCGTCGCCGAGGGGTCTTGACGAAGACTGGCCGCCTAAGTAGTTGTTCCAGATATAGTCGGCCACCTGGCGTGCATCGTCCGGCGAGATGAGGATGTAGGATCCAGTCCCTCCGCCAATGGAGAGGAGGACCTTAATGCCCTGGGACTGGCAGTAATTGATGTCATCGGTTAGGCTGGTGCAACCACCGGAGGCGGGATCACAGTGATCGGCGAGGTTGAGAACGGGAGTCTGCCCATTGCCGAAGTTGCGCAGGAACGATATGATGACGAAAGCGTAGTTTCCGGTGGCGCAAGTGTCAGAGAGGGATCCTTCGTTGTTTATCGCACCCCAATAGACGGCTATGTTTCCGGCGCTGGAGGTGGCGAGAAGGGTGGCAGTGATGAATACGAAAGACAACAAAGTCGCCATTTTTAGTTTTAAATTATGCGTTGCTTGTAATTTTAAGCTAATATATAGAGAAAGAAAAGCTTCGGACTTTGTTGAAAGCCTGAAGCTGCTAACAATCGGGGAGTGGCGAACACTACGTACATCCGCTTTGTGAGGCGGTAAATTAGATAGAACTTGCCGGCCCGAGTACGATGGGCAGAGTTGTGGATCTGTTACTTCGTTAATATTGATTTTGATGTGATAATTACATAGCCACAAGCGTACGTAGTTAGGATTAATTATGTGTTGCTTCGCATTAGAAGACCAAATTAAACGAGTCTGAACAAGTTATTTCATTTTTACCTGCAAAGTGCAGACTGATGCAGAGCACGTTAGCTCAGGGATGCCAACAGAACATCTTACCTTCGCTAACAAACTGTGCCGTTCTCCATGATCTTATTTTTACCTTTTAGTTATATTTTACTAATTTCTGCCTGCATTAGTACTATTAGTCCTTTTTAGAAAATATTTCAGTTATAGCAAAAGGTAATGAGAAAGCGGGAGGGGGGAATAGATATACTGGAAGAAGGAGAATTGGACGGGACTTTTTAGCTTTTCTTATAGTAAGAAGAAGTTTGGAAGGAGTTCTTAGTAAAGAACTTGGTTCTTTTTCGTTTCTTTTGGCTTGTGTTATTGCAGGTGACGGAGCACTACATCAGCTTTGGTATCAGAGCCAGCGATGGCAGAGCATGGCAAACAAACTGTCACCGGAGAAGTTCCAAGCCTTGAGACGCTCTGGGCAAACCAGACCAATATCATGCGTCAGTTGGACGAGCTATCGGCCAATGTGCAAAGGTTAGCAGTGGAGGTCCGCCGTGAGTTCAATCTCGATCGGGCTAGACGTACACAGCAGCCGGTGCCGAGGGAAGAGCTGCCTGCAAATAGGCCTGTGCTACGGAGGGGAGCAGCCCCTGTTCGCAACATCCAATGCATTCCGGCTGTTCAGCTGGAGGCATCTGATTCGGAGGAAGACTGGCAGATGTATCGAACAACAAATGTAATGGAATCTGGAGAAGAAGATGATGGCATGAGGTATCGGCAAGAATACCAGAGGCATCGCCGACCCGGACCCGGCTATTACTCACAAGGAGAATTTAAAGTTAAATTAGATATTCCGTTCTTTGATGGACATTTGCACATTGAGGATTATCTAGATTGGGAGAAGGCCGTTGAAAATTTTTTCGAGTATATGGAAATTGATCCTGACAAACAGGTAAAATATGTAGCCTGTCGATTGAAGGGTGGTGCGAGTGCTTGGTGGGCACAAGTGTTGCAGCTGAGACAGCGGGAAGGCAAAGGGCGAGTGCGAAATTGGGCGAGAATGAAGCAACTATTAAGGGCACAGTTTTTACCCACGGACTATGAACAAATACTTTATATGAGGTACCAACATTGTATCCAAGGTACACGATCCGTGAGCGAGTACACCGAGGAATTCAACAGATTAAGTGCTAGAAACAATCTTAATGAATCTGCCAATCAGCTGGTAGCACGTTACATCGGGGGTCTAAAAGACAGTATTCAAGATCGGCTTGAGTTGAATTCCGTTTGGTCTATGTCCCAGGCAGTCAACTTCGCCTTGAAGGCGGAAATGCAGCAAAACAGACCACCAAGGAATTCTTTCAATCGTCGCCATTGGCAAGAACCATTTCACGGCGACGGCAAGGGCACTTCGGCGGCTGTTAGAGCTCCCCATGGCACACCTGCTTCAGCCTCAACTACTCCAGCACCTAACATTAATGCTGAACCCAAGAACCAAATGAAAAACAGACCCGCCAATAAAGACAATCCATATGCCAAGCCGTCCACACTTAAGTGTTTTCGATGTTTTCAACCAGGACATAAATCGAATGAATGTCCACAAAGGCAGCAGATTCACCTAGCGGAAGGCGAAGAGGATGAGGAACAAATAACAGCTGATTTGGAAGATGATTGTGAAACAGAGGATATTCAAGCCGATGAAGGGGAGCCGCTGGTTTGTGTCATGGAGAAATTGCTGTTAGCCCCACGCCAACCCGCTAATTCACAACGGCATGCTATATTCAGGACTCGTTGCACTATCAATGGGAAGGTGTGCGATCTATTAATCGACAGCGGATGTACGGAGAATGTCATATCCCGAGCGGTGGTACAAAATCTGCAGTTAAAAACAGCTAAAAATCCTAATCCTTATAAGATAAGTTGGGTAAAGAAGGGCATGGAGATAAGTGTCACGGAGTCTTGCCGAGTGACTTTCTCCATTGGTAAACAATATATTTGTGAGGTGCTATGCGACGTTTTGGAAATGGATGTTTGCCACCTAATATTGGGGAGACCATGGCAATTTGATGTAGGCGCTACTTATGACTGCAGGGCTAATGTATACTCCTTTGAGTGGAAGGGCAAAAGGCTCCGTCTGATCTCCAACTCGGCAGAATCAAAAGTTCAGCAAACAAGGTCAACAAAACAAGCAGCCTTGCATATGGTAACCGGATCTGTATTGCTTCACTGCTGGAGAGAACCGAACCCAATGTTTGCCTTATTGGTAGCAGAATCCAATCCTGATACTCCCCAACAAAAGTTGCCCAATGAACTCTACAAATTGCTTCAACAATATGAAGATCTCACACCTGAGGAGCTGCCCGCTGAATTACCGCCGCTCCGCAACATCCAACATCAAATAGATCTAATACCCGGTTCGTCATTGCCCAACCTTCCCCATTACAGGCTCAGTCCGAAGGAGCAAGGTATTTTACAAGACTTAATAGATCAATTGCTGGAGAAAAATTTGATCCAAACGAGCATGAGCCCTTGTGCCGTACCGGCGCTCCTAGTACCAAAAAAAGATGGAAGTTGGAGAATGTGTATAGATAGCCGGGCCATTAACAAAATAACGATCAAATATAGATTTCCGGTACCACGTGTTGAAGAGTTGATTGACCAGCTTATGGGAGCTACTATTTTCTCCAAAATTGACCTTCGCAGTGGCTATCATCAGATTCGAATACGTCCCGGAGATGAATGGAAAACAGCATTCAAGACCCCACAAGGACTATATGAGTGGAAGGTCATGCCGTTCGGACTGTGTAATGCCCCCTCTACGTTCATGAGGATGATGACTGAAATCCTTAAACCATATATGGGCAAGTTCTGCATTGTGTATTTTGATGACATTTTGGTGTATAGCACTAATTGGCAGCATCACTTACATCATTTAACAACCCTTTTTGAGGTCTTAAGGCAACAACGATTATTTATTAATCGGCCTAAATGTGACTTTGCAGTTCCTAAAGTCTCATTCCTTGGATTCATAATTTCAACCGAAGGAGTACATATGGATCCAAGCAAAGTATCTGCAATTCTTGATTGGCCGGTTCCACAATCTTTTTTTGAAGTTCGGAGCTTCCATGGATTGGCGAATTTCTACCGCAAGTTTATCAAAAATTTCAGCATTATCTTAGCACCTGTCACTGAATGCTTGAAATCAAAGACATTCCATTGGACAGAAGAGCAACAACAAAGCTTTGAAACCATTAAACAGGCAATCAGCTCGGCCCCAGTGCTTGCCCTTCCTAATTTTGACAAGCTGTTTACTGTGGATACGGACGCCTCCTCTATAGGTGTCGGAGCCGTCCTAGCACAAGAAGATAGACCAATTGCCTTTTTTAGTGAGAAACTGTGCCCAGCTCGACAGAAATGGTCAGCTTACGAACAAGAATTCTATGCTGTCATTCGGGCACTTAAGCAGTGGGAGCAGTATTTATTACACCGAGACTTCATACTATGTAGCGACAACAAGGCTTTACAATATATAAATAGTCAAAGAACAGTAAACCGTATGCATGCCCGCTGGTTGATGTTTTTACAGAGATTTTCATTTACGATAAAGCATAAGCCGGGCGCTGAGAACCGGGTGGCTGACGCCCTTAGCAGAAAACGAATTCTGCTTACACAACTGCAAACCGAACTCACAGGATTAGAATATCTTAAAGAACTCTATGAGGAGGATCCGGATTTTAGTGACATATGGAAGCGTTGCCAGGAAGAGTTCTGCTTTGAAGACTATTCTATCAGACATGGCTATTTGTTCAAAAAAAATCTTCTTTGCATCCCTGTTTCATCCTGGCGACAACAAATCATACGTGAAGTCCATAGTGGCAGCCTTGCAGCACACGTGGGACGAGACAATACACTTCAGCAGCTTCAGGCTCGTTTTTTTTGGCCACGGCTCAGGCGGGATGTAATTCGCTTGGTGGACAGCTGCCCAATTTGCCAAGTTTATAAGGGCGGAGCTCAAAATACAGGTCTTTATATGCCGCTGCCGGTGCCAAATTCAATATGGGAAGATCTGAGTCTAGACTTCATTTTGGGCTTGCCAAGAACCAAGCGTGGCAATGACTCGATCATGGTCGTTGTGGACAGGTTCTCTAAAATGGCTCACTTTATCTCTTGTAAGAAAACTGCAAACGCCCTAAATATTGCAAACCTTTTTTTTAATGAAATTGTACGTTTACACGGCCTACCGAGGAGTCTTACATCTGATCGCGACGTCAAATTTATAAGTCATTTCTGGCGCGAACTTTGGAAAAGGTTGGGTACCGACCTTCGACTTAGTTCGGCATACCACCCCCAAACCGATGGGCAGACGGAGGTTGTGAATCGTACATTGGGCAACATGCTACGGTGTCTGGTCCGTGACAATCCAAAGCAATGGGAAGAAGTCTTATGTAAGGCAGAGTTCGCATACAACTCAATGGCAAACCGCTCTACGGGTAAGTCACCTTTTAGTATTGTTTATACTAAACAACCTAACATTGCTTTGGACATCACCATTCTACCAAAATGTAAGTCCGCCGCTGCTACAAATTTCACTGATCGGTACTCGGAGATGCTAGCTGATGTTCGCCAGCAAATTATCAAGGCCAATCAACAATACAAGGTAGCTGCTGATGCTCACCGCCGACAAACAACATTCAATGTAGGGGATCTAGTCATGGTAAGGCTTCGAAAAGGACGATTTCCGCTAGGGACTTACAACAAGCTGGCACGGCGCAAGTTGGGACCTGTACCTATTACAACAAAAATCAATGATAACGCATATACCGTTGGTCTACCTATTGATTGCAATACATCCTCAACTTTTAATGTTTCAGACATTTGGGCCTATAAACCTGCTGACGACGCCGTTATCTCAATTAGCTCGTCGGAGTCGAGCTCTTCTGAAGCTGGGGAGGACTGATGCAGAGCACGTTAGCTCAGGGATGCCAACAGAACATCTTACCTTCGCTAACAAACTGTGTCGTTCTCCATGATCTTATTTTTACCTTTTAGTTATATTTTACTAATTTCTGCCTGCATTAGTACTATTAGTCCTTTTTAGAAAATATTTCAGTTATAGCAAAAGGTAATGAGAAAGCGGGAGGGGGGAATAGATATACTGGAAGAAGGAGAATTGGACGGGACTTTTTAGCTTTTCTTATAGTAAGAAGAAGTTTGGAAGGAGTTCTTAGTAAAGAACTTGGTTCTTTTTCGTTTCTTTTGGCTTGTGTTATTGCAGGTGACGGAGCACTACATCACTGCAGAGAAAAATCTGAAGTATCTGCAGCTAATGAAATTGATTTTTTCGTTTTTGGGAATGGAGGTATCTATTCATTATCATCCCCAAAGGAGGTGTATGGCGGCGAAACTAATCCCTCGGTGGGCCTACTAGCAACCAACCTCACAGGTGCAGGGCCACACAGTTATTTTCTCCCCACTTAAGGAGTCGCGCCGCATGAGAGATGAATTGAACATGATTGGGGGTTCCCAACGACGCTCGTCCACCAACTCAGCTAAGCCCGGTGGGATAATTTAATTGATCATGTTGATTGTATGGTACTTATCTTTAGTCGATTCACCTTTCTAAGTTTTACTTAGGCTCCCTTTGGGTTGTTTTCTTACTGTCTTTTAAATCATTTTTTTAGTATAAAAATTTTAATTTTTGTACTGCTGAAAGCAGTCCCAAATGAAGATTTAGGTTCTTAAGATTTAATTTTAAATATGTTTGGAGTACTATCACCCCTATTTATATCTTTATTTGTAAGTGAATCAACCGTTCGACAAATTATGCATGAGATGGTTTGATTAAGCTCGTTTGTGATTGTTTGATTAACACATCAAATAAATTTGACCAACTTGTATCTCAGTTCGTTCGTGATCATGAATAATATCATTTAAAGTTCTAGAATAAACTTGTAAAGAAACTTAATTAGGACTCAAAAAAATACTAAATATTTTAATTAATATTTAATTATCCTAATTACTAATAAATTGGTATTATTGTTTAGTCCCACATCATTTGCGAAATTAGTACTACTTAAAATGTAGTTCCAAGCTCATTTGTGCGAGCTTGTAACTCACATGGGGGCATGCGAGTAGTTTGGATGATTACTCCTAGACTTCGAGTTGGAGCTCGATCTTATTAGGTGGATTTTAAGGTTCATTTTAAAAGTTCTTAAACTTGCTCACAAAATAAACTAATTTTAAATAATTTTCCCAAATGAGCTTAAACTTGAACGGTTGGAAAATTTCTATTATGAGCTCATATAAATATTAAATTATACATTATGTGTTATCTTGTTTTTAAACCTATAAAATTATGATCATGGTAAAGATTATTTATTATTTGATTTTTGAGACATCTCATTAACTTTATGTATGAAATTTATTATGTGTAGAGATCAAATATTTTAATTTTATTTTTATGATGAATTAAAATAATATAAATGCACTCAAATATAAATATAATCATTTTCTTCAGTCTAACAGTAAAAAAAAAACTCTCTCTCCAGAAATCCTTTTTAGATTGGAAGGCTGAAAATCCCAATTTTTTTTCAAAAAAAAAAAAAAAAAGAGGATCGGACTAGCGATGTTGTCAGAGTTTAAGGAAATATAAATGCTTTTTTTTTTTGCGAACGGGGTAACCACTTGCTACCACTCCGAAGGGAGCGCTTAGAGGCATAACTAATCCCGCGGCGGAACCTAGTGATGCCACCAACCGGCATCGGACTCACACTTGCTTTGCCCCCATGAAAGAGGCGAGGCCGTAGTAGAGGGGAATCAAAAAATATAAATGCTTTTGAAATCGTAATTTTATATTAAAATAATATGCATGATTTGAATTTCATATTTTCACATATTTTTTTCGACTAAATAAAATTTATTTTCAAATCCTTTACTGTTTTCATTTCTATTGCGTTCTAGAACATTCACAGTGAAGAATCAAATCTAGCATACACATAAATAAAAAAAATTACAATAGTCATTAAAATTCTTACCGAAAAATTTAGAAAGAAAAAAATATAGGATTTTTATATTTTTTTCCATTAAAATAATTTTACTAGCATATCGCGTTGGTTTTTACAAATGATATTCTCCCTCATAATTGAGGAATACATTTATATAATGCATTAGACATTCACTGTGTGAGATGAAATCCATGATAAAAGTTGTAAAAAGCTTGAGATATTCGAATTGTTTCTCAATATATCATTTATGATATGTTTAATAATTCTCTTTTAAAAAGAGGAGACCAAAATTAAGAAGTTTAGTATAGTTTTAGGGTTGATGCTAGGAAGCAGAGTTGGCGTCGACATTATACGTTGACCTTATTGGTGATATAATGCATCGTGTTATGAGTGATGATTTGCAAAGAAAGTCTGCAAGTATTAGCCTTGGTATCAACAACGTGCATAAATTTTATAGGTAATGTCATGTGTCAACGGTGTGTATTAGCTTTACACGTGTAGGTGTGTGATGCATTGGTGCGATTATTAGCTAATGGTTGTGATCTTGTCCTTGTGGTAGTGGCTGTCAGGCTTCTATTATTACTCCCCCACAAGATGACGACCTAGTTGGACGGTGAGCTTGTGTCGAAGCAGCTGAAAGCGAGGAGTTGAGAGAGGCTTAGTTAGGATGTCAGCTAACTGATCTTTTGTAGTGACAAGAATGATGCAAATTGTTTGAGAGTGAATGTGATCTTGAATGAAGTGGTGATTAATCTCTATATGTTTGGTCATGACATGAAAGACTGGATTGTTGGCAAGTGCGATGACTAAAGTGTTGTCGCAGCGTAGATTTGTAGGATGTTGAGGAGAGATATGAAAATATTGCAGTAGTTTGCGAAGCCATATGATATCTATTGTCGCTGCTGCTAAGGCTCTGTATTCTGCTTCGGTTGATGATCTGGCAACTGTATGTTATTTTTTAACACTCTAAGAGAGAGGAGTATTACCTAGAAATATGCAATAGTAGAGCGACAAGTTTGCTTGTTGCTAGCCAAGTCAGCATCCGAGAAGGATGTAAGGACGAGTGGTCCCTTGGAAATGGGAATCCCATAGTGTATGGTGCCCTAAATGTATCTCGGCAGGCATTTGAGTAAATAGGCATGTTGGGGTGATGGATTATGCATATATTGGCAAAGAATGTTGACAGTGTAGGGATCCAATGATTTGGCTGTAGATATGAGGATCAGATAGCATTGGATCGGTGGGAAGGTTTGCTAGTAGTTTAGTGCATGTAGGATTAGATATGGGTTTGCACATTTGCAAGCCAACACTTTTGAGAATGGAGGTGGCGTAGGTGGCCTGAGACATGAAATGGGATTGATGTAGGTTGGTAATTTGAATGCCCAGGAAATTGTTTGCCATTCCAAGGTGTTTTATAGCACAAAGTTGATTGAGTTGATGGATAAGATGAGAGATTATGGGTAGCTCAATGCCTATAAGGAGAATATCGTCTACATATATAAGAAGATAGAGCTGGCTGTTGTTTTTACTAAAGGTAAGTAGTGAGGAGTCGGCTTTACCATAATTAAACCCAAGAGATTTGAGATAGTTAGAAAATGTAGTAATTCATTGATGCGGTGCTTGCTTGAGGCCGTAAATGACTTTGCGAAGGAGGCAGACATGATTAGGATGAAGAGTGTCTTCAAATCCATTTGGTTGGGTCACGTAGATGGCTTCAAAATTTCCATGAAGGAAGGCATTGGCTACATTAGGTTCATATATTGGCCACTATTTGATGAGGGCGATAGTTAGAAGGGCTCATATGGTAGGGAATTTGGCTACTGGGCTGAATGTTTTAAGGTAGTTGATTCTATATTCATAGCACTGTCCTTGAGTTACTAGTCTAGCTTTGAAACGAGCTATAGAGCCATTGGAATGAAATTTGGAGTGAAATGTCCAGCGGTTGCCGAACACTGGAGTGTCTGGTGGATGTGGTACTAATGTCCATATACCTTGATGTTAAAGAGCTAAGAATTTTGCAGTCATTGCATTACGCAAATGGGAGAATTTTAGTGCTTCAATATAGGAGGTTGGGTCTGGTGGGTGTGAGGGATTGCTAGTGTCATGGAGGTGGAATAGATTGAGGATATGATGTGGTTTAAGAGAACCAGTTTTTAGTATGGTTATCATAGGATGAGATGAATACAACACTTGTGGTGGAGGCTGATTACTGTGTGGGAGGTGGGAGGGACTTCTGAGCTGGAATCTGGAATCTGCTGAGAGGATGGGAGATGGGTTTTGTTGTGGTAGTGGAGAGGTGGTGTTTGCTGGAGTGATAGGAGGAGAGTGTGGAGTTGTTGGAAAGGTGGTGGCAGCAATGTGGGAAGGAGCATACGGTAAGGTGTGTGAGGTGGGAGTTAGAAGATTGGGATTGTGATAGTGTAGGTGGCTGCCTTGATGAGGGGGAATTGTGAAAGGGAAAAGTGTTTTCATCAAAGGTAACATGGCGAGATAAGTAGATGAGGTTGGTAGTGGGATCCAAACATTTGTATCCTTTAGAATTGTTTGAATAATCGAGAAAAACACAGGAAGTTGATCTGGGAGCAAGGTTGTGGCGTTGAGCTGGAGGGAGCTAGGGAAAACAAGCACATCCAAATGTTCTCAAGATTGAGTAATCAGGTTGTTGCTTGTATAGTAGTTGGAGAGGAGATTTGTATAGAGTGGAGCGAGAAGGAAGCCAATTGATGAGGCAGGAGGCTGTTAAGATAGTGTCAGGTCAAAATGTATATGGGAGGGAGGCTGAGTGAAGAAGTGTTCTGGTGGTTTCAATGAGATGACGATACTTTCTCACGGCCAATCCGTTTTATTCCGATATGTAAGGATTGGATACCTGATGATGAATGCCGTTTAAATATTTAAAAATGAATATGTATTCGTTTAAATAATTTTAATTATTTCATAGCATAATTATCAAATAAATCCACTTATTATAATAATTTAAAATTTTAACTTAATAATTACGATTCCATCAAATGGGACAATTCTAACTTCCAATCAACACCAAACAGGAGTTAGGCAGCGGATGTCGTCCTTCCTAACGGCGACCTCCTCCTTTCAGTCATCTCCTTTTCTGTTCAAGTGATGACAAACCCGCCATTGCATTCCGCCATTGTCGCGGCCCCACAGAACACACTAAAGCCACCGACCTACCCCTCTTTCTCCCCCATCCTGTCGCGCACTCACTCTCTCTCTTCCTCCCGTCGCTTCTTTCACCGTGTCTTCTTCCGGCTTAACTCACATGCTATGTGCTATCTACCTTCTTCCACTCTCCTTAACTTAGCCCTTAAGAAAACGCTCTCTCTTCCTGTTTTCCTCCTATAAATATATAAAATCGAGCTCAAGAAAGCATAGGAAGATAATTCTTTTGTCTAGTCAATCCATCAACCGCCGATAAGCCAATTAACCAGGCTAATTTCGCCGTGGAAACCAAAAAGGTTGCAGCTTTCCTAATCCGTTCAAAGTTCGCTTCCCAGTCCGATATGTTCTCTTCTTATCTCTTGAAACCCATCCCTGGCAACTTGTTCAGTGAAGCAGTAGGAACCTCTACGTTCTTCACTCTCCTCTTATTCTCCCGATTCCTTCGCCTTGTATTCACCATTCGCTGAATTAGAGCAAAATTGAAATGGGGCTTAGCTCGAACCAAGTTTCTGTTGATATCCATCACTGGCCTCAGGTAGTTTGTTCTAAATGTGATAATTTTTTTTTTTGTGATATTGATTTTCTTTAATTCCAAGCTTATTGATCCGATAAGTTTCTATAAAGGGTGGATTGGGATTTCCAAAACCGGAGGGGCGCGAAGAAAAGCGGAACGCACCTCTGCTAATGTGCCCGCGGTGTGAATCGACAAACACCAAGTTCTGCTACTATAACAACTACAGCAGCTCGCAGCCGCGCCACTTTTGTCGGGCTTGCCGTCGCCATTGGACCGAAGGCGGTACTCTTCGCAACATCCCCGTCGGCGGCGGCCGCAAGAATAAACGCCGAAAGATTACAACCACCGCCACTTCATTCGCCGCCGCCGGGAATCCTATAGCGCCAGTCGTCGGAGAGATAAAAGATCCCATCTTTCCGGATATTCTCCGCCAGGTGCTACTCAACCAGCCGCCGCTGCCGCCGCTGGAATCGCCGAACATGGACACCATGGAAGGGTTCTTTGGTGCTTCGCTGCCGAAAACTTTTTTAACATTTACGGAAGATTTTAGTGGCGTGAGCTCCGGCTTGGCTTTGTCAGCAGGGGAAATTCCGTTTATGGCGGCGGCATCTACCTCCCATCAGAGTTTGAGCGGGGTCCAAGACGTCAGCGGTGGATGCGGCGATGGTTTATTGGGAATGATGGACGCCTCGACGGCTAGTATTTGGCTTAAGAAGGAGACGGTGTTTCCGGCGAGCTATTGGGATTTTTGGGATGGCGGTGCCGAGGATTTGAACGTTGGTGCCGTGGCGGAGACTCTGCTGCCGGAGTGACTCGGACTATAACTCGCAGCCTTTTGAAACTGTTCTATGCGGCTTCATTTACTGCTAAATGCATTATATGAATAAGGAGGAAGCTCTGCACTCGTCTTCCCTTGTTTTCTTGCTTATTAATTGTTCATGTAGTCATAGTTACTGGGCCTGAATTGTAGACATTCAATGTTGCCTTCTCTCTCTCTCTCTCTCTTCTATTAATCAAATTCAATATAAATCTAATAGTTAGATGAATGAAAATTAAGCGTATCAAAATAGGTTGACGGGTCAGATTCGAGTTCTTCTTGAAATTGATCCGATCTAAATCAAGTCAACATAAACCCGACCAATTTTGTAAATTGGTTAAAAACACTAACTCGAACTTGATGCATTAACCCGTTTAGTTAAATTTCTTTTGCATAACTTATTAGTTATAAAGTTTAGGATGTTTAATAATAAAATAAGAAGATTATAATCACAATCACAAAAAAAAAAAAAAAAAAAAAATGAAATGGGTCATTTTTGGGAAAAAAACGGGTTTATGGGTTAACCCCAGCCTGACCGGTTTAATAAAAAGGTCGAAAAATTCAATCCGAACCCAACTCGTTTATCGAACAGGTCTACCCAAATTCAAATTTTTTTTGGGGTCAAGTTGACATGTTGAATCATTTATTGACACCCCTAATGAAAACCGAAATGAGCTCAGCCTAAGAACCAAAAAAAACTATGACTGCAAAAGATGAGTCTACTACTCTACCACTATATGTTGACAACAAAAAACACTATGACTACCCTCATGGTTGTGCAAACCTTTTATTGCCATTCTGGCTGCACCAAATTTGATTTTCACCATAATGTATAGGGGCTGTGATTTTGAGTATATTAAATAGAATTTGGAATCTTTATTAAAATTGCACATGTATAAAGTGCATAAGAATAAAATTTTAAAAAAATAAAAATAGATATTATAAAATATAAAATTATATTTGTTGCATCCTGGAATATTCGCGACGATAGAGAAATATATAGTTTAACGTCTTAGCATTGTACGAAGATCCAGCACGCAGTCAGATAAGAGAGAGGGTGTTGCATTCATACGGGACATCAGAGTTTTTACATAGAAACCCTTGAAAAAGGGAAAAAATCACGGGGCCTGGCCCAGTTTGAATGAATCCACTAGTAATTGCAATCGATTACAAATAAGGCTCTTCCTTGGAAGAAGGCCTTGGCTTGATGTCACAAATATACATCATATAGAACGCATTACGTGGTGAGAGTTATAATAATCAACACAGACATATTTATTTGGTTGGCAGAACCATAGTCGATAGGACAGGGGTCGGAAAGATCATAATAGGCGATGGAGATCAGAAGGTCCGTAGTCGGCTGGAGACAAGGGTTAGAAAGACATTTGCCTGGCGTGGGAGGTTAGAAGGACTGTAGTCGACAGAAGACCTAGGTCAAAAAGACTGTTGTCTAGCAATGGAGGTCGGAAGGGCCGTAGTCATCAGAAGACCTAGGTCAGAAAGACCGTTGTCTGGCGAGGGAGGTCGGAAGGACCATAGTAGGCGACGGAGGTTGGAAGGACCGTAGTATGACTGGGTATAAGTCCGGTAGAAGTGCGGGTCTCAGGTGGTGGTCCGGCAGGAGTGCGGGCCTCAAGTTGTGGTACGGCAGAAGTGTGGGCCTCAGGTGGTGATCCGGCAGGAGTGCGGGCCTCAGGCGGTGGTACGACAGGAGTGCGGGCCTCAGGCGGTGGTACGACAGGAGTGCGGGCCTCAGGTGCTGATCTGGCAGGAGTGCGGGCCTCAGGTGGTGGTTCGGCAGGAGTGCGGGCCTTAGGTGGTGGACCAGCAGGAGTCCGGGCCTCAGGTGGTGGTCCAGCAGGAGTCCGGGCCTTAGGTGGTGGTCCGACAGAAGTGCGGGCCTCAGGTGGTGGTCCGACAGGAGTCCAGGCCTTAAGTGATTGTTCGACGGAGTTGAGGACGTCAGGCGGTGGTCCGACGGAGCTCAGGGAGTTAGGCAGTGGTCCGGCGGAGCTGAGGACGTTAGGTGGTGGTTCAGCGGAGCTCAAGGTGTCAGGAGGTGGTCCGGCGGAGCTGAGTACATCAGGTGATGGTCCGACGGAAGTCCAGGCCTCAGGTGGTGGTTCGGCGGAAGTCCAGGCCTCAGGTGGTGGTCCGGCAGAGCTCCGACATCAGGCGGTGGTCCAGCAGAGCTCCGACGGTGGTCGAGGAGGAGCAAGGAGGCAAGAGCGATCTCCAATCTCTCTCTTTTCTCCTTAGGATTAGGTGCCCCTTTTTAAGAGGAGAGGGGCTCTATTTATAGATTTTTGGGAGTGGCATGACCCGTAAATAAGAGGAAGATCAAGAGTAATTAGGGAGTGGTTTGAATGGATGGCCGATGTTGAATCCCTTGAATGTGGACCGTTTTGTTGGATATTTGAAGGTCTTAGAAATATCAGAATTTGGCAATCTTGGGCTCAATGGATTCGTCTCGTTGAGCCGCTCGATTTGACTATAAGCATATCATGTTTGGAACCGTTTGGTAATCCAATTTGTGGTTCAAACCTTCCAATAGAGCTTCGGCCCCTTGATTTGGACCCATTTGGGCTCGGATTGAGTCGAATTTGGTGTCTTTAAGTTTCGTTCAGTTTGACTCACTACAGGAAATTCTCCCATTACCGGCGGATTTCCGGCGGAAGAATTGCCGGCGGATTTTCCGGCGGATTTCCGACGGACTATTTGGAAAAATTTCCGACAAATTTTTAAGCAGATTTTCCGGCGGCTTTTCTGGCGGATATGTTTCCGTCGGAATTTCCGGCGGATTTTTAGGGGGCTGCGTGCTGAGCGCGAGGCAGGCGGGGTGGGGCGCGCTCGGGCTGCGCGCTGGGCGGCCTGCTGGCTTGGGCTGAAGCGGGTTTTTTTTAAGCAGTTTAATTTATTCCAGCGGATCTTTTCCGCCGGAGAAAATTTTTGGCAGATTTTTTCCGTCGGAGAAAATTTTTCGGCGGATTTTGTTCGACGGAAAAATTTTCCGACGCTCGATTTACCGTCGAAGACATTTTCGTCGGAAATCCGCCGGAAAATTCAGAATTTTCCGTCGAAAATTCCGCCGGAAATTTGCGAGTTTACTGTAGTGACTATAAATTTGCTGAAATCAGAGTTCAGATGGTCCCATATTTAATTTCGGAAGTTCCCAACTTGATTTTGCCTCGAGATTCGTGCCTGATCAGGATAACTTTTTGATGATGTATCAATATTTATTTACTTATATGAATTAATAAGTTAATCAATAAAAACAATTATAATAATCATTTACATCAATATAATAATGATCATTTATGTCAATATCAGTTCATAATCATTTATGTTAATTGAGTTTTAAAAATTAAATTAAAATATTGTGTGCATGTCGATAGATTTTTTTAAATTAATAAAAAATATTTAGAAGATAACAAAGTTTAATTTTAATAATAAATGTCACATTTTGTTGATAAATGCACACTATGGCCATCACAAACATATTTAACAGCATATTTATTCTTAAAAATTCGACCATTTCAAGATAAAGTATAATAATATCAAAACCTATTATACACATTAACTTAAGCGAGAGTGTTGGAGTTACATGAGATATTAAGCAATATTAACCAATAAAACAAAATAAATATATTTGGAAGGGGAATTTGGACTCACTATTTAAAATATAGATAAAAGGATAATAAGTCTGCTGCTATCTATGAAGTTCTTCATTGATCTACAGAGTTAGCTTTAAATTTAGAAATTTTCTTTTTTGCTTCTTAATGTTATCCATAGATCTCCAATGACAACTATAAATAATTGTTAGAGCGCTTAATTACCCAAAAACACATATAAAGGGAAGAGAGTTATTTCCATCATGAGAAAAATGAATGATTTCAGCTCAGCTCCTTGAGGGTTGTCATCTTTGCACTCCAAAGTAACAACAGATGAGCAAGCAGCTGACAAAAATATATATCAAATTGAGTCATCTAAATGATATCTACGACAAGAATTTGTGGCTTGTAATGAAAATTAGACTGAAAATAAGCAAGAGATCTATCTACGTTATTGTACAGATGCAAAAATAAGCATACTCGTCATTAGAGTCGCTTGAATCGGTGAAAATACAGAGGAAAACAAATTACTACAAAGTCTAAGACAAGCTAAAATCTAATTACAATATAAAAAAATATAAGGAATGATATATATAAAAAAGATATTCATAGTTGTTAATTTCAAAATTAGTAAAAAACACTACATTTTTTGAGTCAAAAGAATGATATTTAATCAACCCCAGAAAATTTCTCAGGAAATCTATTTAAATTTCTATTAATGATCTAACGATCTGATTATTGAGATTAAATCCCATAATTCAATTCTAAGAGGCTAATCTGAAATAACTAAATACATGATATTTACATTAAATATCTCTAACCAGAAATTACATAAATGAAAACTCAATAATGAAAATATTTATTTATTATCTATAGTTATTGATATTATTTTAATTATATATCAACATATCAAAGGCACAAGTTAAAGGAAGATCACACATGCATTAAGCTGTCTCTAATAAAAGCTGTATTAAATCACTCTTAAAATGGTGACTATCAATCAACTTTTCATAGAAAATAAATCTAAAATCTCTAGATAAAAAAATATGAATTTCGCATTATTAATACTAATCATACATTTAAATATTAGGATTTAATATAAAGATCATCATAAATTTAAAGGTTGGAATTCAATATGAGATGTATTACAAATCATTTTTATAATTATAAATATATGAATATTAATTAATAAATTATATTATTAATTTCTAGGATAGGTATTAATTAAAAAATAATGAAAATTAATAAATCAATTAATCCAAATTTAATATAAAAATAAATGCAATTAAATGCAACAATTTACTCTTAAATATAATTAATGTAAATAAACTAAAAAAATGTCATGTATTTAAATAAATAAATGAAGTTAATACAAAAATAAATTAAATGTACAAATAAAATGAAAGGTTGAGATTTATATTTGATAAATTAAATGGAATGCTAGAATTGCTTTTGGGTAGAAGCTCGAGCGCCTTTTATAATAGTAGTAAACCGTTAATTAGTTTTACGGTTTCTTAAAGCCGTAAATTAGAATTACTGTTTTGCTCTTTTTCGAAATAATATCTGACTCGACTCCTTTGCCTAATTTTAATTATTAACCTGCTCATTTTCAAAATTTGTCCTAATCATTTTACACTTTCTATTTTACTCATACATTTATTTTTAGCCATTCAAAAAGCCCCTTAGTTGGTAAGTGGATTTGAGCTCCTAAGGGCATCTCCAACCGAAAATCTCATTTTTCACTCGAAAATGCAGTGAAACTCAAAAATGTCGTGATTCATCTCCAATCGAACTCCATTTTGCACATTTCTGCGAAAGTAACCGTCTTTCTCCTCTTTCGCGCGTTTCTTCGGCAATCC
The DNA here is from genome assembly GCA_019925795.1 of Dendrobium chrysotoxum. NCBI lineage: Eukaryota > Viridiplantae > Streptophyta > Magnoliopsida > Asparagales > Orchidaceae > Dendrobium > Dendrobium chrysotoxum. The sequence goes on along the minus strand of CM034315.1, from coordinate 85,463,897 downwards.
GGTTGAGACAGAAAAATCGCGTAGGTGAACAGTGCGACGCCAATATTGACGTCGCACTGTTCATCCTCCACCGATTAACGATTTTTTTGTCGTTCGAATGGAGCAAATCAGCTACGCCTAGTTGGAGTTCGGCTGGTGACGCCCCAAGTAACTTTGGCGTTAAGCATGCACATCATGTAAACTTAATTTATTTGAAAAACTTACAGACCCATTCATTTTACTAAATTAATAATTACAACTCTTTCTACTAAATTAAAATTTATCAAGCACTCCTCTCTTGCCTTCATTCCTCTCCAAATTTCAATAATAATAAAAAAAAAACCTTAAAGATCTATAGCTAAATTTCTCAGTCAACAACCAATATAGCATTGGAACCAGCAAGCAATCAATCCGATAAATACCTCAATCATACAATAAAACTGAAAATACTAAATGTCTTCAAGAACAGAAACTGAGAACAGATCAAGCGAAGAAGATGGATCGTCGATGTTGGCTGGAATCCGTAATTATGTCTATGGGTAGGAGCTCATGCCAATGGAGGGCTCCTTGGCGATGGTGACATCGCGAGCCTTGCAGAAGGATATGTAGTATATCTCCGATAGAAGTGCTGTGAAGAAGACGAAGGCAGCACCGGCGCCGAAAACGCCCTTTCGCAGCGTTTGGCAAGACGGCGGATTGTCCACGAACAGCGTTCTGTACTTGGTGTGGTATGCGTTCTCCACCGATCCCGCCAGCAAGCAAGACTCAGCTATAACGAACGTCACCCTTTATTTTACACACAGATCAGTCAAATACTCGCAGTTGCAAACAGATCATGATTTCTAAATGAACTGAACTGAATTGATCTGTTAGGACGACTAAAGAGTTTTGTAAAGTTTGTTGCAAATTTAGGACAGAGAAAGTAACTTCGCTATTCTAGTCTTAAAAATCATCTTTTCACCGCAATAGTTTCTAAAAAGCTATGTCTGTTTGGGGGCTTCTGCAATGTTTTATAAAGTTGATTGTGAAGCTGCTGTTGAGAAAGGAATTTGATTTTTATGATTGTAAAAAATAGTTTTTCATCATAAAAATTTCTAAGAAGCAGTAAGAAATTAGCGAGAAAATAATAACCAAACAAAATTATAATTGCTATCTGAAAAACAAAGAAGCCAGAAAGCTGACTTAAACAGATCCTCAATTGTGATTGCTGCTTGAAAATCAAAGTAATTAGAAAACCCGCAAATAAACTCTTAATTTATTTGAAAGTGAGTGTAATGTAAAATTTTTCTCTCAAATAACTTTTTAAAAAAATAAGAGTCTGTTTGGGATAGCTTCAGCTTCTTGTAAAGATGGTTCTAAAATTGTTACGGAGAAAGTAACTTTTTTCAGTTTTTTAAAAGTTGCTGGAGAAAGTAGTTTCCTAGCACATAATATTTTTGAAAGCAACGAGAAATAGTGCCTGAATATAAATTATGATTGCGGTCTTAAAAGCAAATTAGTAATAAAATTGTTTCAAAGGAAGCCTAAGGCCTAGTTTGTTTGAGCGTTTTTTTGCCTTCTCCATTTAGAAACGGAGGAATTGTTTTTTTACTGATATTTGTTTGTGACACTTTTGTAGAAATATTTTTTAAAGAACTGTATTTTTGTACTGTTTTTAAAAACTTTAGGGTATTTACTTCTCTGTTTGAAAACTCTATTTTCTCAACTAACAGTCCTAAGACTATTTTTTAGAAAAGGAGCATAGCTGCTGTGTTATTTTACATTGGAAAATGGTAAGAAAGAATCACCAAGAGGAGAGGAATAGGATAAGCGCGCAGAATCGAGGGCCGCCAGGGTGTAGCGCACGGCCACAACATAAGCACTTGCTGGCGACAGCAACAACAGCCTGACTAACCATTAAGAAAAGCAGCGCACCCACGCCATAGCCAGTGGCGATGTCTGAATCATAAACGCAATAGGTGTAGTTGTTCTCTGCATCTGGCACCACTCTAGCCTGCATTTGCACGTATATATACATACAAATCTCAGGAAAAAATATTATGCAGTGCAACAGATTGAGCACATTAGGTGATTGCAGCTTACCGTGCTCCGCCGTTGCTCGGCGGCCATGGCGAGAGCGAAGGCGATGAGGTTGAAGATGAAGATGAGAACCAGAACCAGAATAGACGCCATGAGGATTGTTGGGAGATGAAGGGGGGAAGAGAGTGCGATATAAGGGAGGCTATGTGTGGTGTGAGGTTAAGGGAGGAAGTGATGTGGACAGAGCACCTGAAAGAATTCTAGTAAAATAACTTTTGCTGCTGCTGCTTTATCTTGAAGGAATTATATAGTTGGTGATGATGGTTGAATAAATTGATGAATTAACTGTTTTTGGTTAGGTAATTTTTGTTGGAGGGGAAAGGAAAAGAATTTTATTAGAGTATTTTGATCAAAATTTAATTATGATGATATTAAGGTTTTATTTGGGATAATTTTTTTAATGCTTTATAAAGTTGCTGTAGAGAAAATAATTTTTTAAAAACTATTGTAGAAAGTAGGTTTTTAGTACAATTTTTTTTAAATAATAACAACATCAAGCCTCTATTCTACTACGTGGGATCAACTGCATGAATCTTTTTTCTCCATTGTATTCTATTAAGAGTTAAATTCTCATTTAAATCTAATAAAGAAAGGTAATTTCTAATATTTTCTAATCAAATCTTTTAGGTCTACCTCTACCTTTTTTAACATAGGCTAAATCTAATACATCTACTCTCCTAATAGAGTCATCAGAGGGCCGCCGTTTTACATGACCAAATCATCTAAGACGACTCTCTCTAATCTTATCTGCCACATGAGTTACTCCAACTTTTTCACAGATGTGCTCATTTCATATCTTGTCTCTTAAACGCAACAAAAAAATTATGGCCAATCATTAATTATAATTATGGCCTGAAATGCAAAGCATTTAAAAAGCTGTATCAAACGAAGCATAAATTATTTGATTTGATTAAATATAAATGTTAATTAAATTTTACAGCATTAATCTCAGAGCAAAAGTAAAAGGTTTAATATTTATTTTAATTTAAATTTAATTAAGATGTTTAATCTAATTAAAAAAAACGCTCACCTCAACTAATAATTCACTTTGGATGTTGCGCAAAGAAATTTATTGAATAAGAATGCACTAATTATGTTTATACCTTGCGTCCGGACATCTGCAGGGTTTTATTTTATTAATTATTTTTGTGAAAAAGGCAAAGTCAGGACGACAGGACCCATCGTGGTAGTTGTACCCGTTGGGTGGCGGATCAGAGAAGGAAGGTGAGATGCAGAAAGCTCAACTCCACTATAGTAGGCTGGCTTGGCTTCTCTTTTGTACAAATGATATATGCTGTGGAGGGTAAGGCTACAGTTTTCTTATCATAATTTTTATTTTGATTATTATTTTTTAAAAAAATTTATACTAAGAAACTGCTTTTAGTAACCATTTTAAAAAATTACTTTATCTACAGCTGTTTTATAAAATAGTAAGAAAACTGCTCTAAACAAAGCCTAAGTTCAATGAAGAGACTTATAACTCTTTAATGTTGAAGGATGATCACACAAAGGGCTTATAACATCTCAAGGTGAGTCTTATAATCCAAATAGATCGTCCACACTTAATCCTTATCTAGCAAATCAAAATTGAGGGGGGCAAAAATCATCACAAGCCTTCGACCATGGATCATTAATGTAACACTCAAAACTTATTTGTATATGTGATCATTGAAGATTTGAGTCATCGATAGTTGAAAGATGACTCTGATATTCTTATGATTAAAGGGCATCACTTTATAGTAATTTTCTAAGATTATCTTGATTTGATTGTAACGGAATGAGCCATTTATATCAAAATATATGTATATAGGGTGAGGCTATGACAATCATTGGCTCTGAAATAAGTGGTGAAACATCCAGCTAATTTTCATGGTTTTCTAGAACATATTTTCATCTTCAAGACAGCCAAATTTGATCTCCTGTAAACAAAACCAATTAGGTTCCAAGAAGTAGCAAAAGCAAATCTAGTTCAATAACAACTATATGAGCGACGGGAAATTATCCTGTGCGGACACCAGACCGTTTAGAGGCAAATCAGAATATGTCATGTCATCCAATACACAGCAATATACAACACCAGTACACAATAAAAAAATGACATAGCGCATCCTAATTCGCCTCTAAACTGCATCCGGTGTCCGCACATTGCCTTTTTTTGCAAATTGGGAGAGTTTTTTGAGCAAAGGATGAAGGAGAAACCACTGCCAGACATTTTTCATTGTTAATATCATGACTTTTTCACAAAGGCTAAACACAATGCATACATGAAGCAAATCTTTGAGCAGACTGTCCACATACTGATTACATCAAGCTTTGTGAGCCTAAAATTTCTGGCCATGAATTTAGGTGAAAAAGGTTTCATTCTTCTTTCCAGATGCGGCCGGTTATTCGAAGCTTGAGCTCCTGGTGGTTTCCGCCGGAGAAGGACAAGGCCATGTTTCGATGGATGATCAGACCATCATGGTTGTTTCTGACCTTCTTGTGGCCATCCCTAATGCTCCTAGGCACCCCTTGCCACAACAGTTTGCGTCCATTTCCACCCACTTCTAAGCTGTAACAGAACTTTTTTGCCTCATCATCTTCACCCATGAATCTCAAGAACGCCATGTAAACCGGAGCCATTTCTAATACAAATGCCTCAAAGTGAAGACAGAAGTGTTGGCCGAAGCAGTTGAAGACCTACCATAAATGCAAATGAAAGCGTGTAATGTTAGACTAGAGTGCATGAAAGAAAACCTGTAAATTAAGATGGGCCAAAAGGTTCCAATAGGATTCATATACGAAGTGATCATTGTGCAAAGAGAATTGTTCTTTTACATTAGTGGAACTACTGCGGCAGCCACCTCCATCTCATTTCAACTATCTGGTCGTCAGTTTTTTTTTTTCCCTCTAATTTCAAAAGAAATATCGAATGAATGAAGCTCCTGTTAGTATAAGATTTAGAAAGGAGTTGATTTACACAATCTTACCCTAACATTACACAAATATTTCCAAGATTCATATTATTAGTGGTGCACAATAAACAAAATGGGTTTTGATTCTTCAAGTGTTTGTATAGAGTAAAATAAATATAAAATATTTCTTTAGGGAATGTGGAATAACGAAGAATATCTCATATCATGTGTAATTTAATTTTTTCCAAATTGATTGAATTCAAAATGCAATACTCCCGCTTGACCCCGTTCATCAAGTTCTAACATTGTGAATGATAGATTTGCTGCGTCCTAGATCACTTTCGTCATGATTTGAGTTATTCCTACATGTACCATCCCTTGATGGAAGGAATATTGATGCAGTGCACGTTAAGACACCAGGACAGCTTACCGCCATTTTTGCATTCCCCACATCTTCCTTACTAATTCTATTATTATAGTACCACTACTATTTTTTGCTTGTTGCATTACTTATAGTAAATGCCATATCTCAGATGTTAAGAAAATAGGAAAATATATAGGGAGAACAATGGTGTAGATGAAACAGTTTTTGCAAAATATCAATAAACTCTCTGTTCTAGAACTGAAGCTTGCTCCAGCTATAATTTTCTTTTGAGTTTTTTGTTTCAGGTTTCTTCACCGGAGTCATTTGCTTCACTCTTGATCCGAGGGCCGCATCAGGTTAGTATCAGAGCATCATTGGCAGGATGACGGACAAAGGGAAGGAACCGGCTAGCGACGAAGCTCAGAGCCTTGAAACACTGTGGACAAACTAGTCCAACATCCTGCGACAACTTGAGGAGTTGTCGACCGAGGTACAACGCCTTTCCATTGAACTATGCCGGGAGTTCAATCTCAACGGTGCAAGGACTACACCCCATCAGCCTCATTGAGATCAAGCGTCGGCCGTTGATCCGGGAAATCGACGTGGGATGGGCCTTGACCACCAGCAGCGTCGAAACCACCAGCCACCTCAGGAATTGTCTGAGTCGGAGGAAGATATTCACATGCCGTGCGAAATAAATCAAATGGAATCTAAGGATAATGAGGAAGATATTGATTGTCGGCAACCATAGACACTGACGACATCCAGTTCATCACAGAGGGCATGCTGAATTTAAAGTTAAGGTGGATATTCCTTTTTTTGATGGGCATTTGCACATTGAGGATTACTTGGATTGGGAGAAGGCTGTTGAAATTTTTTTTTTTTGATTACATGGATATTGAACCAACTAAACAAGTTAAGTGCGTAGCATGCCGTTTAAAAAGTGGAGCCAGCACATGGTGGACTCAATTGTTACAGATGCGGCAACGAGAAGGAAAGGGCCCCGTGCGCAGTTGGACGAGGATGAAGCAGCTCCTACGTGCTCATTTTCTTCCCACAGATTATGAACAAATTTTGTGTATAAAATACCAACACTGCGTTCAAGGTAACCGCTCTGTAAACGACTATACCAAAGAATTTCACCGGCTCATAGCACGAAACAATCTAAATGAGTCGATGAACTAGTTGGTAGCTAGATATATCGGAGGACTCAAGGACAATATTCAAGAGAAGTTGGAATTGAACTCGGTGTGGTCTCTTTCCCAAGCGATCAATTTCGCTTTGAAGGTTGAAATGTAACAAAATCGACCTCGGCGACATCCACTAGAAATCTCACAAGATCACTCAAAAGGGGGCTCCACTCCACTAAAATTGGCTGCTAACGTCCCATCTCCCTCACAGGCAACTCAACCTCCTAAACAAGTTGCACTGCAACTGATAACAAATTTCAATCCAGGTTCAAGAACATAGCTACGAGCAACCCGTATGCCAAACCCTCCACACTTAAATGTTTTCGTTGTTTCCAACCCGGCCACAAACCAAACGAATGTCCCCAACAACAGCAATTACAGTTGTTGGAAAATGAGGAGGATGACAATTTGGTCCAGCCAACTAACGAAAATAGCCTAGAAACTAAGGATGTCGAAGGTGATGAAGGAGATCCATTAATTTGCGTCGTTGAGAAATTGCTAATCACCCCCAACTGATCCAGTGCATCTCGGCGAAATGCAATATTTAAGACGAGGTGCACAATTAGTGGCAAGGTTTGCGATCTTCTAATCGACAGTGGCTGTACCGAAAACATTATCTCTCGGTCGGTAGTTCAAGCACTCCAACTTAAGACAACAAAGAATCGACAACTGTAGTTGGGTCAAAAAATGCATTGAGATTCCAGTTATAGATATGTGCTAGGTGACCTTCTCCATTAGGCGACAATATGTTTGTGATGTATTGTGTGATGTCTTGGACATGGATGTTTTTCACCTGATCTTGGGCCGACCATGGCAGTTCGACGCAAGAGTTATGTATGATGGTAGAGCCAACACTTATTCCTTGGATTGGAAAGGAAAACATCTCAGGTTGTTGCCCACTACCCGTGAGAATAAGTTCCCAACTACTGACACCTCTTCTCCTGCAGTTATGCATCTTGTTTCAGGACCAAATTTATTGCTCTCGTGGCAGGACTCTACTCCATTGTAGGCAATAGTGATTACTGACCCTAACAATAAGCAAAATACTCACATTCCGAGTGAAGTCAGTAACCTCCTCCATGATTTCAATGAAATTTGCCCTCACGGCCTTCCTGCCACTTTACCACCTCTCCGCAAAATCCAACACCAAATTGATCTAATACCGAATGCAACCTTGCCAGGTTCAGTCCTAAAGAACAGCAAATCTGTTAGGCCGGCCCAGGAGGGGCCGGCTGGACCGGTCCTCGTTTACGCAAGGTGGAACCGGGCGGCAGGCGGAACCGGGCGGAACCATCTCCTGGGTCGGCTGGACCGGTCCTCGTTTACGCAAGGCGGAACTGGGCGGCAGGCGGAACCAGGCGGAACCATAGGGAGGGGCCGAACACGCGTGAGATTTGATTTTGGGAGGGAAATTTTGAATGGGAAGTGCTGATTAGGCAAATTGTAAAACTCCTTTATGGTTAATTAGGAGGATTGGGGGGAAAGGGGAGATTATCTTGGTTTTGAAAGAAAATTGAGATCTAGGGTTTTCTTGTCTTGGGCTCTTGGCGTTGCCGGAGATTTGGAGAGTCGTTCTTCCTCTCGGATCGAAGAACATTGTATCTTTATTTGCTTTCTTGCATTTACTAGTGAAATACAAGTGTTTGAGTGATTTTTCTTTCCGTTTCGCCTCAATTTTCTCTGGTTTTCCTGTGTTTGGCTGCTGTCCAAGACAGAAAACAGCAGTTTTCTGCTGTTTTACTTCCTCTAGATCGATAGGAATACTTGAATCCAAGTATTTCCTATCAAATTGGTATCAGAGCATCGTCGTGGGACCTTTGGCGGCTGAAAACCTGAAATTTCAGCGGGCTTTGGGAGCTTTCGAAGGAAGTTTATTTGTTGTTCGTGGAAGAAAAGATGGCCGGAAAGAAGGTGGAAGTGTTGGAAGGCGAGTTCGGACAACTGAAATCAGATTTGGAGGGAAAGTTCCTTGAAATCTCCACCAACAATGAAAGGTTGGAAGGGAGGTTTTCTGCTATGGAGGAGATGATGAAGAAACTGCTTGAAATGAAGACCAATCCAGCGACATCGGAAGTAAGAGAGACCACCGACGGCCATGACATCGGAGGAAATCCGAACCCACCCCGGGGGAGGAGGATGCCAGAGGTGGAGATCCTGGAAGGAGAGAACGACATGCCTCCTCTAGAACCGCTCTCTAGAGAGGAGATGAGCATGAGATATGACAGAAGGGGCGCTGATTTTGGTGGGAGAAGGGAGGAATTCCATCGCCGAGGTGCTGATTTTGAAGGGAGAAGGGAGGAATTTCATCGCCGAGGTGTTGATTTTGAAGGAAGAAGGGAGGACTATGATGAGGGATTTGGGTATAACCGCCGGAGGGATGATCGGGACACCTGGGGAGCACCTCCTCCTCGAGGATTGGGAGGATACGGGGGATACCGAGGATATGGAGGAGATCCCAAGGTGAGGAAACTGAAGATGCCCATCTTTGAGGGAGAGGATGGCCATGGATGGATATACAAGGTGGAACGGTACTCTGCCGTCAATGGGTTGACGGAGGATGAAAAGCTGACAGCGGCAGGTCTGTGTTTGGAGGGAAAGGCGCTGGCATGGTATCAATGGAGGGACAGAAGGGAGCCTATCCGGAACTGGAGAGAGTTCAAAGAATGCTTACTAGAGCGTTTCCGAGCCGATGGGGGAGGAGACTTCTACGAGCAATTCTTTGCCCTGACTCAGGAGGGGACCGTGGCGGATTACCGCGACAGGTTCGAGTTTTTGGCCAGTCGGTTGGATCATATCTCGGAGTCAGCTTTGGAAGGGAACTTCATGAAAGGGCTGAAACCAGAGATACGATCAGCAGTCAGAGTGTTGGAGCCGAGGAATTTAGGGAAAGCTATGGAACTGGCACAGTTGGTGGAAGACCAGAAGAAGTCAGAAAGGGGAGCCCGGGGAAATTATTCGGGGGGATCGTACAGAATGACGACCACCTTCTTACCTTCCAAGGGGCCAACCCCAGGGAGTTTGAAGGAAGTGCAGAAGGAGAAGATGGGAGGCGGAGGAACTGGAGGACAGTTCAAGAAGCTGACTGAAAAGGAGCTACAGGAGAAGAGGGCAAAGGGGGTGTGCTTTCGATGTGATGAGGAGTACATGCCGGGTCATAGATGCAAAGACCGGACTCTTCAGGTTCTCCTCGTTTGTGAAGATGAGGAAGACGAAGAGGGAGGAGGGAGTAGGTCAGAAGAGGAGGAGGAGAAGTTGCACCTGGATGTGGCAGAAGTCTCTTTAAATTCCGTAGTGGGATTCACCTCGAGTCACACTATGAAAGTTAAAGGGGTGATAGCTGGCCATGAAGTGGTAGTGTTGATAGATAGTGGGGCGACCCACAACTTCATTTCCACCCAAATTGTTGAGCTACTGGGAATGGAGTTAGTGGATACAGGGGGTTATGGGGTGATGATGGGCACTGGAAAGGTAGAAATGGGTAGAGGAGTTTGTAGGGGAGTGGTGCTGACTATTCAGGGAATACAGGTGAGGGAGGATTTTCTTCCCTTAGAATTGGGGAGTACAGATGTGATTTTGGGGATGAAGTGGCTGCAAATTTTGGGGGAGACCAAGGTGAACTGGGGAGAACTGCGGATGGAGCTGGTAGTGGAGGGGAGGAGAATGGTGATACAGGGAGATGTCGGCCTGTCTAGGACAGGGGTGTCTCTCAAGTCCATGATCCGAACCATCCAGGAGGTTGGGGGTGGATACTTGGTGGAGCTGCAGCGATTGGAGAAAGTCAGTGTGGGGGAAGAGGGAGACATTCCTCTTGAAGTGCAACCGGTCATACAGTAGTTCAGGGAGGTTTTTCAACCTCCACAGGGTTTGCCACCGCAGAGGGAGCTGGAGCATGCCATCACTTTGAAGGAAGGGGAGACCCCGATCAGCGTCCGCCCTTACCGCTACCCTCAGATCCAAAAGGATGAAATTGAAAGGCTGATCCGGGAGATGCTGGAGGCAGGGATCATAAGACCAAGTGTAAGTCCTTTCTCTAGTCCAGTCCTCCTGGTCAAGAAGAAGGATGGGAGTTGGAGATTCTGTGTGGACTACATGGCTCTGAATAAGGGCACTGTACCAGACAAGTTCCCAATTCCAGTGATTGATGAACTATTGGATGAGCTATTTGGGGCTGTGGTATTTTCCAAATTGGACTTAAAGTCGGGATACCACCAGATCAGAATGAAGGAGGCAGATGTTCCCAAGACCGCTTTCAGAACACATGAAGGGCATTATGAGTTTCTGGTAATGCCCTTTGGTTTGACTAATGCACCTGCTACTTTTCAATCTTTGATGAACAGGGTCTTCAAGCCGTACCTCAGGAAGTTCGTACTGGTATTTTTTGATGATATTTTGGTGTATAGCAAGACTGAAGGGGAGCATTTGGAGCACTTGAAGGCGGTTTTGGGAGTGTTACAGGAACATCAGTTACAAGCCAACTTGAAGAAGTGCAGCTTTGCCCAGACCAGTGTAGAGTACTTGGGACACGTGGTCTCCCAAGAAGGAGTGGCAGCCGATCAGAGTAAAATAGAAGCAATGCAGAAGTGGCCAATGCCTAGGAACCTAAAGGAGTTAAGGGGGTTCTTGGGGTTAACTGGGTACTACAGGAGATTTGTGAAGGGATACAGTGTTATTGCTTGGCCTTTGACTGAGCAACTGAAGAAGGATGGATTTTCTTGGGGTGAGGCAGCAACTCAGGCTTTTGAGAAACTGAAGGAAGCCATGACTACAGTTCCAGTGTTAGCACTTCCAGACTTCAGTCAGGTCTTTGTGGTAGAGACTGATGCGTCGGGATATGGGCTGGGGGCAGTATTGATGCAGAATCACAGGCCAATAGCCTACTTTAGTCAAGTGCTGTCAGCCAGGGCTAGATTGAAGTCAGTATATGAGAGGGAGTTGATGGCCATTGTCTTGGCGATTCAGAAGTGGCGGCCTTACCTTTTAGGAAGGCATTTTGTGGTCAGGACTGATCAGAGAAGCTTGAAATATCTGTTAGAGCAGAGGATGGTGACTGAGGAACATCAGAGGTGGTTGTCCAAATTATTAGGCTATGATTTTGAGATCCAATACAAGCCTGGTTTGGAAAATAAGGCAGCCGACGCCTTGTCCAAATATGTCAGGGAGCTTCAGGAATTAGCGGTATCAGTTCCATTGATGGTAGATTGGGGGGCCATCAAGCAAGAAAGCATGTTGAATGAAGATTTGAGAAAGATCAGGGAGGATCTGGGGAAAGAGAAGAATAGTCATCCTGGGTATTGCCTTGAGGGGGAGAGATTATTGTATCAGGGGAGGTTTGTGATGCCACGAACTTCCATACACATCCCCCACTTGTTGCAGGAGTTTCATGGCAGCGCGGTGGGAGGTCATTCAGGAGTTCAGAAGACGTATAGGAGGTTAGCATCGAAGCTCTACTGGAAAGGGATGCATAAGGATGTTGAGGAGATGGTGTCCAAGTGTGAGGTGTGCCAGAGAAATAAATATATGGCCATGGCACCAGGAGGGCTACTCCAACCATTAGCACTCCCAAATAGAGTATGGGAGGAAGTGTCCATGGACTTCATTGACGGCCTACCCCGCTCAGAGGGATTCACAGTCATTTTAGTTGTGGTAGACCGACTTAGTAAGTATGCCCACTTCATTCTCTTGCGACATCCTTACACCGCAGTGTCAGTGGCGGCAGCGTTCATCAGGGAAGTGGTTAGATTACATGGGATTCCTGAGTCGATTGTATCCGATAGGGACAAAGTCTTCCTCAGCCAGTTTTGGAGGGAGCTTTTCAGGATGCAGGGCACTGTTCTCAAGAGAAGTACCGCCTACCATCCACAGACTGACGGACAGACTGAGGTAGTGAACCGAAGCTTGGAGACATATTTGAGGTGTTTTGCTTCTGAAACACCACGGATGTGGGCGAGGTGGTTACCTTGGGCCGAGTATTGGTATAATACATCATACCATTCGGCTTCTCTAATGACTCCTTTCAAGATATTATATGGGAGGGACCCTCCGCATCTAGTGCACTATGGGAAAGGAAGCACATCAGTTTCTTCAGTTGAGCAATATCTGGAGGAAAGGGACAAGGTACTAGAAGAATTGAAGAGGCATCTTCTGAGGGCACAACAAATCATGAAAAAGCAGGCAGATTCACATAGGAGGGACATGCAGTTTGAAGTGGGAGAAAAGGTGTACCTAAAATTGCGACCCTACAGGCAAAGGACAGTTGCTAGAAGGGGGAACGAGAAGCTGGCACCGAGGTACTTCGGTCCGTATGAGGTGTTGGACAGGATCGGGGCAGTGGCGTATCGACTGAAGTTACCACCAACAGCCACCATACACCCAGTGTTCCATGTGTCCCAGCTAAGGAAAGCTATAGGGGGGCATGCAAATAGCGAGGAATTGCCATCTACACTGTCTGAGGATTTGGAAGTAATTTTAGAACCACTGGAGCTTGCAGGAGTGAGATCAGATAATGAAGGCAACAAAGAAGTGCTGATTAGATGGAAAGACCTTCCTGACTTTGAGGCGACTTGGGAGCCGTTGGAAAGAATGAAAGATCAATTTCCTTCATTTCACCTTGAGGACAAGGTGAGTTTTTGGGAGGGGAGTACTGTTAGGGCGGCCCAGGAGGGGCCGGCTGGACCGGTCCAAACCGGACCGGTCCTCGTTTACGCAAGGCGGAACCGGGCGGCAGGCGGAAGCAGGCGGAACCATCGGGAGGGGCCGAACACGCGTGAGATTTGATTTTGGGAGGGAAATTTTGAATGGGAAGTGCTGATTAGGCAAATTGTAAAACTCCTTTATGGTTAATTAGGAGGATTGGGGGGAAAGGGGGGATTATCTTGGTTTTGAAAGAAAATTGAGATCTAGGGTTTTCTTGTCTTGGGCTCTTGGCGTTGCCGGAGATTTGGAGAGTCGTTCTTCCTCTCGGATCGAAGAACATTGTATCTTTATTTGCTTTCTTGCATTTACTAGTGAAATACAAGTGTTTGAGTGATTTTTCTTTCCGTTTCGCCTCAATTTTCTCTGATTTTCCTGTGTTTGGCTGCTGTCCAAGACAGAAAATAGCAGTTTTCTGCTGTTTTACTTCCTCCGGATCGATAGGAATACTTGAATCCAAGTATTTCCTATCAAAATCTTACAAACAATTATTGATGAATTGTTAAGTAAGTAACTCACCAAGCAAGTATCATCCCCATGCGCCGTCCCCGTCTTACTTGTCCCTAAGAAGAACAGTGAATGGCGATTATGTGTAGATAGCCGAGCTATAAATAAAATCACAGTCAAATACCGTTTTTCGATTCCTCGGATTGATGAACTGATTGATAAGTTGGTCGGGTCATCGGTGTCCTCCAAGTTGGATTTACGCAGCGGCTACCACCAAATTCGTATTCGCCCCGGTGATGAATGGAAAACTGCTTTTAAAACACCATTGGGACTCTACGAATGGAGAGTTATGCCGTTTGTACTGTGTAACGCACCCTCCACCTTTATGAGAATGATGCATGACATACTCAAACCTTTTTGGGGCAAATTTTGCATTGCATATTTTGACGATATTTTAGTTTACAGTGACACTATGGAAGATCACATCGGCCATCTCTGGCAGCTTTTCATGGCCTTACAGGAAAACAAACTTTTCCTCAATCTAGCTAAATGTGAGTTTGCTACTCCTCAAGTTAATTTCCTTGGCTTTGTCGTCTCTAAGGGCAGCGTCCAGATGAACCCGAAGAAAGTCATTGCCATTCTTAATTGGCCCACTCCAACCACCTTTTTTGAAATTAAGAGTTTTCATGGACTTGCAAACTTTTATCATAAGTTCATTAGAGGTTTCAGTGTCATCATGAGCCCAATTACCGATTGCTTGAAGGCAAAAGCTTTTTAGTTGGGACCTCTTCAACAAAGCAGTTTTGAAGCTATCAAGGAGGCTCTAACGTCTGCCCCCTTTCTCGCTATTCCTAATTTTGATAAGCTCTTCACGGTAGAGACAAACGCCTCATCTATAGGGATTGGTGCCGTCTTATCACAAGAAGGAAAACTAGTTGCATACTTCAGCGAAAAGCTTTGTCTGTCAAGATAAATATGGCCCGCTTATGAGCAAGAGCTGTATTCAGTGGTTCATGCTCTTAAACAGTGGGAGCACTATCTCTTGCACCAAGATTTTATTATTTGCACAGACAATAAGGCCCTTCAATTCATTAATAGTCAGAAACATGTCAATCAAATGCATGCTCGTTGGGTCTCATTCCTCCAAAAATTTTCTTTGGTTCTCAAACACCAGGCCGATCACCAAAATAAGGTTGTTGATGCCCTCAGTAGAAAAATAGCTCTATTGACTCAGTACAAATAGAATTCACTAGACTAGTATGCCTCAAAGAGCTTTACGCCAGTGACACTAACTTTTTCCGAAATTTGGCACCAATGCCTGCAAGCAGAAAACGTATCTGGCTTTTCTATTCGCCATGGCTTCTTGTTTCGGCACAACTTTCTATGCATCCTTGTATCCTCCTGGCAGCTTCAACTGATATGTGAGGCATACATCGGTGGTCTCGCAGCTCATGCTGGCCAAGACAAGTCCCTAGCTCAGCTAAAGTGCAGGTTTTATTAGCCTCGGCTCCGCCGTAATGTATTCCGTTTCGCCGACCGTTGGTCCGTCTGCCAAAGCTACAAAGGTGGCGCCCAGAACACTGGCCTTTACTTACCGTTACCCGTCCCGGACTCTATATGGGAAGATCTCAGCTTAAACTTCATTCTCGGTCTACCCCACACAAAAAGAGGCAACGATTCGATCACGGTCGTCGTCGATCGGTTCTCCAAGATGGTCCACTTCATCTTTTGTAAGAAAACTTCCAACGCTCTTCACATTGCTCATCTTTTTTTTTTTCATCAAATTGTCTGACTACATGGTGTCTCCCGAAGCCTCACCTCTGATAGGGATGTCAAATTCATAAGCCATTTTTGGCGCGAATTGTGGAAATGATTGGGTACCGATTTGCGCCTTAGTTCCACATACTACCCGCAATCGGATGGCCAAACCAAAGTTGTTAATCACATATTGGGGAGTATGCTTCGCTGTTTAGTGCAAGATTATCCTAAACAATGGGAAGAAATGTTGAGCATCGCCGAGTTCGCCTATAATTCCATGGTGAACCGCTTGACCAGTAAGTCCCCCTTCAGCATTGTTTATACTAAACTGTCTAATCTTGCATTGGATGTTGTTGTTCTACCTAAGTGCAAATCTGGGATTGCCACCAATTTCACCAACCAATATTCCCAAATGCTTGACGAAGTCCGTCAACAACTCAACAAAGCAAATCAGACATATAAGGCATCAGCAGATCTTCACCGCCGACATAAACTTTTTCAAGTGGGTGATCTTGTCATGGTATGCATGCGGCATGAACATTTTTCACCTGGCACTTACCCAAACTCAGCCGTTGGAAGATTGGGCCTGTTCCTATTACTGTTAAAATTAACGACAATGCCTAGATTGTCGAGTTATCAGCTGGCTACAACACCTCTCCTACTTTCAATGTTTCTGATATTTGGCCCTACCACCCTCCTGATGATTCCCTAATTACTCTCAGCTCGTTAGAGTCGAGCTCTTCTGATGCCGGGAGGACTAATGCAGTGCACGTTAAGACACCAGGACAACTTACCGCTATTTTTGCATTCCCCACTTCTTCAGTACTAATTCTGTTATTATAGTACCACTACTACTTTTTGCTTGTTGCAGTACTTATAGTAAATGCCATATCTCAGATATTAAGAAAATAGGAAAATATATAGGGAGAATAATGGTGTAGATGAAACAGTTTTTGCAAAATATCAATAGAACTCTATTTTCTGGAACCGGAGCTTGCTCCAGCTATAATTTTCTTTTGAGTTTTCTGTTTCAGGTTTCTTCACCGGAGTCATCTGCTTCACTCTTGATTTGAGGGCCGCATCAAATATCACCACAAAAAGATCTGCACAAAGTCGGTGTGGATAGAAGAAGTGCTCAACATCGAACATCTCAAATGCATGCAACATGGAAACCCACGCATAGCCACTGCTGTATTGGAGGCATGAGAGGTGGGGGCGTTGGGACTTGGCAACGCCAACAATGGAGCAAGCGGGATCAAGCATGATGCAAACTTAAAGCATCAACTCGTCATGATTGAGGTGGACAAGCTTAACCTCATGGTTGGATGCGGCGATGACTTCCTCAAGAGAATCCCGCCCACATTGAGGTTTGCAAAGACAGCCTAATCGATGTATCCAACCTTGTTGTTGGTGGTATTGCTCTTGAAGAGGATGAAGACAAAGAAAAGGTCTTCATACTTTGCATTAAATACATCCTAATATATAAAAAAATTAGTTTCATTATATTTAAGTTTCATCAAAATTCCTTCATTTTGGAAATTGGAAATATATAAATTTTAAATATATCCAACTAAATAACCCGACCCTTGGTTCACAATGAATACAACTAGCCACTGCTCTAAGCTGACACGGCATTATCTTTATTGGAAGTAAAACTCCTGCACTTAAGGTGAAATTAACTTAAACAATCTGCCTTTATTAATGTTACTTTATTCAAAGCAATGGTAGCATTACTACAAAATCATGCTAGAGTAATGATGCATATATCAAAAAGTAATAATGCAAGTTAAAAAAATATATATATAGGACAAATAATCTTACTGTGAGCATCCAAGTCGCATTTTCAACTTCATGTGGATTGGCTTTGACATAACGATGGTTAAAAGTGCAGCCATCATGCATATCCACTTTATGATCATTTCTCAAGTGGGTGATGATCATTTGGATGTCCCCTGTAATGGGGCACTCGGACCCTGCATATGGACAGTTATAAGGCCTGAATTTGCATGACTGTTCATGTTTTAATTTTTCATAATACAGAAATATTCCTAAGCATCCCATTGCCTGGTGTTTACAAGGAAGCTCAATTGACCCAGCAACCTTTTCAAGGGCCAGACATCTGATATTACCAAGTTCATGGCGACAAGTAGGGCATTGATTATGTACTCTAAGCTTGCAATTTGAACAAAGAGTGTGACCATTTGGACACTGCAGAAAGAACGTATGATTTGGCAATTAAATCTCTAATCATCTATGCCATGTAAAAGGAAGCACTTAAAAAGCTTGACAAAAACTATGCAAAATCAACAGAGAGCTAAGATGCATAAATGTTACATCGAAATAGAAGAATAGGAAACATTGTGAAGTGGAAAAACAGCCTTCATCTTTCATTAATACAAGGAGAAGAGGAAAATAACAATTTGAACCAATCAACAATTTCTCTCCAGGACTGCAAACCATGAGAGATTTTTGTTGCTTGGTGATCCACCAAGGATGGGAGTGATACCCCTCGCTTCACACTTTATGTGGTGGAGGCAATAGCACATAAGCTAATTCTCATTGGTTAAACATTGAGAATTTTCATAAAACAAAATATCTGGGGGTAACAAAATAGTAACATAATGACAATGAAAGATGAAAGATAGTTATTGTTTTTGTTCTGCAGTCGTTCACATTGGTGACAAGATGTCCATCAGAATTTCTCATATATTTTTTATGTCAATAAATAACTGAAGAACCTAACGCAACCATCACTTCCTCCCATCAGATTTAATTTATGCTTTCAAAAATTCATAACTCTATCATATGTTTTCACATTTCATAGCATGTATTTGATTTAAATCCTCTACCGAGATAGTTGATCGGCGGAATTTTCCTGACTAATGCATTTTTGAAATGGGTAAAAATAATCTTCACCTTTCATTAATTTAGGCAAAAAAAAAAAAAAGAAAAAAAAGGAAAAAAAGAAGAATCATCATCCAATCAAAACAACCATTTCTTAGTCAATAAAAAAGAAATATGAAAGACAACGCTAGTTTTTGCTATTATTCTCCGGTCGATCATATTGCAATTAAGATATTCAATAGAATTTTCTCATATGTTCTTGCCTCAATAAATAACAGCAGAAAGTAATGTAAAAAAAACTTCTTGTCATCAGAATTTGTTTACATTTTCAACAATTCACAACTCTATCATCTAAACTTTGATCCATATGGATTTTGATTTATCATACAAGAACGCAAACACCGATATACATTAAGATCCAACAAAAGCTTAGCCATGGAACAAAAGTGCAAACAACTAGAGAATATGCGCAAACAAAAAAAAAAAAAAAAAAGATAATATGGAAAATGGAATACTACAACAACATCAGGTCTTTATTCGACTACGTGAGGTTAGCTACATAAATCCTTTTTCTCTATTGTGTCCTGGTAAGAGTCAAATTCCCATTTAAATCTAATAAAAACGATCCTTTCTAATTTTTCTAACCATGTCTTTTTAGGTCTACTTCTACCTTTCTTAACAGTGGTCAAATCTAATACATCTACTTTCCCAACTAGGTTGTCGGAAGGCCGACATTTTATGTG
Source organism: Dendrobium chrysotoxum (assembly GCA_019925795.1). Classification (NCBI taxonomy): domain Eukaryota; kingdom Viridiplantae; phylum Streptophyta; class Magnoliopsida; order Asparagales; family Orchidaceae; genus Dendrobium; species Dendrobium chrysotoxum. Next base: position 85,444,909 of record CM034315.1, on the reverse strand, counting down.
ACCTAACCATCTAAGGCGGCTCTCTCTAATCTTATCTGCCACTGAAGCTACTCCAAAATTTTCACCAATATACTCATTTCACATTCTGTCTCTAAGAATGAAGCTAATCATCCACATGAGCATCCTCATCTCTGCAACACTTAACCTAATTTTATGTTTCTCTTTTAATGGCCAACATTCTGCACCATAAAGAATTGTAGGCCTCACCACCATCTTATAGAATTTTCCCTTATGTTTGAGGAGTAATTTTCTATCACACAACAGGCCTGGTGCATTCCTCCACTTTAACCATCCAACTTGAATTCTACTAATAATATCCCTATCTATTTCACCATCACTTTGAACAATAAACTAAAATGCATACTCTTATTAATGACTTGATTGCCCAAAGTCACAATCCCCCCACTAGATCTATTATTACTAAAATTACACTCCATGTATTCGGGTAGATCTACTGAAATGAAAACCTTTAGACTCTAAGGTTGACTTCCATAATTAATGTTTACTTTCAACTCCCTCTAATATGGAAAATTTAATTATGAAATTGAATTGATTCTGATGTGAAACAAACAACAGGAATTGTAGGATTTTAATAAAAAATTGTTTAAGCGATGCAATTATAAGTTTAATGTTTCACTAAGATTAGATTTTCAGTTTTCGTAGTTGTTGATTTGATTCAACATGTGGTTATAATTTAGATTAATGGAACAATTCAAAATAACAACTAAATGAAGTAAAACTAAATGTGCGAATAACAAAAATCCCTCGTCTAACAAATAGAAATTTCACCTTCAAGTTTCCCTCTCATTCACTCTTGATAGTGGGGGTTAGCGGATGAAGCACTTCAGCAATCCTAGGGATGCCACCGAAAGAAAGAAGATGCTTATGGTCTTGATCAACGGAAAGTTAGCCGGAGGTGAAGAAGCGGGTGGATGTCCGATGATTCGCCAATGCCCGGAGCATCAGTGTTCTTCAATAGCAGATGTCAAGGTGAAGAGGATGCGGTCGACGTAGTCATCGACGGTGTCGTCGATTTCCAAATTGAGGTTGAAGAAAGGGGATTGTTGAATATCCATTAAGCCTTAATGGTCGTAGATGAATCCGTGGTCACACTCGGGATCTGCCATCCATGGGGAAAGTAGATCCAGCAGCAACATATCTTCCTCTTTAGCTTGTATGTGTAGCAAGGGAGTAGGGAGGCAGTGGAGGAGAGGGGATGGGTTTCGGCCAAGACAAGGGATGGAGGCCACTTGAATTCTCCTTAGTTCTAGTGGAGGGAAAATAAAACCTAAATTTAATTTCAAATTTTGAAAGAGGGAAAAGGAGGGGAAATTTGAAATTCAAATCACCTAAATAAGAGATGAATTGATTGAGATTTGATAAGGGAGGGGGCGGCGGCTAATAGGGGCTGAATGGGGTTGATTGAGAGCTTTAATGGAGGGGCATTAATTAGAGAGAAGGGGAGAGGGGGACAGCCATATGGGGAGGGAGATGAAGTGTCTACATACAATGTATGTGGACCCAAGCAATAAATGTGATTAGGGAATTAAATCTAATTTTAATTTTAGATTTGAGAGGTTTGAGGGGGTTTCCTAAATTAAGATTTATCAATAAAGAAAGAATTTGAAATGCAAATGATTTCGAATTCAAATAAAAAGGACTTTCCAAATTAATAGGAGGATGCTTTAGGAAAGTATTTAAGTGGCTAATTGAATTTGAAATCTAGGGTTTGGGGCTAGTATGACCGGCGGCTAGGGTGGACTTGGGTGGACCGACTGCTAGGGGAGGGATGGTGGGGCTTGGGTTGGTAGAGGAGGGCTCGGCGGTGAGGCTTGGACCGGGGGTTGGGTGCCACAAGGGGAGGCCGACGGTGGGGAGGTGGAGGTGGGGATTGGGCCGTCGAGTAGGGAAGGAGGGGGAAGGTTGCTGGCAGTTTGGGGGAAAAGGGAAGGGTGGCCGGTGGTGGAAGCAGAGGGAGGGGAAGAAAAAAACAACACAGATAATAACCGCGAGCCCGGCCTCTACCGACGGCTGACGGGTGATGCTTGACCCTCTCCTAGAGTTTCTTCTCTCAAGAACTCATAAAGAGATTAAGAACAAAAGCTGAATTTCATTAACAATCATTCATTAACCTCATACACTAGAAAAGACCTCTATATATAGGTCTAAAACAAAAGAAAACACAAAAGACTCAAATGCCCTCGGAGCTACAACATAACTCATCTCTCGTGGAGGTACAATAGTAAACTAGAACATAAAAATAAAATGCAAACAAAATACATCATAAATAAAGGCTCTGAATTGTAGCCGTCGATCTACGATTCCTCTGATGATAGACACGCCGAAATCTCCTGCTGATGTCCTCATCAGATTCACTAATAACAACAACACATAACATTCATAACGATCATATATTTCATGAAACCAATAAAAATGCAAGTCATAAGTGCACGTTCCTTATTTTCCTTCTACTAATTAAGGGGATTCTACTTTTAAATTTGGATGTAATGCGATTATTTAAAAAAAAACTTTTTTTTAATAATATTTTGAAACAAAAAAATGAATGTCATTCTATCTTGAAATATGGTTATTTATATCTAAAATTAAATGTTTATTATTCATAATATATGATTAAAAACACTTTGGTCATGCCCTTTGAGATCACTTAATCTCAAAAAAATTATTATACGAAAATTTTCAACAAAAATAACAACATCAAGCCTTTATCCACTATGTAGGGTCGGCTACATGAATATTTTTTCTCCATTATGTTCTATTAAGAGTCAAATTCTCATTTAAATCTAATAAAAAAGGTCATTTCTAATATTTTCTAACCAAATCCTTTTAGGTCTACCTCTACCTCTCTTAACATAGGCCAAATCTCTAATACATCTACCCTTCTAATCGGGTCATTAGAAGGCCAACGTTTTATGTGACCAAACCATCTAAGACGATTTTTTGGAGCAAATCCAACCTTTACACGTATATCTTGTTTCACATTCTATCTCTAAGAAAGAGTCGCCATTCATACGTATATGAAAATTTTCAACATAGGAAAAAAAATCTATTACATATTTAAATGAACTTCTATACTACCTTTTAAAAAGGCTATTGATACTCCACTCAAAGTTAATCAAGGGCGTTCATTCATGTTTTATCTTTACTGCTATTCAAATGGCAATTGATATTCAACATAAAATCTGCCTAGAAAAATCATCGCCATTCATTTATTTTTTATAGACTACTATGAGAAAAGTGCTTGATATTCCACTAAAATAAAGCCAACCCGAAAGATCAAGGCAACCCAAAAGGAGAGAGAGAGAGAAGAGAAATATTATAATTTCAATTCATTCAAGCATTAATGATCATCCATTACAGGCCACAAACTCCAATTTATAGAAATAGTATTATAAGGACAAGATCACATAGATTAAAATCAAATCTAATCAAAATCCAAGGCTTGTCACCTTAATTTATTGAATTTTCAAAAGTAGATATTTTTAAAATAGTTCTAATAAATTTGAAATCAATTTCTGAACTAGAATTAAATATTTGATAGATTTTAAAACTATAGGAAATTTAAAAGATAAAATTGATTGATTTTGCAAAATGTGACCTTATATTTGATCTAGATAGTTGATTTGATTTTAAGTTAAGGTGACAGGCTATAGGTTATTTTATCCCTAAATAATCATATGGAATTTGAATATGATAGATTAATTCTCATCATCAAGTGGAATCTCACCAAATGTTGGAATCGAAAATAAAATCTAATTCTAACAAATAATTCAAATTTAAACCTAAGATAATCCAAATGGATAATTTCAACCTAATTTGCATAAAATGGCAAAAAAAAAAATGATTTCATAAGCCAACTTGGTTAAATCTAGACCTTGGTCTAGCCGTAACTCTTGATGTGGGCAAGCACAGCATTACATGACCACTCTTTCATTTTTTTCCCTATATACTACTATTAATAAAAATGCCTAACTGTCCCATAAAGTAAAATCCTAATACTTAATTTTATTTTACATTTTAAAATGGCATGCATGATCTAAACTACTCTACCTTATTTTGTCATCTTTCATCTGGATGTGAAATTGCAAATAGGTTCTTTTAATTTTTTTCTTTTCTAAGTTTTCTGGATTAATAATAATAATAATAATTAATATATATATTGAGAAAATGATAGATCAAAATGGTTCTTTAGAATAGTTGAGGATTATTTTGGCCCTTCATAAAGAGTCAAAGGACCATTTTAGTCATTCTCTCTCTCTCTCTCTCTCTCTCTCTCTCTCTCTCTCTATATATATATATATATATATATATATATATATATTATATAAATAAAGGGTGAGTGGCCATGATTTTACCTAAGTTGTTTTTAACTGTGGAATATCAAACACCCTTAATAGTAATCTATATTGAAAACAGATGAATGGCCATATTTTTTTCTAAATAGGTTTTATTTTAGTAGAATATCAAATGCTATTTTAAAAGTAGTATAGGTCAGTGATGAATGAATGTCTTATCTCAGGCAGATTATCCAGTGCCATATTTAGATGAGTTAGCTTCTAATTACCTTGCAAACAAACAAATCAGCCAAAAAAAGTCACGTTATCCTTCATTATTAAATATCTGAAGAATTAACAAAAATAATTCAATTTTACTAACTTATACTGCTAACTGTGCCAGAAAACAAGAATGACATAAATTTGTAATCTGTATTTCATTGAGATACAAAGACCTTGGATGTGCCATTATCTACCCTTTGCTTATATCATAGAAATATGAATCCAGGGGAAAGAAAATAAAGAGGTTAATGGGAAGCTTAAATCAAAGGCTTCAAAATTCAAATTCATAATCAAAGCATAAATCATGGGCACTTCATTTCACTCACTTTTCTCCAACCCAAACAAAGCCTTTTACATCTAAGTGACAAAAATTGCATGATTAACAAACCCACGAGTAATATCAGTTTCTACCCGGGGACCTCTAGTGATGCAGTGCATGTTAAGGCTAGCAGCTCACGCGTTGGCACATTATACCTCCAGTTCATTCTCCACCACCTCCGTACCAATTCGGTTAGCCTAGTACTATTATTCCTTTTCTCTTGTTACACTATTATTAGCAATAGACAATTATAGGCTACTGGAAGATTGAAATATATATATGACAAGAAGTGTGTAGAAGAACTTAGTTTTTCTGTTTGTGAATCTCTGAATTACCAAAGAATTCAGCTCGTAGGCCGGAGATGCCTCTTTATCGTTCTTTCTTTGTTTCAGGTTCTTTGCTTGGTTCTTCTGTCTTTTCCTTTGCAGGTCCTGGAGTTACATTAGGTTGGTATCAGAGCCAGCTAGGCAGGATGACGGACAAGAGCAAAGAGCCAGCCTCCGATGAAGTTCGGAGCATTGAAACACTGTGGGCAAACCAGGCCAACATCGTGCGACAACTGAAAGCGTTGTTAGCAAATGTGCAACGCCTTTCGATTGATATGCGCAGCGAGTTTAATCTCCAACGTGCAAGGACCGCACCCCACCAACCTCGTCGAGATCTGACACCGACATTGGCTCCAGGGGACCGGCGTGGTTTGGGCCTTTACTATCAGGGGCGCCGATTTCCTCAACCCACTCCAGAAATATCCGATTCAGGAGATGACGTTCAGAGGCAACCTGAAGTGGATTTAAGTGACTCTGAGGAAAATGTTGAGGGGGCTGAATATTGTCCAGGCAATTACAGACGTAGGCGACGCACCATTCCTAAGAGGAACCAGGCCGAGTTCAAGGTTAAGGTAGATATGCCTTTCTTTGACGGACATTTACACATTGAAGACTATTTGGATTGGGAAAAGGCCATTGAAAATTTTTTTGATTACATGGAGATCGAACCCACCAAACAGGTGAAGTATGTAGCTTGCCGCTTGAGAAGTGGAGCTAGTGCGTGGTGAACTCAGTTACTACAGATGCGGCAGCACGAGGCGAAGGGCCCTATCCGTGGTTGGGCACGAATGAAGCAGCTTATGCATGCTCAATTCCTACTGACAGATTATGAATAGATTCTCTATATGAGGTATCAACAATGTGTGCAAGGCAACAGATCGGTAAGTCATTATACAGAAGAGTTCCATAGGCTCAATGCACATAATGACCTGAATGAGTCAATGAATCAACTGGTAGCTTGATGCATTGGTGGACTAAAATACAATATTCAGGACAAATTGGAATTAAATTCTGTTTGGTCATTATCTCAGGCAATCAACTTTGCCTTGAAAGTAGAAATGCAGCTGAGCCGATCTTCCCGTCCCCAATACCCTCGCCGGCAACTCCCTGACCCGCTACCTGATCCTGGAAGAGGTACCACCAGCATATTGAAATCAACTAATATTACTCTAGCCACTTTGCAAACCACCACTCAACCAAAACCTTTTGGGTCGGCTCCAGAGAACAAGTCCCAATCCAGATTAAACACACAAGCTCCAAATCATCCCTATGCCAAGCATGCAACGTTGAAATGCTTCTGTTGTTTTCAACCCGGCCATAAGTCCAACGAGTGCCCCCAACGGCAGCAACTTCAATTGTTAGAAAATGAATAGGGTGAGACACTTGCTCAGCCAGACGACAAAAACGATTTAGATATCGAAGACGTCGAAGGAGACGACGGCGACCCGCTGATTTGTGTCATTGAGAAGTTATTGATTGCACCTCGCCAAGACAGTGCCTCGCAGCGTAATGCTATATTTAAAACAAGGTGCACCATAGTGGCTGTACGGAAAATATTGTTTCCCGATCGGCTGTTCAGGCCCTTCAACAGAAAATCACAAAGAATCCACAGCCCTACAAAATTAGTTGGGTAAAAAAAGGCATTGATATTCAAGAAACAGAAATGTGTCAAGTGACTTTCTCCATTGGACGTCAGTATGTCTGTGACGTTTTGTGTGATGTTCTGGACATAGACATGTGCCATCTGATCTTAGGTCGGCCGTGGCAGTTCGACACGGGTGTTACTTATGATGGTAGAGCTAATGCTTACTCCTTAGAGTGGAAAGGTGTTGACCTCGCTTTTTGATCGCATTCTTCTCGCGCGTGTTCGATTATTTTAGTTGAGTCCCGTCGAGCCCAATTTGCACTCGAGGCGACTCGAGTTGAGTTAGATTAGACCCGACAAAGTTTGATTGAACTTGATTAACGCCCATTAGCCTCCTTGAGCGCAATTTGATCCAAATCGGCGTCGATTGGGATTCGATTCTACCAAACTAATTTAATTAAACGCAATCGAACCTAAATCGGTCCGATTTAAGTCAAATTGAGTTCAATTCAAATCCTAATTCGACTCAAATCGAATCAAAATTGGACTCGGGTTTAACTGAATTCAGCCCAATTTGATTTTATTAAAATATATGTGACATTATTAGCATTTCAAATTAGCTTCCATGTCAAGAATTTACATCTTTGGCTACGATCGAGCCAGATCCGCGAGTGAATGCATATGGAAATATTTTGAAAAGAGCAGCGAGAGGGACGAAATTTTTGCTCTCATTTGGGCAAGAATTTACAGCAGACACTCCGCCTCCTGATTTTTCGCAAGACCTCCGCCTCCCTCTCGGTTTGGGACCGATCCATCGCATTCAAGAGGCGAGCTGACCAACCCCGCTCGGGTTCCCGTTCGCGAGTCCCAAGCAGACCTCCTTGTTCACAAGCCAGACGGAGCCGAAGCTCCCCTTCGTTGCCCTCGCTTGCCCCTACTCCGCCTCTCCTCCGTTCGCGAGCTCCAGGCGAAGCCAAACCGGATCGCCGGCATCCATTTGCCTGCAAGGTGATCTCCTTCCTCTTCTTTTTCTTCCTCTCCTTCTTCTTCTTCCTCTCTAGCTGTAGGTATATCTTCTTCTTACCTCTTCTTGGTCTTCTTCTCTTCTCCTACTTCCTTTTCTTCTTACCCATATCTCTCATCTTCCCTTTCTTTCTTCTTCTCTATCTTCTTTCCATCTAGCTTCCTTATTTAAGAAACCATGGCAATCAAGAATAGTGCTAGTGAATGGAATAGATATTTTCTCTTCTGAATCAAATGCATACGTCAGTTCGATCCCTAGTTTTTTTTTCTTTATCATTGGTAAACTTTCTTTGCTCTATCTTGAATGGATGATTTCATGGGATATAAATGAAATTTATGCATTGATTCATATTGTTTGGAAATGGACTCGTTGTACATGGAGTTTGTGCTTATTTATCGTTTAAATCATGTGATAGATGAAAAATTCTTCTCATGTGGAAGTTGTGAGAGATCATGAGAGGTTATGGTGTTTCTTTGTCAAAACGTGGCCTTCTGGGACTAGAGAGGAGAGGATTTTTGTTTTGGGGTCTTGATTCTTCTTATAGATCTACTGCATGCGAGCTGCTCAAATTTGGAGGCTCTAATATGATTGCCTATTCATGGCATGGTTGACCAAGTTAACATGACCTCTTTTGCTATTTTGAAATATTGGAACAAGCAATAATGCTCCTTATAAAAAAAAAACAAATCATGAAAAATATGAATGTTTTATTTGTATACCTGCATCAAGGCTTGTGTTGGATTTACAATAGAATGCTAGCAACGAAACTTTTGTTGAGGTGTAGACCGAATATTCGTCTGGCATTTTTTTTTTTTCTATGGATTGTCATTGTGATTCTTCAAGCATAACCTAGCACAACTTACCGCAAATACCTGCATGTTGGCAAAGTACCATGTTCCTAGGGAATTCTTCCATTTTCATTGAACTTGGATGTTTCTGCTGTTTTACCATGAAGGACCCCAGGCGGGCATGAGATAATGCGGCTTGTAAAAATTTCCTCCATTCAAGCCTTTGTTTGCATTGCTATAGTTTAATTTCATGGTTAGGATCTGTGCTTCTTGATTCTTTGAAGTGGTGCATTTTGGCATTGTGTCGACTGCTGTAAGGAATGATTTATGAACCTGGAGCATTAATTTGACATCATTGGGTAAAAGCATCCTGCTAACAAGGGCTTAATTAAGGATTGATAAAATGCAAGTTTTGTGATATTCATTTTGCCACAATAATGGTTGCAGAGATATGGGCATCATCTACTCATCTCTAAGATTTATACTTTTTGCCTTCCTATTGAACTGAGCTTTGCAGTTTCCATGAAACTGGTCAGTTGTTAGAATTTTCCACTTTGGGTTGCAGCTATTTTTAATCCTGGGAACAATTAATAATTTTAATCTTCATTTAACATATTTAATTCCTTGTTCCATTGCGTGCATCAAATGTGTCTTGCTTGAAATAATTGAGTGTTCTGTTTCCTTGCTGCTGTTCAATTTCATATTGCAAAGTTGCTAAGGAATAAACCTTTGAAGTTTAAGACCTATCTTCAACTTAAAGCGATGTTTTATATTTTGAACTTTGAGGATCCCTTTTCTTAACCCTTTTAATCAACATTTTAGAATGGGAAGGACCTTATGTATAGTGTTATTGCAAATTTGTCCAGACTTTTTTTATTTGATTCTTATTCATGCTCTTATGAAGGGTTATTGAGAGGGTTGGGATTTTTCTTATCAGCTTTTAACCATGCACTTTTTACCATAGATCAAAACTATAGCTTGTTGTTTGATAACCTTTTATTTCCATTATTTGAAAGTTTAGTGTAATTCTATATTAACAAATTTTCTTATATCTAGAAATTGTGTAGTTTTGCGAAGGTGGTCTATTTGTAGTTTCCATGGTTTTCTAGTTCTGGTATTGCATTATCGTGCCTTTTGGGTATTTGGTGGTGAGGTCAGGTGCATTGATATTATTGGAAGCTCGACAGTATTTTGCTTGTGGTCTACATCATAGATTTATGAATTGTTAGAAATTCTTTGCTCTATGGGTTTTAACACTGTTATATATATATTTTTTATGACTATTGAGACTTATTGCTCCTTGGCCTTATAATCTTCTAGATTTGAAATGTTGCGAAAAGCATTCCAATGGTTGGACGGCCTTATAGGTTCCTCTATTGCTAAAAGTTTTATGAAAAAGTTTTGTGAGTTATTTTACATTGAGAATTTCTATGACGTGCCTTGCGAAGGTTTTGTGACGGAAAAGCTTTATGAAACCTTCTTGTTAGAAGATTTTCATAAATTTACCCCACGTTAAAGAAATTTGTTATCCTTTTTGCATCGAAAGATTGTGGTGGGTTTCATATATGAAAGTTTTATTTTTTGCTTTGTTTGAAAGGTTCTACAAGTTATTTTGGGGATTTGGGACCTTATGAAGTATTTTGTGTTTGAAAAGCTTGATTATTAGAAGACTATTTCAGTCCTCCTTTCATGTATATGTTTTCCTTCTCCTATTCGCATTTGATTTTGAAATGAGTTTTAAAAGAATGTGGAAGTGGAAGCATGTTTGGGTTTAGAGTGGGAGAGCTTGTTTGGGCCTTGATTTCATGACTGGTTTTCTTCTTTGATATTATGGGTTTGATTTGGATAATTGTGTCAAGTATTTCGATTGCTTTCTTAAAACGTGGGAACATCAAATAGCATCCAAATTTCCCTTACTCTTATTTGTATTTGGCTTAAATGCTGAATGGGAATAAGGGTGGGGCAAAGGCATGTTTGGACTTTGACAGGGCATGCCTATCAATAAGATGCTAACATTCCTTAAAAATAATAAATAAAGACCGTTTTTGTAACAATGTGGGGAGTTCTTAAAGTTTGGACAGCCCTGGAGAGCAAACGACCGAGCTAACATCCAGACGAAAGAAAATGTATGTTTTCATTTAATAGCATTTTATTTTGATTATTTGCATATTGAACATGATTCTGCTCTCATCCAATACTTGTTCTTTTCTTTGTTCTTTGCGAGGTACTCTTGGAAAGGCAAAAGCAAGGAGCAACTGGAGCACTAGACGAAGGAGCTTGGACAGTCGGATCCGAGCATCAGTCGCCCCCATTCATTCTGGTGGGGGTGCTACGGGCGATACCACCGGGTCATAGCCCCCGGTGTAGTGATTTTTTCTTAAAACTTAGACAGCCTTTAGGGAGCCTTGTTGTGTGTATGTTCTCCTACCTTTAGGGCTCTTTAGAAACTTCAATTATTAGGTTATCTTTCTGTCCTATTCGTATAGATCCTTAAACCCAATCACACATGTGCGAATGTCTAAAGGGTTAGAAACCTCTTTTCATTCCCTATAACACTAATAACACATAAGGACAAAAATCAAGGACTTAGTCTTAGAGAACTTAGACTTAGGATGCATGTTCCTTTAGAATAGAGACATTGAACATAGAAAACCTAGTGGCACGTCACCCTAGGGCTAGTTTGCCTTAATTCATTAATAAAATGATAAAATCAATCATAATCTAAATAAAAAATGCATTAAAACACTTAATCTTCAATCAAACTACAATCAACATACGAAATCACTAGGAGGTAGAATTCGAACATAAACTTGAATTAAAATATAATTAAAACATTAATCACCTCTTAATCAAATATTAACTAAATAAAGATCATTAAAATAAACTTTAATTCTAGGAGTTATAAAATTGGGAAGCAAATCTAACTCGAGCCTAAAAGACTTATAATACCCAAACTTCAGAAAATCATAACTAACTCTAAAAATTTCCAAATTGAGTAAATTAAAAGGCACTCAACTCTAATTAATGTATACTATTCATTAAAAATATTAACTTTCCAAAAATCAACCTAATTTGAAAAGTCAACTCTCCGGTCAATCGTAGTTCAATAATTAGGGCCCGAAACTCCTAAAATCATAACTTTGCCTAGAAAACTCCAAATCTAACAAACTAACAGTCTAATTACTCGTGGTAAGGTCTAGTATTTAATAAAAATACTAACTCCCTTAGACCCAACCTGTTTCTAATAATCCCCTTTTGGACCCCTTTTAGCCTAGTATATAGGTGGACCCCGGACCTCTTAACAATCACTAATGCAATTTAAACTTCAAATATTATTATCCTAAGCATTAAGATTGATCCACAAATTAAATTGACTAAAATGGATCCTGATTCACTAATATTTAAACTTTAACCAAATCCTCCTTTTCAAACCTTCAACAAATATTAACATAAAACAACTCAAACTAACTACCCAATATAGGACCTATCCAATGCCACACAAACTTTCTACACACACATAGAATTGATTGTTAGGGCACCACTTCTAGATCTAGGTTAGGCCGGTGTTCTCTTTCTCAGTTGTTTTCTGTGTTGTGATCGCTCTTGCATGTGGCACGTGTGCTGTTTGTGTTGATTTGATGTGAGTGTTTATTTTATTACTGCACTGTATTTTGTTTGTGATATTGATTGTTTGTGCGTTAGATCTACCCCTAGGCTAGGGACGTTTTATACTGACTCAGTCTTATGCAGGTGGCCACGCTCATGCAGCGCTAAAAATAAATGGGGGGCTAATATGATAAATCATAAATTATAAATGCTTGCTACAGGTGCTCAAAAATGCTTAGCCCCCAAATGAATAAGAGCGTGGCCAAGTGTGTTTCCTTGTTTGCACAAATATTAATTATTTGGGTTATTATATATAAATTGCTTGGGATTTTTATTAGGATAACCTTGCAGGTTCAGTCTGGGTCTAGATTTTCTTTTTCATGATGTAATTTGTAATTCATATTGAGTTGTGAAAGTCTTCAAAAGTCTGGCATTTCAAGTACTATGTACCCAAAGAGAAAAAGAAAAGCCTTTCATAGGAAATTTCTTATTCATTTGGGTATTCTTTTGGAGGACGGTCCATAGGAGAACCAGGAGACGACCCACGTGAAGGCTTAAAGGTGAAGACTTGAAGACGAAATGCCTGGCTTTTAAGACTTGCGTCGTCCAGTAGGATTAGAATCCAGGATGTTGTCGGTGGGGCCTGGCCACCATTACTTTTCTGCAGACCCTGGGTTGTACTTATACGGCACTTGCCGTGGACTGTGGACTCTTTCTTACTCTGCTCTGTGGATTTATATTGATTTGTTTATTTTGTGTGCGCAGTAGAAATTGTCTGCTTTTATTAGGTTTCTTTCTTGCATGTGCTTGGCCTGATTTCGCTAGGCTCTTTAGGAATAAAATTTTTCTACTCGTAATTAATACTTAAAATTTTAAGAAATAAATAACATAGAAATGTAACGATCTAGGGAATAGCCGGAATCGTCCGGGGTCGCATGCATATTAATGCATTTCTTCTCTCCTTCTATAAGACACTTCCCCGCCTGCGGGTAGAGTCTGGATAATCTGACCTATGAGGATGAGGTGCCGGACCTAGGGAAGCCCAGTCTAATTCTAAAAATTATTTTATAAGCCTTTTTAAAGTTCTGTGCATACCTGATTTGGATACTTTAACTAGCATGCATTGTATTAGAAACTAACTAAATCAAAATTTTAATTGCATTAGTCATAGGAGCATTCACCCAACATCAGTCCGGGGCCAATTAGGAAATCCTCTAGATGTCGGTCATATTTCCGAGAACTATAACCCACCTACCCATCTTTCATAAATGACTGGACAGCATGGTTTTAAAGCGATTAGGTGGTTAGCTGGCTCCCCCTTCCAGGCCGGGGTAAGTCCAGGTTTTGCATTGCATTAGTTAGGACACGGGTGTTAGTGTTGAGTAGAACACTAAACCTATTAGATTTAGGATTCAAGGCTACTATTGTTTCGTAGTACGCCTCATCAGTAGGTAGGTCTTCTGTCTTCCAGAGACCCTAAACCCTACATATCCGCGTCACACGGATGACGCCACCTCCATCCTTCCCTCCTGCATGTTTCGAGTGCATGATTTATTTATTTTTCTCCAGTTTCTTCTCACTACCTTAGTCCCTCCGGATGCTGATGTGAGCCGTGCATGTTGACTAAGCCTAGTTGAACCTCTCTTTCCCTTCGAGTAGGACTTCCTAGTCTTCCCCCTATGTGCCAATCCCAATTCAGAAAGTATAATATAGAATTCTTAATCGAGAGTATTCTCAGGCTCCGGCTTGAGATGTAATTAACCACGGGGGCTTGCGCCCGTGGGAAACCGAATCCCACTCTCAAATAAACCCCATTCGAGATAATGTATCGGGTGGGGGAAACCCGTTACGATCAGATCATATATATTATTACCCATCGGGGTGTGCTGGTGAGAGCCGCTATCCTCAATGGTTAATCATATGTGTGATCGAATCTGCCCTTCCATTGGCCAGATACTGTCTCCCCTCGCGGGGCGATGGTGTCTGTTGTCCTTTCGGAGGTCCACAAAAGGCAAACGCCTCAGGCTTTTACCAAGGCCGTGTGATGACAAGTCGCAAACTCCGAGCGCTTCTTCCTTCGCTGTAATGCATATTGTTTCAAGACCCAATTTACTACTCACATGAGAAAATACAGATCCACTATGGGCCCTCGTGTTACAGATCCCATCAAACTGCAACAAATTCCAGTTCTTGAAGAGGTCTGAAACCTGCTCACAAAGTTTAGTGATATCTACCCCAAGGAGCTTCCTAACACCTTACCTCCTTTAAGAAATATCCAGCATCAGATTGACCTGCTTCCCAATGGAAATTTACCAAATCTCCCTCATTATAGGCTTAACCCCATGGAACATCAAATTTTGCATTCCATTATTGAGGACCTGCTACGTAAATAGCTCATCCAAATAAGCATCAGCTCGTGCGCTGTCCCTGCCCTGCTTGTACCAAAGAAAAACAATGAATGGTGCCTTTGTGTTGACAGTCGACCTATAAACAAGATCACCGTTAAATACCGCTTTCCTGTACCGCGGATTGATGAGCTACTTGACCAACTGGATGGTGCATCAGTATTCTCCAAGTTAGATCTACACAGTGGGTATCTTCAAATTAGAATTCGCCCTGATGACAAATGGAAAATGGCTTTTAAAACCCCATTCAGGCTTTACGAATGGAGAGTAATGCCGTTTGGCTTATGCAACGCGCCTTCCACCTTTATGCGACTGATACAAGATATCCTCAAACAAGTTTGGGGCAAATTTTGCATAGCTTATTTCGATGACATTTTGGTATACAGTACTACTATGGAACAGCATTGCGGTCACCTCAAGCAAAATTTTCTCATTCTGCAAGAAAACAAGTTGTTTCTCATTTTGCAAAAATGTGAATTCGCTGCAACTCAAGTTCAGTTTCTTGGTTTTGTAATTTCTCAGGAAGATGTCGAGATGCATCCAGATAAGATTTCGGCAATTTTTAGTTGGCCTACCCCGACCTCCTTCTTTGACATTCGGAGCTTCCACGGCCTCGCAAATTTCTACCCCAAATTCATCAAAGGGTTCAACATTCTAATGAGTCCTATTACAGATTGTTTGAAATCCAAAAACTTTCACTGGGGTGAGCAACAACAAAACAGTTTCAAATCTATCAAGCAGGTCCTTACGTCCGCTCCTGTTCTCGCAATACCCAGCTTTGATAAGCTTGTTATGGTAGAAACTGATGCATCCTTAGTGGGCATTGCTGCAGTATTATCACAGGATGGTCGCCCAATTGTGTACTTTAGCGAGAAGCTCTGCCCTTCACGTCAATGTTGGTCGGCATATGAACAGGAGCTTTATTCTGTCATTCGTGCTGTTAAACAGTGGGAGCATTACCTTCTTCATCTGTACTAACAATCAAGCACTCCAATTCATAAATAGCCAAAAACAAATGAACATAATGCATGCCTGCTGGGTCTCCTTCCTCCAAAAATTTTTTTTTGTTCTCAAACACCAGTCTGGCCAAAACAAAAAGGTAGCGGATGCACTCAACAGGAAATCCATGCTACTAACTCAATTACAGACATAATTTGCTGGTTTATCTTGCCTAAAGGAGCTTTATGCCACGGATATTGACTTCTCCGAAATCTGGAACAAATGCCAACATGAGGAAAATGTCCCTGGGTTCTCCATTCGCCATGGTTTTCGTTTTCACAACAACTTGCTATGTGTCCCAATTTCTTCATGAGGCAACACCTAGTGCGAGAAGCACATTGTGGTGCTCTAGCTGCTCATGCGGGTCGTGACAAATCTTTAGCTCAATTGAAGTGCCGTTTCTATTGGCCCCTCCTCCGACGTGACATCTTTCGCTTTGTCGACCGTTGCTCTTTTTGCCAGAGCTACAAGGGAGGAGCAAAAAATACTGGTCTCTATCTCCCTCTGCCGATCCCGAACTCCATTTGGGAAGAACTCAGCTTAAACTTTGTTCTTGGTCTTCCCCGAACGAGAAAAGGTAATGATTCGATCATGGTAGTCGTCAATCGATTCTCTAAAATGACGCATTTTCTCTCATGTAAGAGAACTTCTAACGCCCTCCACATTGCTCACCTTTTTTTATCAAATCGTATGTCTACATGGTGTTCCTAGGAGCCTCACCTCTGATCGTGATGTTAAATTCATAAGCCATTTTTGCCGTGAATTATGGAAACGCTTGGGAACTGATTTGCGACTTAGCTCAGCTTATCATCCACAGTCTGATGGGCAAACTGAAGTAAACCGAACATTGGGCAGCATGCTCCGCTGCTTAGTACAGGATTACCCGAAACAGTGGGAAGAAATGCTGAGTACTGCTGAATTCACTTACAATTCTATGGTGAACCGCTCAACCGGTAAGTCTCCCTTCAGCATTGTTTACACTAAACTCCCTAATCTGGCTTTAGATGTCGCTGTATTACCTAAATGCAAGTCGGGAGTTGCATCCAACTTCACCAATCAGTACTCTCAAATGCTTGTTGATGTGCACACTCAACTAACCAACGCAAATCAGAAGTATAAGGCGGCAACAGACCTTCATTGTTGACAGAGACTGTTCAAGTTGGGCGATCTCATCATGGTGCGCATGTGTCGCGAACGTTTCCCCCCGGCACCTATACCCAGCTTGGCCGCAGGAAGATTGGTCCTGTTCCAATCATCGCCAAAATCAACAACAATGCCTATACCGTTGACCTACCCGTTGGACACAAGACTTTCCCCACCTTCAATGTTTCAGATATTTGGCCATACCACCCTCTGGATGCTTTGGCTATTACAGTCAGCTCGTCGGAGTCGAGCTCTTCCGATGCTGGGGAGGACTGATACAGTGCACGTTAAGGCCAGCAGCTCACACATTGGCACATTATACCTCCAGTTCATTCTCCACCACCTCCGTACCAATTCGGTTATCCTAGTACTATTATTCCTTTTCTCTTGTTATGTTATTATTAGCAATAGACAGTTATAGACTACTGGAAGATATATATATATATATATATATATATATATATATATATATATATATATATAAAGTGTGTAGAAGAACTTAGTTTTTCTGTTTGTGAATCTCTGAATTACCAAAGAATTCAGCTCGTAGGCTGGAGACGCCTCTTTATCATTCTTTCTCTGTTTCAGTTTGTTTGCTTGGTTCTTCTGTCTTTTCCTTTGCAGGTCCAGGAGTTACATTATCTAGTTTATAGAGAACAAAACAATTTAACTTCTACTTCCATTAACACATCGTTGACAGTACATCAACCAATCTGCAGCTTTTTCCCTCGTATCTAACAGGTTAAACTGACGATTTCAAATAGTTCGAAAACAATAAAAATAAATTTCATTTCATGATATTGCAGACTAACATTAGCTTGCTTTGATAAAGTTCTCATCAAACAAAGTCACCGAAGCAGTGAATAATTTAAATAAGTATGTATGTTAACAAAACAAAGGCCTTTCAGACAAAATCCAAGTTGAAATCATATAGAAAGACTGTAGTTAAAGCGTGTCCAAAGAGGGATATGAGGGAAACCTGGTATATGGGAGGATACATCGAGTTTGTGCATATTGGACATTCAAGTAATTCGTTAACACTACTGGTAGAGGATAAGCCTCTCTTTACACCAGGAGCTGAAAATGGCTTGTCAAGATGAACATTCCCAAACTCATTTAAAGTGCCAGGTGCTTCCACATCAGATTCTTCTGCTTTTGGATCCTCCATACAAATCCGGCTTACAGGAAACATCAAAACAAGGTGCTGCTTTACGCCAAGTTGTCTTGCTCTAGATCAGCAATTCCTGCAAAATTGTTCCAAACAACTCTTCCTAAGAACTTCTCGCCTGATCCATGCAACAAAGCAAAAATATCACTCTTCCCTACATCAAAGGACATCTTTGTCAATCTCTTGGGGTAGCAAAGTACTTAATAATCGCCCGATCCATACAAGTATAAAGAACACAAAATCTTCTTTTAGCTTAACTAGTTCATGAAGCGGAAAGTCAACGAATTGCAAAATTATTAAAGCGTCTAATTATGGGCGATCAATTTGATAAATATGATGACATTACAGGCTTTCCGTCATTAATAACCAAAGCATTCATGAAGAATCACATCGAAGAAAAACAAGGTTGCATCTTTGTGACCCACAAGCGCTTCTCGATCGCTCAAACGACCGCAGACACAAAGATCCATATAAATCAGAAGGAAAACCACAGCATCTTACCTTAATAAGATCGACAAGAAGTCGAAACCGTGGCGAAAAATCAAAGGCGTCCCGATGGATAACACGAATTCCCGGCCTTGTAAGTGACCGGGGAGAAGATCCAAATGAACAGCAAGGAGGCGCGGAAGAAGTGCACGTTGATATAAAGAGGAGTAGGGCTTCTTCAACTGGGAGACCATTATCCTGTCCCCGTCCCCGTCGGTTTCCGCTGTCCATTTGCACAACCCGGAAAAAGCCGATCCACAGTCATGTCCCCACCGCTTCAGCCCAACAGAATTTTTAATACGCTGCGTCCCAAAGGAGCTGAATTTTATCTTTTTTTTTTCCTCAGGAAAATCCTTTTTTATTTTTTTCCATTGGGTCGGAGCGCGACTAGAGGTCAACAATGGCGCCTGGTTCTTGTTCGTTATTTTCTCCGTCAGCGAGACTTACGCTATCAATCGTAATCATGGGCTGTAGGAATTCCGCATCCAGCATTAAAAATTTGATTGCTACATCTACAATCATTCAAAATTTGAATTTGGTGTTCATTTGGATTTGTGTTATCCAGTGGAATTTGGTTGAGGCCAAATTATTAAAAGGATCAGCTCTAAAAAAGATATTATAAGAAGGATCATGAATATAGAAAAATTTAAAAAGGATCAAAAATGTAAAACCTAGCTCCGTTTTAACGTAAAACGCAAAGCCTAATTGCGTTTTTAAGGGAAAACGTGAATGATAACCACGTTTTCCCTTTAAAACGCAATTACACTTTGCATTTTCTATGTATAACACTATTCATTGCCATAAAATAATGTATATATTTGATTTTATATATATTTATCATAATGTATATATTTATAATAAATGGCCATATTATAAATTAAATTTCTATTTAAAAATAAAAAATTAATTTTCATATTTATAACCTTTTATTAATAATTAATTTAAAATAATTATCATATTTATAACTTATTTATAATTTATTTAAATCTATTAAAAATAATTACATTTTTAAAAACAAATATTTTCTATTTAATGACCTTAAATATAATGTACAACAAATATAATATATTAAACTTAATTATTTTTAAACTGTAATGTATTTGTAAATATATTATAAAATAATTTAGTAACATATGATTTAATAAATTAACAAGAAATTTTTACTTTAGATATGTGATTATATTTAGTTTAATTATTTTATTTAATTTTTAATGTTAAAAATATATAAATATAATGTAATATTAAGTAATTATTCATATGCATATTAACCTATTTTGAAAATGCGTGAATAGTGTATAATAACCTATTTGTAAATATTGACCTATATTTATATATTAACCTATATATTTAATTAAAGAAATTAATAGTGGAAGTATTTTTAAAAAAAAATCTCATATATTGTTTTAAAACCGTTAGGGATTAAATTGAATTAAGAAAGAATTTCTTATCTATTGTTTGTATTGATTATTTCATATTAATAATAATATTCATATTTAAATATAAAAAATAATTTTCAAATTTATAACTTATATTTAATATTTAAATAAAATAATTTATAACTTTTGCTTAACATTTATTTTAATTTATAATAATATTAATATTTATAACTTATTTAGAATTTATTTAAAATTATTTTGAAATAAAAGTAAAAACTTTCTATTAATTAGATTTGGTATAAATATTAAATTTGAATTTAATATTTAAATAATAAATAGCATTAATATTAAAAAAAGAACAAGTATGATAGCCATTATAAATTACTAATAATGATAGTAAGAAATAGTTGAGAACATAAATGAAATATTAAGAAAGATTACTCAAATATTTTGAGAACAGTTATGCCGTCGAAAGACCAAATAGATTTCACACATAGGTAATGTACAACAAATAAGATTACATTAAAATCATACATCTACCGATGACGGGGGGTAGACCCACTCCATGGAGTATATCTATGAGGCACGTTTCGTCGACGGCGTTGAGAACTCGATGCACGTTCTCTTCGATCTACCCTTACCTCGGTGGTGCTGTCGGAAGAGGTGTAGTCTATGTAGATAGAGCGACGAACTCTGGTAGAAAGTTCAATGACATGGTCAACGGCCAACTGTAATGAACTAGCATTTTCTCCGTGTCCCCCGGCGAGTGGCTCCAAAATGGCAGATGAGCGTATATAGTACTCAGCCTACAAAAATATCTTGAAATAAATATTCTTCATTATGTTATAAAAAATGTTTAAAAGAATATACGCACCAATAATCTTTCACGAGGAGATTGTCGGAAGAAGCTCTCTGATGGCTCCGTTTGTGGTTCTAAAAGATAAACTGATGCCCATGATCTGTACCAACGTAGGTATGTCCGTAACTCCTGATTCCATGTGCCATCTGGTGGAGTAATTGGTACGATGTATGACCTCTTTCTACCCCACAAATAAAGGTACGAGTTATATTCCTTTGTCCAATCTAAATCTGATCTTCCTCGACCATCAATCCGTCGAAAAGATCGGTCCACAGGTTCAATATGTATATGCCGGACACCCCCAAATTGCCTCATCACACGGTCAGGGAGGTGCCATTCCGCACGATTCCAACTGATTAGGGGGACACGTGCCCTCCAGAATTCCAACTCATCATAACACTGTTGCGGCAGAGAGGAGAAAACTTGCTCCGTGTAAGGTTCCATAGTAACCTATCATTGAAGATTTGAGATAAAATTTTTTTAGGCACATTGGTTTATATATATATAATGAGGAAAAAGTAATATCATACCTGAGTCATCCGTAACGCATCTAAATCATGACGGTATGTCATTATGTTTCTTGATGGGAGGTCCCGAATGCGATGTTCAGCCCATCTGTAAAGTATTTAGTTAGGATATGCCGAACAAAATATGAAATATAAATTTAAGTCATTGTTCTGTCATACCTGTATCCCAATGGGCGGCCACCTAAGTCGTAGACATGAGGCAGTCGTAGCGTGGGTCGTCCAACTTGTAATCGCTCCCAGGACCACACTTGTAGCAGAGCTAGGCACCCAGCAATGTATGTACATGTCGGGCTTCTTGCATGATATAGCTCTCTGTATAAATGTGTTAGGACCGTGCTACCGATGGACATCCTGCCAAATGTGTCCAAATCCACAAGCAAAGGTAGCCACTGCAAGGAGACATGGGATCGTGATGCATATGGCATCAATAAACAGCAGATCATGTAGAGTATGTAGGCTCGGACATGCTGGAGAAATGTCCTCGGTGCTAAGTCATCATATGAGTCCTTATAGAATGTCCAGCGGAGCCATTGAAGTGGTAACGTTGCCTCCGCCTCTCATGTACCCATCCAAGAAGTAGCGGTGTCATCCTCATCAGCAGGGGTATGGTACACTATATCCCTCCCTGGATGTGTACCCAAAAGCTCCTCGCAACAATCTGGCCAGCTAAGCCACCGACGTTCTGCACCAACGACACTTGGCCACAGAATTGCCGGACCATCAATTCGGAGACCAAGAATCACCTGTACATCCTGTAGTATCATCGTCATCTCACCAATTGTAAAGTGGAAGGTGTTAGTTAGAGGACACCATCTCTCAACCAATGCTGTAATAAGGTCATGATCTAGGCGAATGAACTGTAGGTGGCGTATCGAGTCTAGGCCAATTTCTCTCAATATATATATCATCCTAGGGCAGTCGACTGGCCATTCACGGGCCATACGTAAATGTCTCGCAGCAATCAAAGGGGAGGCCTGTTAAAAAAAAGGACCGTCGATTATTTACAAATCAAATAAATTATTGTTCAATAAATAGAAAGCCAATGAAGCTTCTAACCCGTTCTGGATCGTGAGCCCTATGCAAATTTCCAAGGGATGCTATGCTCATCTGTAGGGGGCTACTCTCCTCTTCGGAGACATGCTCCGTCGGACTCCGTCCGGCACGACTGCGCCGCAAACTATCGGGCATATTCTAAATTTTAAAAAATAAAAGATGACTACTGTGAGTGTTTTGAGTTATAAGATACAGATCCAGGATTATTATATATTTTGTCTAAAAAATTTAGGAAAGAAGGCAGAGGTAGCATAGGGATTATTCTGTGTTATTCGTTAAAGCTGTGGCATATTTCCTTCGGGGTGATTTTCAATAACTTCAATATTAAAAGAAATATAATCTTTAATAAATATCGTTAATTTATTTGCTCGTAATTATTACTAAATTAGTATAATCTCCTTTTAAAATTTGAGACAGAACTAGTGAAATGCTTTCCTGAAATGTAACAATTTCGAAATAAATATTTATAAGAGAAGAAGTAGCATTACCATATGTAGCAGTACATAGCCTTGTCGTACATTAAAATTATGTCATATATTCCTAAGTACATATCGTACACGAGCTTGGATTTGTGTTTGTGTTGGACAACATGTGAACTCTAACTCAAATTCGTGCTGAAGCCGCTTCCAATCTTCTCCATCTAAAAAATCTTTTTTCTTTCCATGTTCAGAACATTTCATTAGCATTTTATGGTAATCCAAGAGTCATTGATCATGTTTAGGGGACCAATAATGGTATAAAATACAGTGATCTATGTCAAGCATCGACCTTCCTATCCCTGGCTCAACAGTACCTTCTTTGTCACGACCAAGTTCTCGAATACGGCCCTTTAAAAAATTTATTGATACGAGGTGCATCCCCATGTCATAAAATCTATCTTGTACCAATTTCCAACCAACGGCGTGAAGTTCAATGCCTGACCTATATTCCCTTATTTTCTTCACTTCATCATGTTCATGCCACAAGACGCAATCCTCGTCTTCCCCCCAAGTATGCATAACACATCTGAAAATTTCATTCGAAGCTGCCTTTGCTTCTAGGTCTCATCAGTATAGTAAGCCAAGCTTTCATGTAAGCGGCTACTTCCTTCTTCAATAAGTTGCTGCGTCGTTACGCCTCCTGTTTTATTTATGAAATAAGGGTACATTTTTACTAATGCAGTTGAAGTTGTATCTTTTATGAAGCTCCAAAGTACTTGTTCCTTAGCCACCATTTTCCTATATAGCATGCAGATAAAGATGATGTTAGATGACAAAAAGATGGTTATGTCATAAGACATTTGTAATGTTCATTAAATGGTTGCCTTTATACATCAATAAGTTGAAACTCCTTCAAATAATTTCTTATATATTAATGTACGACCTCTTTATATATATATATATATATATAATATTAAAATTTAACCCCAAAAATTTATAGTTACTTTTGTAACTCATAAGCAGTACTCGAACATCAACTAGAAATAATAATTGAGAAATAATAAAACATAAATGAATGTAGTGATGATTAAGACACTAACTTCAATGATAATTATCATTAAAAAGATTTACATTACATTAAAGTAAATCAGAAGAAGGAGGACATGTAGGAGTTCTACAAGCATAATAACTTCAGTGATTATTTAGCACAATCCGTGTGCGAGCTTGGAGTTGGGTTTGGGTTGGGCAGCAGCCGAATCTCTGTTGGAACCACTGCTGGACACATTGCCAATCCGATGCTTCAAGAAACTCCTTCCGCCTTTTTCCTGGCCAATAAATCAGATTCTCGTACGTCTTAACAAGGAATACATCTGCCACAGAATCCCAATTTTTGTAGAGAATACAGTGACGTACGTCGGCAGTTGGGTTTTGAACAATCACCTCAACCGACCCATCTCGAAGCCTTCTTGTTTCAACATGTCTAGCCTTCAAAAAGTTTATTGGTGCTAAGTGTCCTACCTTTCTCATACCCTTGCTTTGCACGTATTGCCAACCATCTATGTTTAAACCATCTTCATCCCTATAAGAGCGGATCGTCATAGCTATGCTGTGTCTATCCCATAATATGGTGTCTTCCATGTTGGACCATGAATGCACACAGCAACGATAAAGCTCATTCATTCTTGCCTTCGCCTCTAAAGCATCATCAGGGGAAAATGCTAAACATTCTTGTAGCCTAGTACTGCCCTCCATAATCATGTTCTTGAAAGGGATTTTATCTCTCCGATGCATCACAGAATAATATAAAATGAGCAAAGGGTAATCAATATATCAACTTCAGAATGGAAGGAACGACCTGCATACACCAATTTATAAGATAATATATATTCATCAGTTTTGTTCATCAATTACGACATACTACAGTAGTAAGAACTAGCGCAGTGCATTTTTACACCAAATTTATTATATTTTTAGAAATTAGAATATTGTAATTTTTAAAATAAAATTTAAAAGTAATAATTTATTGAAAGCATATAAATGTTTTTGATCTTTAATTTATTTTGAAAAAATTATAAACATAATTTTACTTAATTTGTCACTATATTAATATATTTCTTAGGTGGTACTAATTTAATTTACTTATTAATATAAAATATAAATTCTAGATTTGTAAATGCACATCATTAGACCACTTGCATCATGAAGCAGATTTTGCGTAAAATGAAATATTTACAAAATTAAGTTCACGCATAATACACATTCATTCACCCCTAATCTCAACTATCTCTTCTTCCTATGTCTAAGAGCATCTGTGCCAGGGGTATATCTTGCAGGTTCCTTCCTAGTCCTCCTCTGGAGCTGTGGTGCTTCTTCTTGCTCATGCTCCTCTTCCTCCTGCGTAGTGGCCATGTCTGTTAATACTTGTTCACTAGCCATGACATGCTGTGCTGGAGTTCCGGGCCAGCCGAATAGGGTGGTCCACATGGGATTATTTATGTCGAATGGAGCTTCTCTAGCTTGGGATGAACTCCCTTCTCCTCGTATTAAAGAATGGCCTGCCCCTGTCCTTCCGAAATGTCTGCCAGTATCAGCCGATCCAACGTACATTGAATGTCTCGGAGGGTCTACAGGATCTGTTTGTAAACCAGAAGCATGAGATGTTGATCTCCTAGCAGATTGCTCCATGTGTGCACTTCGTCCTCCTCGTCGAGTTTGTTGGCCAGTGGTGTCTATATACACAGATTGCTCTACTTGTCTTGCAAGTTCGAGAATGTCTGCATATCCTTGGTGCATTGACCCTGTACTGTCCATCTGGCCCGTAGCATATGACTTAGCAATATCTTTGCTACGTAAGAAGTAATCGACCTGTTATTGAATGCAAACATAAAATTAAATATCATATTCGTGTTTATTAAGCAGGATTTAAAATGTACACAAAAGCACGTACTACTATCCTCTCCCCTGGTGACCGTGGGTATATAGTTTCTGGTGGAGATGTAGGTGCTTTCAGTAAGTAGAGGGAGGCCCAAGATTTGTACCATCGCAAGTAAGCAGCTAACTCCTCTCTACCATCTCCCAATGGTTGCCTGATGGTTATAATAAGCACCCGCCTATTATTCCATAACTCAATGTAGCCTCTATGGTACTGAACCCAATCTACCTCAGCTCTTCCTCTACCATCAACACGACGGAATGCTCTCTCCATAGGCTCGATCGTGGTTGTTTGTATCCCACCAAATTGTCGCATGACCCGGTCAGGCAAATGACACTCTACATGCTTCCAGCTAATCAATGGGGTGCGAACGGTCCATATGTCGTTGGCTTCATGACATATCGGAGGTAGCATGCCCATTATAGAATCAGTATATGGCATAAATATGGCCTGTAATGAGTGGAAGATTATATTATTAGATTTATAATTAATTTCTAGTTTAGGGTATGTAAATTAAAGTTACCTGGCTTAGCTGAAGTCCATCCAACTCATCTCTATAGGTCATTATATTCCCAGATGGAACTTCTCTCACTCTTTCCTCGGCCCACCTATAATGAATTTATGTTATTAACATTGTTCAGTAACTATTACACATTGTGGTATGTAATGTAAATTCAAAATTACCTTAACGCAAGGGGCTTCCCGATGATATCTCGTGGGAATGGAACCCGAAGTGTCGGCCGCCCGACATGCATCCTCTCCTAAGCCCAGACCTGCAAGAGGGGGAGGCATCCAGCTATGTACATACGAGAAGGCCGTGTTGCAAGATTTAATTCTCTATATAGATGTGCCAATACGGATGAGCCAAGGGAGTACTGGGCGAATTCCTCAATGTGTTCAAGTAATGGTAGATACTGCATATGTATATGCGAGCCAGAGGTATCTGGCAATAAGTAACAACCAAGCATATACATAATATATGCCCTAACATGTCGGAAGAAGACATGATGGGGAAAATTATTATACGATTCCCGAAAAAAGGTTCATCTTAGCCATCGTAATGGTAGAATCGAGTATGCTTGCGAATGACCCATTCTAAAGATTACTTCGACGTCTTGGTTGTCAGGATCATGGTATGTTGCATTTAGGTCAGGGTGGGATCCCAACAGCTTATTGCAGCACTCAATCCAAGTGTCCCAACGTAACCCTTCACCAACCATCGTACTGCCAATCATGGGAGCACCGTCAATTCTGACGCCCAAGATCAATTGAACGTCTTGCAACGTGATCGTCATCTCCCCAACCGGTAGGTGGAACGTGTTTGTTAATGGACACCACCTCTCAACCAACGCAGCTATCAAAGAGTGGTCTAGCTGTATGAAGTGTTGGTGCCTAACAGAATCCAAGCCCGTAATCTGCAGTGCATGGATCAGTTGCGGGCAACGAACTGGCCAATCACGTGCCATATGTAAGTGGGTTGAAGCCACAAGATGCACAGACTATAAAACAATATACAACGAATGAGCTATAAAATTATGAATTTATTTATAACAACTGAATATGATAAAAATAATAAACCTCATTAATATTTGAAGCTCTATGATCATCCCCCAATTGAGTTATGCTCGGCTGCTCATATAACTCTGTCGCCTCTACATCTGCACGGCTAGTAGCTCGTCGTGAACGTCGTTGTCTACCTCTGCAACCTCTCCCCTCCATTCCCTCAAATAGCTGGATGTATATACATAAAAATTAACCAAACATGATGATTACTATCATTCCTTATCGATAAGACCTTTCAGTTTATATTAATAGTTATTTAAAGTTGATGGATGAGGTAAAAAAACAAGATTCATAAAATTTTAAGAAGATTATATGTGAACACAGCAAACTTCATTACATCATTAATAATAGAATTACAATATACATGACATCTCAAAATAAAATGATAGTAAACCAGCCCCAACACCAGTTAAGTAACCCTAATCTGTCCGCCTACTATTGCGTGGATTGGTAGGGCATGTTGCAACGTTGTGACCTCTATTATGGCAGAAGGAGCAAGTTTGGCTTGTGGTTGTGCGTGTTTCATCCATGCTGTTACGATACCGATTCATTCTTGGTCTACCGGAATGACGTCTAAATGCAGGTGCCAACATTGGCATTATCCCTTCATTATCATTAAATGGTAGCCATAGTGTCCTGTCGGGGATTACGTGAAATTGTCCTGCATAACATTCTCTATAGTATGCCAACGTGTAGTAGGGCGAAACAAATGCATTGTGATCCCAACGTCTTGAACCCAATGCTATAACTACATGTTTGCATGGAGTATGATAAATCTGTAGGTGGCCGCATGAACATGTGCATGTAGCTGGAGATGTTATAACAAAGCGGTACGATCTGGAGGACATGTCATAAACCTCGAACTCATAACTGTTAATTTGAGTTGGTTGTGGACTTCTGCGTGCCTGTCGTTCTGCCAACTCCAAGATTGCCTTCGTGCGTGGGACGAATGTTGAGCCAGCTGAAGCAGTCCAATTTTCAACCTTACTTGTTCTCTTCAGGAACAATGATACAAGATTATAATATATAGACATGATGAGGCCTTGTATAGGTAATCCACGTGCCCTTCGTAGAATACCGTTAAAGCATTCAGAGGAATTTATTGTCATAACTCCATATCGAAAACCACCGTCATGAGTTAGGGTCCACTTCGTTGGATCCCGCTCCATCAACCAATCATAAGCCTCCTTCTTTATATTTTGGATGTCTGTCATGTACCTCTGATGAATTTTAAGATCATATGTATTCCCGGCCCAATACATTTTGTCACATATAGCATCACAGTCCGGTACGGCAAGTCGACGTAGGGCTTTCTTAAAATTCTCTCGTAGATGACGGAGACAATGCCGATGCGCAGCCCAGGGGAAAATCTCACTACACCCCCGTATCAAGCCTGCATGTTTGTCAGATATTATGCATAAATCTTGACGAGATTGTGTACTTACGATAAGATCACGCAACATGTACAAGAACCAACTCCATGATTCGACTTATTCAGATTCAACAACCGCAAAGGCAAGTGGGTACAAACCTCCATTTCCATCGATACCTACGGCAGCAAGCAATGTTCCTCTATATTTTCCTAGCAAGAATGTACCATCAAGACAGAGAACGGGCCGACAATATTGCCAACCCACTATGCTTGGGCCAAACGACCAAAATATACTCTTGAATCGAATACCTTGTGTTACTTGAATATTATAAACAGACCCAGGGACTGCTAAGCGTATAGCTTCTATCATCCGGTATAATGAGGAGTACGATTCTTTGTAACTACCAAATACTGATCGTATTGCTTTTCTTCGTGCATCCCAAGCTTTCATGTATGATACGTGCACATCAAATTTCGAGCTAATGCGGGTTATTATCTCTCTCGGTTTTAAATCCAGTTGTTGTCTCAATACTGCAGTTATATACTGGCAGATAAACTTTGAAGAATAATTTCGGTGACTTGCCGACAATACTGGGTTACTGCATGTGTGGCGGCTGGTTATGGATGAAATCTTCCATGCCCCTCCGAGGCGTTTACTACTCGCCGCATGAAGCCGCCAAAGACAAGGCCGATTTTGGTTCTCATATTGAACACAAACTACTATTAGGCGTTGCTTATTGGAGCATGATTTTTTATACTCTACATTCTTCATTATTGACCAACCAGATATAGCACATTGAAGTGTTTCCTTGCTCCCAAAGGTCATGCCCTCATATAAGTGATCTGGAATGACGGCATCAAAGTATTCTTGATGATGATTAATTGGAGCATCCACCCCATCAGAGGCATCCCACTCCTCCGTCGTTCGTATATTACGGATGAAATCATTATTGACGACCATATCATCTAAGTTTTGGACATTTTGAGCAGTATGACGTTGAATTATCTGATCCGCATGCATTCTGACATCCATGTCCTCTATAGGAGGTACTTCGGCATCCTCGCTTGAGTTCTCGCTTGAACCACTATCCATTGTCTCGTAAGCGGGCACTATTGCTTCAATGGTAGGATGGGTTGAATGTTGTTCAACGGGTCCATCGCAATCCCCAATGCTATGCATTGTTGTGGGTGAGTTTGCGGTAAATGGTGGTATGTTCAGGTCGAATGTGGGCCTTGAGCTCATGCTCATGCGCCGCGATGAAGACGGATCATTAAGGATGGGTGTGGGCCTATAGCAAAATTAACACATAGACATATTATTAGCTTCTAGAACTTAATAGTTAGCCTTACATTGTAAATGATTCAAGCTCGACAATGACCTGGATATGTAGGTCGAGTGTCGAGGGTTATCGAATATTATGGCTGGCGGTGACTCGGGTCGTGCCACTGGCACCGATATTTCTTCGAACTCAACGTACACAATCACGGTCCTCCGCCTTGCTTCAGCCAATACGAATGAACAGACCTCATCATCCGTGATACGAACGGCAGTGTGACCGCCATTATTGCGCAGTCGACATGCAAGATTCACCGTGTGCGTAGTGTGATAACGACGTAATGCTCTAAAGATGCTAATTTTCAGGTCTTCTAGTGTTATCATGTTCTTAATCTCTAGAGGTCTATTCCTTCCACCAATATATGTTGGTGTAAAATCTTCGCCAAGTTGTAGGTTTCCGTCAAAGAATAGTATGAGTCGTGACATAATTTCTGAAGATCAATCAAAACATAAGTCATAGAGAATATCTTGCATTTTCGTAGTAATGCGAAGTTTTAATCTAAGTTTAAGTTTGATATGAAATGAGGTACATTTCTTAATAAACAATGTTGAGAGAATGAACACCATGCATTAATCTATCTTTATTAGATGTAAATGAAATTTGTTTATATATGATTTTTAACTTATAAATATTAATTATATTTAGTTCTTTCACTTATTATATTACTTCGAATATAATATAATTCTATAAATATTACTCTAAATATTATATTTACTTAATTTACTCCAAATATTATTGTTTTGTTTAATCATGGAGGTTAAAGAGTTTCAATTATTCACCTTTAACTCGGACGGGTAAACAAATAGGATAAAGAGATGTTCTTGAGTTTAGTATTTCGGTATTTTAAGTAAACTCTAAGAAACTTATAAATTACATGTTACAGAGTTAATTTTAAGATCATTAACTTCGTATAGTAAGTTTCAGTGGATTACTATAATATCCTTTTCGCCGAATTGGGGACAACGCCTAATATTCTCGGCGAAGCTTTTGTCCCTTCGGCTAGTAAATGATAAAATAGGACACCGCATCTTACTATATGTCAGTTAATGTTCACAAATTAAGTTCGTGGCGTTGTTCATCCTTCATGGCACAGGTTTCTGGTTGCCCAGAGCAGATTTCTCCACCTTAGGTGCCGTTAGGACACGTAGCCCCCCAGAAGGAAGTTTCCAGCATATAAACTTAATCTGAATTCTTTCTGTAACATATAACTGATAAGAAAAACAAGTATACCAAATAAACTAACTAAACTTTTCCTGTGAAATTATAACTTCGATAAATATTACTCCAAATATTATATTTAAATTATATGCTACAAATAATAACTAAATTAGTATATTCCTTAATTAATATTAAACTAATTTACTTGATAATCTTAATATTAAATGCTATAATACTACTTAACTTCTACATAAATAAAATATATATAATTATATTTATACATAGTTAATATGCTTATTTAAATTATAAGCTTTCAATCATTACTAAATTAGTAAATTTTTAAACAAATTTTTTATTATTTTCTTTATTTATATAATAATTATATGGTATTATATTCCTATGAAATAACGGTGGTTTAGCTAAAATTTACTTATTGATTATAAAAATTAAATGCTGTAAAAGGTTAACGATGAGAAGTTAATGCTCTTCTTTTTAACCAATAAAAAGCTCTATAATATTCATATTATCTTTTTAAATATTTATTTTTCAAACAATTATTGTCTCCTCAAGATACTCACTCTGACTATAAGTTTGTTAGAATTAGAGTTTAGCCTAAACTTAATTTTGAACGTTTTCAATTCAAAATGCATTGAGATTCATGCCTCCTCATAATGATTTTTAATGATGTATGGAGTATTTTATACATAAATTTTGCTTTTTAATTCATTTTTAAATTAAATGACATAATGAGAGTTTTAATTTATAATTTGCTTTTGGTTAATGATAGGAATTTGCTATTTGACAATTTTATGTTTATAAAACTCAATATTTTCTCTATTTAAGAAATTAAATAATTTCACTTAAAATAAACTATCTAACTCTATTTATTTATGTATCATACACTCAAATAGTTTCAAAGGTAATATTCATAGGTTGATTTTTTAATATATTTTACATGAGAACATTTTTTCTATCCTAATATATTTTATTTATGGTGGGGCTAATATTACTTCACACATTCTTAATTTTATGTGTCACTTGTTACCATTCAATATAATTAAAATATTAGACAATATAGCTAAATATAAATAAACTAATACACAATACAATTAAATTTTTATATATTTACAATTATACTTTAAATGGTTTATAATTTTTAATAGTAAAATTAAGTTTTCTCCAATTGACAAATGGTTCAAATCCTCAAAATAAAAAATAACTTTTTATAAATATATTTCTATCTTCTAAAAGAAACCTTGAATATGTTCAAATTTACTTTCTTTTGTGCCAATCAAAATTATTCTAGTCTTAAAGAATTTCTTAAAACAATCCTGAAAATTATAGATTGTCTCTTTATTCATGCTTTTTGTTTTTACTCTTATTTAAAACATTTAAATTTATTGATCCAACTATTATTAAAGCTCTATATATCAACCTTCATCACCTACCCATAATCAAATTTGCATTTAAACCTATTTTTAATTCACAAGCTTATGAATATTAACATTCAATAAATTTAAAACATATTAATAAATAGGTCTTCTTATATAGATTAGTTAAACATTACTAAACATAAACAGATTTCAGTATAGGGCATTGACATTTTTACAATTAAAAATTTTACACTAAGCCTTAAAAGTCATACTTTATTGGTTGTAAATTAATAATACACAATTTATAAGCAAATTCAGATTACACAATTTCTTTATTCAAAATATTTAAAAATAGGTGTGGGAAAATAGAATTTTTTAATTCCTCCTAAAGTTGCTATTGTTGAAGCCGAATAAATTATGCCAAATTTTCAATAATTACCCATAATAAGTTGTATATAAAATAACGGTAAGATTGTATATAAAATTTAAAGAAATTAAGCCATAATAATTTTACATAAACTATTTTATTCTTAATCAGTAAAGCAAAATTTTCCTATTTATTTCAATAAAAAATTGATATATACATATATACAAATATTTTGTTAATTAATATTTTTTTGAAATGTATTTTATATCTACTATTTCAATTAATATGCTTCCATTATTACTAATTTATTATATTTTTCTGTTAAATTTCTGTTCTCTTACTATGTCCAAAAATTAAATGCTGTTATTAACTAATTATTTAATATAGATCTTACGTACCAAATTAATTATTTTCTTATTATTTCAAAAAAATTTCATATATACATACACAAACTTCATTAATTAATTTTATTTTTCAATTAGCAAAATGTTTATTAACTTAATTATATTTTTTTGAAAAAAATTCTAACTACTTATTTAATAAATTTGGTTCTATTATTAGTATTTTTTTCTTTTGCAAATTTAATTTCCTCCTATGTCTCCATAGAATTAAATACTGTTCATTATTAATATTTTAATAATTTCCTTAAGTACTGAATAATTATTGCTCTTATTATTTCAATATATAATCATATATATATACATAAACTTTATTAATTAATATTATTCTTATATTAGCATATTTTTAATTATCTTAATTATTTTTTAATATATATTTTCAATTATAATCAACAAATAAATGAGAAACATCCTCAAATTTTCATAAAAGTTATATATACATTTCTTTACAAATAATTTCTATTATATTCCTATACAAAAATTTATAGGAAAAAAAAATTAAAAAAAAATTAACCAAAATAGAAGTTTAAGAACTTTGCAACGACTCATTAAATTAGATAACTATTGTTTCCTTTTTCTTTTAATATATATTTTATAAATACTACTCTAATTAATATGCTTCTTTTATAACAATTTTATTATACTTCTCTATAGCTTCGAGGTAATTTCCCGACAGGATTTTCATGATCTAACGGATTAACATTATAATTTCATGCAAAATAATTTACTGTTGAAAAATAAAGGTTTTAACATAAAGGCTTGTCTGAGAGACACGCTTGTTTTTTTTCTTATATTACTGGGGAAATAAAAGCACAAGATTAAGCTACCATTTCTTTCACAAAATTAAAAGTCACATACTGTACATTTTTTCTTTACAAATATTTATGCTCTCACATACTTCAGTATACTTCTTACATATACAGCAAAATCTAATAATCTTAAACAAAATAATATCAATGTTAACTAAATAAACACACAACTTCTACTTTGAAATAATATTTGGAATATTTACAAATCTAGCATACATAAATATAAGTACAAGACTTATATAAATTCTAACCTTAGAATTGTGTAAACTCTCCTCCTAATTACTTCAAAGCTTCGCCACACCTCAAACAATATTTCTCCAACCATTTGCCTCCTATTTATAGGCAAAAATAAGATTTAATACATTTTTTTTTATTTTTGGCTAAACTCACGGGCTTGCATGCCCGTGACTTCCCTATTTCCTATTTTAGAATTTATTCCCTTAAAATACGGACGGGAGGAGGGGTCCGGCCCTTTCAAACCGGCTTGGGCATTTGCAATCCCGGAATTTTCGGAGGCGGATGGGGGACCGGGAGCCAGAGAAGAAGAAAACGCAAAGCTGTTTGTGTTTTTTGAAGAAAACGCAAAGCAGCTATGCGTTTTCTGAAGAAAACGCATAGCTGCTTTGCGTTTTCTTCAGAAAACAAGTAATTGGTTTGCGTTTTCATCACAAAACGCACTCTCCCTTTGCGTTTTCGTCTGAAAACGCTATAACTGTTCACTGGGTTGATCCTTTTTAAATTTTTTTGGTTTTATGATCCTATTGCTAATTCTTTCTTTCTTTAAGATCCTTTTTAAAATTTCGCCTTTGGTTGACTCCCATTTGAGGAACGGCCGAAACTTAGGACTGCGAGATTGGACCAAGTAAGGCTAAGAACCTTAGATCTCTTAGAAGATCTGTTATTCTAAGGAATGATTTGACTTTTGAGTCAACCAAATCAGAGTACATTAATTGTAAGAGAAAAAGAGAGTTTGTGAGATTGATTTTAGTGGTTAGATTATCTAGAATTGTAATTTTTTATTGTATAGATCATCAAGCCAAATTATGTGCCAGGGTTGACCCATCCTATTTATGAGTAAGAATCAATGCCAACATTATACATTTATATGATCTAACAATATGAAATATATTTATATTTAATAGACAAAGTCGAAGAGTAGTAGTTGAGCGATCAATGATTATGAAATTGATCATAAATCTTCAAGTGAGAAAAAGTGAAGCTGATAAAAGACTATCCTTCTAAGTTAAATTGCCTTTAAATTATAAAGTTTGCCTATACTTTTATTCAATTGTTTTAATTTCGAGACTCTTGATTTTTTTCCATTATTATATATGGGTGATTTCTCCATATTGGGTTGTATTTTCATCATAAACCGACTAAATTGGAAGTGTCGAGAGAATGCTAATAAGAGAATTCATCCTCTTTTCAAGGTTTATAGTTGAGGCTAGAATAACATCGAAATTTGTAAGTTAGAAGCTATTGAGGGAGATATATATGTCTCTAGTTATAAATCAAAAAGCAAAAGCAAAGACCCATGATCATTCCCCTATTTGAGGAAAATGAGGTCTTAATTATATCTTCGGTGGTGGTATCTACTACTATAATGACTTGCAATAAGTGGGTTCATGACGCATGTAATATCTAATATGTTAGGATATTTTTTAGCTAAAAAAATTGGATACTCCAAAGATAAAGGTCGTTGTCATAGAGTTAGTCATAAATATTCTAAATTCTTTGAAATATGATGCGCTTAGTCGTCAATGGTGACTTCCCCCAAGTGAACAATATAATAGGGGGATAATTTTAAATTGAAGCTACAGATGGAGAGGCTTGGGTAATAAAATTGAGAAAGTTGTATTCTATAACAAATTACTTACAATAATTTGGGGCTAATAAGAGCATATCATCGAGGTTGAAACTTAAGATGGAATAAGTATATTTGAACATCAATGTTAGCTTCTTAGAGAAAATCAAAATTTCAAACTCCTAAAAAAAGGAGTTTGAAATTTTGTTGTACAACAATGTTAGCTCCTTAGAGAAAATCAACTTATTTGATATTTAGGGAGAAGGAAAGGCCAAAGCTATCAAGCTCACTTAGGCTAAGATCAAGTTGCTTTTGTTGAGGGTATAGGATGGCAAAGTGACTTAAGAGTTGGAGATCTCAATTCTAGCAAAATCATATGAATACACTTCTTGATTATGCTTGTTGGAAGGTGAAATGAAAAAAAAAGCACTTATTCTCAACTAGTAATGACTATGCATTTCATGAGTTGATCTCCAAAGGCAACATTCCTCACAAGACTTCATTTCAACAATTAATGTAGTCATTTGCTAGAAAAAACACAATTGCATTATTTAACAAGTTCAAATATAATGTTAAACCACTTAAAAAGGGAAGAATGTTTAGTTGTTCATTATTCGTTGAGTGGTTGCTCACTCCTGAAGTGGCTTATAGATGCTATTACTATTATTATTTGATATATATGTGATCCTTGTATGAAAAAAGTTTGAGTTAGTTTTTTATGTAATTTTTTTTCATATTTTTTAATATGATTTTAATTATTATATATGTTAAGAGTCAACTAGGATATAATATATGATCTCTTCTTAAAATAATCATTTTTTTATTTTTATTTTATCATTTACTTCTTCATTACTCATTCTCAATTATGTAGCTAATATTTTATTATGTGACACTCGATATTTGATAATTAGTAGATGGAAATTAGTAGATGGCATGGCTTAGAAATAATTCCCTATATTTTAACATATCTTTATTATCTTTTGGCAATATTAGGGGGAGATAAAATCCTTGGAGAGAAAAGTTTTTAGAGGTGATGTATACTTTCATCATGTATCTCTTTCTTTCTTATATGAGATTCACATTGGGCGGTCCTTGATTAATGTGTGAAATCTATAACTTAATAATTACTATGATGCGACCATCACTTTAATGCTACATCGCTCTTTCATTTATCATGATATTTAGATTCTAAAATGGTTTCAGGATGGTTCCTATTATTAACTTTGTATCTCAGTGATGCTTGAGGGAGGGTTTCCTCAACCATGCCTACGAAAGAACTTGATCACCTATAAACTTATATAAAATTAGATCTTATGGTCCTAACATAGCCATGCTTGTAGTTTGTCTCTTGACACTTCATTATGGTTGATTGCTCATAATCTTTAATGAGATGTCAATCAATAGAGTATATATCATCTTTCCTACACCATAATTTTACCCAAAAGCCCAATGCATCACTTGGTCAATCTAGTTGTGCCATTATATTATATCTAATAGTCCCAAATCTAACTTAATTCTTTCCTCTGAGTGATCCCTAGGTCATGCCACTAACTTGGCCCATTTGTGTTTCATTTGATGTACCAATCATTATGCCTTCCTTATCAAAGGTCATTAATGATCATATATATATATATATATATATATATATATATATATATATATATCATATGACACTGATTGGAGACCATACATTGTGGATCATAGGTGTTCGTGCCTCTTAGAATGAGGAACATGGTGTTACTACAGTTACTAGTGATGCAATGATAGTTTTTTTTATTATTTAATCAACTTACCCAAAGGATTACATGAATTATTTCTAAATTGTTGGGATCATCATTGATTTTCTTAAACATGACCAAATAATTTTGTCTTGAAACTAGTAGTCAAAGTTAGATGATTATATTATTCAACAATAATGTGTGAGTTGGTTGGTTCAAGAAAGTCTACCAAAATTTTTTGGCTACTAAAAATTGAGCGCAAACTAAAATGGAGCTTTCTAGAGGATATTTGTAAGAGCTATTTTGGTGATAACAAGATCTAAATTTTAAATATCGACTATTTCCTATTGGAACTATCACAAACTATCAAAGTGCCTCGTTAGGCTCTTGCAGAAGAAATCTTTTACTGATTCCTTTATCATTCGAGCAAGACAATCCTTCATATTCTAGATCTGTATATATGTGATGAATTCATAATTACTATAGTTGCTCAATACAAAATGCTTCATAAGTCGATCATTGGCATGACTCCTGGCCTTCGACATTATCCATACTATACTGTTGAGAATGTAGGATCTAATCTTATCCATGGAGCATCACAACAAGTTAGCATTTAACCTAAAGAGAATAGAGAAAAAAGAAGGGAGAGATCAAAGAATCCTTTTTTGCTTAATTAAGAATTACAAGCTTCAACTTCATATAAGAAAATCTCAAAGAGAGTGATTTGTACAATATATATATGATGAGGTCATAAATTTACATGATTCTGGGCATGATTAAGGACCCATTATTTATAAGAACATGCCAAAAATGACAGTACACAATAGAATACATGAAAAAAACTAGAAAAATACATCAATTTACTATGTAGTTGTAGAGTCTCAATGTTGGGCGCTTAATGGAGGTACTCATTCAAGATAGAAACTTAAAATCTCATCCTAAATAGACTAACAATGATTTCTTTTGCATAAAAAAAATTTCTTAGTGATCCCCTACTGAGCTTTTAGTCCAATTAACAGCATCAGAGATGGCTGACAGTCACAGGAGTTTTTGTTCCATGCTATTTTCCCCATCATTCCTGCAAATATTCAGAGGCCTAAGCAGACATCTACTCTGCTCTTCTGCAGCATGCCTTTCCGGCGGACTTCTAAGCATGAGAAGGCTTCTCAGCGCATTGAGCTCCACCGCCACTTCCTTCATCATCGGCCTATCCTCTCCACTAACATTCAAACACCTCCTCGCAAGATCCGCCGCCGCAGACAAACTCAGAGGCTCTGCATCCTTAGCCACCCGCCGATCCACTATCTCTAAGATTCTGTTCTCTTTCACCAACCCAACAAAATATGACGCCAGGTTCCTTTGCTCCTCCGACTTAGAAAGTGAAACCGGCTTCTCTGCTGTCAAGAGCTCAACCAGAACAACACCGAAGCTGTACACATCACTCTTCTCCGAGAGCAAGCCGGTGTGAAAGTACTCCGGGTCTAAGTAGCCCAGAGTTCCCTGCACCACTGTCGTAACATGAGTCTGATTATAAGGAACAAGCCTTGAAGCTCCAAAATCCGACACTTTAGCAGTAAACTCCTCATCCAAAAGTATGTTGGCTGACTTCACATCCCTGTGAATGACGGGCGTTGAAGCCGCTTTGTGCAGATAAGCAAGAGCCGCCGCAGTCTCCCCTGCAATTCGCAGGCGAGTTTCCCACGATAAAGGCGACCTTTTTAATTCGCTGTCCGAATGCATGTGGTCGAAGAGGGTTCCATTGGAGATGAATTCATAGACGAGAAGAGGCACCTGTGTTTCCAAGCAGCAGCCCAGCAACCGAACCACGTTCCTGTGATTGATCTGAGAAAGAATGACCATTTCATTAATAAACTGCTCGATCTGAGTCTCATCCACCAGCTTCGATTTCTTGATCGCAACTTCCCTACCATCAGACAGAGTTCCTTTATAAACTGTACCATACCCGCCATGCCCCAATATGCGGTTGTCACTGAAGTTGTCAGTTGCCGTTTCAAGCTCGCTGGCGGTGAAGATCTTGGCGGCGACCTCTCTGACAGATAAGTGCTGCTGTAGCAGAAGTCCTCCGTTCCGCATGAAATTCTTCTGCTTGCGCTTTTCAACACGTCGTCCCCTCAGCTTTCTGTAAGTTAACAGGCCCAAAACAAAGAGGAGAAGCAAAAGGAAGAGCCCAGCAGCCAAAGCAATCTCGATTGGCGCAACTCTCGCGCAGCCGCTGCCTTGTTTCTTGCCATCGCCGGTTGTTCCAAAGGGGCAGGCACAACGGTAACCACCATTAAAATTCGAGCATTTCCATGTACACGGGCTCGTCCCATTGACGCTGCACTCATCGACATCTGAAAAAAGTTCAGTAGTGTTTATTATTAATCATCATAATTTAAGACAACATCGATTTCAAGCAAACTGAAATATCAGAAATCAAGCTAAATTTCTGTACCTTTGCATCCATCTGGTATATATGGATTGCCATCATATCCTTCCAAGCAACGGCACAGATATCCAACTTCAGTACTCGAATCATTGCACGCTGATCTCTCCGAACAAATATAAGAATCGGCACCACTCCTCCTAGCCTCTTCACACGACTTATTCCCAATCGACCAATTGAGCACGACAGACCTCAGCGCACCTCCCTCTACCACTCCATTAAGATCTTTCGCTGAAAATTCAAAAGCTTTCTGTTCCAGAATGAACGCCCTGCCACACAGCATGTTTGTCACATTCGATCCTGTCATGTTTCGAATGCTTTTAAAATCAAGGTGGAAGCTTTTTAGATTTTCGGGTAAGGAAGCCTGGCAACAACCCACACCAGAACAAAATCCATCCACTACACTCTCTGTACTCTCGCAGAACGAGACGCAGCTTCTATTAACGGTTTTGTCGTTCACCTGCTGGTGTAGGAAAACCATCGCGTCGCAGCCTATTACAGTAAGAACATTTTGAGTCGAGGAGAAGGTAAAGGGGGAGTCTTTGAGGAGGTCTCCATAGTTGTTTGGTTCTTCCGCAAAGCGACTATCGCAGAGCCAGTTTATGGGGCCAAGGTTAACGCGGAGGAAGCCATCGTTGACAGATATGTCGATGATGGGAAGCTCGTCGGAGAGGAGTGAGAGGCGTGGAGGTGAAGTTTGGAGATTGCTGTTTCCTTGTTTGCAGGTGATGTTGAAGCCTGGTGCTAAAGGCATGTAACCTGAGATGCCGAAGGGGAAGGGAATGTCTGTGCCGTTGCAGAACTGGCCTCCGTCGTCATCGAGCACGAATGGGCTTAATAAAGATGGTGAGGAATTAGATGGCGAATGGGAAGAGGAAAGGGTGATGAGGAGGTGGAGGAGGTGGAGGAGGAGGAGGAGATGACCAGGCTTGAACATTAGTTCCAATGGTGAGGATTCTGAGAAGCTCGTACAACTTATTTAATTTTTCTGGCTCGACAGGGTAGACCGGTGGTAGGCCCCCCTTCGACCGCACTAATCTCCCTTATTCTTAACAAATAATCTATAATGATTTAACGTTAAAACCTTTTAAATGTGATTCAAATAAATAAATTTTTTTTTATATTTATTATTTAATACTATATCATCTATGAGCTTTATATCTTTATTATATGCCAATATGATGCGGTGCATAAACATGAAAGGAAGAATATTAGCTCTATTATTTATTTATACTTTCTCCACTAACTAACTGTTATTTATACTTTTGTCATTTTCTTCTTTTTATGATAATGCGTTTTAGCCTTTTTTTATTGTATTTAGCATTTGATGAGGAAATATGAAAGCTATTATATAGGATAAATTATTCTGTGCGGAGACTAGACGTAGAATATCGTCTGGAGATTAACCAGAATGTGTCACATCAATAATACCGAGCGAAGGGGTGACGTGACGTATTCTGGTTGGTCTCCGAATGATGTTCAGCATCTGCACAGAATAATTAATCGTCATTTGGGGGGGGGGGACAACTCAATTTACGTTTGTTTCTATTTTTCTTCTTCTTCATTCTCTGTTATGTAGGAAGACATTCTAGTTTCCATTGGTAGCACACAAAGTTGGTATCGAGCTATCTTTGTTCAGGAACAAAGAGCAATGGCAGAAGGTAACAATCAGGCAGCTCGCGACGACGACCGGAGCTTGGAAGCATTGTGGGTAGAATACCTAGCAATGGCATATCAGTTAAATAACCTCTCCCTCGATTACCATCATTTCAAGACAGTCGTGCGAAGGGAACTGCAAACTATCAAGTTAGGCGGAGGATAGTGTCCGAATGCGAAAAGAGCACTTTGCACCCTTAGAGGTGTCACCAAAGCATCAACACATCATCAATGAACCACGTAGACATCAAGATACTACCATAGAACACACAGATTTAGAAGGAGATTATGATCCACAACAACATTTTGATTATTCAGATTCTGATGAAGGTGAAAGTATGGTACGCCCACCAGTAAGAAGTCTCCAGGACCGACATTGCCAACATAATGGCGAGTTCAGAGTTAAACTGGACATTCTGTTCTTTGATGGACGATTGCACATCGAGGATTACTTGAATTGGGAAGAGCAGCATAAATATTTTTTGAATATATGGAGTTTGTGCCAGAAAAACATGTGAAGTATATCGCCTGTCGTTTGAAAGGAGGGGCCCATTCAAAGTTGTTATAGGATGAATCAATTGTTACGTGGTCATTTCTTTCAAACAGATTACGAATAAATGCTCTATATGAGTATCAACATTATACACAGGGAAACCACACTGTTAACGAATACACTGAGAAATTTTACAGATTAAAGTGCTAGAAAAAAACTCAATGAGTCCAAAATTTATCTTGTAGCATGGTATATAGGTGGCCTACAGGAAGTTATACAAGACAAGCTCAAACTTAATTTGTTTGGTCACTATCTCAGGCTGTGAATTTTGTTTTGAAAGCAGAGATGCAGTTTATGCGACATTCTAAGAGTCACTCTAGTCGTCAACAGTTGGGAGATATGTTGCTGATCCCAAAATTCATGCAGCTGCAATTAAACATACCAACAATTAGAATCATTCCACCTCAAACAACCCCACA
Source organism: Dendrobium chrysotoxum (assembly GCA_019925795.1). Classification (NCBI taxonomy): domain Eukaryota; kingdom Viridiplantae; phylum Streptophyta; class Magnoliopsida; order Asparagales; family Orchidaceae; genus Dendrobium; species Dendrobium chrysotoxum. The sequence goes on along the minus strand of CM034315.1, from coordinate 85,402,347 downwards.
ATTGGTGATTCAAAAACCCCTGCTCGACCACACATATCACCTAAGGAGAATTTGTACTCTAAACCCAATGGACAAACTAGGACATAAATCTAACGAATGCCCTCACCGACTAGTTGAAGGAGAATTTGATAATATAACCACACCAAATGAGGAGGAGGGTGACGAAGAAATAGAAGAATTGGCGATAGGTTTCTATTTAGATAGAGTTATTATGCATACCAGAATAATCTTGGAGGCAACATATTATCAAGGAAACCCATAGTGGCGGACTAGTAGCTCATCTAAGGTGAAAAGACCATACTTCAGATGTAAGCTTGCTTCTTCTGGCCACACCTTCGAAGAAATGTGTTCAAACTGATTGAGCGCTGTGCAATTTGACAAGAATTCAAGGGAAACAGCCAGAATATCAGCTTATATATGCCTCTTCCAGTTCCGGATTCTATATGGGAGGATGTAATCATAGGCTTTGTCTTGGGATTGCCTAGAACAAAGTGTGGTGCTGATTCTATCATGGTTGTGGTGGATCTTTTATCTAAGACGGCACATTTTGTAGCTTGTAAGAAGACGTTCGATGCAGTGAATGTAGCTCACTTGTTCTTCCATGAAATTGTCCGCTTGTATGGGATACCCTGTAGCATCACATCAGATCAAGATGTGAAATTCATCAGTCACTTTTGGTGTGAATTGTAGGAATGATTGAGAACTGATATCAATCTATGTTCGACCTACCATCCACAAATGAACGGGCAAACAAAAGTGGTGAATTGAACTCTTGGCAACATGTTGCATTGCTTAGTACAAAACTATCCAAAACAATGGGAGGATGTCTTAGGACAAGCAGAGTTCGCATACAACTCCATGACAAACAGATCGACAGGCTGATGCCCCTTCAGCATTATTTATACAAAAATGCTTAACCACCTTCTTGACGTTGTTGCTTTTCCCAAGTGCAAAAATACTACAACTACTCAAGTCACTGATCACTATAAAGGAATATTGGAAGATGTGAGGACCAAACTGATAACATCCAATGAGCAATACCAACAAGCAACAAATGTTCATAGAAGAAAGAAAAATTTTGAATTATGCAATCTCATCATGGTTCGTATGCGTAAAGAGTGGTTTCCACTTGGAGCACATTCAAAATTAAGTCCCTAGAAGTTGTGTTTGATTCCTATTCTAAAATGCATAAATGATATTGCGTATATTGTCGACCTACCATCTCTTATACATACATCATCTACACTTAACATCTTTGATATATCTCCTTGTTACCCCCTTGATGAGTTTTAGAGAAATAATTCTATTGAGGACACAGAGCCTTTTGAAGCGGAGGCAAACCAATGCGGTGCATAAGCATGAAATGAAGGATATTAGCTCTATTATTTACTTATGTTTTCTCCACTAATTGTTAGTTATACTTTTGTCATTTTTTTCTTTTTATGATAGTACGTTTTAGCCATTTTGATTGTATTCATCATTTGAGGAGGAAGTATGAAGGCCGTTATATAGAAAAATTACCCATTACTCGGTTTACGTTTGTCTCTGTTTTTCTTCTTCTTCATTCTCTGTTCTGCAAGAAGGTAGTCTGGCTTTCATTGGTAGCACACCACAATACTTCTGCTAATGATGAGATCAAGTTGAAATTTACATAAGCAAAATTATTTGAGAAATGTGATGCTTCATAACAATCCCTATAAATAGTCTTGAAATAATTCTTGACAAATAGATACTATGAAGGTCTAAATTTTATTGTTATTTGTAGCAAAGTCCAACACACTTAAATAACAAAGCAAAGACGAATCTAATATCGGCCCTTAATGACAATAAGCCAACAAATTTCTTTGAAAATTTTATAATAGGTATGAAAATAATGATTGTTTCATCTATGTTGGCTAGACCTTAATGACCATAAGTTTTTTTACCATTGTCAAGTTCTTAAGTGGTTAGTGTAGCTTGACCCTTTCTAGTATGTTAGACACTTGTTTTGGGGACATTGGCCTCACCTCCCCTAATAGTCTTTGACTTCCTAACCACTCATATGTCTACTCGATGAGATTTCGATTAGGCCTCTTGGCCAACATCATTGTCGGACCTTCTTGTGGAGTTCTTTTCTTGACCTCAATGTTGAGTTCTTCTCTATTTGGTGCCATTGTTCAGTTCCTCTTCTTGGACTTTTGAGCTGAATTCCTTCTTCTTGGCCTTCAAGTCGTGGCCTTAGCTATCGACTTCATCATGACCCTTGAATCGAGCTCCTTTGTTCGACATTTTTATAGGTTCTAGTAGCTGAAGACTTCTAAGGAAGCCTAAGAAGAAAGCCAAAACCTCCCCAAAATTTTCTTTTCAACACTTAGGACTTAAGAATGGTATTCTTTTGCTAATGTCAGCCTTCTCCCATGCACCCCTAGTTCATCACAGGAATTTTCATTTCTAGCAACAGCTGGGAAAACATATCAAAGTTTTGCCAAAAATAGTCGCACAAGAGCGAAGGCATTTAATCCCATCTTGTCATCAACGATGCCTGCAAGCACAAGCAAGAGTGGAACTAAGAAGAGCTCGGGGTGAACAATTGCCCATCTTAAATTCTTTTTTTCTTAAAAAAAATAAACTTTTAACTATTTTGCTCACCTGTAGTTGTCCAAATTTTGAGAAAAAAATTTCTTTACTATTTTATATATAATATTATGCATTTCACAATACTATTTCCACTCAAAAGAAAGATCAGTTCTGCCCCTGCACAAGGAGAAGGCCGCTAACCCCCTCTTCTCATCTTATAAATACCCTCCATTTCAAAATCCTGAAGGTTGCCAGGTTTAGAGCTGCACTGGCTTTGAGAAACTTTTGAGCCTTAATGTGACCAAGCCCTTCTAGCTATCATCTTAGAATCCTTTATGACAACTCTGGGCCATTTGCCCAAGCCAGCTCCTAACATCCCTTTCTTTTTTCAAAAACTGGGCCTTTTTTTTTCAAAAAATAAAAAAAAAGATTGTGGCGTTATTTTCCCTTGAAAAAAGACCCCATTAATTGATTTCTTAAAGCAACTTATCATGCTATCAACTTTACTGATTGCGATATTATTTTAAGCCAGATTTTGATAAGGTCCACAATTGAACTAATGACTAAATTAACTTACCTAAGAAAAGAAGAAAAAGACTTGAGCCTCAAGATTTATTTGGAATTGTTTTTTCACTATTTTATTTTTTAAATCATTATTACTATTATTTTTTTTTCTACTTTAAAATCTACTTCTTACCGCCGCTTTCAAAAAATTACTTTCCTCACAACTATTTTATAACCACATAAAAAAAAATTATAGCCATCCCAAACACATCATTAAAGAAAAGGCGGATGTAACTGTAGCTTGTTGGTTGAAGATGAACATTTTTCTTGTAAGATCTGCGCTCGAAACGCTTTGATGATGTGGAATTTTGGAGTCTAGAGACTTCAAAGTAGGGAGAATCCATTACTATCACCAAGTCCATGGTCAATTAATCCATGGGAATGGATGGCTTCCAGCTTTGCTCAGGAGGCACTTTATTCCTTGCTTATTCTTCAAGCCAGATGTTCTTTTTACAGAATTAAAGAGGAAAAATGGATGCTATTAGATGATTTAGTTAGAAAAATATCGCAATCAACAAACGTAAAAAAGTCATTTGGTAGTTATTTTTATTTGTCCAAAATTTGGCATTTTTAGTAATTTTATGTAAATATTTAATAGGATGTTTTATATTATAAATTCACAAATTTTATTCCGTTTATGAATGTTAAGAAAAATATTTATAGAACAGCAAAAAATACTTTATAAAATGTTGTATGATATTTATATTTCATTAATAAATTTCAATGTGTAAGGTTAGTGATTACTTATAATGAGTTGCATGTATTTTGTTTTTATTTTAATTACTTTTAACTAAAATGCACAAAACATAAAAATGAATTATGCATGATTTTGCCAGGATGAAAATTTTGTTGATTAATAACTCTTTATACAATGAAAGATAACACTGTTGGATTATTTATAATGTTAATTGGCAATAATTAACTACCATTCGATCGACTATTCTTGCTTTGATATTTAAAGATCTCGAGGCAAATCTTGGTGAAATTATTACGTGCGGTCATCGTACGTCATCCGGAGACTAATTAGGATATACCACGTCACCAATTTACTATATACCACAATATTGGATGACATGATACATCCCGATTGACCACCAAACGGTCGGACAACCGCACGTAATAATTTCTCCAAATCTTGACACCAGAACATCCCATAATAATGTCATTATTAAGCAACTAGCAATAGTGAGCACCCAATCTTTAGAGCCATATAGTATTTGTAGTAGTCAAGAACGAAACCTTATCATTATTACACTGCACAAAGCTATCAGGGAAGTCTGAGTAAAAAGGAAGTTGAGCCAAAAGGATGCCCATCCGAAAAAGTTAAAAAAGTTAGATTATTGACGAGAGAAAGCCATAACAATCAATTGCGTACTCTGACACATTAATACCTCTCTAAAGTATATTAGCTGAACGCAACTCATCTTGATCTATTGGTTGAAAGTTTTGACTGTCAACTAAGAGATTTTGGATTCGAGTTTTATGTAGGTAACGTATGTATGAGTTAGTCTTAATTGACCTAAATGTCTCAAAAAAAACAAAAAAAAAAAAGTACATTAGCTGAATGAATCTGAAAAATTTACATGGGATATAAATAAAATTAAACAAGACAGTTTACATTACCTTGTCAGAATAATGGAATCTGTTTAACAAATGTGTCGGGCTTGTCATATAGGGCCATATAGATAATTACTCCTACAAATCCATTGTTAGCATGAAGAACTTACAGCCGAGCATGTAATCTGTTTTTTTAAGACGTTAGATTTGTACAGCACTGCATTTCAGCATAGAAACTTTGAACCGATTGATATTTGGCTTTGGCAGTGTTGGTTGGTAGGTGGCTGAAAGATCAAGCAAGACAAACATCAATTTCAGCGTTTTGACATGAGAAGTGCAAGGCCAAGGACGTTTTGACGGCATAGCTTGTATGGATTTTTCAACACTGTTACATTTGCTTTATCTGTGCCCAATATAACCACATGGGCGATGCTGTATGAATCCCCGTTCTCAAATGCAAATTTCCACTCGCTAGTAGTAATTTCAAACCAATCTTTAGTTGCAGATCTTGTGGCTTTTACCTCAATATACTGCCTGCTTTCGTTCTCTCCAACGACTAAATCATAGGGCAATCCTGATTCAGTTTCTTTATTAACCCACTTCACATCAGTACAGCCAAGTTTCTCAGTATAGTATTTGAAGGCTAGCATCTCTCCAAGCCTGCCCGTTGTTCTTCGAAAGAGCTGCTCATCATGAGTTTGCCTCTTAATCCTTTCTTTGTCAGGAGGATTGATAAACTGAATTTTCTGGACAGAGATATCACCTTCTTCTTCAAACTGACCTGTGGGTTCTGAAGCAGGATATTCATGCGATCTAGCAGAATCACTCTGTCCAACCAAGTGTGATTGGCAAAGCAGTAATTCTGAATCTTGCAGCACTGATGTGCTTACTGGTATTGAGCCTTCCTCTAAGGTCCAGTTCCCATCAATCTCAACAGATATTGGAGCTTCCAACTGACCAACATCTACAGCAACTTTACTTAAACCAGCCTGTGAGCAATTATATGGCTGCATCCGCAGATTTCTACTTCGAGAATATTCAAAACCTGGAGCAGTTCTCCAATCTGTAGGTGGCCAACAGCTACTAATACCTGGTTTTCTATGCGAAGATTTTGAATTTCCACATTCAAGATCCATTGAGGTAACTGGGACTGACTGGGAAGTTTCACGTTTGTCTACTTCACACACACATGAAATGGACCAAAAACATTCATCATCAGGTAGCTTTGGTATCTGTTGGCTATTAACAACAAAAAATTCAATTTGTTCGGCAGTCGAGCCAGATATTGCCATGGTCGTCACCATGTGAAGAAAATTCGCAAAGTGTAGTTCAGAAGAGCCGTTGAAGAAGTACCGAGAAAGCTCTAAGAACAATGAGTGAACATCAGTGGTCTGACAAGCATACAAAATATTACCCTGCATAGAAAAATATTTCAGTCTTCTTAGAAGAAATTCATCATCATAAAAGTCTTATCCTAACTATTTGGGTCAGAAGCTAAGATTAGAAAGTGTGGGCTCCGAAAATTCACGCCTCGGCCTCCCCGTTATTTTTCGGGGGAGTTTTAACGGATTAAGTTCCGAGGGAAATTTTGGGAAGGCAAATTGAGATTGAAGATAAGACACTACACATAGATTTCACCCTCATTTTACGAGCACTTTATGATCTGAGTTTTGGCTTCCTATAGGCGTAAGCCCCTATAGTTAATTACCCCTCCCGGAAACAAGAGAGAACTTTGGATTAAGGCTAGTCGTCGATCAGATACGTAGAAATACGTATTATCTGGCATATAGTAGCAGCATGGGTTGGATGTTGGAAAATGGATACTTAAAATTTAAAATTTTCACTATCTTGCACGTAAAGCGGATGGTGAGGGAATGGGTGATGGACCCGATCAAGATCCCATGGTTCCGTCATCCCGGGTCATCAGGGTCCCTAGTCTACTTAGTCAAAGGAGGTAGTCGACCCAACCTGACAGAAGGATCCTTATCGGAAGCCATGGGTTGCTTCGTCCAAGGATACCTTGTAGACCTGGGGTGAATATTTACCTAAGGGGACAAATTTGAATCCACCTTAACTGACAGAGGGCTTTCTGCCCTATCGATTATATCATATTGATTCATATCTCAAGGATTTAGTCTCATTGGGGAGCTTACAGGCTCTGGCCATAACCGTAATATAGTGGTGCCATTTGGCGGCAAACCACCTGGTTCAAAGGGCCTTGGTCATAACCGCTTACCTGCGGTGCCATTTGGCGGCAAAATCACCGGTTAGAGGACACGTGCCACGTGCTTAATGGCAAGAGACTATTTGAGAAAGAATCCTAATGATATTCTCGACCAGACATTAGCTCTTTATGAGCTGAAGTAATTTTCAGATTTGTCCACCTCGGCAAACTGTTTCGGAGGGTAGATGAATTTTGCTTTAAGTGTTTAATGATTGAATTTTGATTTTATATATTTTGGATTTTGATATTTTTGGGATTTTTGGGCTTTGTATTGAGTAATTAGGTGGTATTTTGAACATTGGAATTAACCCCTCCGGTTTAGATTTACTTTCAACACGGCCATCATAGGGGTGTTCAGGCATGTAAAAATTTCATTAACTAAACCTTGTCGACTCTGTCAACTTGTCGACAGAGGATCAGATTCGTAGGTTTTGTGTTTTTGTTGATGAATTTCTTTTATTATAAACTTGAAGGCCTAATATGAACGTATAAAATAGATATTCCGGTCGACATCTTGACTATATATATGTTCGATAATTCAGGCCGTGTCGACTCCATCTATCCATATAGAAGGATCGGGCTTGAACTGGGGTTCATTTATTGACCTGCGCAGCATCCCTCGACGTCACGTGTATACTCATAACAGCTCGTCGAGGCCTATGCGGGTGTGTGATTGCACATCATTTCTTTGTGTTTATGCGTATATCTATTATAATGCATGTGCGGGGGCATTTTGAAAATATTTCAGTTGTGCGGGCAACTGTCATTTTAGTGCGCGCAACATTCCATTTGAGAGCTTATACACGCCTTTTGTCCGCTTATATGAGTGTTATGGATCCGGTGGCGTGGCATCGGACTATGGGTTGTCCATTGCCTGTTTTATACAGGTAGGCTGTCGTGCACTACTTGTTGCTTTCTGCAGGTAGATTGTAGTGCACTAACGAATCTCCTGCTATCACTAGTAGATGTTGTTATCTACTGTGGTTCCCTTGCATCCTTCTTGTAGATTGCATGTTAAGTGTATAGCGGGTTTCCTATAGAAGCTCGTAGGGACTTGCATTTGTCGCATTCTTTATGCATTTTGTTGTGGTCTTTGGTCATGCAATACATCCGCTATTGCTGCAAGTAGGTAAGTAGATGTATTCATTCATAGACTGAAATTAACTACAGGATATTACATTTTCTTAAGTCTTTATGCATCTACCCACAGGTGGCATGTAGTGTGTACATCTGAATTCATAGAGAATCTGTATATGTTGCAGATCTTCTGATGTTGCTTGAAGGACACCGATGTACTCACTACATGAACATCCTGGCATTTACCACATGATGCATTTATATGTTTGCAAGAGACTTTGCTGTTTGCATGCAACTGACATGTTCATTTGGGTGTCATTGTCGACTTTTGATCACGTTATATTCGCTTCCAGTCTTTTGATGTATTTGTAATTGGCGAGTTGCTATGTTTGTTGCATATTGGTCTTTCAATTTTCATAAGAGGCCGACACATTTATCTGCATACTACTATTGGCAATTGGTTGAGCAACACTCACCAATGCTCTCTTTATGCATTTTGATTGGCAAGTTATTACATGTCGACCGTCGCCACTTGTAGTCGGATGGACATGTTAGTTTGTATGTTGATATTTGACAATAGGGTGAAGTTGCATTCAACACCTATTTCTTTCACTGTCGTACGCAATCAAGTGACACTGAGTACAAATCTTCTAATTCTACCTATAGGTAGACTACTGTTTGCATGATTGATCAATTGTTATTGTTCGCGCATGTTATACTGGTTCTGCTGCTTTCTGCATGACGAGCTTTTTGTAGTGTACTTAGTGTAGCATCTTCTAACATTTATCGTAGGGGATGTTATCATGTATGCTTTGGATCTTCTGCCATTTCTTGCAAGTGTCTACACTCATTACAATTTGTTGTCTTGGCTTTAGGTGATGTGTTACATACAACACAATTTTCCCGTCTCATCATATACATTGAATCATTATGCTCATTGCAGACTAATCTCCTTCACTTGCAAGGGATCGATACGCTTGCTTGCATGTTAACTTGTATTGGTTGTGGGAGGGCCACACTTCAACTTGAACTTGATATTCCTTTAACGAATTAATGCACTCACCAAACATTTCTTCTTTGTGGTGTTTGCAAATTAATATAGAAGAAAGGTCATCGCATTTGTTGCATGTCCCCTGTATTTACTCATGTCATTGCCTCCATCACAATCTTCTTGCATATGTTTATAAAAAAAGAGGTATGATCATTTGCCAATGAATCTAGTATGTTCGTTTGCATGTGAGTGTTGACTGTTGGATGAACTGCACTCATTACTAATTTCTTCATACATTTTGACCCCCATTGCTTGTAGGGTTCAATATATTTGATGGCATTTTGATCTTGTGTTTGTAATAAATGAGCATGATTGTTTGCATGTAGATGAGCCATGTTGAATGTTACAAGTTTTCTACTGTCATATAAAGATGACTTAAATCTTGCATGACGGATTTGCTTAATGACATTTGCATTCCAATTGAAGTGACAATTTCTTAATGGTCCATTAGAAATTTGCATCACTATTCAAATTAGGCCCCCCTAATTGATTGTTCACTTTAGTCATATTTAAGCTCAAGTTAAATTTATGTTCATGCTCATTGTAGTCTACACCCAAATTTGAGTTCAAGTTTATTGTAGTCAAATTGCAAGTCTTTACTTATGTCCCAATTGTTCAAGTTATGCTCAATTAATGTTCAAATCAAGTTCAAGTTTGAGCTCTTTTCGTTTAGGTTCAAATTTTTTGTTATTCATTTAAGTTCTAAAATATGTTCCCTACTGTCCATACAAGTCTTATGTACAATTCATTTGAGTTCAAGTCAAATCTCATGCTTTTGTCCAAGTCTTGTGTGTCTTCAGGTTAAATTTCGGCAACCTTAAGGCGTCTCCCCCGTTTAGGGGAAACTAGGCAATCCCACCATGCTACAAGAGCATGTATGGTTGGTGTCGGGGTGACACCATGGCCGTACATCTTCAATCCCACCACGCTACGAGAGCGTGTATGAAAACTTCAAAGTACCTGTTTAAAGAACACAAGTAGCTTTCTCTGCCACGCTACAAGAGCATGTACAGGTACTTAGAGACTCCCCACTATGCTACAAGAGCGTGTATAGGGCTTACCCGCCTCACCGTGTGGGTCGCACCGAGTTTCCTCCTACCGTGCTACGAGACCGCATATAGGGGATTTTCCGGGTCGACACAAACGCCAAAAGCGGGTTTATTGAGTTTAGGGAGTTATACCTGCGAATGACGACGAAAGGGTGGAGGGAACAAAAATCGATACAACATTTTTTCTTTTTAATCCTTTTTTTTAATTCTTCCTCTTTTTTGTTTCTTTTTTTTAACAATAATAAGATAATAAAAATGATAATAATATCATTATTATTAATATCATTATTAATAATGATGATATTAATGGCATTATTAATAATAGTAATATTGACAATGATGATGACAATATTATTATTAACATTAATTAACAATACTAATATTAATAATAATAGACAATGTTAACGCTAACAAATACTATTAATGCTAACATAAACTTAACAGGTAGATTACCTTGAGTCGATTTGGGTTTTGGAGTGGAGTTGATTTGGCTACGGACTTTTGAAGTGGAGTTGAATTGGCTTGGACTTAGGTTGGGTTTGGGCTAAGTAATGTGGGCTTGGATTGATTTTGAGTGGGTCAGGTTGATTAGGCTTAGTGTGGTTTAGAGAAAGAGAGGGAGAGGGCTCGGTTGAGAGAAATTTCTTGCGGCTTATGGAGAGCAGCTAGGGTAGCTTATGTGAGGGAAATCAGAAGACAGAGATGGGAGATAGTTCGGTTGGGTATAGGGTGTCGGGCAAAAGGGTTTCGACGGTGGAAGAAGGTTGGAGTCTGGAGGAAGATTGGGCGTAGGGCTGAAGGAGACGTCGACTTCAGCGGCTTGATTCGGATGTATAGGTGAGGTTTTGACGTGGAGATCGAAGGAGGAAGATTGGTTTGTGAGTGGTATTCGGTTCTAATAGGAGATGAAGGTGTCGGCCGGTAGATTTGAGAAATCTAGATGAGTTTTGTGGCTTGAGGGAGGAAGGGATGTAGTTGGGATCGTGGACGGCAGAGAGCAAGCGTCGGCTTGGAAGTGAAACGGAGTAACATCCATTTCACAAGCTGCTCGATGTAATGTCGCTGATGATTTCGGACAGTTGGGTGTTGATGATTTCATTGCTGAGATTGATTTAATATTTCAGGACAACAACAGGACAACATTGGAGACGTTGGATGGTCATACTCTCAGGAAGGAAATATCTCCCCACAGCAAGGATGCATTGAAGTTCTTCTGCCACATGCAAGCTGTAAGTGTTAGGATTGATCTGTATGCATGCTCCGCTGCTCTTCGTTCTTGCTCAAATTTGGCAATCCTTCAATTGGATCGGCAAGTTCATGGTTTAGTCAAAGAAGGCTCCAAGATTTTAAAAATCTATTTAGCCAGCCTATGGGATTCCAGTGCGAATGGAGCACTATGCATGTGGAGTTGATCTATTTGGTAGAGCTGGAAATCTTACAGAAACTAAAGATCTTATTGAATCAATATCCTTCAAACCAGATTCTATGGTTTGGATGACTCTCTTGGGTGCATGTAAAATACTTGGAGATATGAATTTGGCTAGCCATATTGCTAAGAGTTTGCTAGAATCAGAGCCAACAGTTCATTCTACTTATGTTATTCTCTCCAGTATGTATGCTGGTTTTGGGTATTGGGATGGTAGGGCTATGATACAAAGGGCAAGGGATGAGGATAATGTTGAAGAGTGGCATTCTTCCTATGAAAAATCTAATAGTATGTTATTTGGGAGGGACAGCTTATTAAAAGCAGTTGCAACAAATATTGAGAACAAAATTTTTGATCCTGAGGTTTGCTATCTCCCTCCCGACAACGTGCCTCGACGGAGTCGAGCCTTTTTGACGCAAGGGGAGAATGATGCGGAGCATTTTAAGCTTAAAGTATTCCTTAGGATATCTTATCTAGTTTGTTATAAGTTTTTCTAGAATCTTCTATAGCTAGTTTATATAAGTTTTTCTAGAATCTTCTATAGCTAGTTTATATATGTATGTATTGTAGTAGGATTGCTCATTGAATGAAGAATATTACTCTTTGAAGACTTAGAGCTTTGTGTGTCCCCTTGTTCCCATGGATTGGGATTGAAATCCTTCAAGCATCCTCATCTTCCAACGATCCAAACCACATCAGTTTGGTATCAAAGCCTGGAGCTTGCGAAGATCGATGGACTGCAGAAGAAGGTCGGCTGTCGACGACGATCGAAGCCGAAGAATAAGATTGGCGGTCGACGACGATCGACGTCGAGGAAGGTGGGCTATCGACGATGATCGAAGCCGTATAGCCTTTTACCAAGCTCAAGTGAATGAATCACTTGATCGAATTGACAACAACCTTCGCAACCTTCGATCCATAGACAAAAACCTTCGGTCGATCACGAGAATGCGGATGTCGTCGGCAACCATACCGGCGTCTTCGTCTTCACTCCTCTCCGCCGCTTCACGCGAACAGTTCCGCGATCAACCAGCCTTGGACGACTATTACCCTCCACTCGAGCTTCCTCTCCGGTGGCACAATCCCCCTCCGTTCCAACGTCCTTTGCAAGGTTCGCAAATTCCGTATTAGTTTTTACATAATACACAAACTGGTTTACTGTTTCATTGCTCTCTTGTTGTTGCTAGTAATCCATTTGTGCAGGAACCTACATCAGGAAGAGGCGACGACTTCAGGAGGTTGGATGCTGGATGAGTTCGGCCAGTTAAGGGAGATCTAGCGTCGAATTGCTTGCGCTTGGATTCACAGGAGGAGGTCGGACCGTGGGAAGTTGAGATCGGAGCGGGAGGCTTGCGGACGTCAGATGGAAGAGAGAAGTCGGGGCTTGAGAGTTTTCGTGTGGAAGGGAGCTGGATTGGGGAGTTTAGACGGAGCAGGCAACAGGCAGAGGAATTTGAACAGACCTGAGGTTGGGAGTTTCGGCTGGAAGGGCGAGGGATATGGTAGTGGTGTAGAGAAAGACAACAAAAAAGAAGCAGAAATGGCTTTGTTCAATCTCGTTTTAATGACGAGCTCTTTCACTGGAACGAGGCGAAGGCCAACTGCACGAGATTGACAGATGTGACGAAATGAGGTACATTTAATGCATATTTAATTGGATTTGAGCCTTTTCCCTATTTAGTTTCAGAACTTTGCCAAAAAATTTTAAAATTAAGAACTATATTAGTGCTATGTCACTATGTATTAATTCAAGATAGCAATGCCTCAATCTATCAAAAATTGCCTTGATTTGCAAGCAATTTTCTTGGTTTGTGTGCACTGTGCCTCATTTTGCGTGTCAATTTCGCCGTATAATCTTAATTGGACAAATTGATAGTGCATTTAGGATATTGACGTATTCCGGACGCAACGGCGAAGTCTGTTCGTCAATCGGATGTCATTTGAGTACCGTTGAGTGTCATTTTCCTCGAAATTTGTGCTTCGTCTCGGGATGCATGTCGACCTCCTCATACGTCTTTAATTTAACCAAATTGACTATCACGCTTAGGTATTGAGGACGTTCTGAACACAATGGAGAAGTCCATTCGCCAATCGGACATCATTTGGATAACGTCGCGCGTTAAATTTCTTGATTTGAGTGTCCTTGCCTTGGGATCCGTGCCACCACCCTAAACAATCCTATTTGGGCAAACAAAATATAGCTTTTAAATATTGAGGATGTTCCGAGCGCAACGGCGAAGTCCATTTCGAGATTGGAGGTCATTTGGATGGTGTCGAGGTCCCTTTTCCTCGATATGTGTCGTCACATTGGGATCCAGGCCACCACTTCAGATGATCTCAATTGAACGTATAAAATATGAGTGTTGACGACGTTCCGAACACAACGACATAATCTGTTCTGTGATCGGACGTCATTTGGGTACGGTTATCTTCAATTTCGAGTGTCGGTTATCCCTTTGTATTGATCTCGTACGATTTGACTACGAGGGACCTCAACTTGGAAGAACTCAATGTCCTGATCGCAACGATGCGGTCCGTTTGACAATTGAAGGTCGTTTGACCTTTCAAGTGATGTATTTCGTCAAAGCGCGCGCCGTTAGATTAGCCGATTTTCGCCTATTTTCTCATGTTTTTTTTCATATAGGGGTCAATAGGAAGACATTAATTAGTGACGCGGTGCATCATTCGGTTATTGCTACCTTTTTTTATTTGCATACTATTTTATTTCCTGATTGTGTTGTCACTCTTTCTGCCACTTTATTCCTTTTTCAGTTACTGGTACTATTATCACCTTTTTTGGTTGTTAAGGTTTTTATTAGGGCTGCAAGCGAACCAAGCGTTCGATGAGCTAATTGTTGCTCGGTTCGATTAAAGCTCGTTTGTGATCATTTAACTAACTAAATAAATTTGAAAAATATTTTAAATACTCAATCATTAAATAAACAAGCTTGAACATTAATGTGTTCGGTTCATTTATGTTCACGAACATCATCATTTGAAGCTCGTGAACAAGCTCGACATTAAGCTTGATTCGTGTTCGATTCAGAACTCGTGAATAAGCTCGATAAGAACTCGATTAATATTTAATTATAAAATTGATAAATATACATAATTTAAATATTTTAAATTTATTATAACATAATGATATAATTATTTTTAATTAATAAATTTTAAAGTAATTAAATATTATAATATATGTTAACTAAAATAAATTTTACATATTTATTAAATCGATGTTATATATTATTAAATATTATAATAAATGTATTTTTGTAGTTTTGACAGATACACATGCTTTATTTATTCATGTTTGCTAGATTGTTTGTTTAAGATATTCATGAACAAATATAGGATGAATCATAGATCGTTTGTTCATGAATGAGCTCATTTGGTAGTTTGAAAATACTAGTTATATATATATATATATATATATATATATATATATATATATATATATATATATATATATATTCATGATCTTGCTCATTTCATATTTTAAAAAGATTTGTTCATGAACGTGCATGTTTGATAGTTTAAAAAAATTTGCTAAATATGTTCACGAACATAGCTCGTTATGGCTTGTTTGTTTAAAGCTCAATAAACACTAAACGAACCGAACATGAACACCATTAATTTAAATGAACCAAATATGAACACAAATAATAAAGCTCGAATCAAACACGAACCAAACTTGAACAAGCTAATAATAAACAAACTCAAACATGAACACTGACATACTCGGCTTGGTTCGATTCGTTTGCAGCCCTACCTTTTATAGCACATGAGAAAGGCTAGTCATGTCACGCCCCAAGATCAAATTTGGAAGAATTGTCTATTTACTTTTAATAATATACCAGAGCTTCTATACATCATTAATATAAATTTATATATACAGCAGAAGCATAAAAAATTATATGCATCATTATATTTCATTATATTTATTCTCTCAAAATCATATAAAATAGTCAAAAATCAGTACAATCGCTAATATATCAATAACACTTAACTACAAAAGAATAAAAGAAAAATACAAACAAAATCAAAAGAAACATAAAGATCTCTGGCAAGCTCACTCCAACTGGTCCTAAAACCTCTTTCCTGAACTAAAATCATTAAATCCACATAATGAGCTAAACAGCCAAGCAATAACTTAAATTCACTAAAGCTTTCAATGTAAGGATTGAAGAATCAATATGTATGCTCAGTTCAATCAATCTAATCAATAGCATTCCATTTCATCAATATGATCAGTTATTATTTGTAAGGCTAAAAATGATCAATAACAAAAGCAAAAAATCATTTCAATGAACCAATAGCCAATACGATACAAGAATCAATAAATATGTAAAACAATTATACTGAAATCATTCATAAATCAATAAAGGAATTATAATGCCATCAGTCTTATCTATCTTATTTATTGTGTGCATAATATGCAATCAATACATATATCTGCACCCATTAAGATCTATCTATTAATGTTATCTATGTACATTACAGTTCTTTGTCAATACTATTAATGTGTACATGCTTCAATATATAATTTAGCAAGGCAGTACATCCAGTGTTAATATAGTATTTTCATTTTTTCATCTGCATTCATTTTATCATTAGTATCATTATCTTTATCATTATTATTATAGGTGACTTTCAATAAACTATTAAGACTTGTTACCCGTCAACATAATAGGTCATTAATTACAGGCTACAACCGGAATAACATCATAAATCCTCTTTAAAGAAAGCCCATCAGCCCACCCACCTACGTAAGGTATTAACATTTTAACAGCCAACCCAAATAAATTATAGTGTTCACAGTCAGCCTTCCTTGCTAAAATGCAAATATCATACTCATTTATATGAAATGCAAAATGAAATGCAATAATCTATATAACACAATAATATATATATATATATAACTTCAAAAAATCACAACTCCCATTTTACTTGGTGAAATTCAATAATATTACAATTAAAATTTTCGTACCATCCTTATCTATCGTATACAAAAAATTACACGATTAAAACTCAATAAATCAGGAAAAAAATATATTTTATCAATTTAAGAAAGAAGAAATCCGTCAAACTCAAAATCATTGAAAATAAAATGAGATTTGGATTATACTTACTATGATTAGAAGAAATCTCCGAACAGAATCGACGAACAAAAATGCCTGAATTCTGCTTCTCTCTCCTCTCTCTCTCTCCCTCTCCCTCTCCTATTCTTCCTTCCCGAGCAAGCCACGTCAATGGGATGGCTGGGTGGATTTAATGCTTAGAATTAGGATTTTTAATATATATAAAAAAGTTGTTAGTGGTCTAGCGTCGTAGCGCTCAAACCCAACACCAAAGCGCTGCATGTCGAATCCGGAATTACTGTATAACAGAAACTCAAATGCCACAATGGCAGTTTTTGGCACTCCTGTGCTCTCAAACCTAGCATCACAACACTCACAAGCATAATGCCGAAGCACTCCAGTTTAAACAGAAATTATATTTTTTTAACATTCTATATTTTCGGATTATCACGAGTCATATATATACAGAATGTACTAGTTGAAAGCATAGACAAATATATCAATACTTCTGGTTTTCCTGCTACTTGTCTTGTTCTTTAGTTTGTTGTATCGCCTTTCTTTCTGTTACAGGATTACCTACACTAGATTAGTATTAGAGCTCAGGGCTCGTGAAGGATGGCAGAATCCAATAAACAGGTTTGTGGCGATGAAGATCGCAACCTGGACACCTTATGGATGGCACAAACCAGCATAGCACGGCAGCTAGATAATTTAACTGCTGAATTTTTCAGGTTTTCTATCAAAATGCGCAAAGAGCTGCAAGCTATTAAATAGGGTTACAATTACAACCTCATAATTGTATCCTACAATCAATAACCATACCTATAGTGCGAATGGGGTTGTCAATTCGAACGTAGCCTAAGACAGGTCCCAACAACAATTCACGAAAGCACAGACTTGGAGGAAGGTACAAAAGCGTATATTGAGCCTGAATTAACTACTTGGGGTGAAGATGATCCCCGACATGATCGATTAAGGCATCTCGCCAATATGGAGGGACTAACCATCATCAACATGATTTTCGTGTGAAGCTTAACATACCATTCTTTGAAGGTAGATTGCACATCAATGACTATTTGAATTGGGAGTGAGAGGTTATCTTCGAGTACATTAAAATCACCCCTAGATAAAAAAAATTTGTGGCATGTAAACTTGGCGTGTTGTGCAGCAACTCTTACAGTCAAGACAAAGAGAAGGGAAAGGTACCCAACTGGCATCGAATGAAGCAACTCCTGCGGGGCCACTTCCTACCAACTGATTTTGAGTAGATATTATACCACAAATACCAACGGCATTGTGTGAAAGGCAATCACTTTGTGAACGAGTACACCAAAAAATTTTATAGATTGAGTGCAAGAAATGGCCTGAATGAAACAACTAATCAATTAGTGGCACGATACATAAGAAAACTTAAAGATGCAATCCAGGATAAATTGAAATTAAATTCCATTTGGTCGCTGTCTTAGGCTGTCAATTTTGCCTTAAAAGGCTGAAATACAACTAAACCGTTACTCCCCTGGCCAGTATTCTCAACGCAGGTCACAAAACCATCATTTGAAGCTATTAAATAACCATGCAATATGTGAAAGTCTTTTGTCACCACAACACCTCAGAACCAGCCACCAATTGCCAATACTACATCTACAGAGCCAAAATTTCAACAAAAACAAAACTTCCAGCTAAGGAAAATCCTTACTCAAGATCCACCACATTGAAATGCTTACGATGCTTCCAACCTGGCCACAATCAAATGAAATCGTCAACAATTGCAGCTCTTGGAAGCAGGAGGTTAAGACAACTCACCGACAGCTAAGGCCGAGCTAGAAGTAGAGGTTGAAGATGTAGCCAGTGATGATGGGGAATCCTGCCCTTGATTTGTATACTAGATAAGTTACTATTAGCTCCACGAAAGCCAGTTAAATCACACCGTAATGCAATCTTTCGAACCTGGTACACGATCAACGAAAAGGTTTGTGACCTTCTCATCGACAGCGGATGCATGAAGAATATTGTCTCCCGCTCCATAGCTCAAGCATTATAGTTGAAACCCATTAAAAATCCCCATCCTTATAAGATTAGTTGGATGAAGAAGAGAATGGAGATTTCAATTTCCTACATGTACAGACACAAATTTTCTATCGAAAAGCACTACATGTGTGAGGTTTTCTGCGACGTATTGGATATGAACGTTTGCCATCTTATCTTAGGAAGGCCGTGGTAATTTGATGTCGGAGCTATCTATGATTGCCGGATGAATGTTTATTCATTTGATTGGAAATGGCAAAAATTGAGACTTCTTCCAAGCTCGATAGATAGTAACATGATCGAACATTCCAGCAACAGTGCAATGCATATTGTATCTGGATTGGTACTTATGAGTCCTTAGAGAGAATCCTCTTCCCTGATGGCTTTGATTTTGACAGAACAAAATAATGTTCAGCCACATTATTCCTCGCTAGAAAAATTACAGTAGCTTTTATAAGATTTTTCAGATATTGGACTGCCTGAATTGCCAAATGAGCGCCCACAACTTAGAACGTTACAACATCAGATAGATTTCATCCCATGAGTTGTTCTTTCGAATCAGCTGCACTATAAAATGAGCTCTAAGGAGCATGAAATACTACAAAAATTGGTGGGCAACTTGTGGCAAAATAGCTCGTACAATCGAGCCTAAGCCCATGCGATGTTCCTACTCTTTTGGTTTTGAACGGAAGTTGAAGGATGTGTATCAACAACCAAGCTATCAACAAAATAACCATCAAGTTCCATTTTTGAATTCCACGGGTCAATGAACTGTTAGACAAATTAGTTGATGCATCAATATTCTCCAAGCTTGACATACAAAGGGGCTATCACCAGATTCGAATTCGTCTGGGAGATGAATGAAAAATGGCCTTTAAAACTCGACAAGGATTACATAAGTGGAAAGTGATGCCATTTGGATTATGTAATGCACCCTCCACATTTTTACAACTCATGAATGAGGCACTTAAACCTTTCTTAGATAAGTTTTGTGTTGGATAATTTGACGACATCCTTATCAATAACCACACCTTTGAAAAGCATCTGCAACACTTAGCAGATATTTTCATAGCATTACGACAGCACAAGCTTTATCTAAATATACCATAGTATGAATTTGCAAACTCCCAAGTATATTTTCTGAGTTTTATCATCTCATCCAAAGGCGTTCGTGTAGACCCACACAAGATTGTTGCCATGTTGATTGGCCAACTCCACGCTCATTTTCTGATGTCTGCAATTTTCACGAATTAGCCAGCTTTTATTGTCGTTTTGTTCGTGGATTCAACCTCATCACGGCACCACTGACGGATTGCTGAAGCTTAAAATTTTCCAATGGTGCGAGGCACAATAGCAAAGCTTTGAGACCATAAAGATGGCCCTCATCTCAGCCCCTATTATTTCACTCCCCGACTTCGAAAAGCCCTTTCTGTCTACACAAATGCTTCTATGACCGGAATTGGTGTTGTCCTTTCACAAGACGACAAGCCCATTGAATTCTTTAGTGAGATATTAAACTCTGCTCGTCAAAAGTGAACAGTGTATGAGCAAGAGTTGTATGCTATTATTCGCGCTCTAAAAAAGTATGAGCATTATCTCTTGCATCATGACTTTGTACTTTGTAGTGATAACAAAGCCTCACATGAGTATCCATATGCCTAAGAAACTCATCGTATATGCAGCATATCTCTTATCGTCACTTGCATGCATTCCGTATGCATTTGTTGCGATCTTCAATCTTTGTTGTACACCTGTTATTGCTGCTTGTAGGCAGATAGATGTGTTCATCAACTGCTCGATGTTGATTACAGGATACTGCATTTGCTGAAGTCATTCTATATTTGCCTACATATGACATATGGTGCACATGTTGGGTCTCCTACAGCGGCTCGTGGTAAGTCATATGCATTGCAAATATGTTATTCTTGGTTGTAGATAGTATGTTGCACACACTGCAGCTCTTTGATCATTGCTTGCGTGTGAACTGCGATTAATCTTGAGCAACTTATTGCATTCGTTGCCTGTCAACTTCCCTCACCCCCAAGGAGCTCATGTATTTGTTAGATATTTGATTATCGTGTACAGGGTCTACCCGCCTCGCCGCAAGCGTCGCACCAGGCTCCCTTCTACCGTGCTACGAGAGCGTGTATAGAGGTCCTCCGGCTCACCGCAAACGTCGAGATCAAGATTTTCTAAATTTAGAGAATTATACCTGCACAACGAGGTGGCAATGACGACGACAAGAATTTGCAAGACACAAACATTATTATTTTTTATCAATCTTTCTTTCTCTCCCTTCTTTTTGAATTTTGCCTCTCTTTTTTTTGGCTTTCTCATTTTTTATCACCCTCATTTTTATTCATATGCATGTATATATACATATATAGATATGTGTGTATACTTACATATGTATATGTATTTAACTAATTGATAATATTTAACATCAATTAAATAGCAACAAAATGAAACAGGTAAAGCAAAATGATAAGCGACTAAGTTAATAGAAAAGGGGAGCAAATTTAATGTTTGTGGGCTGAAGGAGGTCGGTTGAGCTTTACTGGAATGAACAGAGAAAATGGTGGGTAGAGGAATTAAAGTTGATGTAGATGTTTTAGCTTAGCTTTGTTGGTTGGAGGTAAAGGCAATTTATTTGAGCGTGGCGTAAGTGGAGAAGCTTATGGATAGTAGGTTAATGAATGGCTAAGAGGTGGGGGTGAAAAACTAGGGAATGTATTAAAGTGCTAAGATTGCTTGGCTACAGCAGAGAAATTCGACTAAACTAGTAGGTGAGGAAGGTTTGACAGACTATTGGAGACGGGTCAAAATAAAGGGAGAGCGCTGTAGCTAGGTCTGTGTGGAGAGCGCTGTAGCTAGGTCTGTGTGGAGAGCGTGGTTGACAAGGTGAAGAAGGGAAATCGGCTTGATCCAAGGGTCGACTTGGTCTGCAGAAGGAAGAGGGTTCGAGTGGAGTTCAGTTTGGAGCGGGATTAGGACTACAGAGGCTAAATACCAAATAAGAGCTGGAAGAGGTTGGTGCTAGGCCGGATTTGCAACTGTAGAGGGCTGGAGGGGGGCAGCTTGACTTCAAATTGTAAGGCTTGGAAGGGCACGGTCGAGTAGAAGGGCGCACTGTGGAGATCGGTTGGATGTAGGTATCGGACGGGACTAGAGCAGCTCGTGTGGAGTGATCGAATACGTGAGGTGGATCGTAGATCTCTGTCTGTAGTCGGTGGGTGGAAGTGTCGAAGGGATCAAACAGTGTTAGGCTCTGCAGGTGGTGCAGCTTGAGGAGGGGTGACAAACTGGCCTTGGGCAGTCGAGACAGAGTCGAGACAGAGAGCAGGTCGTGGGTGGAGGTTTCTTGCTGCTTGCATGATGGGGAGGCGGAAGGTGTGTAGCTCTGATGTTGGATCGAGTTTGGTAGTGGAGAACGACGAGGTCGAATGCGGAGATTAGACGACTGTAAGGCCAGTGGAGAGGGGTTGGTTGTGAAGTAGATCGAAGGTCGAAGAGGACAGGGGTCGGAGGTCGATCGACTAACAAGGCTCTGTGGGTTTTGTTCACATGGAGTCAGATTAAAGAAGAGAATGAGGTTCTGTTCGATCTCGTTTTAACGAAGGACAGAACATTGGATCGAAGCAGATCGCATCCCACGATTCACAGGAGAAGACGCGAAATCGGATTCCAACGGGATTTATGGGTTCGACTATTTGAAGTAACTTAATGCTGATTTGAGTTAATTTGACTTTGGCTCCTATTTTATCAGTCAATTAATCTAGTAATAATAATATATTATTTTTATTATTATTGCTAAGTTTTGAGATGACGGTAATGAGTTGATTGATCAAAATCGCCCCATTTCACGTGTAACTCCCCGATTTGCGCACAATCACCTTAGAACTCGAGCCAATTTGCGTGTGCTTTCTTTGTTGGGCAAAATTGTAGTTGATCTTGAGTAATGTCGATGTTCCAAAAGCAACGACGCAGTTCGTTTTGCGATTGGAAGTCGTTTTGGTGATGACGCGCATAAATATCCTTGATTTATGCGTCATTGCCTAGGTATCTACGTCGATTTTCTCACGTGATCTTAATTGAACAAATTGATGGTCATTTTTGGGTATTGACAATGTTCCGAACGTAACGACGAAATCCTTTTTGCAATCAGACGTCGTTTGGGTGACGCCCCGCATCAAATCCGGTGTTAATCGTCTCTTCAGACCGATCTCATCCGATTTGACTGCGAGCGGTTCCCGCTTAGGTGAATTCGACGTCTTGATTGCAACGGCGTAGTCCGTTTGGCAATCGCAGGTTGTTTAACTTTTCAAGTGACGTGTCGCGTCAACGTGCACGTTGCTTAAATCACCGATTTTCGTCTTTTTTCACATGATTTGATGTGTAGGGGTCAACATGGCCATATAGGTCGCCATCTTTCAGACTATAACCTTAAGGTTCGATAAGGTTGGGTAATCTCCTTTCACTCCCAAGTAAATGAATGTGACAATCCATCTCTTTAAGTGATAGCCAAAGTTGGCATCTCTCCACCTTGACAAGCTGGCATCTAAACAAACACGACACAAATTGAGAATATACTGTGATGTCAATTCCACCTATTCAATAGATTACACAAAAAGAAGGGTTGCCTGACAAGACATGATTTAAGGTGGTACAATTAGGCTCAAAAAAGTAGAATCATAATATATCATTTTCATTATCATCATTAGCTTTATTCCAACTAATCAGGGATAGTTTTATAATCCTCATTCTTTATCCATTCCTACTGATTGCCACATGAAATGTAGCCAATCTCGTACAAATCTTTTTACTAATCCGAATTATTAGTGGTATACCCATACTATTCTTAATCCTTTGTATTAATTTAATCTACATGTTTCATTCACGCATCAACCCTTAATTGTACATGCCAAGATCGACTAATCCTTCATAATATATGCCAAAATCATTTAAGTTTTATGAGAGAAAAATCAAAATGATTCCTAGACTATTTGTATCTGTCATTTTAATCCAACTGTCTAATGTGCTCAATTTTATCCCTTAACTCCTCCAATATGAACCAAATATTCCTTCCATTATATTATTTTGAATCAAGTTTGAAGAATCAAAGGATAGTTATGGATCAGACTTGTGAAGTCAACGGGACTAAAACAGCCCCTCGTAAATAGTTCAGGGGCCATTTTGACCCTCTAAATTTTTTTTCAATATGTTATCTTCAATAGATGCTACTCACACCATCCTTCTAATATAATCATTTATCAATCTATCTATTTTAATTGTCACAAATTTATCTTAAAATTATCATTTCTATTGCTCAACTTTTCTATTAATGACTTTTATAACTGCTAACACATAGATCCATATAACATATTTAGCCAGGTTGCAATTTCACAAAATTATCCTTTCAGTATCAATGATATTCTATAATCATATAATACCCTGCTGAATTTCCCCATTTTAACTACACAACTTTAATGCTAAAAGTAATATTCTCATCTACATTCATACTATTCTATATAATAGATCCAAGATATTTAAATCTACTAAATCCTTATCTTCTAATAATATTGCCCAATAATATAAACACTTACTAAAATTATATATTCTATACTCAATCTTCATTCTACTGATCCCAAGCCCATTGGTGGAGTACACTATAAATCAACTTAGAAAAGCCCAAGTAGTCATATGCCAATCTTTAACAGTCAGATCAAGCAAACAAAAAAAGAATATTTGAATTATAATCATTTTGAAACCTTTTTAAGTCCATTTACGTTCATAATTGAACTTACATCACTTTCATTTTCAATTTTCTTAGGTGTTTTCTTCTTTGGGATTAGAATGGATTTAAATTTAAAGTTTCATAAAATTGGATAGGATTAACTTTACATCTAAAAACTTGACCTTATTCGTGTAACAGTAACCTAAAAATAAAGACTCATGATGTACATTTGGAGTAGAATTGAATAATAAACATTTGGAGCAGGATTGAATGAATGAAATTATTTTTGACCAATTTAGTGCTTTTCTAATTCAACATGTGTATGCAGATAGCTCCAAACTACGTAAGTAAAGTTTTTTTGTTCCCTCTTATCAAATTTTGGTATCAATAAATCTCGCAACCATCTTAACAAATCCCTAAAGCCCAAATTTTGTTGGAGTCCGACATATCACACCCCATTAACATCCTGTATATATGTAATCCTCATCTAATACCTTGCTCCATGCCCAACCCAACCATTACGAGGCCTATTTTCCCTAACATCAAGACATGCATCCAACCTTGTTCTCTCCTACAATCTCTCTTACAATATATGTGCTACCACCTCTCGCTTGCTCTCACTTCCACAAACCGCAACACTCACCAATCCGAGCACTATTCACATTCATGCCTATGCTCATGTAAACTCAAATTTCCACAAACATGTTAGTGGCCACTTCCTACAGCCCATGAAAAATTGATTGTGGGCTCTCAAAATTCATGTCCTGCTCTACTGAGAGAGCTTGCTCTAGATAAAAATTTCGAAAAACAAATAAGGTAGCTAGTAAGATACTACTAAGAGATTTTGTCCTTATTTAGTGAGGACTTTAAGATCCTATTTCAGGTTTCCCATAAGCGCAAGTCCTTATGATTAATTACGCCTTCTAATGATAAGAGAGAACTTTCAATTAAGACCAGTCGATAGTTATTAAGTACTTAGCATATAATAGCATCAATTTCGTTTTAAAATTGAGAGAAATTTACCACCATAAACTTATATTTGATAGTGGGAGAAGTGATGATAAACTCGATCAATATCTCATAATTCAATTGATCGGCTTATTATGAACCCTAGTTTACTTAGACAATGGAGATAGCGAATCAAACCTGACCGAAGGATCATTGCTAACAATTATCGAATGCATTGTACAAAAGAACCTTGTCGACCGATGGTGACTGTTTGTCTGAGGGAACGAATTTAAGATGAACTTAGCTAATAGAGGGCTTTGTGTCATATCAAGTGCATTTTATAATTCACTACTCAAGGAATTTTAAGCAATCATGGAACTTACAAACTTTAGCTAAGAATGTAATTTAATGGTGTCATTTTGCTGTGAAACCATTTGGTTTAAGGGCCCTAGAAATAACCTTTTACACGTGTATTATTTGGAGGCAAAATCACCGATTAGAGCATATATGCCATGCTCTTACTCGAAAGAAATTCTTGGAGAGTGAACACAACAATATACTTGACAAATAAATTGACTTTTTATAAGTAAAGTTTATTCTTAAATTCATCAACCTCGAAAAATGGTTACAAAGGATTGATGAATTGTTGTTTTAAGTTTAGGCTGATAAATTTTACTCGTGGATTTTTATATTTTGTAATTTTGTTTAGATATATATATATATATATAAAAAATTTGAACCCCATAATAATCTATTTTGAGATTTGAGAGCATTTTATAAAAGAGTCCCTTCGATTAAAATTTGCTTTCAACACAACTATCTACGGGATGACATTGAAGTCACTTGAAATATTTATATTTACAGCCTGAAATTTTGATTTTTGAGATGACATTGAAGTCACATGAGGTAGTTATATTTGCAACTTAAATATTTAATTTTTTGAGAATGGACCACCCAATTGAGATATTTTGTCAACCCGACCTTCATCGGAGTGACATTGAAGTCACTTGAAGTATTTATATTTGCAATGTGAAATTTTGATTTTTTAGAATAGACACCTCTGGTTGAGATTTCTTACTAGTGTAACCATCATTGGGGTGACATTTAAGTTACTTGAAGTAATTTATATTAGCAACTTCAAATTTTAATTTTTTAAATGAAACTTGTCGGTTTAGATTTTCTATCAACACAACCATTATCAGAGTTGTTGTTGTTCTCATTTAATTATTTTTTATTGTGTCAATTATGTTAGCTTACTTGCATAGAATCATATTTGTGATTAAAATTTGCAATAACATTTGTAAGACAAAATATTAGTGTAAGTATCGAGATTAAATATTTGATTTTAAAATTTGTTTGCTTAGAAAATTCTGTTGCAATTAGTGTTGCAATAATTTATCAAGCGGTGGAAGTCTTCTTAACTACGATCTTGGGGACACTAAGTACTAAATTTCAAGACAAGGACTTATGACCATGGTTTATAAGTGGAGTGGCCCACTTGATAGCATCATGCAAAATAAGTTTTGAAATTTTTTTTGAAGGATTGCACAATTATTTTTAAGCCAATTTTGTGCTTTGTAGAGCAAGGTAAGTTTGAATTCAATTTATTTTCAATTTATACAATATTCTAAAATAAAGGTTATTTTAGTACAGTTGTCGGAGCACATACGTACATTTTGATTTTAGTGCTCCTGCATGTTTATCAATAAAGATGCATGACACATTTTTTTAGTGCAATTGCATGATGCACTTATGCATTGTTTCGATGGAGTTATGTGATACACTTGCACAATTTTTGATTCGCTTGCACGATTCTTGATAAATCAAATTTATGTTCATTTTATTTTATATAGTACAATATTTTCATATCTCAAATTTGAGAGTTTAATATATTTGTCGAAGCATATATAGGTTAATAAATTTTGGCAATTTGATGTGTCTCTTGAATAGCATGCATACTATTTTATGCGCATGCATAATGTACTTGCATATGTACACAATTTTTTATGCGCTTATACAGTGCACTTGCACACTTCTCGAGATGAGTCAAATTTAAGTATATTTTATTTTAACTTGTACAATATTTTTAAACCTAAAATTTAAAAGTTTGATGTATTTGTCGAAACACATGTAGGTTATTCAATTTTGGCAATTAACATCTCTTGGATAACATATATGTTTTTTAGTGCGTCTATATATGAGGCACTTGCACGACTTTCACTATGCTTAAATAGTGCACTTGCATGCCCCTCGATGTTCTTACATGGTGTATTTGTGCACTTCTCAATCCATCTACATGGCCTTCAATATATCTACACAGTGTAGTTGCATGTTTGTCGATGAATTTGCATATTTCTCGGTGCATTTTACATGATGCACTTGCATTTTCCTAGGTGCATTTACATAATACACTTCTACAATTTTTTGGTGCATTTGCATGCTTTTGCACAGTGCAGTTGCATGTTTTCAATTCTCATGCATAGTGCACTTACACTCTGTTTAATGAGCCAACATGATGCACAACTTCAATTGTCAATGCATTTGTATAGTGTACTTGAAAACTTCTAAATGCATCTAGTCATAAAAATAATGGCATACTTTTGAGAGCAATTACGCAGTTCTCAAGATAATTGCATGCTTCTCAAGGCATTTGGGCGCTTCTGAAGTCATTTGCATGATTCCTGAGGTAGTTGTGCGCTTCTTGAGGCAATTTCACATTCTATACATCGCATTTGAACTTGAAAGTTATGTTACTATGAATGCACAATTAAAAATACCCATATTTTAATGATTTGCACAAAGTTTATCATTTAAATGCATGCAACATTTTTCATTTTTTAAATTTAAATGCTTGTCTTTCGTCCGCTTGTGTGTATGTGTGGATTCGATGGCCTAAAAGATGAGTTAGAATCTTTTACGGCTTTTAAAATAAGACCACTTTGTCATCAAGTGTTTTTTTTAGTGAGGTGGGCCCGAAAAGAAATCATTCTCTTTCTTATAAATAAGATCACTCCCAAGTTCATTTTTACCATTCAAGTTCATAGCTCACAAAGTTTGCATATTACTAGGAGATGTGTGGAAGTGCTATTTTCACTCTTTACGTTCATTGTAAGTCCCCACTAAATCCTCTTTGTGCACAATTTTGTGTTCGATTTTCTTCTTTGAACAAAACTTATATGATACTTTAGATTCATTTTCTTGTTCTTAATTTGTATTTCCATTATTTCATTTTAGAGAGGAGTTAGAGAGAAAGCGAGGGAGAGAGGGAACGAGTTAAAGAGAGAGAAAGAATGAGGAAAAGATGGAGAGATAGAAGCAGAGAGAGAGAGAGAGAGGGAGTGAGTTAGAGAGAAAGAGGGAGAGAGATATTGGGAAAGATAGAGAGATAGAGGTGAAAGAGAGTAAAGAGTTTTGGGTAGGTGACAAGGACAGAGAAGTGAGCTCATTGGAGCTTGGGTTGGGCAAAGAAGACGACTCAATGGCCTGGTAGAGAGAGAGAGAGGCATCAACAAGGTCCCTTTTCAACTTCCTACTCCTCTGACATCAAAGGCCTTCATTTTAGCGATGCCTTCACAAATGGGCTCTCGTTGCAACACCTTGCTACTTCGCCTTGAAGGGTTTCAAAAAGATGAACGCAAATGAAAAGCAGGAGAGAGCAGATCGAGGTTTTGTGCAAAGGCAAAGATGGGGAAGGTGAGATGGAATTTTTGGCAGAAGCGATAGGAGATCATCGGGCTTCAGGTCGTATGAATGGCTTAGAGTTTGAAGAGGAAAGAGCTGGCAGGACTATATCTCAAGAGGGGTTTGTGACATCAAATCGAGGGTGAGTGGTCGGGGTTGTAAAAAGAATAGGGATGGGGTTTGAGGTCATGACGAGACTATAAGGGATTTCAATGTCGAATTGGAAGTAGGATAGACAGCGTAAATCAAGATATGGAGGATTTGGCAAAGATACTACTTTGATTATTTCTTGTTATATTTTTTAAAATAATAAATAATTAAACAGAAAAAGAAATTAATATGTGAATTGACTTGCATCATTTTCTCGTTGCTTGCATACCTCGAATTTGTATTGCTGCTAAATTTTGTGTTTGATCTTTGTACAACAATCCATGTAATATGAGTATCTTTTACAACTAATTATCACATTTTGAACCCATCAACACAATTAGTTTTGCATGTGGGTGACATTTGAGTGATTCTGAATGCGTTCGAGATATTTTGAACTCAATTTGCGCGATGCATGTTCGTTGTTCGCCGTTTTCAGCATGTTCAATCAAATCGATTGTGGGGGCCTCTCTTGTTAATTTCAACACTCCTAAAGAATCACCGCAATTTATTTTGTGAAGCAACCCCCATTCAATGATGTTAATTGTGATCGAGGTCTTTAATTGATTTTGTGCAATGTTATGTCCAATAATTGTTATTGAAACCGATTTTGATTGGTTTTGATTTGCATTGCTTTGTGAACAATACATGTGGGTCAATAGTGACAAGTACTTTGCAAGTCCGAACCCGTGCAAACTAGCATCCTAGATTCCGTGTCACTACATCCTTCCACTATAAAGCTCTATTTTCCTCCATTTACCACAATACTTAGTTATATGTAGCTTCAATAATGATTAGACCTTGCCTATCACTTCAATCACAACATTGATTTGTCTATAAATTCTCTTAGTTTCATTACTAACCACCAAAAAAACATCCATAATTACTAATAATTAGGGAGAATTACTACCTTCAACGAAATCGCAACTTCTTGGCATTTGACTCTATTGCGATAAAGTATAATCTCTGTTGATTTGCGTGGCTATGAAAAATCTTGTAACTCCACAAAACAACTCGGTTGTGAACCTCACTTAAAAATTTGCCTAGCCATATTCCACCCTAAAAAATTGAGAACTACAACAAGTGAACTAAGCGCTCCATTAAATATCATATTGCTTACCATTATATGATCTTGAATCGAGTTATTGTCTACATACTTTAAAGCACTCAATTTTTTTTAATGTCTAAATTTATTTATATAGTGGAAGAACTATTTGCACTATATTTGTTAATAAATATTTCATCTAAATATGTTTGCATATCATTTAGATATCATATCACTACATTATTATTTACAATTATTTCAGCTACTTTACAATAAATAGAAAATGATTTTGATGGGTATCTAGCCCAAAATAATTAATTCAACTAGCAAATGACCAATAACTTAATTAGTAATGATAAAAGTGTCACATCTTTAAAAAAAGAACTTACACAAATCACCAATAGGCTAGAAACTGACATGACTACCATGAAATAAATGATGGAAATTTTATTTGCAAAAGTAGGAGGGAATTGAGCATCTACAACTAGACTAACCACAATTCTATTCACCATCTTAAGGGTGCATCATCCACTCCATTGTATATTCACAAACTAGCTAACTTTATTTATATACATTCTGTATGAGCTACGCCATACTCTAAGGGTAATTATGTTGCATCAAATCCTTCCAAACTTTACCACAAAAAACTCCCAAAAGTTGCTTTTTCCTAATGAATTCTGTTGTTACCAACTTTCCTTTGTGACTGAAACTCTCATCTATATGTATCGATTGCTTATTTTAATTTTATAGATTTTTTCTTCTTGTCTATATAATATTCTTTCGTCACATAAAAATATCGAAAGCACCTCTCCAATAGAACCATTAGCTTCAATGGACAAAAGGTGTACCCAATCGACAAAACTTGAGCCAATGCAAGGTTAAGCGGTTTATGTATCTAGCCTTCCCGTGCATTTGCAAAGAGGTTATATCTGTGAGTTGCATTTATGACTTCAAGATCACAGTAGAGGAAACATAACCACTACTCGAGGCGGCATCTAACCATGTAGCATTAACTATAGAAGTTAGATCCTAATTTATATAACATCTCTTGGCATAGTAGATCCAAGGACCTAAATATATCACAATTAGGTGAAACTTTATTTCCCACCAATAGATCATTCTTTAACAATTAACACTAAAAAAAGTTGCAAGAATATATAAATGTGTTTGTTCTAATCCAATTAAGCATTGTACCTTCTCAAGTTTTCCTTGATTTTCTAACTTTTCACAAAGCTAAATAAAAATTCAATAGCCAAAATGGCAATTTCTTTTAATCAAAGAGTGTAGACACCAGAATTATTAAATTTTCTATTTATACTTACTTCAATCATTTTATTAGTAAGAAAGAAGATTTATTGAACCATAGTGAAAACATGCAATGTAATGCGCTAAATAATGTACACTAACTCCACAAGCAACTTGTCCATTCTTAAAAGAGTTGGGTCTATTTCATAATAAACAACATGCAGCGTTACAAAATTACCAAATGAAATATTAATTTCAGCAAAATAGAAGAAAAGATCAGGTTTCTGACCTGCAAGAGGCAGTTGCATTCGAACTGCCGTTTTGAGGCACTGTCACGTCCTTGTAAAGTGTGTTTATAAAATAACTTATTGACAACAACTATTTGCAGTTGGCTAAGCTTGTCAAACCCCAGTTGCTTCAACCTAAGATATGTATCAAGATGCAACTTGTGTATATAGCGTTGAGCATAAGGAATAACCCAATTTACTAAAGAAACTTTTTCTCTGTTATCTTCTGCGCCATAAAAAATTGCTTCACGAGACACGATCTAAAGGCAGAACAAGACAAAATATTAGGATGCTTACTATAAAAGTATCAAAACAAAATAAAAAGAAATAAATAATTATAAATATAGAATTATAGCAAGGGAAGGTGAATTTAAACCTCTGAAATAGCGGGAACACCAATGATATGAAAAATGTTAGCAACACCTCCAAAAAGCAGGACATTTTCCTCTACACTCAGCTCACCAAATTGTATGAAGTCAACACCATCTGAGTGCTTAAATTGCTTCTTCAGCTCATCATTATCAGACCAACAAATGAGACCAAATGAAGGATGCAGCGAAACCCATTTATCCAGCTCAGTTGGAAGCACAGCATTTTCCAATTTCATGAAATTATCCTTCAACTCTGATATTTCATCCGGTGATGCTAGGCCCGATTTTATGCTGTCGCTCCACCTTACTAAAACCTGAAACACCTACCAAAAGAATAAAGCAAATGATAAATAAACATTATGAATATCAATCATGGATAAAAGTATCCAATGTTTTTAGAATTATCAATATAAAAAGCAAGTCATAAGTTAGCAAATTAAGGCATATGGGCTTTGAAGTATGAATCTTAACATTCAGCAGTTTTAGGATTAATAACACTAAAATCAAATACATAAAATAATATATATAAATTTCGGATTTAATAAATATTAAATAATAACTATAGAGAAATAATAGTGGATAAAGAGATGGCGGAGACTATTTCTTGCTGGTATGCAGGAGAGAGGAGGGTGCTGTTCGGAGAGGTTGATCATAGGCTACTATTCTGTTGAGAAAAAAAAGGTAGGAATAATAAATACAGAAGTTGACCATAGGCTACAATAGCTTAAATAAATAATTCAAATCTCGTATTCAGCGAACAAACGGTGATGTGCTAGAGCAGGCCGCAGGAAGTTAGGGAAGAAAAGAAGGAAAAGAAGCAAAGAGAAGAGGAAGAAGAGGAAGGGAAGTAAGGATTTTGAAGGTAAAATTCATAATTTTGTATTTTCTTCCACAAAATAACTTCTAATTGAAGTAATAGGCTTCAATGTTTATATGAGGAGAGGTTATTTTAAGGTGAAAATACATGTTGAGATTATTTGGTTTAAACTTTTCTAAGTTGAGAAATTACACATTGTAGTTTGTGTATAAAAAAATGAGGATTCAAAGTCATCATAATGATGAAGTTTGTCCTGAGATTCATTGTCAATTAGGTAAGATACTCAATTTTAATTTAAAAATAAATAAATTTATTGTTAAATTCAGAGAACTGGAGGGAAAATGCTTAATTTTATTGCTCAAACTTGTCCCTATTTATAGATCTATACAATATATCTTAATAAAGAAACAAATAATTACAAAATCATACATAATTGCTCTAATATAATCCTTCCTAAATCAGCCACCAAAATATGGAAGGAGATCGGCGCGGTAAGCCTCCCACCGATCCCCATCCAAGCTGTGAGATCAAAATGCCAAAGGACGGCGGAGATCGGCACAAACCAGGTGAGCCTCCCATGGATCCCTATCCTAGCCGTGGGATCAAAATGCCAAGAGACGGCTGGAATTTAACACTCCCCATCAAGCTAGGGAATACATATCTGACATTCACATCGTGATAATCAGTTCCAGAAAGGTAGAGTTATCAAGTCCCTTGGTAAGAATATCTACAAGCTGATCTTTTGATAAAACATGGTAAATACATATAAGACCACTGTCTAGTTTCTCCTTTATGAAATGTTTGTCCACTTCTATGTTCTTGGTCCTGTCATACTGAATCAGATTGTGAGCTATGTTGATTGCTGATTTGTTATCACAATGTAGCTTCATGGGTCATTCCCACTTGATCCATAGTATCTCACATATTTTCAAGGCTATAGCTCTGCATTCTGCTTCTGCACTAGACCTTGCCATCATATTCTGTTTTTTGCTTCTCCATATAACAAGGTTTCCTCTAAAGAATGTGCAGTATCCTGAGGTAGATAGTCCATCTACTAGTGATCCTATGTAATCTACATAGTATATGCTTTTGGGGTTATTCCACAGTCTCTTCTGAAGAGAATCTATTTACATGGGTCTCCTTTAAGGTAGTGCAGTATTCTGTCTGCAGCTTGCATGTGAGTCTGCTTTAGATTTTGCATGAACAAATGCTATATCTAATCTAATATGGGAAAGGTAAATCAACTTCCCCACAAGTCTCAGGGAAGCTCCTTTATCTATATGTAGATCTTCTTTAGCTTCCCCCAATTTGAGATTTAGTTCTACTGGTGTTGGTACTAATTTACAAGCTAGCTTACATGTTTCTTTAAGAATATCATAAATGTATTTTTGTTATGAAATAAAGATTCATCTGCTGGAGTGAGTCACTTCAATTCCAAGAAAATATTTTAATTTACCGAGATCTTTGATCTCAAATTCCTTGGCAAGACATTTCCTCATAATCACTTTCTCCTTTTCATCATTTACAGCCAAGATGATATCATCCACATAAACTAATAAAATTGTAATAACCGGTTTAGCTGGGCCGGTTCAACCGAATGTCCAGCTTTTGCCGCGTGAGTAGGAGTCACGAAGGGGGGAGGCGGACCGAGTGTAACCACTCGTGTGCGTATAACCTCCAAACAGATGCATTTTTCATTTCTAAGCAAAGGAATACATACGTGAAGGATGAAGAACTCCTTATGCAGAAAATTTTAGTTTCTTCCATTCCTATAAAAGAAAACGTAGAAGAGAAGTTTCTTTTGAGAGAGGCGACTAAGAAGAGGAAAATAAACTAAGGTATGTTGATTTTTCTCATTCTACGTAAATCTTTTTATATTATCTCTTTAAAGCAGTGAGGGATTTTACATTTAGGGGAGATTGAAAGCGGAAATGAGGAGATTTTGGGAGAGAAAGAAGGATTTTGAGAAAATCCCCATTGTAAGTGAATTTTCTATCATTTAACTGTTATTAAATTTTATTATTTAAATCATATTTTCATGAAAGTTTATATTATATGATTTTAGAGAATTTAGAAAGAAAGAGATCAAATTATAGGATTTCGATTCTTCAAGAATTCATCAAGATAGAAAAAATTGAGATTTGAGATAAGCATTAATTAAATGAATATTTATGAAAATTTAATGGAAGAAATGATAAATTTAAATGATTATGTATCCTTTAGGTTGTGCCAAGGAGCGAGGACTTGAAAGAATCAAAATGAGTATTTATAGAATTTCTCTTTATTGTATTTTTTTATTTCATTTTGAAAGAAACATGTTATATAAGTGTTTTAAAACTTATAATTTATTTTTGGAAACTATTACATATGAAATAAGCAAATGTATATACAAATACGAATATGTGAAAGAAAAGGTATGTAAAGAGAATACATATAAGGAAAATGAAAAATAAAGTTAGAAAGCATATATATATATATATATATATATATATATATATGATACTTATATGTATATTAAAAGTATATATAAATGAATGATATACGAATGAATGAAAAATAAATGAAAAGAAAAGGAAAAAAATATGTATGCAAATTTATAGGAGTTCACCCTCGTATGATACTGGCTAGGGAAGCAACGTACCCGTGCACATTAAAAAGGAAAAGGAAATGAAAATAGAAATGAAAATGGTTGTACCTTAATTGGTACATTTAGACGGTGCTCCTGTACAAAATGAAAATGGTTGTGAAAATGAATTAAATGTCAAATCTGCTAATTGAGGTATGTGGAGCACATTTTTTAGAGTGAGGAAGGGAGATAAGGGTATGTCTCCTTGGCTTGCTATTGGGGTAAGAGAACCATCAGGTGTAATGATTTTTGTATCACTTGGGCAAGGAGTATAGTTGATCGGAGAAGTTGATCATAAGACTTGATAATTATGATTACAACTACTCTGAAATTTCAAGGCTCACTAAAAGTTGAGGAAATCATCTTTTATTGATCATTACACTAATGAACAGAGTCAGTATACAAAAGATCAGAATCTTTCTTCAAACATAGTGGCCACTGCTCCTACTTGTTATTTGACTTGATCCCAAAGCTTGAAACCAACTTTAGACATTATCATGGAATCAAAGTCTTTCCTTGCTATACTTAGTTCCATGTAGGACGCAGGCACCTCATCTACTTGCAAGGTCATTGATCTAGATTCTCCTAATCTGTTAGCCAATCATATTCATATTCTGCTGTTGAGGATCTTGGTGTCTTAGATTCTGAGTAACATTATCATTCTAATGAAAGTAGGTTTAAACCACTAGTGAATTTAAGGTTTAAAATTCCAATTGCGAAGATAAGCAAAAATTAAAAAAAAAATCTATCACCACTTATCAAGATTTACCATAATATAAGCACGGCACACTAAATGATTGCTTTTTGGGTTCTCTTATCCATCAAAGAGATAATTTCTTCAAGTATTCATGTAATCATTAATTAGTTTTTTTTAATACTTTTTTTAACCTGCAATTCTTTATGATTGCTTCTTCTTGTTCTAATTTCTTCAATTGATTTGCTTTAAAAAAAAGCAAGGGTAAGCAAGCAAAAACTATATGAACTGGAGCCATGAAACATGAGGTTCTCAAAGATTATCAACTATAAGCTCTATCCATGAGTATCTGACCAGAGCTTCAATAGTTTGGTTAATTTGTTTTAAAGTGCTTTAAAGCAAGATTGTGCATTGAGAACTTACTTTACGCGCTACTTGTGATGGCAATGCAATAGACGATAATTGCTGCAGGATCTGAAAATAGCTAGAAAATGAAGGAGTGTCAGACACACCGCAAACATTTACAAAGAAATCATGAAGGGTTGGGTAAACAGTCCCCAAGGACTTGCATAGCATGTGATTTCCCTTAAGTGTCGAGGTGCACAAAAGCATTACTTCCTTCATCCTGTCTACACAGCCAGTTGGGTCCTGCCAATAAACTTCCTTGGGTGATAAAAACATTCCAGATGCAGGGGCATTGCTTTGACAACAGCTGATAAATGGAACGAAAATGAAACGACTTGATATGAGCTCATTAATAATCTTTGATGATGTTGTGGCAATCCCACTTGAAATAAGAGTATAAAACTTTAACATTTGAGCAATGCTGCGGTCAGAAGACAAACACCGTCAGTGTGCAAAATTATATATATATATATATAATCAAGATACCTTCAGTGCCTAATCACTTACAAATTTATATTATAATTTCCTTGAAAAATAAACTGGACAAACATGTAGGAAAGATGTAGCAATAATAACACGAAGAGAACAATGAAGATCAAAGTAAAAATTCAATCCATATATAAGAAAAATATGCCAAGCCGCATCTGCACAGTCCACAGTTTAATTAACATTTGAACAACAGTAGTCATTAAATTTAGTGCTTAAGAAGCTTGTGTCCTTAAATTGCCTTTTCAATAAGGGTTGGTAAGAGTCAAAATGTTCCAAGACTTTGAGAAAGAAGAACTAAACAAATCTTGCATTGTGAGGCTTAGAAATACAAACAATTTAAAAATATCTTGCCTAACGCGACAACTAAAGAATAAACTGTTCCAAAAGATGAAAATTACCTTGCAACAAAGGGTGATATCGACATTCCCCAGATCTGAAGAATTTCCACAGCTTCATCCATTGATACTTCCATCTTGAATCCAATGTCATTCACAAGTACCTTGCTATTTATCTGCACAAGTAACTGAAATTATATCAACTAAAATGTGAAATAAAATGACAACTTATCATTTAAAAATTAGCAAATATCAAATTATGGGACCGATATTAGCGAAAGTAAATCACATTTAAGGTATTAAAAGAAAGATTTCATGAATTGCACGACTCTCCAATGACATAAATGAATTCGCTTTCACCAAATTGACCATGATCTGCATATAACATCAATTATGAAGTTAAAAAAAAAAAAACATCATCATCATTAGCTTTATCACAACAATGCTGGGGTAATTTTATAAATCCTCTTTCTCCATTCACCACAATTGAGTGCTGCGAGAGATGTGAACCCTATTTTGCATAAATCTTTTTACATAACTTCTATGCAAATTACTTTCAGTCTACCCCATTTTATTCCTAATTCTCCAACATTAAATTTTATTTATAAATCTTATCAATACATCTTCAACCCTTAATTGTACATGCCCAAAACTTTATTAATATCCCGCTACTTCTAAAAAATAGATGCTGCTCCTCTCATCCCTCTATTATAATTACTTCAAAATATATCTTTTATCGTTTTATTACAAATCCATCATAGCATTATCATAAAAATCATGCCCGAGCTGTGACTTTTTTATTGGCCAGCAATCAAACCATATAACATAGCCAAATTATAGTTTTATAAATTTACTTTTTTACAATCTCCTGCAATCTTGTTATCACTCAATATTTTTAAACACTTCTTCATTTTAACCACCAAATAAAAACTCTAAAAGTTTTATGCATATTCCGCTAAATAATATATCCAAGGGCCTAAACCTATCACATCTAAGTGTCGCTTCATCTCCTATTAATATTGGTTTATAATTAATAATATTACACTCATTAAAACAAAATATCATATACTCATTCTTTGTTCTACCGATCCTATGCTCTTTTATCCTTCAAACATCTCTCCATTGTTCAAACGGCCTACTTCTACGAAACTGCTCCACTAAATTCTCATGATCCTCCACTAATCTATTCCATGAAGTTCAATATATAGAGACAAACTTTTATCAACTTCAAGATCCATTATCTTATTATGGTATTATAGCCACAACTTGTTCACAAAGTCAGGAAACAAAGAGAAAAGACTAAAATTCAAACCCAAAAAATAAATAAAAGCGATCATAAGGCACTTCAAGTTCACAGTGAAAATTAAAGAGTAACACTAAGATGAAAAGAGAAATACAACTGTACACACATCCACTTCCAGAAAGGCAAAATAAAATATCAATGTTGATAGAAAATTAAAGAATCAAAATTTTGAACTTCTCAGCTTTGTTATGAGCTCTTATTTCTATAGATTTGCACAAGATCTACCATGAATATGCATTAACACAAGATACTCCAATGCATAAAGAAATACACATTACTACAAAAGTTTGAACATTACGAAATAGAAATATTGTATAGGATTCTCGGTCATTTCCAAAAATTCCAGCATATAACATCAAAAATATCAAGCCATTGGCATGCATAAATCGAAAGATCACTATACCCTAAACAATAACAATAGCACGCATAAAAGTTATTACCTGCTCAGCTGTCATAGCATAAAACCTAAATGGAACATCTAAACAATATAATAGCTCTTAGAAGTTTTAAGGAAAAAAAAGAACCTCTTAGAAGTTTTAAATTAATGAAATATGAGTCAAAAGGTCCACCTTTGGAACAGCGTATGGGCCAACTGTCCCAAGAATAGAATGAACTTGCTCGCAATCATAAAACACATTATTAGGTCGATGGAGATCCTTGTCCATTGTAGATGCTATCCAAGCAAATTCACGGATGCTTTTCATAAAGGAGGAAACAACTGGTTTCTTAGCACCATCAACCTTAGAGACGATAAAACTTTTAGCTTGAACACTGTAGTTGTCATCCCACATTTTATCAAGAACTTCAAGAAGATAAATACACTTTGTCCTTAAATTTTTTGAGGAAAATATTGACAACAGATAAACCAACTCAGGCGACTCCCAATCCTTAACATATGCTGTAGCTGAATTGAAGCTCGTAATGCTCATTGTACCGTCAGAGAGAAAATCTTCTACATTCTTCTCGGTGAAGGTGACTTGCACAAAATCAGTGACTCCTAAATCAAGAAAGAAAGCCCTCCATTTCATCAATCCAGATGATAATAACACTGTAGAAGGATGCTTCAGATACAAAGGATCAACTTCGATCCATTTGATGTCAACAGCATCAAAAAGAGCAACAGCATCCACAGGATTTCCATACTCTCTTCCGAAGTGTATGGGTTCCTTAGATGGACATTTATAACCATGGTTTGTTAATAATAACGGCACTTTCCGTAACTCCGTTATTATTTCTAATCTGTCAGAGTGACAACTTACACAATCATTTTGCAAGTGAAGCATTATAAATGACAAATATTCAACCATTAAGTCTTTATCTTCAGAAACATGCTTACTTGACAAAGCAATCAAAATGTGATTTTTTATGACTTCATGCGCTGATAATTGTTGAACACCCATTTTAAGTAGCATCTGCACAACATTGTTGACTTCTATGTCTCTCATGCTGTAGGCATTTTTTGTTGCTACAGAGAAAAGTTGAGGAGTTACGATTTTAAGCTTCTTAAATAAAGAGGGAAAATCTGCAGGATGATATTCACCCTTGGATCCTATGTTCAATACATCACAAGGTAACCATATCGGACCATCAGCTGCATATCCATAGGATCCATCTGAGAGTGGGATTAAGGGGATATTTTTAAGATCGTTAATTACATCATATTCAAGCTCAGCATTTAAGGAGGACCGCTGAGGCAAATTCATTGACAGTGATGAATAAACTTCAGCAAGCCAGGCTGAAAGCCAATCTATGCCAAGGGATTCAAGGCGTTCTGGGGAATTGCAAACTGATTCTATAACCTCCA
Source organism: Dendrobium chrysotoxum (assembly GCA_019925795.1). Lineage (NCBI taxonomy): Eukaryota > Viridiplantae > Streptophyta > Magnoliopsida > Asparagales > Orchidaceae > Dendrobium > Dendrobium chrysotoxum. Next base: position 85,361,809 of record CM034315.1, on the reverse strand, counting down.
CCAAGATTTTGGGCCCATAGTCTTGAATGCCAAGGGTCATTGCAAGAGTATCAGACAACTTGACATCCTTATGCAAGTAAACCAATCCAAGATATCTCTGCAGTAACTGGTTAGATAAAAGCAAGCGGGCCTGCTCATTCCAACCGCGTAGAACTCTACATGGAAGGACCCACGTCAAATCAGGACTGTCCTGAAGCAGGCATTTTGATATGCGCAACAAGGAAATGATCATTTGAGGGAGTTGAGAGAAGAATCCATGAACCTCCCCAACAAGTGGAACAAAACTCATATAAATTGTCACAGCTTTTCCGGGATTCTCCAGGAAGCAAGGAAGTGCACAGAAAGACTGCTCTGCACTAAAAAATAAAGAAGGGAATTCCGACAATAACCACTGGTTCCATGCACTATCACCATCTACCTCTTCTCTTGAAGAAGGCAAAACAAAATCCCCATGAAGAATAAACTTCAACCCATAATTTCTTAAGGGAAGAAAAGAAAAAACAGGCTGGTTTTTCAGAATCGGCTTGTATTCTCCATACTCTGACTCTTGCAATGTGAAGGCCAGAGAAATGTCCGTTGCTTCTACATCAGTACGAATAACAGAAGACCGTAACTTCTTGCTGATTACAAGCCAACTCATAACCTCTTCACCATGAGAAATCTTAACAATGCCATCAGGAAGAGTACTTTTTCTGATCACAATAAACCTGTCACTAAGCAAATTTCTGAACTTGATACACCGAAGACGGTGCAGGAATAATAACAAGGAGGGATGAAGATCTGAAAACATTGAGATAATAGAACTCACACTAGCTCCTCCTTTACTTTGGGACCTAAATGGAAGAAAGATACAAGTGTTCCATGCTATGTCGCTGCCTTGATAACCTTCACCACATAAGTACTGCTTCAAGGAATCGGCATCAAATGGAGGTATGACTGTTGGCAGAACAAAACCAATCTGCCCCTCAGTGATATCAAACTTCACATGAAATCCATTAGAATGAATCTCTGGAGCGTCAGTGACCTAGAAATTGAGTATTTTGGGTAGCCGATAGTATTAGTACATAAAAGTTGTAATATCATCAAGAACTAAAATAATACCATTGTACATTAAAATGCTCTGAGCTATCAAGATGTAAGAGAAATAAATAAACAACATCAAACCTTTGTCCCACTACGTGGGGTCGGCTACATGAATTCTTTTTCTCCATTGTATCCTGTTAAAAGTCAAATTTTCATTTAAATCTAATAGAGAAAGATCATTTCTAATATTTTCTAACCAAGTCTTTTCAGGTCTACTTCTACCTTTCTTAACATAAGTCAAATCTAATACCTATATTTTCCTAACCGGGTCATTGGAAGGCCGCCATTTATGTGACTAAGCAATCTAAGACGACTCTCTCTAATCTCATCTTCCACTGGAGCTACTCCAACCTTTTCACGTATATGCTCATTTTGTATCCTATCTCTAAGGGTAAAGCCACTCATCCACCTGAGCATCCTCATCTCTGCAACACTTAACTTAGTATTATGCTTCTCTTTTAATGGCCAACATTCGGCACCATAAAGCATTGCAGGTCTCACCACCATCTTATAGAATTTTCCCTTATGTTTGAGGGGGACTTTCCTATCACACAACAAGCCCGATGCATTCCTCCACTTCAACCATCCAACTTGAATTCTGCCGATAATATCCCCCATCTATTTCACCATCACTCTAAACAATAGATCCAAGATATTCAAAACGTGTACTCTTATTAATGACTTGATCGCCCAAAGTCACAATCCCCTCACTAGGTCTATTACTACTAAAATTACACTCCATATATTCCATTTTAGATCTACTCAAGCGAAAACCTTTAGAAAACCTTTAGACTCTAAGGTTCACCTCCATAATTCAAGTTTACCTTCAACTCCCTCTCTAGTCTTATCAACAAGAAGAATATCATCAGCAAAAAGCATACACCAAGGTACATCCTCTTGCAAATGTCTAGTGAGAACATTCATGACTAAAGCAAAAAGATATGGGCTTAAGATTGATCCTTGCGTAAGAGAAATAAATCAAATTAAAGAAAATCGGTCATTCAATCTGAAAAATGGAAACGTAGGAAAAAAAAAATGAAAAATCTACTGCACAAATAAATAGAGTATTCAGGGAGCCCATCATTATTATATGCACTATGCTAATGCTGCAAATTGAATTTTATTTCTTAAATCATTCCTAGCTTTTAATCATATTAATAGCTGCATTCAGTGTCAGTTCAAGCTTAAGAACTTAGACTAATTTTCTTCCACTAAACATGTGTACTGGTTGAGAAGAAAAGTATCATCAAAGTGATAAAAACCAAAAATAAAAGCCAAAGCTAGGGTGAGGTGCTCACCTTTCTAATCTAATGCGCTAATTTTTAGAATGGAACTGATGTTTCTTGAAGGGGAATTTAATTAACAACTTACGCCCTATTTGTGACAACTTTTAGATTTTTATTTTTGTTTTTAATTTACTTCTAAAAATAGATTAACGAGATAATAAAAAAAATTAATAATGTTGTTATTGTCTTTTCAACAAATTGACTTATTTTTTAAATGCTAACAGCACAAGGTTTTTTGTAATGTCCAAACCAAGTCTAGTTTTCTATAACCACGAGGTTAAGCATGCTCCGACAACATGAAGAGGATATCAATATATATATATACTTAAGGAAAGAAAAAGGAATATTAATTGTAGATTCTATCAGAAATTTAAAATATTACACTCATCCATTTATATGATTAATAATAATTATAAAATATTAAAGTATATAGCATAATAATAATTATTAATAGAAATATTTGTAATCAGAAAATACCTTAAACATCATCATAAATTCAAACTTTGACTATTATGCTGGATATATAGGTATGAATACATATTATTATTTAATTTATGAGCAGAATTTTCGTTAATTTCAAAATAATTCTTATATTTTAGATATTTAATTTCTTACATGAATAAAATAGATGAGAATGTAAATGAAACATGAAAGATTGTGGTTAGTGTGTCAATGACCGCAGAAGAAAATGAGCCTGTGTGACACAGATATATTAACCATATGTATAAAATACATGAAAATATAATTGTGACTTAAAACTTAAAGTACATGAACATATAATTTAACTTAAACCCAGATTCAGTGCGTAACCCTAATATAAAATGTATAATATCAGATCCCAAACCCAAATAATCACTTTACCAAATTCATTAATCCATATCTCTCCATTAAATTCAAAAAATCCTATCCTCCCTATCCCTAAAAATCTTAAATCCTTAATTCCCAGGCTTCTCTAAAATAATATTTAAACTATCCATAATACATAGAGGAATCATTCAGCTGAATCCAATCTTCGCATGAAGCAGCTCTAGCACCTCCATCCCATCCTCACATTGGTCACCTGTATGATGGGACGCTCGTACCCCTGCCGGCATGTCTACATATGCCGTTCCTTGCCCCAATAGCATTCTATCCTTGCATCCAAGCATCGGAGTAGAAGTGGTCGCCATATGTTAGGCATGTGTATCATACGCTACCATTGCGCTTGTTCCTGACAACAAAATTCTTGGTTAGCATTTCATATAAGGCAACGACCTTGCCTACTTCGCTTGCCAACCGCTTCTTTGAAAATCTCTCATATTTCCTCATTCAAAATCAAAGTTGTTTGCATCTTTGCCTCCATCAACTAGTTCCTATTGACGCTCAAATTCTCTTTCTCACCTCCCGACTCATGCTCCACCACCATCGCACCGGCCACCCATAGGGTTTCAACTAAACCAACCATTTGATCACTTTTGGCTCAGCCACCTTGTCTCGGTGGTCCCTATTTTCTTGGAGACTCCTTTCATATCAATAGATATTAAATCTCTAGCCTCAATCTTTTGCAGAAGTTGTTGGAGGTTTAAGGCTTCTCATTGCAATACATCCATCAAATTCCTTCTATTTTTTAAACAAGATTCAATACCACCACAACATAAACAAACATTAACTTTTCAAGGAAAACATTATCATACCCCACGACAAGCCCACTAGGTCAACACATGAGGCCAATAGAGACATGCACTACTAAATTTTTGTATAGCAAAATTTCAAATCCGAATGAAATTAAAAATAAACAAAAATCACTTGAGTGGAAACTTTTCAATAATTTTTCATTAATTTAACTGTAGAGCATCTAATACACATCAAAATTTATTTAAATATCATCAAATTTTCATCATAAACATACTTGATTATGTTTTATGTTACAACAAAATTGTACACCAAAATATATAGTCGAACAAAATATGATACTCATTCAAGTTATATTTTGTCCCTCCTCTTACCTGATATAACATACAATATAATATAGAATGAGCTAAAAAGCTCAACAAGATAAACAACCCCAATACATAAACTATGATACACAGACACAAAGACGGCAACACAGACACGGGACAAATCAATTATTGAAAATATAAGATACGGACAAGGGTAGAACATGGTATTATAGTTTTTATATTTTAAAAAAATAGTGTATAGAAATTGAATAAGTATAATATTAAAAATAATAGAGATATAATAAGTTATTTAGTTAGGAATTGTACTTAAAATAATTAACATTAGGATGTTAAGAGTTGGGTATCGATGTCGTGTGTTAGACATCCAAAGGAGAGACGACAATGCTATCGAGAGTTGGGCAATGATGTTATTTAATGGGCATCAAGAATCAATGTCGAGACTCTGTCGGTAGTTGATGTTGAGAAGACTTCAGACAAAGATGCATGTTGAGAGGACACAAGGGTATAATTGTAAGGTAAAAATTGTTAGTGTCAAGTGTCAATGTCAAGATAGCAATAGATTTTGATGTTGAGATGATTTTGAAATGTTGATGCTATGAAAACGTCGGATGTTGTTGTAAAACCCTAGTCGTGACCCGCCAACGTAAAATAAAAATGATAATTTCTAGAGAATGGGGTATGGAGACATGCGTATCCAATTTGTTATTAATATTTTTTAACCAGACACGTCTTCAACGTGTTCGACACATGTTGGAGGCGTGTCGAACACGTGTCATCTCCGATATGTGTCGGACTCTGCGTACCTCTTTGAGGAAAAGTGTCATTGCACCAACAACAACAACAACATCAAGCCTTTGTCCCACTACGTGGTGTCGGCAACATGAATCCTTTTTCTCCATTATGTCCGGTTCAAAGTCAAATTCTCGTTTAAATCTAATAAAGAAAGATCATTTCTAATATTTTCTAACCAAGTCTTTTTAGGTATACCTCTACCTTTCTTAATATAAGTCAAATCTAAGACCTCTACTTTCCTAACCGGGTCATCGGAAGGCCGCCGTTTTATGTGACCAAACCATCTAAGGCGACTCTCTCTAATCTTATCTTCCACTGTAGGTACTCCAACCTTTTCACGTATATGCTCATTTCATATCCTGTCTCTAAGGGTAAAGCCACTCATCCACCTGAGCATCCTCATCTCCGCAACACATAACTTACTATTGTGTTTCTCTTTTAATGGCCAACATTTTGCACCATAAAGCATTGCAGGTCTCACCACCATCTTATAGAATTTTCCATAGTAACAGAAATCATTATCAAAGAAATTCAATTATACACATGAACTAGTCTAATGTTTTACCTATAATCTTTAAAATGAAAAAACCTTAAAATCATCTTATTTAAGAGTAAGTGAAATATCTAATTTGAAACAAAACCTATAACAGAATGTTATAGCATAAAACATAGACAACACCACATTAAAAATGCATACAATTTTCTTTATGATATATAAATCTTTTCCTCATTTCCTTAATTAATTAGTATAAAAGTTCTTTCAGCTTTAGAATATAGCATGTCTGCAGAAGTAGGTTAATGGTTAGCATATGCTTGAAAGCTACATATCGAAGACCCTTTTGCCTCCATAAGCGCCCACTTTTGTCGCCCTACGAGTACAGATTATTATCGTATTCATTTTCACTTGATGACCCTTTGGCCTCTATATGGGCCAACCTTTGTCACCCTACCTATATAGGTTATAATATTTTCAAAATATCATATACATGACATTTCTTAAGCTCATTCCATTCACTTTTATTTTTAACATCTAGATGTATACATCATTTTTTTTTCTTAGAACATTAAATATATAAACTTCTAATTTTGAAATTGGCTTACATACTTTAATATAGAGAAGGTTTTAATGCAATTACTTTATGTACCAATGTAATGTATTAATTTATACTTTCAAATAAATTTACTTTCTGAGTTACAATGGGAACCTTACATAATTGATAATATTGATGATCAAACCCGGAATAGACTATTTTGTTATTGTCATATCAAAACTTCTTTCATTCATAAATAATCTACGAAATTCAAAATTTTCAATTTATATTATTTCCCAATTTACAACTTAAATATAAATCAAAAGTAACAAATTAAATTTTTAACTCGGTCTACTATATTTAATTGAAATTAGGTTGTGGAAGAAATTGCAGATATCTAGATTTTTACCTTAATACCTCACTCTTCTTCCGTCTATCTTTTTCTTCGTTTTCCCATTTTTTTCTTCCATCGGACCCCATCTACATTGGGTCGGCTCTCTGTTTCCTCCCACAGTTGAAACCCTCGATGCTGCAAGCTACGGAAGGAACAGAGGGGAAAATAGAAATAGGAAATGCAAGTTAATTACCTATATAGGTAATTTACCTTATCAAGTACTTTATTCTATCAAGATCACAACTCCCCATTTACTCCATCAGCTGCTGGATGAAGGGGTTTAGGGAACTTGCTGAAAATACATTAGCTCCCACAGTACAATAACCTAGGGAACAGTGAAATTAAAGTTTTAACTTAGATAAATTAATTTAAATCTGAATTTAACTTATCTAAAGCATATATACTTAACATTACAAAAGACAACCCTATTTATAAAAATGAGGAGATACTAAAATATACAAACCTACCTCTAAATTCAAATCTATGATCATCATTTTCATACTTGCCGCCATAACCTACCACCATCACTAACATTACTATACCTACCACCCTCCTAATTACATAAAAACCTTCACGGTTCATGACATAAGAATATGTTCAATATGATATCATGACATAAAAGCTCAACAATACCCACGACATATATAGGCCAAAAATATAACATCATGATAGAAATGTCCAATGTAAAGGTCCAAAATTCAACTAAATGCGGCATACAAATATTAGATTTCAAAAGGAAGATGACGACGATAATGATGCTGCCCTGCATCACTTAGGGTCTACTTGGAGCGGCTGCAATTTTTTATAAAGGTGATTATAAAATTGTTGAGGAGAAAACAACTTTTTTTAAAAACTATTGTGTACACACACACATATATGTATATATATATAAAGACAAATAGCAACTTTCTTACACCTACACATTAGTAGATTTGGATGCAAAAAGCAGCTTTCAACCACAAAAATTTCTAGAAAGTGGTGAGAGAGTAGCAAGAATGCAGTAGCAAAACAAAAGCAAATTTATAGTCTAAAAAGCAAAGCAGTCAGAAAGCCACCACAAGCAGGCCCTTACACTTGGTGTGTGACTTTAAATTGAGCTCATTGACCTTCATAATATCATTACAAGATAATCATTTCAAAGCATATTACACTAGACTTTACTGTTGGCAATCCTACAATGTAAATGCCTATATCCCCTCTTAATTTCAATTAATCCACTTTATACTCACTAGGTTTTATTGCCCGAAAATATTTGCAATTAAATGCTACTACAATTCATCTCTCAAAGTTGTTAGCGGCCAAATTTTTTATTGATTATACATAACTATTCCTCTTGCAAATAAAGAGTGGACTGGATCCTCATTGTGCAGCTTTTGGAAAAAAGCAAGGTTTAAAATTACGCAATTGGGTATTAAGGTGTTTTTTGTTCGTGAGGCGAGGCGTAAGCCTCAAGGAATTTTGAGGCATAAGCCTCAAAATAAAAAAATTATGTAAAGTAAAACTAAAGGTTAAAAGTGATTTTTTATATAATACCCAAGTAATATGTTAAAGGATATACATTAAGTTTCAATTGAACTATGAAGAAAAAATTGGCATACATACAACAACAGCAACAACATCAAGCCTTATCCCACTACGTGGAGTCGGCTACATGAATCTTTTTTCTCCATTGTGTCATGTTAAAAGTCAAATTCTCATTTAAATATAATAAAGAAAGATCATTTCTAATATTTTCTAGCCAAGTCTTTTTAGGTCTACCTCTACCTTTCTTAATATAAGTCAAATCTAATACCTCTACTCTCCTAACCAGGTCGAAATTGCACAAGACATAAAGTGACAAATGATAAATTGTATGAAATAGAATTAAAATCTAAATATTACAAGAGCAAAACAATATTAAATATAGGAATTTTATAAAAATATCATATAACACCAAGTTTAACTCCAAATTACTTCTTTCTCAGTTCCTTCCTCATATAGAGATTCTAACGCGTCTATCAAAGGAAGCATCGGAGATCGATAGCCATGATAGAGAGCCTTTACTTTTGATGCAATTTATGTACTATTTATTTTTATATTTCAGTTTTTCCGATTTTACCCCTATGGGTAATTAGTTTGCTATTGTAGCCCAAGGGGCATTCTAGTCTCTTTTTCTTTTGTCATTTTGAGGCCTATATATGTGGCCCCTTCTTATATATTGGATGATGAATGATGAAATGAAATTTATGTTTGTTTTCTTCTTCTTCTTATGAGTGCACTAGAGAGGAGAGAGCCCGAGGTGAGGGCAACAGCAATACCCACCAGTCATTGGAAGAGTCCGTGGCTCGTGGTCTAATTTTCTTTTTCCCTCTTTCCTTTTCCCCTTCCCACCCGTCGGCTCCTACTCTGCCCCTCCACCGTCGACCTATCCTCAAGGCCCCTCCCCTAACCCAACTCAATCCAAATTCCCCAAAACCCCACTGCCGGCTTGACCCTTGCCCCACCCCAACGCCAACATCCTTTCTCCTCCCTATTGCCGCCGGCCCACAATCTTGATCCACCTCCATTATGATGATTTCCCTCATCTTAATTACTTTCCTAAATTAACTCTAGCATGAAAGGAAAGGAATTAGTCTTATTGGAAATTAATACTTGCCTTATTTACAAATTCTAATTTAGGAAAGTGTATAAATCTTATTCTAATTTAAATTTAAATTAGATCTGATTTATCATCCCCTTACTTAAATTATATTAATTGATTTGGAAGCTTCTAAATCCCTCCCAAAACTGCCCCCCCCCCCCTAAAGCCGTCGGCCCCATTAATGCCTCCCTCCTTTTTTATTTCCTTTTAAGCCTAAACCTTAATTGAATTTTGAAATTAAATTTAATTTCTTTCCCTCCAAATTTATTTAGATCTGAAATTAATTTTAGATTTATTAGAAATCTCCTAATCCAAGCCCAAACCCTAGCCGCCCCCTTCCCCTCTCCCTCTACCCGTGAACACCAAGGCCGGCCCCCTTTCTCTCCCCCTCTCTCTGTACCCGTGAGCCCTACCCGCCCCTCTCCTCCCTCTTTATTTTCAAGTCGCCGGCCACCATTGTTTCCAAACATCAAAGAGATCTTGTCCATGGATGGCGGATCCCGAGGTTGACCATGGCTTCGCTTATGACGAGTATGGGCAAATAGACATTCTACAATCGTCGTTCTTTGATATGGGCTTTAGCTTTGACTACACCGTTGAGGAGTACGTCGACCGCATCCTCAACACGTTGGTCAAAATTCTCGAAGAGCAACAACCATCTGGATCTTGGCAACTAATCGGACGATCCACTCCACCACCGACTACCTTCTCTTGGATCAAAACCATTGGTGTTGCTACCGTCTTAGTGGCATCGTTTGGTGTGCTGAAAGCCTCTCTCTGCTAAAAAGCCTTATAATGAGTATGAGTGAGAATGGTAACTCTCGGTGAAATTTTTAAATATTAAGCTTTGGATTTTATTAAGATATATTTAGTGTTACTGTGATATTTTCTGAATTGTCTCAATTTGTTCTAATCTCCTAAGTTTTGTAACTGCATAACAAAACAAAATTAACAATTGAGAATTCTTATAATCATGCCTTATGGGTCATTAACCTTAAAGTAGCAAACTTCACAATAATTTTATCAATTCCTTGCAATTCTTGTTGGTTTCACATCAGTAAGCCTGAGGGACCTTACAGGAGGTACCCGACACTCTCACTTATAAAAGTTAGGAATTTGGACCCAGCCTTGAAGGAGAGAGCTCTCACTTCTAAAAGTTGGGAATTCTGATCCATCCTTGAATAAGAGAGCTATAGGTGTGCAAAAACCTATAATCATAGAATGATTTACCTAAAGTATTAAATAAAGATAAAATAAAAATGTGAAAAGTTAAATATGCGTTGATCTCTTGTACATCTTATGATATTTATAAAAATTCCATAAAATTTACAATTGAATGTAAATTTCATGTTTATTATTTTTCTTTTATTACAATTGTGTATCTTTTTGAGCTTGAAGCTCACTAGCAGTGGTTGTACTGCATGAAAAGGAAAGGAACCAGCAGAGCTTTAAGCGGGAGAGTGATTGCATTGCATGTACACAAATGTTAGTTGTGCATAAAAGTCAATTAAGTAAGACTTTTGATATGTAAGTTTTATTTGAAAAGTTTAGTAATGCTCTGTAACTTTTATGTGATATATTGAATATGCTTCCAAGTATAAATATTGTGGATAAACTATTAAAACTAAATAGTTATAGTAATTCAGAATGAGTGTTAGCAAGTAATACATTTATTCAAGTGAAGTGTATTAAGGATGAAGATCAAAAAGTACTTTTCTTAGAAGATGATATTCAACAAAAGTGGATGAGATATTTTGATAAACTTTTTAATGAAGATTGTAGGAATACAATTGACTTTAGTGACCTTAGCATCCTAAATGAAAATAAAGATTTCTGTTTTTATCGGCGTATTAGTAAAACCGAAGTTAGAGAGGCTTTAAAGAAAATGAAGTGTGGAAAAGCTGTTGGACCTGATGATATCCCAATAGAAATGTGGAAATGCTTAGGAGATGAAGGAATTTCTTGGCTAACTAAACTTTTTAATAATATTTTGAAGACTAAAAAGATGCCAGATGCGTGGAGAATGAGTGTATTGATTCCTATTTATAAGAATAAAAGTGATGCACAAGATTGTGCGAATTATAGAGGAATTAAGTTAATGTGTCACACTTTAAAACTATGGGAGCGAGTTATAGAGCGTAGGCTGCGGCGTGATACTAATGTTTCTCAAAATCAATTTGGATTCATGCCTGGTAGGTCTACTATGGAAGCCATACATTTATTGAGAGGTTTGATGGAGAAATATAGGGAGAATAAGGAGGATCTACATATGATATTTATTGATTTAGAGAAAGCATATGATAAAGTTCCAAGAGAAGTGCTATGGAGAGTTCTTGAAAAGAAAGGAGTTAATAATGCTTATATTCAAATCATTAAAGATATGTATGAAGGAGCTACTACTTGTGTTCAAACACAAGGTGGTTTGACCAAGTATTTCCCTATTTCGGTTGGATTACATCAAGGATCAGCTTTAAGCCCATATCTTTTCGCGTTAGTCATGGATGTTCTCACTAGACATTTACAAGAGGATGTACCATGGTGTATGCTTTTTGCTGATGATATTCTTCTTGTTGACAAGACTAAAGAGGGAGTTGAAGGTAAACTTGAAGTCTGGAGATCAACCTTAGAGTCTAAAGGTTTTCGCTTGAGTAGATCTAAAACTGAATATATGGAGTGTAATTTTAGCAGTAATAGACCTAGTGAGGGGATTGTGACTTTGGGCGATCAAGTCATTAATAAGAGTACACGTTTTAGATATCTTGGATCTATTGTTCAGAGTGATGGTGAAATAGATGGGGATGTTATCAGTAGAATTCAAGTTGGATGGTTGAAGTGGAGGAATGCATCGGGCTTGTTGTGTGATAGAAAAGTCCCCCTTAAACTTAAGGGAAAATTCTATAAGATGGTGGTGAGAAAGACTTGGTTAGAAAATATTAGAAATGATCTTTCTCTATTAGATTTAAACGAGAATTTGACTTTGAACCGGACACAATGGAGAAAAAGGATTCATGTTGCCGACCCCACGTAGTGGGACAAAGGCTTGTTATTGTTGTTGTTGTATTATACTCCAGGAAGACAACAAGGGGTCTAAATGGGGTGTGATATCTTTAAACTCTTTCTTTTTTTTTTGAGACATTTAGGCCAATTAAGGCAAACGCGTACACACATCACATAGGCAAGACTCGAGCCCAAGCGCTCTTAGTTGGTAGCCAAAGCTCCCAACCAATAAACCAAGGAGAGTTGCTCATCTTTAAACTCTAATCTTGTTTTTTTTTTTTTAATTCATAAATGCTACCCATAATTCCTTAACTCTAATATATTACTCTTAATCTTTAAATCCTTAAAAATACCTTCAACCATAAAACCTATAAACATAAATACTTAAAAATCATTGATTCCCCTTTAAACCTCATAAAACTAAACACTTAAATTCTTAATCCCTAGTCATAACTCAAAAATCTAAAATCCTTAACCCTAATCCCTTAATCTTTTTACTCAAGTCACATACCTAAGCCTCTGAAGTTTCCTCTGTGCAACCCGTAAACCCTGAAATTTCATACAAACTCTAACCCTAATTAGTTGAATTGCTTTGAAATGTGATTATCAAATACATAGGTTAGTGTTTGTGTTGAATAGCTTTCAAATATCACTTTTATTTTGGTTCCATGCACTATCCCAATCAACACATACTAGAGCTATGTGGCACACTAGGCCTAGATCAAATGATATACAAGGCTTAGCATGGAGTAATGTACGTCAAGTAAAACAAAAATTTATAAAGCACAATCATAGACACAAGAACAAAGATACAATACAGAAATGAAAATACGATATAATTGTAAAAAAGTAGACAAGATAGGTCATGAACACAATAGATTTTTATAAAAAATTAATATAAATGAATAATTAAATCACCTGATACTAGTATTTTTTGTTAAGGCATCACACAATCAGATATAACAATATAAACCTAAGAAGCACAATAAAAAAATAAGCACTGTTAATAACAAAAGAAATGGCCATCACCATTAGCATTAGAAATTAACCATTATGACAAATAACAAATGAAAATCAAACATTCTTAATAACATAGGAAGCTTACCAATATAGAAATTTCTAATTTTATCAAAAAAAGAACACAAAATAAAAGAATGAAATTAGGGTTGGAGTAAATTAAAGGCCTAAAGGCATTATATTAGCATTAATACCTGAACAGGGAAGAGATGGAATATTTGGATGCTAGAGATACAAGTGGGAACTAAGCGGCTTGAGAATTGCAATGGTTGTCCGTATAATGAGCTGAACCAAATCAAAGAACCAGACCAACCTACTTGCAAAGCTCTTCACGACCCCCCATGAAGCTGTTTGGTGGATAATCACTATAGGAGCAGATTTTTCTACGGAAGTTATTGTATTCAATACTTGAATTTATGTTGTTGTTTGTATTTAGATTTCTTTTGGGTTTGGTAGTCTTTACTTGTGTGATTGTTTCTCTCGTGTACCTTTTATTAGTTGCTATCTCTTAATTGAACTCTTATTATAGACTCTGTTGATGCAATAATATTGGTTATTTCCCTATGCTTACTTATACATGTTCTACTTAAAACTACTTATATGAAAATTCTCTCTTGAGAACAAAACCAATTTAATTAATCTTGAATTTTTAAGTTCATCTCAAGAACTAAGGTTAATCTATTCATCATGTCCAATTTGCAAGTGTGCGGCCTTTTGGACCCTTGGTGATAGTGGGATAGATGATGAAGAGCAATAGAGTTATGAGCCTGAGCCTGCGAAGTTGCAACAAAGAACTTATGGAGACGCTAGGCTTTGCAATGAAGATGTTAGATGGGTGGGAAGCTACCATAAAGAAACAGACATGAAAGAGTGTTACGCCGGTTCACTTGGAACCGGCTCAACCGGCCCAAAGGGGGCCGGTCCAGCTCACCTACAGGAGGCGGAACCAGTCCGCCTCCTCCCCTAGGTTCCGCCCAATGGGGTGGGTCCCACCCTCCTAATCAAATTCAAATCACATAGGAGGGGGCGGCTAGGGCTTTGGGAGGGAAATTAATTAGGAAAGCTTTTGTATTAGAAGGGAGAGAGGTTTGGGAGGAGGTTATGTTATGTTTTGAGAAGAATTAGGGTTCCTTGGAGGCTTGGGCTCTAGACAACCTTGTCTAGAGATTTTGGAGAGTTAATCTTTCTCTCGAATTGAAGATCCTTGTATCGTTTCCTGTTTTTATTCGTCTACTAGTGGAAAACAAGTGTTTGCTTGGTTTTATTGCAATTTTTCCTCAAATTCTCCTCTGTTTTGGGCTGTTTCTGTGCTGGAACAGCAGATTTTCTGCTGTTTGTCCCTCCATTGGAGATAGGTTTGCTTGCGAACTCAAGTATTCCCTTCGGGTTACTTGCGAACTCAAGTATTTCCTATCAAAGAGCATTGAGACATGCTAAGAAATTTTTCAAATACCCTAATAGTAAATCATTTGAGAATAAGTGCTATTGGATCATAATGACAAGGGTAAACAAATGCAAAAATGATGGATGAAACGGAACCTAAGCCACTTCAAAGATGTTCAACAAAGGTAATCAATAAATTTGCAGTTTTGGGCATGAAACAGCTTCATCACAATTTCAAGTGTGTCAGACATGCATCAGAGCATATCAAAGTTGTGTTCGTATTCACACAGACATTAGAAATTTTGAAATATTTATGCTTCACATGTAATAATCATTGTATATCATTTAGATATGGCAAGATAAATCATTCATATGGAAATGGCAAATTGAATGAATGAATGAATGAATAATGTAAGCAAATAGCAGAACACCATGATCACACCGCTCATTGTGTACTATAGAAAATACATGAGAAAACATCTTGAAAAACGAAAGAGGAAAAAATTATAAGAATGATGGAAAGCAACACTTTGCTACCCTTCGAATTTGGTTCACTAAACTTGTACGAAAATAAGGCCAAGTGCACAAAAAGTAAGATAAAGAGATTCCTATATCTTTTTCTCCATAAGGAGATTGTAAAAAAGGGCTTAAGACAGATTTCATCATGACCTAACACTTTATATAATGAAAACATGTGGGAGAAAATAAGACAAAAAACAGAAAAAAAAATCATGTGGTTTAATAATGAGAAAAGGATCAAACTAGTCCCTTGACTATTTATGAAGGACCAAATGGTCTCCGATGATATTAAAGGACTATTTTGGTCCCTCAAGTCTTTAAAAAGGAATCAAAAAAGTCCCATGGTGATATTATTTTGATTCCACATTAGCATAGTTAAAAAGACACTCAATTGAGGCAACAAAACTAGCGTTGAGGCATTACTAGGGTGGCATGCCATCTCACCTGACCACCATGGCAGATGGTTGCTAGCACCCGAACAAGTATTAATCACTATCCAAATTGATTTATACCTAATATTCTTCAAACATAATCCATCAAATGCCAACATAAGGAAAAACAATATAAGGCTGCAACACTGATTTTCTCGATTGAAGTAACCCTCAATTTATCAATAAAAGCTTTCAATTAGCTCCCCAATTTACTCACAGTCAATGCACGTGAACGTTATAAAAAAACCCATAAAGATTAAGCATGGGGCGGTAATCTGAACATTTAGAGTATAAACTTTTACCCCCAGTAATAAAAGAAAAGTATCATGTCAACCGTGAAGTGGACAATCAAAAAGTAAATTAGCCACTTCTGGCTGCTCAAATAACAACCGTCAATTAGTTAATGCTGATTTGCAATGAAATTAATGCAAGTGATATTATGGCCACAACAACCCAAGTACCCAACATCACAAAAAGTACGCATAATCATTTTTCACTACTTTATTGCATATGATCATTCTATTTCAAGTAACATTTTACTTTTTCTAGTATTGCATCTCGTGGCACTCCAAACAAAGAATAGGTGCTTTAAATGAAAATATTTTCTACATATTAATCATAATTCATAAACACACCTCAGAAACACAATTTAACTAACCATAATTGAGAATCGTTCTAAAAACAAAACAAAAAAAAACTTGTAAAAAATATCATTCACAACCTTGACTCCAGAGTTATGGAACGTTAATCAAGCATCTCTGATTTAACAAAGACTGACGTCAAATGGTCATGATATATTTGTATTATTTTTCTATCATACCAAATATAAATCTTCCAGCAACAGAAATGAAATCAATGTCTGATTTGCAAAAAATGATTCGTTTCAGAAATGTACATCAAAAGGACCAAAAATATGGGAAAAGCGGATCATTGGCAAATATATGATCATTATACTTCGACTTTCAAGCCCCATGCCAGTTTCACCTCTGAGAGAATAAAAAGATAAACCAGGAATATACGTGTTCATGAGGTGAAAAACTAAAACAATTTAAAAATAAAGGGGGAAATCAGCACATAATGCACTAACTCATTACTTTGGGATAATCCGTGCATTAGGTTCCAGCCAATGTGGGGCCAGAGCAAAGGTTCATGCATGCAGGTTTACTCCTGCATGTCAGACACTTACCATATGAGCACTAACCCATTGAATTGTCACACAACCAAGCACGATATGTTAACAAAGAAAACAAACATGTATTCGAGAAATATGTCACTTGAATTAAAATATATTTATCATGCTTTAAAAGCAGCAGATATCTGTTTCATTTTTAATTTTGTGCTAGCTGAACTCAACATAAGTACTTGTATATTAAATATGCAAGAAGATACTTAGTAAAATCACTTTAAAAAATAGAATAGCAGGTTAAGAGCCACAGCATAATGCCCAAGTCTAATGATAATTTTTAACATTTTGCCTTCTCAACGCTGAAAAATCCAAGAACTCATCAATAATTCCAACAGGATGCAAGAAAAAGACACAAAAACATAGGTAATTCATAATTTGAAATGATTGTGCCCTCAAGTACTAACCACCGTAAAAATAAATACGAAAAAAAAAAGAACAAGATAAGTTACACATCCAAAAAAAATAGAATTTTATCTCCAACGTATGAAAACAAATGAGCAATAAATAATTTATAACTGTAAAATCCAACTTGTTGAAGAAAGTATGCCATTCTGTCAGGGCACTTCTACTCGTTTTTTCTTTTTCATGCAGATTTATGTTCTTACCTTTTCATGCAGATTTATATTCTTACCAAAAATTCAAATCAACGAAGCAATTAATATTTTCAAACTGCAAAATATAACTAAGCTAAGAACAGGTCATTGTTAAGTCAGACAATTCTTCTATTTAGCTCTTCTCCATTACCTATCTTACTTCTTCATTGAGTATACAAGTAGAAGTTATCATCTGAAGCTGATGCATCTCATTAAGAATCTAAGCAGCCCAGGCAGATATCATTGTGCAGAAAGCAAGTAGTTATAAATAGGATCAAGTAAATCTTGATAAAAACAAAAGATACGAAAACAGATCTTGACCATGTGAACGGTTGGTATGTCCTATAAATAATTACATAGTGAACTGCAGAAGGCTTCATTTGTGATAAAATCGAATGCAAATATGATTCTATGAAGTAAACTATACTAAACAACAGTATGATGAGGACATCAACCCGAGATTTCGACACGTGTACTATCGACGGAGACGTAGATCGACGGCCACAATTTGTAATCTTTACTTTTGATGTATTTTGCACTTTGTTTATTTATGTATTTTCAGTTTCCCAGATTACCCTTAGGGGTAGTGAGTCTCTATTGTAGCCCCGAGGGAATATATGTCTTTTATTTTTATTTTCCTAGTCTTGAGGCCTATATATTAAGGTCTCCATGCATTGTATTTGGTTAATGAATATTTGAATGAAATTTTCCACTTGTTGTCTTGATCTCTTAGTGAGTTCATGATAGGAGAAGGATCTCTTTGTGAGTTTCAAGATTCCAAGGTCTCTTTGTGAGTTCTTGAGGAGGAAACACTTAAGGTTGGTAGCTTCTTTGATTCCCCAAACCCTCTCTCATATTTTTTCTAAATTGAGTTTTTTTTTCCCTCCCCAATTTCCCCTTGCCGCCGCCTCCTTGGGCCGCCCAAGACCACCGCCATCGCCCCTCCTCTCCCCTCCCCACCCCTTGGCCTCCCACACCCCTACCCGCCGGCCTTCCCTTTTCCCCCTTCTCTTGGGATCAAAATTTGAAATTCAAACCTCCCAAGAGACATTAATATCTTTCCTAAAATAAGCCCAAGATTTTAGGCAATCTTCATAACTGAAATTCAATTCCAATTTGAAATTCAAAATATTGCCAATTACTTGCATTTAAATTAGGAAACTTCCTTTTTATAAAAATCTGAAATTTACTCCAGATTTTGTTTCAAATCTTGGATTAATTGAGAGGGCCCCACCTAATTAAACACCTACCCCTCTCTCCTCCTCATATGGCCGCCCCCCTTATGGGGTTTCTCTCTCTCCCAAATTAATTCTAAAACTCCACCAAATCAGCCCCTAATTGCCTCCCTAAACCGCCACCCCTCCCACCCTTATTTGGATTAATTTGTAATTCAAATTAATTCCCCCCCTTCCCTCCAAATTCCCTCAAATATGAATTAATTTCAGATTTCTGAAATTTCCCAATTCTCCCCTCTCTCTAGCCGCCCCCTTCCCCTTTCTCTTGCCCCAACCCTAGCCGCCCTCCTCCCTCAAGGACCACGAAACCGCCGTCCTCTTTTCCTCTTTGTACTTGTCTTCTTCCTCACCTCAAGGCAAGTATGAATGGCTGATCCGGACGTTGATCACGGATTCGTTGAAGACGCTCAAGGAAGAATCGACATCCTACGCTCGCCATTCTTTGATCTCATTCCGGACTTTGACAACTCGGTGGAAGAATACGTGGACCGCATTTTGTTTCAATTAGCACTCTCAACGGAAGGACACATCCTCTCGGAGCGTTGGTACGTTGTCAACTATTCAACCACTTCTCCTACTCCGATTACTTCTCTGGCGACTACTACCTTACGCAACACGTGTCTCCTAGTGGCATCTCTAAGTTTGCTTGCAACGTTATTCCGCTAATTCCCCACCTTCAAGAGTTGGAGTGAGGAATCTCTAGGTGATAATTCTAAATTTTAAACGTTGGGCTTTGTTAATGTGCCATTTGCATTTACTTTAATTTTGGTTAGTAATTTTGCAAGACTTGTTAATCTCAAATTGTCACTATTTGCTATTATTTAATAGCTTCACTAAGAATTTCTAAAGTCCAACTTGAGCATGTAATAAGTTTATCAATGACAAAGCAAAGTTCTTCAATGTTCTTAATTTCTTAATGGCAATTCCTATTTCATCATATATGTTTCACATCACAGTAACTTTTGACCAAAAAGCTTAAAATTAAATTTATCAGACAAGTATGAACTTATTTCAACAAGCCCACTAAATACAAGTTTAGTAGGCAATAAAAGCAAGAACTGCAGATAGCAAGATAGATGTATACTACAAAAAAAAGGGGAGTCACCAAGTAATTTCCATTTGCTTTACTTCCTTAACATGTCTTCTCTCTGTCTCTAACGTCATATTTCTTTCAAATGTATTACATGTTCTAAAATTTTCAATAAAATTGCTTTCAATCTACTTCTTAATCGCACTAAAAATTATTCTATAATACTCTATCCTTCTCATTGTGTGTTTCAGCATCTCAGTACGCAGAAGATGATTGGAGAAAGTTTGGAATTTGGTGGAATCAAGTACCTTCCTATAATCTCCTCTGCCTTCTCTTACACTATCACTCCAATGCCATTATCATTTGGATCATCCTTCACCTCAACATTTTTGAGAATTCATTCTTACCACCTCAACCTAGATTTGTATGTAATTCTAGTGAATTGATAAATAACATTGGGTGTCTTTTCCATATTTAGTGTCAAGTGCTAATGGTAACCCATCTAGCCAGGTTCATTCGGATATTTGGGGCCATAGTCATGTTCTTACCAACTTGATTTAAATATTTCTCTTCATTTATTGATAATCATTCACATGTCATATGGGTTTATTTACTCAAATGTCACTATTAGACTCTGCAAGTATCTTGCAACTTCTATCAAAAAATTAAATTTCAATTTTCTACTAAAATTAATACTCTTCGTATTAATAATGCGTTAGAATTTATGTAGTCTCAATCCAATCTATTGTTGTGCCAATAATGGAATCATCCACCAGATCACATGTCCCTAAATGTCTCAACAAAATATGGCTATGAATGCAAGCATTATCATTTACTCGATGTAGATGAAACATTGATGTTCCATATGAATGTTCCAGGGCAATTTTATGTGATAATGTGTTGACTTATGTAATCTTATTAATAGGCTGACTTCAACTATTTTTCGTAATTTCAACCACCACTCCATCTTCTATCCTTAGCAATCTTCATTTCCCCTCCTCCTAAGTTTTGGTTGCCTCTATTTAGTCCATTTATTTCGTAGTAATGATAAACTCTCTTTACAGGCCATTAAGTGTATCTCATTATCATACTCTCACTCCCAAAAAAGTTATCATTTCTATAACCTCATGACTCATCGTGTTATACCTTTGCAAAATAAAACTTGTCATGAATCCCTCTTTTGACTCTTCCACCTACAATCATTATACCACCTTCTCTTCCTATCCAAGAATACAAACATCAATCTCACTTGCCATCTACATTAATACCTCCTTGATGTAAAAAGGGAATCTCCACAACGAAAATTATATTAATATCTGCAACGACAGTTAACCATCAATTAAGTGACCTGTATAAAAATCTAGTGTGTTGACCATTTTTCTTTCATGATTTTTCTCCCTTAAAGTTTGCATAGGTTCCCTATTTCCCAACACAGGGGTCATAGAAAGCAAGAAGAGACAAGTCGAGAAACCCATGAAAGAGATATGTTTGGTGGCAATACACTTTCAGCTCAAGAGTGTGAATTGTGCTTGATTTTCTTATATTGGTTAGGAAATCACTTAAAAGTTTATGCACTTGCATTTGTGATCTTGGTACAATATCTGTGTTGCATAGCAAGTAGAAAGGGTATATGAGTTTAAATTTTATAATTGCACGGATTATAATCTTCCTTCTTGAGGAGATCTTCTCTACTATTGCAAAAAAAATAATTTATAGTAGTAATGGCTGAACTGAAAGCATAAGCTCAAAGGTTGTCGCCAGGGATTATACATACATCTTATTAACACCTCAAATATGGAAATCAACTTTCGAGCACCAACTGTGGTTTGTAATAAAAACACAAAATTGCCAGTTCCTATAAGTCATTTAACCTGACTATCACCTCAAATCTTTCTAAGATATATTTCTTCAACTCTTTTCAAGTTAAATAATAAGCCAAATGGCATTATCTAGAAATTGGAGTATTGCACTAACTTCCTAGACATTGGATGGAATAAGGACAGATTAGATAGCTATAGCAAAAAACTAATTGATGTGAAACAAATTAGGAATTGCTTTGAAAATTTATAAAAACTTGATTTAAGCGTAGTAACAATAAACTAAAGTTTCACCAGATGAGATGTTAGGAATTTAAGAATATCAATATTGTTATGGCAATCAGTTACACGGTAGAATAACAAGAACTTAAAATAACTTCAATCATAAACATAAACTTAAATGTTGTAAACTTTAAATCCACCACTTAACAGTTAGAAAAGTCACCTTGAGTTTCCCTCACTCACGCTCTTTGAAGGGTCTTAGCGGAAGGCACAAGTAATAGGACGCCTAGGGTCTTGATCCGTGGAAAGTTAGCCGGAGGGGGAGACGCCGGTAGATGTCCGATGATTCGCCAATGTCCTGTGGGTAGATGTTCTTCGATAGAAGGTGACAAAGTGAATAGAATGCGATTGACGTAGTCTTCAACGGAGTCGTCAACTTCTAAATTGAGGTCGACGAAAGGAGATTGAAGAATATCCACTAAACCTTGAGGGTCATAGAAGAATCCGTGGTCATGCTCGGGCTCGGCCATGCACTAGCAAGATAGTTCGGAAGGGAGGATGGTCTTCTTCTTCTCTTGGGAATATAACTCATGAAAGGAGAAAGTCCAAGAGGAAGGAAGAAGGCTAGGGGTCAACGGCATGCATGGGGGAGAGGGGAATTGGGAGGGAAATTAAAGCTTCCTAAATCATGATTCTAATTTAGAAAAAGGGTAATTAAATCAAATCTAATTTAAAATTAAATTAAACTTAAATTTAAGAACTTTCCTAATTTAGCTTAGTTAATATAGGAAAGCATTTAAAATTCACATTTGAATTTCAAATAGAATTAATTCTTTCCTCAAATTATGTATGCTAATTTAGGTAGGTGTTAATGATGATGGAAATCATCATTAAGAGGAAAAGGATGGGGCAGCTGGCGTTAGGAGGGGTGGCATGGAGGGGAGGCTGGAGGTGGTGGGGCTTGACCGTCTGCTATGGAAGGGAGAGGGCTAAGAGGAGAGGGGGGGGGGGGGGTGTCGGCGGATAGGAAGAGGGCTGGAGGGTGGCCGGCGGTTGGAGCAAGAGGAGGGGAAGGCCGGCGGCTTGAAGCAAGGGAAAGGAGTCAAACCACGAGCCCGGGACACTTCCGGCAACTGGTGGGTGTTGCTTTTGCCCACACCTTGGGACTTCACCACTCAAGAACTCACAAGCTCTCAAGAAGAAAACCAAAAATAATTTTTATTAATCAATCATCAACCCTAATACAAGACTAAGGACCTCATATATAGGCCTCAAAGAAAAAAGAAAAAGAAAAGACTGAAATGCCCTCAGGGCTACAACTCAAAACAAAAAATAAGCAAGGGTACAATCGCCAAACTGAAATAAAATAAACTAATACATGAAATATATAAAAAATAAAGACTCCTAATCGTAGCCGTCGATCTACGATAACTCCGGTGATAAACGTTCCGGAATCTCCTGCTGATGTCCTCATCACTAATATCTTAAACCAAGAGCATCAACTAGAGATTTATCAATAACAACTTTTAGGGGGTAAAATAACAGGTTTATAGTAAGACAAAGCAAGCAATCAAACTCCCATGCAATTACCATCTACAATATATTTCAACCACAAAAGAGGGAGCAAAAAACATAAATTAAAACACAACATAAAAATAAGTGTTCTACTATTACCAAGATGCCTACCTATTGGAAGCAAGGCACTTCTGAAGTTGGCTGATGACCTGTTTTTCAGTAAATCCTTAAAATTAATGTGTAAACTACAAGCTGACCTGTTTTTCAATCAATCTTAAAAGTTAAAAGCAACGTGTAAAGTGTAAACTACAAGCTAACCTGTTTTTAAACAAAAGAAATCATAACATTCAATCAGCCATCCAAAAAATTAACACGAGATTAGCATCTGTTCATTTCCTTGTTGTTGTATTTACTTTAAGCAAAAAATCCTAAGAACAAATCCATACGCATGTGTGTTTTAAGTAAATGCAAGCAAATAAAAATAAACTGCACCATTAAAAAGCCTACCCGGAAAACAGACTTGAAGCCAATGCCTTTTTTTCCAATATATCCTCCACCCGATCCTTTCTTGGTTGAGTTTCCAACATCACAAAGTGCCCTGATGTTCTCAGCAGAGAAACCTAGTTCATTGTTTAAAACAACAATACCCGTTTCATGAAGAATAAATATTAATTCCGGTTCCACATTATCCATGTACATGTTATCATCAGCATTTTGTACCTAGTACAAAACAGAGACAGTTAACTACGACAGAGAAACAGATATATAGAAAAATAGAAAGAGAGGGAGAAAGGTCCCTCATAATAAGGTGAAGTTATCACAGACAATAACTTCATCTATTTTAATTGTTTCCATCATAATCCTCCATACAAGAGAAAAATTCAATACGACTATCTTTGGGTTCATATAATAAAAGGAAAGTAAGTTCATTTTTTATTGGCATATAAACTATGTTAACTATTCAGAATTCAGAAATCATTAATGGCTCTTCAAAAAATGATCTATTATATGCCTATTAAATTTGTAGGGTGAACAAAAGATAACAAGCCAAATCATACATCAACATAAAAGTACAAACATAGTTATTTGTGCTAATTTGACATACATTGACTATCACAGTTTTCAAATCAGAAGCCTTAATAAAAAAACAGTGTAATAATGAGCAAAATCAAGATATTAATAAATGACAAGTACAGGACTAAAGCGTAATGATAAGTAGACCCGTATGAAGACGGATCGAATGTTTATTTCCTTATTTTGCAGAATAACATCTAGTTTCTTACTATCATCAACGAACAAAATGGGGCCAAAAAAATTCTAAAGAAAAATGACATGTTTGTCTGCAAACAAAAAGGCTCGTGCACCTACTATGAAGAAACAATATTAGGACCTTACAAGTTCAAGAATAAAATGAGAATCTTGTGAATACAATTCCTGTGAAAGACAATGCAGTGCTCTTCCAAGACGAGCATGCTGCTTCTTTAGCAACATGCCCTCACTCTTATTTGAATTGGAGAAAAGCCCAAATTCCTCCTGTCTAATCCATTCAACAATAGCGGTTGCTTCATGAACTTGATCTTCAGAAATTTCAATACTCGCGGCAGTTGCCTCAGAAAGAGCTTGACTTCCATCAAGATCTCCAAATTCTTTGAATACAGATGAAGAGCCACAGTTAACTCCAGATGAAAATTCACGATTGGCATCTACCACTAAAGCATCACCAATTTTTCCATGAGTGATCCTCCGATTTTCAACAGCAGAAATCTCAGAAGCTTGCACTGAATTCCTGTGATCAAGAGCTGATTTGAAACAAAATGAACTTGAAATCTGTTCTACAGATTTAAATGACACTGACAAGTCAGGAATGGTTGATGAGCTAAACTGATGATGATCCGTCGCCCACTCTGTCACACCAAGTGATATTCCAATGTCATGAAGCATGATGCGTTCCTCAGTTTTAATACATTGATTCAAGATGACAACAGGAGCGTGTTTTGTAATAGACTGAAGTCCCGAAAGGAAAATTTCTGCAGCATAACTGCGGAATTCAGATGGCAGATATCCTAGGCACTCTAATATTGTCCTTGATATAGTAGCAATTGCATCATTGACTCTGCATAAGCCAGCGCACAATGTACTTTGCTCATAGCTTTCATTATAATCCTTATTACTGTCAATTGGAGCACAACAACATGATAAGCATGTGTTAAGAACAATTTTCCCTGGTATGAAACTCTGCCCACCAACATTTACTTCTACCGAATCTGCAGAATTTTGAATAAAAACATCAACTGCTTTCTGGGCATAGCACTTTAGAAGAGCTAGAGGTGCATTGCTTGTTCCTCTGTACAGACAAAGCAATGATAAAAATTTTAATGCCATATGGAACGATGAACGCTGAACGAAAGCTTCGAGGAATTCATCAACAGTTGCAGTATGGTCAACTCTGACAAATTTTCCATCAACTGTCGCAATACACAATAACTTCTTAGAGTTTATTTTGTTTAACAGAAATTCAGGAAGAGGGCCAAGTGATGGAGCATAGAGAAGGTCCCAGTGAGACCAATAAAACAGATCTGCTAGCATAGGTACATTCAACAAACACTCAACTGCATCCTTTGAAGTTCTTCTGAAGGTATGTTTCTGGGCCATTTCAGTCTCCATCCCTCCCATATCTAGTGAAGCATTTTCTTTGCACACCAATAAGTTCCGATTCCACTGGTCACCAAGCAAACATGCTGAAAATAGAACACAGCTAGAGTTGCTGCTCTCTTTGTGCTCAATAATGAGCTTTTCAAAGCTTTTTTGAGGATCCGCACCAACCATATGGAAGCTAACTACGGGAAATTGCTTTTTGAGTAGTGAGACAGCATCAAAATTAGATGCATCAGCTTTGACAATCAAGTTCCCCTCAGCTTGTGAAAGCATAACACCAAGTTGCTGCTGATTCAGACAAATCTCCACAGAAGATTCATGAAAATGTTCTTTACTGAAAAAAGTACGCATTTCATGAGGAAGTATAGAAATATATTTTTCTAAAAAATCATAGAAATTCCCATGACCAAGAGAACAAAACTGTGAAACATTGAATTGAGCCATCAACCACATTTCACAATCAAAAAGCCTTTTTATGGCTGCCAGCTTCTTTTCTGGAGACAAACAACCTTCTTGATAATTCTCAAAATAATAGGCAATCTTCTTGATGATATCATCATGAGTAACACCTGCATAACCACAACCTCAAAAGAATGTAAAGTATGGGAACGGCCGAAGTTGGCATAAGAAAATGAAATCCCCCACAAAAAAAACAAGCATTCTAAGAGAGCCAAGGAAGACCCAAGCTCAACATGTAGCCTTTTCATCATCATCATAAATTGGGGTTCACCATATAAATTACCATTCTCCATTAAAGTATTTGGTGAGGTATTATATTTCTTTTGAACATTATTTTCACCACTAATTTCTCGCAATGTTATATTAGTTCTACTTCATTTGCTTCATAATTCTTCCACATTAATCCTGTCAACTCATACTACAGGTACATTCTCTACCATCCATTGAACATACCCAAACAATAAAATCCATTTTCTAATATGTTATGTTCAATGAGTATTGTTCCCACTATCTCTCTACTATAAACATTTCTGAATATATCCTCCACGATGATAACCTTAATATTAACATGTCTATAGCTCTCAACTTGTCCCTCAATTTGTTATTTTTATTTCTAGCTAATGAATATCGCAATATGGCTTGCAATTAGATCATATTTTTGCAAATTTAAAAACGTGAACAACAATAATCAAACAAACTCAAGGCAACAATATAACATAATATTACTAGCAATCAAACGATTTAAATTAAGAAAAAATTAAGCTATAAACCATAAAAAAATTAAAGTGTGCTATAGAAGAAGAAAACGAACGAATGTGACAGGAAGAAATACCAAAAATAATTACTGTATGGCTAGAAGAGAAAGTGCACAAGCATCAAAGTAGTGTGAGCTATGCCTTCTATGCGCTACAACACACTTGTGCAAATAGCATGCAATATTTATTTCTTGTGCAATGCTATGTAAAGTGTGCAAGCTATACTATGGGCCATAATGTGTGCTATTCTATTGAAATGCATGACAAGATAAACCACTTTTGGAACGCCCTTACAAGGCTCATGTGAAGTCACCATCATAATTTTCCCAAAATTTTGAACAACAAAAAACAAGTTTAAACATCCAGACAAGAAAATTGGTCAAGCAGAAACTCAGACACAAATTTGTAAATAAAAAAAACAAAAAAATGCATCAAAAGACATGCATGCAAAAAACTTAGAAGAAAATACTTTCATACAAATTCAATAACTTGTCACCAACAGGGCCGCAAACATAAGCAAAGCTATGAACAAAAATGAACAAATATTGCACCAAAAAGCATGCATTAAAATAATTTTGTGTTTACTTCAATGAAATCTTTGTCCTTGATCAAAGGAATTTTGAATTCTGAACAACTCCAAAATTGCGCTAAGACATTCAGTGAAACTTTTGACACAAACTAAGTTGCATCGGAAAGCATGCAACACATGTTTCTCTATGCAAACAAGATATGAGTTCACAATTGTTGATATTGAAGAAGAACAAATTATAGCTACAACATTATTCAATCACAATAAGTTAAGAATTAGAATAAGCAGCAACCTAATCAAGCATGATCATACCACATCACAATCGAGTATCACTCAACACAGCAGAAATTAAAGAAAACAAGAATTGAATACAACAAGTGAAGACAGAAAAATAACTAGCATTCACGAAGGCATTACCCAACGAAAATTTACAGCTTTGGAAGTTAACAAAGTTAGAAAATAAAGTAAATCAGGAGGGATTTTTTATGATTGATGAATTTTTTAAAAACAATTAGATGTTACAGAAATTAAGATTGAAAGGTAATATCTTGGGAAAGCTCCAGTAGTTATTGCCATGGTACACATGTTATAGAAATTATCAAATTTTGTGGAGGACGAACTCAACCTCCTCATTTTTAACAAGCATGTGAAGTGATAAAGAAGCTCCTCAACTAAAAGCTCCTTCAGGACAACCTCCGCTTATCATTTCCTTCTTCATTCCAAAATATCTTTGATGTGAAACATAACAGGAATTGCAAGAATTTAATGAACCTTTTAAGCTTGCCAATTATAAAGTTAATGTTTCACAAGATTAGATTTTAGGATTTCTTAGTTGTTTTGTTTTGGCATGTGGTTACAAAATAGATTAGCAGGGAAATTAAAATAACAACAAAATTATAGTAAGAAGCTAAGTGCACAAATAACAAAAATCCACCGGTTAACAATTAGAAAGTTCACCTTGAGTTCCCCTCACTCACACTCTTGATGGTTATTTAGCGAAAGAATAATTTCAGCAAACTTAGTGATGCCACCAATAGACAGAAGACGCCTACAGTATAACCCAATGAAGACATATCCGAAGGGGGAGAAGTCCAGAGAAGTCGGTGGATTTCGGAGAATTTGCCACTATCCGGAGATTTAATGCTCGTCGATGGCGGTCGTCAAAGTGAAGAAGATTCAATCAACGTAGTCATCAACGGTGTAGTCGATCTCCAAGTTGATATCGAAGAAGAGTGATCTCAACACATCTACTCGTCCTTGATGATCGTATAAGAATCTATGGTCTCTTTCAGGATCGGCCATTCATGGGGAGTAGGCCAGGGTTGTGTAGCTCCTTCCTTGGATGGTGTATGAAGTATGGGAGGAGAGAAGGAGAGGAGGAGGAAGAGGTTGGGGTGGTCGGCCAAGGCTAGGGAGACAGGCCACTTTAATTTCAGATTTTTGGTTTATGGGTGGAGGAGAATTAAATTAAAATCTGAAATTTAATTTCAGATTTTATAATTGGAAAGGAGGGAATAATTTTGAAATTCAAATCTCCTCTAATGAGGGAATAAGTGGGGCGGCACACATGGAAGGGAGGGCTTTGATTGAGAGCATTAATGGAGAAAATTAATTAAGAGAGAGGAATAGGGGGGCCGGCCAAATGGGGGAGGGGAAAGGTGTCCACATGCAATGAATGTGAGGATTTGGAATTAAATCCAAATTAATTTCAAATTGGGAGTGATTAAGAGAGCTTCTTAAAATAGATTTATTGATTAGGAAATGTTTTGAAATTCAAATCTATTTGAATTCAAATTAAGAAACTTTCCAAATTAACAATCGGATAAATTAGGAAGGTAATTAAGAGGCAATTTGAATTTGAAATCAAGGGACTTGTGGAGGAGGGGGCCGGCGGCTAGGGTGTGGGGCTAGGTAGGCCGGCAGGTAGGGGAGGGTCTGGATTTTTTTTTTTTTTTTGGGTGGGTGGGGGGGGGGGGGGGGGGGGGGGGTTCAGTGGGGAAAAGGGTTGGCTGTGGGGTTGGGGCCATCGGGTTGGTAGCATGGGGATGGGGGGCCGGTGGCTTGAGGTGGAGAGGGGAAAGGAATCCGGCGGTTTGAGGAGGACGAGGGGGAAGGCCGACTGTTTGGAGGAAGGTGGGGGAGGAGACCGGTGGCTAGGGAAGGAGAAAAGTGGGAGGAAAGGTACGGGAAGGAAAACTGAGAGCTTGGACTCTTCCGGCGGCTGTCGGGTATTGCGTTGGCCCTCTCTTAGGGTTCTCTCTTCTCTTAAGAGCTCACAAAGAAACTAAGAACAAGAGCTGAAATTTCATTCATCAATTATCAAAATTCATACAATAGTGAGAGCCCTTATATATAGGCCTCAAAGGAATAAAAGACATAAAGACTAAAACGCACTTTGGGCTACAACACAAACTAATCCCTCACAGGGGTACAATGGTAAAGACTAAACATAAAATAAAAAATAATACATAAAATGCATCATAAATAAAAACTCCTAATCGTAGTCGTCGATCCACGATTCCTCCGGTGATAGACGCGTTGGAATCTCCTACTGATGTCCTCATCAATCTTTAACTCGTCCAACACTTGCATTTCTTCCAAGTATTTCGCAACTTTCCAAACATTTAATAAAGATGATGCTTAATGAAAGTGGAAAAGGTGCAACTAATTGAAATAAAAAGCAAACGGAAGCTCATAATGTTATTTACAGCAATTCTACATATATTTTATATATTTTGCAGCACGACAAATTATGGACGCTTAGCCAAGAGAATGGAGTTAGGAATATTTTCTCATCAGCTCCATTATGGGTCCCATCAAAAGCAGAATTTCGCCATTCATCATCAGCAACATCATCATTCTGATTATGGAAGGTCAGCTTTATGAATCCCCATTCTTCATTCCTAATTATTGATGCATAAGATATTAAACCTAAATTATGGATGATGACCTAGATCACTCAAAACCCAGAACACAACAGCTCAATCACTAAAAAATATACTTCCCTACCAGCTGGCCCGCAACCATCAACTAGGACATCACTTAAAATACTTCGGAATGAATATAAGAGAAAGGCAACAGTGATACCAATTTCAGGTGATTTCTACCATTCAGAATTTGCCGCACTACGTGTAACCAACCCGATTACAATTTGACAATGCATTATGTATACCAAATTGAATTCAGTCTAATGATTCATGATGCTATTCATCGTCTTCAATTGTAAGATTTCAACAATAAGCATAAGATGTTATTAAATCAAAGCATATTTAGACCCCATTTGGCTGCATGAAATTAGAAAACATGCGTTAAGAACCATAAAATTTGCTAGTTACATCATTTGGTTGGATGTAGTTAGAAATTAGGTTTGTCTTTAAGCTCTCCACAAAGCCTCTTAAAACTCCCTCAAATGAACTGAGTTCAATTTCACAAACAAAATTAGTGAAAACAAAATCGACAATTTTTCAAAACATGTTTTCTATCTACAAGCAACCAAAGAAGTCTGTGATAGCAAACATTATTTTCTAGTTATAGGAATGACAGAAGAGAGAGAATAAGAGTGAAGCAGATAGAAAGCGATTTTAACAGCATGCCCCAAATATTTGTACATTAAAAAAGCTGACATAAGAAACTTGATGACTTACTGCAAACACAATCAATGGAGATGGTTGTATCACTAACTTCAACCGTTGGCCTAACATCTATCATTTCTCCAAGACAAACAGAATCTGTTCCCCTAAGTTCCTTCTCGTTTAAGGCTTGGAAGGTATCATATATGCTTTCAAACATTCCACGTTTGATGGACGTGACCTGAATTTTCAAATTAACAACAAAAACCACTTAGAGCTATATCTAAATGGAACAATATAATCTGTGCGAAATTTTCATTTGAAAATTTTCAAATCTACAACTCCATTTCAAAATGAAGACCTCTCCTAATTTTGATTTTCTATTCCTTTAGTAGGATAAAAAAGACATATTTAAAGAAAGAAACAAGTCACATTCATCCAACATCTAAATATCCGATGGAATCAGCATATTATGCACCATTTTTAATTAATGCATTCACTCCGTAATTAACACAAAGAAACAATTTGAATTGAAAAAAACCTTTCTCCTAATTAAATATTTAAGTTTAATTATGTTCAAAATTTAATTAAATATTTAATAGACAAGAAAAAAAACTCATACTTGAACTCTTTCAAAACTACAAGCACGGAGAGAGCTCCAATTTAAAATTGAATTCTCCATTTTACGAAATTTTACAAAATATACTGGGAGTAAAAAACTTCTATTTAAAAGGAATGTGTGCCGTCTATCTAATCTATGTAATATATATATCTATAATATATCTCTATATACAATATATTTAAAAGATGGTGGTGAGACCTGCAATACTTTATGGTGCAGAATGTTGGCCATTAAAAGAGAAGCACAATACTAAGTTATGTGTTGCGGAGATGAGGATGCTTAGGTGGATGAGTGGATTTACTCTTAGAGACAGGATACGAAATGAGCATATACGTGAAAAGGTTGGAGTAGCTCCAGTGGAGGATAAGATTAGAGAGAGTCGCCTTAGATGGTTTGGTCACATAAAACGGCGGCCTTCCGATGACCCAGTTAGGAAAGTAGAGGTATTAGATTTGACTTATGTTAAGAAAGGTAGAGGTAGACCTAAAAAGACTTGGTTAGAAAATATTAGAAATGATCTTTCTCTATTAGATTTAAACGAGAATTTGACTTTGAACCGGACACAATGGAGAAAAAGGATTCATGTTGCCGACCCCACGTAGTGGGACAAAGGCTTGTTATTGTTGTTGTTGTATACAATATATTAAGCCAAGCAAGGAGAAAGTAACATTTCAAATTGGAGCTCACATAAATTTGTGTTCTTATTGAGGAAAAAATATTTTATGTTAAAAAAAGTTTAAGTTGTAATACTCAAAAAAAATATTCAAACATAAAAATAAAGAAAACCTAAAATTTCTATTCCACAATTTTTGCAACTCACAAAAATAATTACAAATATTTTTTATAAAATTCTGAATTGATTATGAAGATATATATATTTATTTATTTATTTATTGCTATTTAAATTAAGAGCCTGAGCTTTAAATAATAATCCTATTCACTGGAGGAACAATACTGTTCATCGAACTAATGTACTGTAGCTCTTTCGTGGGCTTGTCCGACAATATAAAACAGCACCAGTCGATCCATAAAGGGATGGTACAGATCTTCTAATGCATATACAAGTATAATACTTATAATTAATTATATATAAATTAGGCACTAAGGCATTATTGCATTTCCTTTTATTCCGTTGCCCTAACTTTTGCTAGAAACAGAGATTGAACTGAAGAAGGGAAGGAAAGGCTAGGGCTTGGTTAGAATTTTACAGTTTAGTACCATTCTACCCGAAATAACTTCAGATCGAGGTTGGTAAGTATTAAGGCTTGTATGAAAAAAAGGTTATTTTTTAGATAAAAGTTCATTGTGAAGTTACCATTTGAGTTGTTAATGAGGAAAATTTATAAAATGAGACATTTATTTTTCTTAGATTGTATATCAAAGTTAGAGATTTCGAAATGACTGGAGTGAGGAAAATTGTCCAATTGTCAATCATCAATTCGTGTAAATACTCGATCTCTAATTCAGGAAATAAATATGTTTTTGTCAAATGCATGTAAATATATATATATATATATATATATATATATAGACTGGTATGTAAGCTACATACTACATAAGCCATCATATTGTAAAATAGATGTTTTATATTATACATGGTAGCTCTCTTATGGCTGATGGTTGGACATCCAATAATGAAAAAAAAAAAAAGGTTTGGAAAACTTTTTGGTGAATTATCCCGGAGGAATTGCATTCATAGAACCAATTAATGTCAGTATTACTTCAAAGAATGCAGTGAAGAAGTTCAAATTGTTAAACAAGTCTATCGAGAAGATTGGACCACATAGTGTGTTCAAGTGATAAATAATAATGCATCTAAAAATTTTATTGCAAATTAAAAACTCAATAAACACCTATTTTTGGTTCAGGTTTGAGTAGGTCATTAAATTATTGTTGAATGGTTTTTAATATTATTTAAGAAAAACTGTTGATAGATAAAATATCCACATTTAAATTGGACTTCTTGCATCGATTATTCTTTGGATTTAATAATGGAAGATATCGTTAAGTTTCAAAGATTTAGGTGATGATTTGAGAAGACAGTGGCAGTGCATAATTTCATTATTCAAGATCCTTATTACTTGATTTAATGAGATGTAAAAATCAAAGATCACTAATCAAGCTTGTCAACACTCATTTTGCTACTGTCTTTTTAACATTATAACTTTTTCATAAGTAGCGAGTGTGTTTGAATAAAATGTTTATATATGAGGATTTAACGTTGGGTCTTTATTCAAAGAAAGCTAAGGCAAAGCAATCACAACAAATCATCTTGAAGTAATCTTTTTGGAATATTGTGGTATATGCGCTCAAAGAAGACAAACCTTTGTTGAAGATTTTTAGATATATCTCCGACGGGGTACATATATTGATAAATGGATAGGGCAAAAGAAACAATTACTAAAAGATTTACCAAAAGCGATTAGTACTAGCAAATTTTTGATATTATTGATAGAGGATAAGAAATGCAACTCCATGTGATGAGGGCATCAGCAGGAGATTTCGGCGCGTCTATCATCGGAGGAATCGTAGATCGACAGCTACGATTCGGAGTCTCTCTTTATGATGCATTTATGTATTTTATTTTTATTTATGTTCTGGTTTACTATTGTACCCCCGAGAGGGATTAGTTTATGTTGTAGCCCCGAGGGCATTTGAGTCTTTGTGTTTTCTTTTATTTTGAAGCCTATATATATGAGGGCCCTCACTATTATATGGGATGATGATTGATGAATGAAATTTCAGCTTTTGTTCTTCGTTTGTTTGTGAGCTCTTGAGAGAAGAGAGAACCCTAGGAGAGGGCCCAAACAATACCCAACAGTTGTCGGAAGAGTCCGGGCTCTCAGTTTCCCCTTCCCCTTTATTCCTCCCCACCCTTTCTTCTCACCTACCGCCGGCAAACCCACCCAAAATAGCCGGCCAAGCCTCCTACCCCTCCTCCTCCTCCCACACAACCGGCCACTCTTCCCCTCCACCCAACCCGCCGGCCTAATCCCCCACCACCGCCGGCCAAACCCCACCCAAAAGCCGCCGGCCAAGCCTCCTTTTCCCTCCTCCTCCACCCCTAGCCTTCGGCCTAAGCCCTCTTTCCCAAGCCCTAGCCGCCAGCCCCCCATTTTGCCCCTACATTCATTACCTTCCTAAATTAGCCCACTATTGATTTGGAAAGTATTCTAATTCGAATTCAAAGAAATTTGAATTTTGAATTCTTTCCTAATTAATATTTCATCTTTTAGGAAGTTTCGCAATCACCACAAATCTGAAATTAATTCAGATTTAATTCCCCCAATCAATAATTAATGCAAGGATCCATATACATCAAATGTGGACACCCTTTCTCTCCCTTCTTTGGTCGGGCCCCCTATTCCCTCTCTTTTAATTAATGTTCCCTATTAAGGCTATCAATCAACACCCTTTCTTCAAGGTTGGCCGCCCACTTACGCCCCCATTAAGGGAGATTTGAATTTCAAAATTATTCCCTCCCTTTTCATTCAAAATCTAAAATTAAAATTCAGATTTTAATTTATTACTTCTCCACCCACATAAACCAAAAGCTGAAATTAAAAAAGCCTCTTCCCCTAGCCTTGGCCGACCTCTCCAACCTCCTCCCCCCCCCCCCCCCCTCCTCTTCTTCTCTTCTCCATTATTTCATACACCCCCAAGGAAGAAGCTATACAACCCAGCCTCCTCCCCATGAATGGTCGGTCCTGAAAGCGACCATGGATTCGTATACGATCATCAAGGATGAGTAAATATGTTGAGATCATCCTTCTTCGGCCTCAACTTGGAGATCGACGACTGCGTCAACCGGATCCTTTTCACTTTGACGTCTGCCATCGACGAGTACCAAATCTCCAGACAGTGGTGAGTTATTGAACATCCACCGACTTCTTCCCCTCCGGCTAACTTTTCGTTGGGCAATACTGCATGCGTCATCTGTCTTTTAGTGGCGTCATTGGGTTTGCTGAAATTATTCTTCCGCTAAAACAACCCTCAAGAGTGGGAGTGAGGGAAACTCAAGATGAACTTTCTATTTGTTAACATGTGGATTTATGTTACTTGCACATCTAGTTTTATTATTAGTTTTGTTATTATTTTGAACTGTCCTTCTAATCTATCAAGTAACTGCATGCCAAAACAAAACAACAACTAAGAAAATCCTAGAATCTAATCTTTTGAAACATTAATTTTAAAATTAGCAAGCTTAACAAATTTTTATTAAATTCCTGCAATTCCCTTTTATGTTTCACATCACCATGGATCTTTAAATGCAGCTACTAATTTTTTATATCCAAAATACTTATTCAGTAACCCTGATATTGCAGAAAATAAGAATATAGCTCACGGATTATATGAAAAAAGAACCAAAATGTCCATTAACTCTTTATGAAGACCAAAATAGTCCCCAACTATATTAAAGGACCATTTTGGTCCCTCAACTACCTAAAGAGGAACCAAAATAGTTTCATTGGGGACTATTTTGATTCCTTTTTAAAGACTTAAAGTGCCAAAATAATCATTTAATATAATTTGGGACAATTTGGTCTTTCATAATAAGCCAAGGGATCATTGTGGTCCTTTTCTCCAGGTTATATGCATGTATTGAAAGATTAGATATGAATGTCTATAAAAAAGACAAGACTAGCAATGTGTTGAATATACACATCAGGGGTGAAAAAATGTGTTGAATGTACACATCAGGGGTGAAAAACTTTTTGGTATTCTTCTACTTGTAAGATAGTGGACTACTTAAACACTAGGTAGCATGATTTTAGCAAAATTATAATTAGTATTGAATAATATTTTAATATTTAAATGAAAATTGAAAAATACTTTTAGTAGATTGGTGGCTAAGGTATAGCCAAGGAGCTCCACACTAATAAATTTTGCAATTAAAGTGCTTAACCTAACCTATAGTTGAAGTAGATGTGAATGTAAATGGAGTATACTTAAACATAAAAGTACAAAATATAAGTGTGAACTGAATATAATAAAAAAATTTCATAATTTAGTACTTTTCATAATTTTTTAATTACAGTTTCAAAAAAACAGAAACAAGATTGATCATAGTGCCTCAAAGATTTAGTTTACCTGAAATATAATTGAGCCATGAATCGCAAATACAACCATCATGACATTACTGACACTATCTCTTTAAATAATATAGATGATGCTAATGAGCGGTTTTAAAGAAAAATGAATAATGATTCAATGATGATAATAAATTAGTTATTAGCGAGGAAGATTTGACATTGAGTACTATTGCCAAAGTTACTAGTGTTTATGAAACAAGCTATAAGATTCAAGAGTGATTTAAAGGTAAAGAAAATGAACATTCATTTAGGCATAACATTATTACAATTGACATAAAGGTGATATGGATGATGCAGAAGATGATGCTAATAAAGAAAATGAGACCTTTTTAACTTATGATGATGATTCTCTCTAAAAAGACAAGTTTAATTTCTAACAAAAATATTAAAACAGCAAAAAAAAATATAATCATTTGAATTTTAAGTAATTAAGGTGCTAAAGCACTTGAAGTTAAGCATCATTTTTATTGTTTTTATTACCATAATGATTTATATTACATTTTAATTGGAATTCATATTTTAACTACATTTTTATCAATAAATTTATAATATCTTGCATTATGTTTATAAAAGCACATCGTGTTGTGCACTATATGCTACAACTCGACAGGGATTCTTATGCTATGGTGCATTATTCGTCATTGACAAGTATACACCAATCTAATGCCAACTCTAATCATGTCTACCCACAAAAAATTATTTAAAATTTTGAATAAGTTGTATACAAATAGGGGTGCTAAAAAATGATCGGCTATAACCCATACATGAATCCAACTCAAAAAACTTGTGTTTGATTTACCTGATTAAAATCCAGAACATATTAGGATCTGAAATCTTAACTCGATAAAATTTCAAGTCAGATTCAGGTTGATCAGCAAACCCAAAATTGACTCAAATGATATTCAGGTTTAAATTAAATGGGTCATGCTCGTCTTAAAGAAATCTTATTAATCCAAAGAAAC
Source organism: Dendrobium chrysotoxum (assembly GCA_019925795.1). Lineage (NCBI taxonomy): Eukaryota > Viridiplantae > Streptophyta > Magnoliopsida > Asparagales > Orchidaceae > Dendrobium > Dendrobium chrysotoxum. The sequence continues at coordinate 85,324,074 of CM034315.1, read as the reverse complement.
GCATGAAAAAATAGGTCAGGTTCAGAACGAGTCGAGTTTATTTGGGTCGAATCAACTTCATGTCATACCCAAAACCAACTTGCCGAACCCATACATACAAAGCTGCTAAAATTAATTGAGACTTCAAAGTACTCAAAATTGACTCAACTTAAAACTAACTTCAAGCTCCTCTCTTAAACTCAAATTTGATTTGTTGTTTGGCACAACTCAATATACCTCAACTCGACAAGAAATGTGACCCAAATTCAACATATATAAAAATAGATCATGCATATATTATATATATGAGTGATATAATATATCATGTGAATAATGATTGAACAACGAAAATTTAAAAAAAAAAAATTTAAGTCAACACAAAATTTATTTTAGATTATTTTCAAAACAAATGAAAATCTTACTTAAACTCACTTAATTTCAGTCTTAGTTGCATTTATACAATATATCTATATATCACATCTTATATATTATTATTAATCATTATCTTTTTAATAAAAACAATCTAATTTACAAGAACTTTTATCACTAAATTAAAACACTCACATTAATCTTAATTTCAATTGTAAATACTCTAGTTCTACCATAGAAAAGGAGTTTCATTATCTATATGATATAAAATTACATAATTTTAAATTGATTATTAATTACGTGAATATTCTAATATTTAATAAAGAACTAAAAAAAATTATAATCTCTAAAATAATAAATTGATTATTAATTACGTGAATTTTCTTCTATTGTGCATTTAAGGGGTTTTTTACTTGTGAAGTAGAATACCTAAAGAAGTCCATTCTGTTGGATACAAATTTATTCGTGGATGATACATAATCTTACTAGCAGATAATCTCGAGACATGAGATGAGGGATTGAGTGAAGATTGGGTGAGTATGGGGAGCAAGAGCTCTATATGTCCTGGTTGAGAAAAATATGGAATCTAAGGAAAGTAAGAAAATAAGAAGATCAAAAAGTCTCAGAGAACAGAGAGCTTCAAAGAGTCTACAACAACATCAAGTCTTTATCCCACTACGTGGGGTCGGCTACATGAATTTTTTTCTCTATTGAGTCCATCCTAATTTTAGTTTCATGGACTAGCTTCTTTGTCCATATCCGTCCTAGATGTGGGAACCCTTGCCTATTTAACACTGCACCCGGGCGCTGGTGCAGTGGCCATTGCACACTTGTCACTGTATTCAGGCCATACAGCGTGTCGCTTCCAGGGGACGCCCTAGCATTAACACAATTTTTTAAAGGATTCATGTCATTATTCTTCGACAAGTTTTATGCTGGCTGTCGACTACCTAACGCAACCCTCCACTTTTCTCATCCAGGACTTGGGACCTGGCAACGGCAGTGTTTTTTAGTTAGGGGTGCACCAGGCTCATGCAATAGTACAACGCAAGAGCAACGCTCAAGAGCCCCAACAGCAAGCAACCGTGGCGGGCCCTTCCCCAACAAAAATTGATTTAATATCATAGTGGGCTACACGTATCAGAGAGCTTCAAAGAGTCTAAGAATCCAAAATTCAAAAGTCTTCAAATATTCAAAAGTCACAAAAGATATCTCTTCACCCTTTAATTATAGAGTTTTATAGGCTACACGAAATACCACACCAAAGAAAATAAAAAAATACACAAAATACAATGTATGATATGACTTATTACAGGCTGTCATAAACATGTGGCCTAGTTGATTAACTTCCACATGGATTTTTAGATATAATAGAACCCTCAATCTCAAGGTAAGTAATTTGTGTGAATCTTCAGGCATGAGTGCATTGGGCAAGTCCTTAGGGCCCCGTATGCAAAGTAAGCTTGTGAAGGCGAATCTTCTGGACATGATGACGAGCCGTTGAGATACGTTCATACCACTATAAGTGAAAAAGCAAGTCCTCTTGGTATGAAAAACCCATAAAGTAACCACTGCTTGCTTTAAGACAAGCCTATTACTTATGGAATCCTAAGATCCAATAATATAAGTATTCCATCTTTTGGAGTGGAATGATTAATGATGTAGGCAAAGGGGGGGGGGGGGGGGGGGGGGTCAACACAAGTTAATAATTTTGGGGCTTTGTGGCTCTCGGTTTTGAGCTGATTTTGGAGTTATGGTTTGGGTGAGCTGAAGTTTAGCTCATTAATTCCTAAATGCATGAAGTAGAAGCTCATAAATGCATAAAGGTATGTATTTATGAAGTGGCTTGTGTCTCTTTCCCTTCCCTTGTGTCTCCTCTTCCCTCTCGGTTTTGGTGGCTGTTTGCTCTTCCCATGGCTGCTGGTTGGTTTCCCCTTGCTGCCTCCTCGGTTTCTCCTCTTACCTCTTCGGTTTTGGTGGTTTTATTGTTGTTTCCCATGAGTTTGCTGGACTTCTTGTGGCTGCTGCCTTGGTTGCTGGTTTGCCCCTTCGGTTCCTTCCCAGCTGGCTGTTCCGTGGCCTTTATGGCGGGTTAGCTGTGGGCTTTTCTCTTTGTTTCCTGTACCCATTTATGGCTGCTGTTTCCCATGTGTTTTGCTGGTTTCCTGTGCTTGTTTCTTCGGTTTCCTGTGTGCCTCTTTGGTTCCCTCACTGGGCTGATCCGTGGCTGTTTACTGGGCTGTTCCGTGGCTGTTTTCTGGCTATTTCGTGGTTGTTTCTGTCCTGTTTCCTGTGCAGAATTTTTGGGGCTGCTGTTTGGAACTTTTGGGCTGCTGTTTGGGGAATTGGAAGTTGTTGTTTGGTAACATTTAATAAGGAATTTGAAGAGTTTTTGGTGGCTGTTTGGCTGCCCTCTTTCCTCCTATAAATATAAGTTGTTTTGTGTGTTTAGAGAGAGAGTGATAATGTGATTTTTGGAAATTGTAAACCTGCGGGTTTCTTGGAAAAGCTTGCGAGCTTTGTCCAACTCTTCTCCTTCCCCTCTAGGAAAGCTTGCGAGCTTCTCCTCCCTTCTTCTCGGCTTCTAACCCCTTCTTCTCTACGCAAGTGTCCACCCCACCTGTATCCTTCTTCTAAAAGCAAATGGAATGCAAGTTTAGGATTTTTATTTCATAAGTTTGTTTGAGTCAAAGTTTGTAAGAATCTTTATTCTATAAAAAGTGTCATTTTGGGTATTTTGAGTTTCTTTACTAAGACTTTGTTTTATTTTGCAAAAATTAGGGGTTTGTCCTAATTTTTGCTTGCATCAATTAATCATTGTATCAAAAGAAATCTAAGTAATTTTTAGGGGTTTTTATGGTTATCTAAGTGTTGGATAAGAAAAAGATGTTTACCTAATAATGTAAGGTAAATATGCCCAAACTTGGGACTTCGTGAAATTCACCGAATTGGGAAAGGTGAATTTCAATAGAAAGATACTCCTGAAGGACATCTAAAGATTATGTTTTAAATGTCATGAGAGGAGAAAAATCACTTATTTTGTTAGATGAAGGGTAACTTAGAGTTTGGGTCTAAGTAGGGTCATCCACTTAACTAGGGGACCAAATGGATAAAGGTGATGAAATACCTGAAGCTTTGGAGCTAAAGGTGGAAGTAGAATTCCCTACAACTTTAAGGTTGAAGGGAAAGAAAATTCCCTTTAGCTTTGAAGCTTTGAAACTAAAGAAAGGAAAATCTCCTATAACTTTCAAGTTGGAGGAGATGAGATAAGGCCTATAGAATTTGGGCTAATGTTGGAATCTTTTAAGGCTTTTGGAGCCCATAGAAGTGAGGAAAGACTTGTAGCTTTGGAGCTACAAATTAAAGAGGATATCTCCTTGAATTTTGTATTCAAAGAGGGGGATTCATTTGCTTAATTTGGGCTAAGCAAATGGGAGGAGCTAGGATTTTGATTCCTATGTTTGAGAGCAAGATAGGTCACCAATTGATTTTGGCTCAATAGGTGAGAAAGGATGATTTACAACTTTGAGGTTACAAACCAAGGATTATCATTGAAATTGGTGTGTTCAATGATGGAAGCTTAGTTTGCTAAATATGGGTAGAGCAAATATAAGACAGTGATATGTAGATTTGAACTACAAATCAAGTGGGAATCTATGAATTTTTTTGGCATCCAAAGAGAGATGTTCATTCACCTAACTTGAATTAAGTGAATGAGGGGAAGATGGGACTTTGATTCCTAAGCTTAGGGTGAGATTATTTATTGATTTTGACTCAACAAATAAATTAGATGAGTGGATCATGAGATTATTTATTGATTTTGACTCAACAAATAAATTAGATGAGTGAACGTTTGATCCCTAATGTTGGCTAATGCTCATCTAAACTTTTTAAAAGTTATTTGGGAACTTTTATACAAGTTTAGTGAATGCACCGAGCAAAGAGACTGGAGGATTTCCTATGGCTTTTGGGCTAAGGAAAATTAGGGATTTTCTACAATTTTGTCTTGTAGAAAAAGGGAAAGGAATATGCAACTTACAGGTTGCAAATTGGAGGAGGTTCTTAAAACTTTTGGTGTTAAAAGAGGGATATTTATTTGCCTAATTTGGGGCTAAGCAAATGAGGGAGACTAGGGTTAGGATCCTATGTCTAGAGGGTCAATTGTTGATTTTGGATTCAACAATTGGGCTAGGAGAACTTAGGACTTGCTCCTTAAGCTCAATGATTCATGTAGTGATACATTTGAAGTCTTTGGAGACTTTAAATCATCATTCATGAGGAGGAGGATCTACAAGAGAGCTCATAATTTTTATTTGAGTGTTTTGGACTTATCCTAAATACAAATGATCAATTGAATGTCTCTAAATGATCCTAAAGATCAATTTTATCATGATCTAAGAGGAACCTAGGGGTGCTGCATGAGATGATTCATCGTTTTAAGAGTTTTCAACTTATTTTAATCATCTAATTTAAAGTGACATAAATAAGCTTAATTAATTTCAAGATTTTATGGGGCATCGCTTTTGAACCTTTGAGAGTTCATATGAAGCATATTTATGGACCTTACCAATTTTAAGAATTTTGACAAATTAGAGCAATCCGCTAACCATTTTTATGCCATATGATTTTATGCATGCCAAAGATGAATTCAATTAATTATTTTGTCATGGGCCTTGTAATGTAGACCTTTGAGGGTCTATGCAAGATCCATTATGAGATGAGTTTTCTAAATTAATTAAATCCCTCTCTAACATTTGTCAAAATGACAAAGGCTCTCAAATGCAAATCCCTAATCAAATGAAAACTCCCACGCTTGGAACATACACATTGACATTTGGTTTAGCAGCAAATGACAATGCGAGCCTATTATTTGATTATAGGCGACGGCAAGGGAAACAACATGAATGCTTCTTCATGCAAGGTAAAGGCATTGGACACAAGTCCAACGACCCGGCGACTCACCGTTGCCCTCTTTTAGCTTTCACATGAGAGCAAATTGTGGGAAATCATCGGATTTCCACAATTTTATCAAGAGGACAGCGGAATGTAGGGATTATTTGGGTTTCAAAAAAAATGAAATGCAGGGTTTCTAAGGACCTAAGGCTTTGGAGCGTCGACCGCATATCAATGGCTTGGAGACCGATTTTACCTCACTGAAGCAAGTCACGGTACGAGCTAATTTGCTCTCGCCTTGCAAAGGCGAGAAAGAGGAATGGATTCGCTGTTTGAATGTTTCTGAAAGTTGCCTCTGCTCAGTTTCCTCAGCCATTGGCAAAGGAAACATAAATGGAGATCCTAGGTACTTGGTTCGGCTGAGATACACGCAAAAACTACTTTCAATCTAGAGGAATCAGTTGCAAGAAAGAGGACTAGACACCCGATCCTCCCTTGATCTCCCAAGCCGCACGCAGATGAGCACTCGAGTCCAGCCTTCCTCTCCCAGTACGCACGTATATGCCCAGCTTGTCGTTCCGTCCAAATCACGATAATAGAAACCCGCACGCAAGGCCCTTCTCCGCTCTGATCTGGACACACAAAACAAGAACAGGCACTTGGCTCCTCTCTCTTAGTCTAAGAAACGCTAGGAACGAACAGGACGGGACTCTTGCTTCTTCACTCGTCCAGATGCACGCAAAAGACGGGACCGCACGCACGCAAGGCTCCTCCGATCTCCTCCGATCTCTCTTGTGCTGAACAAAAGAGCGCACGAACACAAGAGTAGAATGGCTCTTCTCCCTTTCTCTCTCTCAACTGGAAGGGAAGCACGCAAGCAGAGCCTGGACCGCATGGAAGGGAAAAACTGAACTGGAAAACCGAATGAGTTGCCTGCTCAATTTCGTATGGAAGAAACCAAGACCGCCTACTCGTATCTTAGTTTCGTGGATATGAAAGGATTCACTGCGCTCGATCGCCTGCTATAGGATTTGATGGAAAGATGTGCGTGCAGAGAGCACATATCATGAAGATTAGAGCCATTGAATTCAAATTTCTGATTTAGAAAGTCAATTGAAACTCAGATTTGATCAATTGGGCAGATTAGGTTTGAAATTGAGCCTGAATCGAACTCGATTTGAGTCGATTCGAGTTCTATCAAGCTAACTTGATGAAATTAGGCTCGAATCGGCGTCGATTTGAGTAGAATTGGGTTCGACAGGGCTCAAATGAGTTGATCAAGTCGAATTGAGCCCGATGGAGTCCGATTCGACTCGATCTGAGTCAGGTTAACAAATAAAAAATGTGTCAACACTTTTTCTCCACTAGAGACTTCTTGATGAAAAGGGTTTTCTTAGCCTTCTCGATGGTTCCCTTCACTTCAGTGTTCAGTTGGATGATGAAGTTCCATCACCACAAGGCTTTCTTGAAGTTCGTGAATCTCTCACTGTCAATCTTCCATGGAAGGTTTGATTTGGCCTTGAATTGCCTCTTATTTGTGACATTCTTGCAATTTCTTGCTGGCTCTGATACCAAATGGTACTAGAATTGTACACAATTTTAAGAGAAGCAGAACACGGTGGTTGGAGAAGGTTGACAGCAGCTAGTCAGCCACGTGAGGTTGTTGTAGGGGGCCGATGATAATTTTGGGGAGGAAAAGATCAGCAATAACAACAAAATTGAATTCTAGACAGAAATGTACAACTCTGTTAGGTTCTGAGCAACAGCAATTTGCACTTCTTGATGGAATCTACAGTATAATACCATATGATAGACAATGCGGTTGGTTTCTATGCGTAGGAGGACTGGTTGGCAGAAGGAGCAAACCCAAGGTCTTTAGCGATGGTAGGAGGATGGACCTTTAGCGGCGAAGTTGAGAATAAACAGAGAGCGGGCGTTCCAAGCTTGCGGCGACTAGAAGGATAGCCATCTATGGCTAGAGGGGAAGAAACGAGGGGCGGCCACCACCTGGAAGTCATTTCAGGATATAAAAAATAACAAGGGACAAAAACCAATTTCTAAAATTTTATTTCTAATAAAAAATTGCACTACAATAGGGAGAGGAAGCTCTATTTATAAGAATTGAGCTCCTCAATGACTAGGGTAGAATTTTTTTTTCTAGGATAGAATAAGAGCTAATCCTATTGATAACTAGGGTAACTACTAATATGATAAAACATAAAAAACCCAAATTGGGCTAATTGCTGAACCGGTTGGCTGCCAACCAGTCTTGGTAGTACCGACTTCAGACAGCCTCTCGCATGATGATATTCTATTAGGCCTAACAAAAATAATGCCATAGACTATGTATTCTTCAAAATTCTTTTGTAAAACATGAGGCATTTTAAATCTTTTATAGATTTCCTTACATAAATGAGACATTTAAAGTTAGCTTGTAAGATATATATATATATATATAACTCTCCCAAACGGACAATAGGTTATGCGTACCTCCTTTCTACCAAGAAAATTTAGCCAAGTCTTCCAATCCAAGCATCAATACAAGCCAAAGGCTAGAATTCAAAAAAGAAACTTACTTTTCTAATTGTTCTTCTTAAATAGCTTATCAAGCCATTTATATATTACTTTCACTTGTTTGTTTCATAAATTTTATCTTCAATCTAGCAATGATTTCAAACTAACACAATTAAGTAAACTAATATGTCTTACATGTAATGATTCGAGTGCTAAGTCTTACATGTAATGCATTTATATGCAAAAGAAACTGGAAGACATGAATTTATACCTGTTCTTGTCTTTCTAAATAGCTTTCATGCTTAACAGTTTTTAGTTTATAAAACATGGCAGTCGCTAGGTGCATAAAAAAATAGAAAAAAAAACTTAAGCATCACAAGATTAATACTCTTGTTTATCATGTGAACAATTTGAATGTAGGTGGATGAAAGCTAAGAAAGAAAGGCAATTTAATATGTTCGCCAAAGGGCTTTAACTCTTAATACTCCTTGCTTCCCAGTGTAAAGCTCAGAGTTCAAGTGAAGCCTGAGACATTTTATTAAATACATTTTCACTTTCCATGTGTAAAAAAATTGATCTGTAATCCGTATTGAGTCCTCCTTATCCATAACTAGCATTGTGACATTCTTATCTATAACTGGCATCGTGCCTACTCATCAATAATTGGTCTTAGGCACTACTTCAATAAAGAAAATATTTAAAAAAGATATATATCCTTCTTAAAAACTTTAAATAAAAGTATTGTGTTGCTTCCACATTCATAGAAGAAATTGATTCAGATGTTGAGTGAATCAATGAAAAATAAGAGCAAATTCTTCTTTTAAAGTAACAATTGGCATAAGCAATCTAAGGATTATACCTCATTAGATATTAGTGTCATAGCCTGGAAAAGGAATTGCTACTACTCATCAAAGCTATCCAAAAAAGCAGCACATCAATGAATCGCTTCTAATTTCACAAACTCAATCTCTAATTGGAATTAAGATCTTTAATAATATCCTCAATGAAGATGCCTTTAATCACGTTGGAGATGATGATTTAAATTTAGCAAACAAAAGTATCAAACTCCCTCAAACTTTAACAATCTTTGGTTATAAACGCATTCACTTTAAAGTAAATCTGATTGCTGCAGTCGTCAAATGGTGTTTATTTAAGAGATAATTTTGTTATTGACATGTTATTTTTTTAATTTTAAGATATAAGCCATGGTGTTTTCTTATGTATTACTCTTCTACTATTCACTACATATTTTTCTATGTATATTAAGTTTATTTGACAACACACATGCAAGTAAGGTTTATGTTCCACATCTGGAGGCACATCTGGAGGCTTATGCATTGGCCTCACATCTTCGCCTATTCAATCGTTTCTAGCAAAACTGGTAAGAAACTAATCCATTTGAAATTAAAAATATACATAGAGAACAAAGCATTGTAATTCGGTTAACACATTTACTGAGAAGAATTAAACAGTAGCTTAATGAGTAGTAACTGTGCTTCAATGTAACTAATAACAAGCTCTCACATATAATTACCAAGACAAAATTAACCATATACTTAAAAATTAAAAATCAAAACTCACAGCAACATTGAAGCACCCAATGACTGGATAAGATGAAATGAATTTTTTAACTTTCTTTCTTTTCCCAGATTTTTCCACGTAGAAGCTCAACATCATATCAAGAACCTGCAGATTATTAGAAATAAATGGGCAAGGAGAAGAGAGTATTAGATTTCACAATACCATGAAAATGCAAGCATGATGCAAGTAGAGGGTCAGTTAAAAAAAGTTCAAATTGAAATTATAATTAATCTTACAAGCTATTATTTAGGAGCAATAGACTAAGATACAAAAAAATAATAAAATAAAATAAGAAAGTATGAATAGGTATGCTATACCTGGGCTAGGGAATGTTTCTGACAAGCTTCTTTCCATGTTGCAACAAACTTCTCTATATCACCATTACTGAGGGTGAGATCACACATCTGGCCCTCAGCTTTTAAGTCAACAGCTTCCACACTTTTCAGAAATTTGCAGGATGACTTTGAACCGTTATTATTTTCAAGCTTCCGTTTCCTTCTAAAAGATTTCATATTCTCTTTATCAGTAATACAACCAATTGAAGAGGATGGTTTAGAACTATCTACAGGCTTCAACCCCAGTCGCACCATTTCTTCAGAATTTGATGGGTATGGACAGCTATTCACAAGCTGGCCACAACTCTTAGAAGGCGAGATGCTTTGATAATTGTTGATGTCAGTTTCACCATCTACATCATCTTCAACATCACAAACATCATCAACCTTCGAATCATCATCATCATCAGAGGAAACAAAATAGACATGCTTATTGCCAGAATCATTCAATTTAGAAGAGAATCTTTTGACACAGTTGGATATATGATTGAAGCGTTCGTTAAGAATTTGTTTTTCAATAGCAATGCTACCAGGTATAAAGCCAGACATTTTTCTAGTAACTTCAATGTTACCACACCCAGCTCTAGATCTATTTAGTTTCTCTTTAAGAAGAGTGTATTCTGCTTTACTTGCCTCCCGAATATGATGTACATAGAACCTACAAATCCAACATTGAAAGTTGCAAATTACTTGGGCTTTGATTGTAGAAACACAATTGACAAAAAACCATAGCAACATTCGAGCTCAGCAGCTTAGTTATAGACACTTTCAATAGGAAATCAAGATGCTTTCTCAACTTGACCAACATTAGAATTTTTAAGTAATAAAAGTAAAAGAGATAATTTTATCAAGAAAGATTAAAACAAAAAACACTAGACAAAACACAAATTATGCATCACCACAAAATTTAGGTTATCAAGATTTTTTTGGTAAATTAAGGATTTCTAGTATGTACCGTTGAGACAAGACTGCCAAAGGAACCTACAAAATTTCTGCATAGGATATTCACCAGAAAAATTAAATAAAATACTCGCACCATGCACAAATTTATAGACATACATTAAAAGAGCATACATTAAAGACAGCTTAAAGGTGCATAATGAATCAAGTTCACATTTAACCGGATTTAACATTTGACATGCTAAACAATTTTAGTATTTAACTGCATCAGAATTTACTGAATACTAATTTATAGGATTAATTAAATCCTAGTTGTAGCCAAAAGGCCACTAAAGTTCCTCACGCTTAAGAAGATGCTTTAATGTTGTTGTTTGTTTGATAGCTTGCTTGATAATTTCGTTATAGTTTTTCTATTATATGTGTTACAAACCTACATAGATGGCGTATGGTAAATTAATAATTATACAAGTATTCGAAAAAATTTTGAATAGATCATGGCATAGCTCAATTTAATTCTAATTTTATTTTTTGATAAAATTTGGATTTTGGTAAGAAAAATAGTAAGTCTGCTACTAAGAAAAAACTCTAAAACAATTATGAATAAATTTACAAAACATAATGGCATTATATGCCAAAAAAATTAAAATATCACATGCGGAGCACATATTCAACAAAAAGTTTAGCTCAAGCTGAAGAAACAAAGTAAAAAAACAAGATTTTTAAGACTTTCTTGTCCGATCTTGGCTAAAACTTGACAAAATAATAGATAGAAGATGAATAAGATAATACCTGGCTCAAGTTATTAATAGCCATAACGAAGCGTATTTAACACTTTCAATCCTAAATTTTAGTTTATAAAGCAATTTATTTTCTTCAAAAAAAGAAACCATCATGATGAAGCTCTGGCATATTCAAACACATTAAAGAAAAGGAAAAACAATAACAATTCATATATGTAAGAATAAACTTAATAGAGCTATTAAAACGTGGAAAATGTAAAGATCAAGATAACAGTGAATAAAATTAAGATTATAACTACATGGAGATAAAGGTCTATAACATAGAAGGCTTCCAAAAGTATACTATCCATGCCGATTGAGAAAACCAAGCCTCCATGATGTTGATGAAACATCATTTCAGTCACAACCATTAAGTTGGAAGATATGCCACTATGCAAGATCAGCATGATGCCGTCCAAAAACATTTTTGCCAAAAGAAAAATAAATTGCATCATAAAAGTGAATCATACATATCTTTTTGCTGGTTATAAATCAGAGGCATTTGCTTCGCTTTATCAACTATTGCACAAGGGTTGTCAACTAGCTATTGAAGGACGTAAGATTATTCTACTTAGCATCTAAGGGTATTTTCCAATACCAGTTTTTGAAAATCAACATGGATAAAAACCCATCCATTTAAAATATACATACTAAGGTACAAGTTAATTTATTTGACTAAATAATTATTAGCAAATAAAATGAAACTAATCCAATTAGATATAATACATCTTTTAACCTTTATATGATGTAAACATCAATTTAATTGAGGTTGTGATAACAATTTAACATGCTACTTCAAGGGAAGAAAAGAGTAAGAAAAAGTGCCATAAACTTACCTATATCATTTTACATTTGTGATATATGTAAATTTACGATTAAGAAAGGTTTTAGGTCAGGGATTAAGCTTTTCAGTTTATGAATTAGGATTTTGGGTTTAAGGTTTAAGGTTTGTGTTTGTAGTTTTTGTTTTTTGGATTAAGATTTTGGATTTAGAGTTTAGGGATTCAGTGTTTAGGGTATGTTTAGGGTTTATGCTTTAGATATTAGGATTTTAAGAATATATGGCTTAGGGTTTAGGGTTTATGCTATAAGTTAGGGATTAGAGTTTATGTTATAAGTTTTAGGTTTTAGGGTTTATGATTAGGGTTTGAGTTTTAGCGTTAATAGTTTAGGGTTTTGGGATTAGGGTATAGGGTTCACAGTTCAGGGTTTTTGTTTTATAGTTTAGGGTTTATTATTTAAATTATAGGGTTTTGTGTTTAGGGTTTAGGGTTTAGTGTTTCGGGTTTACAATTTGAGGATTAAGGTTTAGGGCTTAGGGGTTTATATTTATTGTTCAGGGTTTAGGGTTTGGGTTTTACGATTTAGGGTTTAGGATTTGGGATTAAGATTCCGGGTTTATGATTTAGGATTTTGTATTTAAGGTTTGTGTTTAGGGTTTTGATTATTGAGATTAGGGTTTAGGGTTTTGAGTTTAATGATTTTGTGTTTAGGTTTTAAGGTTAAGGGTTTGTGGTTTAAAGTTTATGATTTTTAGAGTATAGAGTTTATGGTTTAGGATTTGAGTTTAGGGATTAGAGTTTAGGTTATATGTTTTAGGGTTTAGGCTTTAGGCTTTAGGTTTATGGTTTAGGGTTTACATTTTCGGGTTAATGGTTCAGGGTTTTGGGATTAAGGTATAGAGTTTATGGTTTAGGATTTTTGTTTTATGGTTTAGGGTTTTTGGTTTAAAGTATAGGGTTTAGGGTTTAGTTTTTAGGGTTTAGGATTTAGTTTTAAGGGTTTAGGATTTAGTTTTTAGGGTTTAGGGTTTGAGGATTAGGGTTTAGGGTTTGGGTTTTAGGGTTTAAGGTTTAGGGTTTGGGGTTTAGGGTTGAGGGTTAAAGTTAAAGTTTATAGCTTAGGGTTTAGGTTTTTTAGTTTAGGGATTGGGGTTTCGACCTAAGTGTTTAGGGCTTAGGTTCTCAATTTAGTGCTTAAAGTTAAAGGTTAGAGTTTAAAGTTTAGGATTCATGGTTTTGAATTTGATTTTCTTATTTAGGGTTTAGGTTTTACGGATTAGGGTTTTGAGTTTTCAATTATGATTTTTTTATTAGGGTTTAGGGTTTAAGGATTGGATTTTATGGTTTATAGTTTAGGTTTTATATTTTTTTTTTATAGTTTAAGATTTTGGATTTACTATTTAGGATTTAGGGTACATGGATTAGGATTTAGGGTTAAGGTTTTAGGGTTTAGGCTTTAGGTCTAGGTTTAGGTTATACAGTTTTGCGTTTATGACTTAGGCTTTAGTGTTTAGGGTTTAGGATTTAAGGCTTTAGTGTTTGGAGTTTACAATGTATTTAAAAGTTCGCCAAATTTAATAATTTTCAACTACACCAAAACTAAAGTAGAAAATAAATTTCAAATATACCACAATTTTACCATTAGATACCAATATTTACATATATCACATATGTAAATGACTTATATCATAATTCAAAACTTTCATGCCGAGTCATCATCTAATTGAACTTGTAACAAACAAGCTCAAGTTAGCTGATTCTTATAAAAATTAGACTGCTCAAGGCTATTGCATTACGTAATTCCCACCATATCAAAACCCTAAACCCTATAATTTAAATAATAAACCCTAACCTGTGAACCTTATACCCTAATCCCAAAACCCTAAATTGTTAACCCTAAAACCCAAACCCTAAATCCTAAAACTTATAACCTAAACTCTAATCCCTAACCTATAACATAAATCATAAACTCTAAACCATATACTCTTAACATCCTAATCTCTAAAGCATAAACCCTAAACATACCCTAATCACTGAAGCCCTAAACTCTAAATCCAAAATCCTAATCTGAAAAACAAAACTACAAACGCAAACTTTATACCTTAACCCAAAATCCTAATTCATTAACTGGAAAGCTTAATCCCATACCTAAAACCTTTCTTAATATAAATCATTGTAATATTATTGAAACTTATGGCAAAATAAATCGTAAATTTACATATATCAGATACATTGTAATATTTCCCATCATTATCATGAAAGCTAAGATCGTGACCTAATGTGTTTTAATATGCCAATATATAGCCCCACACAAACACATATATTGAATGGGGTACCATATACTTGTACCATAGTTTTAAGTGCATATATGATGCTAATCACAGTATGTTTAAATTTTGGCAATTTCAATACAGCACAATTGTGATAAACAAATCCCACGAATTAGTAAGAATAAAAAAAGTTTATTAGGGGGAAATATGAATGAACTTTTTATATTTATATAATTAAAGTTTTTGCAGGCTATAAAAAAGTTAGATGACATCAATTGAGAAGAATTTTCAAATACTGCGAAAAGTTAGCAGTGTAAAATGATGTAATCATACTAAATGACCCATAAAATGAAAAACATGATAATTATAAGCTCTGCTCTTCCGCAAAGAAATTAATGGAAATGAGTATTACATACCCTAGACTCCGAATCCTTACACCAAGCATTTCCTTGATTGGAACAGATTTCTGGTCTGCAAGAAAGCTGAGAAACTTCTCTGCAGAAATCATCTTCTTGGACTTGCTAATGAATTCTTTTAAGGAGAGAACAATTTCCTCGCTGGTTATTTTAAAAACTTCGGTTGAGTCTTTTGGAACAGCGAAGTAATGCTTGATAAGTGGGTGATGGAGGAAAGGCCCCAGACCAAGCTCTTCAAACTGCCTAACACCCATATTTTGGCAGAGAGAGACCTCCAATTCATGCATTGATATAATCATCCGTGCACAGACAAAGCAATGTATCAACGCATTAACCTACAAAAAGATTAATTATAACTCAAGAAAAGGCTAAAAATTCAGAGGATGAAAAAGAATCGTAGTATGGCATGCAAAACTACATGTTATAGAAAAATGATCCATAACATGTCAAGATATTCAAACTCCCAAAGAAAGAAGAAAAGAAGAATGATAGAAAAACGGGAAAACTTATTCATGCAGCTCATATATAGCATGCTCCCGAAATTCAAGTATCCATAGAGTTACTTGGCCTCTTTAACCTAATTAACTCCCACTTCTTAACCTTCTTCAGCTAGCTACTAATTACAAGCTTATGTTGTGGACTCACAACAATAAGTCAATAACATTACATATTGGATAATTAGCCTCTAGTAAACATCCAAATTAAACAGGTTATCTACCAGCGTCATGGAAAGCATCAGAAATGTAATTTTTCCACATAAAAGTAATTTGGGATAAATAACGGATAAGGATGTTCTGATCACCAAGAAAATTCGTCGATAAAAACAAATTGTCATAGTATGAGACAGCAAGAATGACCTTTCCTTCGATAAGAAGAAGCCGTTGGAGTGTAGGGACGTCCTGTAGATGAAACCCTAATGAGCTCCATGAATCCACCTTCAACTTAACGAGTACACTCTGAGAAACCTTCCAAACTGATACGTTCTCTCCGGCGGCAACAAGGTCCTGGTGCACTCTCGCAGCCTCGCTCTCGACCGCCTCCAGCGACACGGGAGGCATCGAGAAAGGCCTTGCGGCCGGAAAACCACGGTTCCCGAAGGAGGCATTCTGCGGCTGGACAACCCTAGGGTTTTGATAGAAAGCTTGAGGAAAGTTCGGATGCTGCTGAGAGTATTGGATGTTGGCGGGGAATTGGATATTAACGTTTTGAAGGAACTGAGCGGGATAAATATAGCCGCCGCCACCGGAACCCCCGGCGGGTATACCATACGGCCACGGCTGTGGCGGCGGACGATGCATTGGACAGCTGTGACGCCGCAGGATTTTTGTCAATATTAACAGAGGAGCAGCTCTGCACGATGAGGAGACACAGGAATCAATATAAACGTTTAGACCCCCTTTTTTTTAAGGGAATTTTTGTTCTTTGTTTAGGTTTAGATTTTTTTTTATAATAATAAATTAATAATAGAAAGTTATATATATATATTAACTAATAATTAAATAATTTTTATGTGTTGATTAACTTAATTAAGCCATATTTAATTCATTATTATATTAAGATATGATAATATGAATAACTAATTATTAAAGATAAGTTGAAATATAATTTGCCTAGCATTTGAGATCTATCTTACTAAACTTGTAATTAGCTTTTTATTAAGCATAATAAAACTAATGATAATTTAATTCGTTTTATTAAATAATTAATTGCATTATGTTAATCATTATTGCATGTACAAAGTTTAATTAGAAAAGGAGACAGACATTAAATTTATTATGTGAAACCCTTTTAAAGAGAAATGTTAGGGCTTGGCAAAATTAAATAACATTCACTAGATCTTTGGATAACAAGGAATGTTTAGCTTATTATCATTTGCATTGTTTAGGTTTTTTTTTAATGTTTTTGATATTTTTTAATAATGCAAAATAAATATACATTTGAAAAGGATTCTGATTAATGTATCTAGATTTTAAATCATAATTAATTAGTTTTATGAGTTAATAAACTTGATTAAGCCTTAAAATCATTAGCTTATCATCATAACAATAATTTAGTATTAACTTTTTGGATAATCAATATTATTATTCTAAAATTCTTTAATAAGTCAGAGTAAGATTTAATTAGTATTTGAAATCTTAGTGATCTTCTTTTGTTAACATCTAATTAAGCTTAATAAAGTTAACAATAATTTATTATTAATTAATTATATAATATCAAATTATCATTGGTACATATGAGAAGTCTAATTGGGCACATGAAATCAATCAAGCATAGAAAGAAGAGAGATTTTTATGCAAAAAACTTAGGGCTTGGCTCAATTGAGTAGCTTACACTATGTAAAGGACCAAAAGGAATGTTTAAGGCCTCGGGCCATAATCATTTGCTTTGTTTGGGGTTTTTTTTAATACTCTTTCTTTATGTTTAATAATAGAAAATTAAAAATATATTTCAAATTAGTTTAATCAATATATCAATATCTTAACTAATAAGTAATCAATTTTATGTGTTAATTAACTTAATCAAGTCTGATTGAAACTCTCATCAGTTTGAGCAAAGGTAGGTCCCTTAGTGCATGATTAAAAAATTTGTAGAAGTTTGTGACATTAGGGATTTCAGTTTTATTAGAATTGGTCATAGGGCAATTTTACATAAGCCTACTGTTATTAAAATATATTATATTTAGTTATAGTGTTAGCCTAGTTAAAGAAGGCCATTGTGTCGACCTTATGGCATGTTCATTGTGATGAATGTCATGAAGGGGATTATCGCAGCACGTGTAAGGTTGTGGCTTAAGTCCCAATGCACTAATAATTTCAACATAAGCAAGATTGCGAGGTGTGTTCTGATGGAGATGGTAGTGACATAAGTGAAGTTGTGATGCAAATCTTAAAGAAGATAGCAACAACACGAGTGAAGTTGGAATGACAACTAGCATATTTTAGAGAGCTTGACAATCAGTATATGGGACTCTTTTAAGAAAATATACTATATTATTTTTAATCAAGGTCCAATAATTATAGCTTTAGTATATTGAAGGTCATTAAAAGGTATCAATGGGTTCTTGACAAGAGATATGGTCATAAAAGTATAGTTAAATAATATGTGATTATTGTATAAAGGAAACTTTCCTCTTATGGGAAGCTCACCAAGAGTGAAAAAAATAAGTTTACCATATGAGCGATCAAAGGGATGAATTGGTCTTATAACATCACAATTATTATAGCTATAACTTTATGGGATTTTTAAAAGGATAATAATGACAAAGCATTATAAGTGTTTGTGATACTCATACTCTAAAACATCATAATATTTTAGGTCAATCACGAAGCTTAGGAGAATTAAAATTACAATTGAAGGAGCTACGTAGAATAAATAAAACTATAAGTGTTAAGCAATAAGGGTCATAATGGCTAAAAATAGAAGATGAGGAAAGGGGCTCCCAACTCTTCAACAATTAAAAGGAGATACCCAAAGATATGCCTATCAATATCCCTACAATATTTGCCTTGAAGACAAAAGGTAAGAAGGGACTTATAACTTCTCAACAACTAAAGTGTCATACCCCAGAAACTAAAGAGGTTAAGCTTACTTACTTATTCCAAAGTTAATTATCTCACATTTTAAAATACACCACAATCAACTAATCATCAAGAATATATAAAATAACTATTCTGAGTGCGCAACTCATAATTTTATATCCAAAAATAATCATATACAAGAATCCAAATTTCAACATTTTTCAATACAACATAAGTATAAACTGGACTTCCGAAATCATAAATACTTGTTGACCCAGCTTTTTTTCTCTCTATTGAACTGAATCTAGTCAACAGTATCTTGCCTGAAATAATATAAGCAACGGAGTGAGTGTATACTCAATAGGTCAATCTCATATCCCATCACAGCATTCAGTTAATAATACTGACAAATAATTTTAAAACAAAATCATGTAAATATTATTTAACTCAAAACTATAGGAATACAAATGCACTTATCAATGCAGAATGCACATGCATTGATGCCTCTTATAACTCCCAATCTTTCACTCCCCACTAGCTCAAGATAAGTAGAGGAAGTATTTTGACTCTAAGCATAAGTTTGTTGAATTTCAAATTGGGTATTTTGTTTATTTGAAGGTCAACCCAATTAAGGAGTAAGTAGATTTGGAAATGATAATGATAGTAAGTTAAGTCCTCGATACATTGGACCATTTGAAGTAATTTAGAGACTTGGCAAGTTTGCTTATAGATTATTTCTGTCGAATCACATGGCCGATATCCACAATGTCTTTCATGTATCGATATTGAAAAAATGGGTGTCCGATGTGAAACAAAGAGTATCTGAAGCAAAATTAGAAGTGTAACCTAATTTGACTTATACGGAAGAACCTGAGTGTACTCTAGCTTTCAAAATTAAGCAGTTAAGGAATAAGCAAAATCCTATTGGTCAAAGTTATATGAAAACGCCTAACAGAAAGAGAAACAACCTAGGAGAAAGAAGCTGAAATGAGGCGCTCATATCCAAAACTGTTTTGAAATATCGAGGATGACATTTTTTAAGGAGGGGAGAGTGTAATAGCCGCCGTCTAGAAGTTAGGTAATTATGTGCTTATACATGCAAATGTTCAATTGGTTTAGTAATAATAAGTGTTATTAAGTTGTTTAGAACTTAGAATGCTTAATGTTTTGGACTAAGAAAATGCGAAATTCAATTTTAAAATTTTCTTTATGAGCGCTGTGACGCTGGAATTGGTGCTCCGGTGCTCTACTCTCAAGAAAATGCCAAAATTTGTGGTTTGGAGGAGTGTTTTGGAAAAATAATGTCATTTTAGTGTTGAAAATGTATCCTAAATAGTTTGTGAGATTTTGAAAGAGTTTGAGAATTTTTCTATGAGCACTACGGTGTTAGAGGCTTTAACACCCTGGTACTAGCTAGGGCGGATTAGTGCTTTTTAAAATAATAAATATCTAAAATCACTATTGCCCAACCCTCACCTCCGTAATTTGCAAAATAAGAAAAGAGAGCAGGAAGAAAAGAGAAGGGAAAGGAGGGGATTGGACGTCTGAAATCTAATTTTTGTCCCCCAGTTTAGTTAAGAGAATTGTCATGCTCAAGATAGATAACTCATACACCATTTTTATTTTCAATTCTGCTGGATAGAATAAAAGTTATAATTTAAAAGTGTTTTTCTTAGGGTTTATCGTGTAACTCTCATTATATTTCTTTATTCTCCATTCTGGATGATTTGACTATAAGAATGCAAATATTCACTGGTCGGTTCATTCTATATTAAATTTTGATGATTCTGAAAAATGGTGATATTTTTTATTGGCAATATAGTTGATAAAGTATGTTATTTTAGCATTTTATACAATCTCTATTAATTTAATAATGTTTTGAGTACTCTGTGTTGAAAACTAAGAAGTTGGGGTTTTTCTATACAAGTGGATACATGATATGATTTTTCTTACAAATTGAATTGTATATCATATTTGCATTATTATGCATTTCATAATGTGGAGCTCTGAATTGGAAATAAAAAATACTATGAAAGTTCTCTACTTGGGCCCAAGGTGAAAATACTTTGTATTGGAATACTTTGTTATGGCTCTATATTGAATTACACTCCATTCTGTATTGACTATGCTCTGCACTTGTCTTGAGTAGGTGGGAGGCATAAGAATAAGAGTTATAAGGGGCATCAATGTATGTGCATTATGCAGTGCATTTATATACCTATAATTTTGAGTTAAACAATATTTATATGATTTTGTTTTAAAATTGTTTGTCAATATTTTGAACCGAATGTTGTATGAATTGAATGTTGTGATGGGATATGGGATTGACCTACTTAGTATACACTCGCTCCATTGCTTATATTGTTTCAGGCAAGCGTAAAGATATTATTGAGTAGATTTAGTTCAATAGGGAGCAAGAAAGCCAAGTCAACAGGTATTTATGATTTTGGAACTCCAGATTATACTTATGTTGTATTAAAAAATGTTAAAATATAGATTGTTGTATGTGATTATTTTGCGATATGAAATTATGAATTGTGCACTATGAATGTTTATTTTATATATTCTTGATGATTAGTTAGCTCTGGTGTATTTTAAAATGTGAGATGATTAACTTAGGAATAAGTAAGATTAAATTCCTCTTTAGTTTCTACGGCGTGACCTAAAGCAAGAAGGCCTATACTAAACTCATGATATACCGAATGATTATATGTCTTCGAGAATGATATGATGGTGGGCCTACATGCTAGAACTCGAAATGGCTACCTAAAGATAATACTTATAGCACCTTAAATGGTACTTTCCTTCCTATGTCTAATGCAATAAGGGATGTGTAAGACTGCAAATTATACGAGATGGAAAGAGGCCTATGATGGGATTTACAACCTAGCCCATAAATGTCAAAAGGCTATATGATTTATTTTATATCACATAAAAAATATTATTATCAAACTCTTCCTTATGTGGGTTTTGAAAGTGTGTGCAATTCTTGACTTTATGCAAACATAAGACATAATAGATGAAAGACTATTATTGGCACCAAAACTTCAACACTTTATGCTTAGGTCTTACTAATTAAGTTGCTTCATATACTTGTTTAGATTAGCCATGCTCCTTTTAGCTCATTTGAACTTGACAAAGTCAATACCTCATGCTTCATCCTCTATCTCATTTTAGAAATTATTCAAGCTATTCCTCTTTTTCAAATTTAATTCAAATTTCTACTCATTAGTCAATTACTAGATCTAATTAGTTTAGATTAGCTTAAAAACCTACTTAAAGCCTTAGCCTAACCTGGTTATGAATTAACCTTAGGATGACTATACATTGGACTTAAAAAAGCCCATATAAGGAACCCATTGATCATTTCAATCTCAATTTCAATATTAATCATTGATATAATTGATCTTAGCTAGTCATGGGTTGCATTGGATCCTTGCTAATTCAACCCAATGGACTTAGTTGATGATATAAGAATTTAATTTATTTCTCGTCAATTCATTCAAATAAATTTTATCATGATTAACCAATGGATCATTTGAGCTTAACTTGTGGGCTCAAGTTTGACCTATGGTCAAACGAGCTCAATATCCTTTCAACCCAATACACATTCGGTGATTTTGAACCAAATAGTCAAGTCAATTGGCCAAAATTTTTTTATAGGATTTAATTATCAAGTCATTGATAAATTAACCATAGTTAAGCAATGGACAAAACTAGGACCCTTTGAACCCTAGTTTAACACAATATGACCCATTTAGGTCAATTGAATAAAAACACCAAAATTGAAAATTTTGACTTTGGCTAAAACTCTAGGTTACCAATGGCCTAATAGAGCTAAATTTCCCCTTTAAATCAATTAAACTTGTTTAGAGCAAATTCCCCTAGCTAACCCAATCTATCCCACTTGAACCTTATATGATCCACATAACATTTCTTAATAGAATTGATCAAATTGATTAGACCACTCACCTTAGGTGAGTTCATTGTATATTAATTGAGTTTGATTTAATCCAATAGCCCAATTGGTCCACTTCATCCAAGGTGTACCCAACACTTAGCCCTTTTGAATCCATTGAACCAAATTGACCAAACTAGTTCAATCGGTTCAAATTAAACCTTCTATAGGGTGTCCCTAGGTGGTTAGTTTCCAAATTGTCTCCTTTTTACCACTTGAATCTAGCTTGGTAAACCCTTTAACCATGTATAGTCAACCCCTAACCCATTTATTACACCTTGACCCAAATGAAGTTAGGATTCACAATTGACCTAACCAATGGATCATAGGGCTCCTATATGAGGTTCATAGGTTAGTCACATCCTTAAAGAACCAATTGACTAGAGGTGTCAAAAAATGACTCGACCAAAAAAAATTCTGGCTTGGGTTAACCCGTTTAATAAACGAATTGAATATGGGCTAACCTATTTAATAAATGGGTCTGGTTTAGGTTGACCCGCCAACCCATTTCTGACCTGAAAATGACCCATTTTATAAATATATTTCCTTAACTTTTTTTTTACTTGTGGGAATAATCTTCTTGTTTTTATCAAATATCATAAACATTATAGTTAATAAGTTCTATTTTTTTAAGTTAAAAAAAATATTTTTTAAGCCAAAACGAGCTAATTGGTTGGGTTTGATTCATTCGAGCTGCTAGCAGGTCAGGTTCCGGTTGGACTTTTTTACATGTATATTAAATGAGTTGTTCGAGTCGAATCAATTTTGGGTCGGACCTAAACTTGGCCCAACAACCCATTATGACACCCTTATAATTGACACAATCTCGATTTGACCCAATCAAGTGGGCAAAATCATTCTAAACACATCAAATTGGATAAATCAAATGGACATAGAGCTTCTTTGAGATTTCATTGACTAAACCAAAAATAGGTCAACTCAACTTCACCCATATGGACCTATTTGACTTCTTTTGAACCCATTAACTCTTAATTGCCAAATTAGACTAAGCTAAGCTAACCATCATCTTTAACCCATAATTAATCCACCATACCAAAGTTAGGAGGGTAGAAGCTTAGCATAAAATTTAGCTTAAGCAAAGGGATTAGCCAACTCTAAGGCTAGAATTGCACCTCCCAACTATAATTGTCCTCTAATGAATCTTGATCATCCACCCAAGCAATCCTATCCCTTGTATCACCTTCTTTAGCTTTTGATTAACCATGGCTTGTAATAAACTGAAAATACAAAATGTGAAAAAAAAAAGAATTTTTGTTTGAAATGGAGTGCAACAATATTGTGCTCTAGAGCGCTGCGGCGCTGGTTTGAGAGCACAACGGTGCCAAAAACTGTCACTGTTATGTTTGCGTTTCTGTTCTACAATAAATCTGAATTTGACATGCTGTGCTGCGGCGTTAAGCCACTAATATTGTTTATATGTATGTATGTATGTGTGTGTGTGTATATATATATATATATATATATATATAATTCTCTACTCACCTATCCCTCACTCCCCTCACCGACCGCCAACTTGTGTGAGAAGGAAAGGAGAGGGAGAGTAAGGAAGAAAGTGGGAGGAGAGAGAAGCAGATTTTAGGCATTTTTATCCATCAATTTTGTTTAGAGATTTTATCTAATCATTGTAAGTAACTCAAATCTTATTTAATTTTTCAATGATTTTGAGTTTGATAATTTCTTCTCTTATAAATCAATAAAAATTCATTTTCTCCTGATTTATCGAGTTTTTATCATGCAACTTCTTGTATACGATTTATAAGGATTTTATGAACATTTTGACTATAATATTATCACTTTCTATCAGGTGAAATGAAAGTTATGTTGTCTAAAGATATAAGATAATATATAACTTTTACAATACTTTATAGATATTACATTTTAGATTGCATTTCATATAAATGAATGTGATATTGATAATAAAAGCAAAGAATGATGGCTGTCAGCACTATAATTAATTTAGGTTGGCTATTAAAACGTAATACTCTGTGTTGGAGGGTGGGCCGATGTGCTTTCCTTTAAAGATGATTTATCGTGTTATCCCGATTTTAGCCTATAAACAACGACCGATTACGCCGACGAACAAAGAGTGATGGCTCTTTATTGATTTAATGAAGCCACATGCAATGTTAATTGATTAATTGAATAAGTGATAATTGATATAATTGGTAACCAATTGGAAAGCAGTTGGGGTCAAAGATATAAAAAATATCACAATAAAGTTGGATGTCATATTTTGCTAAATCATACATAGATGCATGTATACATTGATAACACTAATAGCATTAACAGATATATTGATTGCATTGACAGTATTGGATGCATAGATAGTATGTGAACAGATGATATATATGAATAGATAAGCTATATATAACTGATGATATTGATAGTTGTCGGTCATGTTTCATTTACTAATTTATGATTGATTTCTACACTGCTACTTTACTAATTTACTGATTCTCATACATGTTATCACTTCTTCGATTCATTATAATGATTTTTGTTTTATTGGTCATTTTGAGCCTTATAATTAATGATAACTGATCATTAATGAGATCGCATACTATTTATTAGATTGATTTAATTAAGTATGCATATTGATTCTTTAAGACTTGCATTAAAAGCTTTGGAGAATTTGAGTTGTTGTTAGGCTTTTTAGCTCATTATGTGAATTTTAATAATTTCAGGTCAAGGCAGGGGTCAGGATCAGGTGGAGTGAGATTGGCAGAGATCCTCAGATTTCTTTTAAATTTTTTTTATATTTCTTTTATTCATTTGTAGTCACGAGCCAATGATAAAGTATTGATTGTATTGATCTCCTGACTATTATATATTGATTTTGAAAAAATGAATATAATGGAATATGTTAATGTATATGATTATTAGCTGCTTCTGCTGGACATATAGATTTATATTGATGAGTTGTGAAAGCTCTGTTAAATAATTAAAAAGAAAAATAGTCAATTCTTCCAAATTTAATTATAGGGTGTGACATGGTTAAGGCTCAATTAAAAGTGATTAATAGATCAACTGAGGGAGAAGATCTCATTCATTATTCATACCTTATTTGACCTAAGGAGAGAATCTCCAATTGCTATGTCAAGCTCAAACCACCATTTGGCCCAAAATTAAGCTAAGATCTAATTTGACCCACCAACTTAGGCCAATTCAGATGAATCCCAAAGAGTCTTCTCTTGCAAACCACTTGTTAAAGGTAAGTAATTCAAATCACAGGCTCATATTGGCCATAAAGTTATAAATCTTAAACCTTAGTTAAACCCGCAGGGTCATGGTCTGTGGAGCGATCAAGGTCATGGCAAATTGAGCAAAGCCCATCCTTATGTAGCCTAAGATCATCGCTAGCTCACTAAATGAGAGCTCCCCTTTTCTTGCCTTAAAAGAAGGAGAGTTTTGTTTTGGATTGCATTGAGTTAGCCAACATGCATTCATCTCCTCTCTAGTTGAAAATAGTGTAGAGATAGTGCCAATAATTATGGCCTTTAGCGCATATTTAAAATCAATCCCACATCTATAAATTAATCCTAGGATAATTAGAAATTTGCTTAAGAAGTTTATTGTGGCTTTACATCAAACCAAATCACTTGAAATTTTAGCATAGATGATTTAGAATCTAGTAAAAATATTCCAAGAGTAATTCTACTAATATTATGTAAATTTTAAAATTCAATGATCTTTTATTTAAATTTAATTAAATGCTTAGTGGTTTCTTAGAAGCTCAAAACTTCTAGAGTATGTCAAATGCTTCATTTTGTGTATTTCATAGTTGTCTTAAGCCATTATGACCTCTGTCAGCATAGTTAGGGATTTTTCAGTTGGCATTTTTCCTAGTATTATTATTTAATAAATTTAAACTAATTAGAGGATGTTTTTGGCATGCTAATACATCTCCTTTAATTATTTCAATTTTTTTGGGGGGATGATTTGATAATTTTAATAATTAGAAAATACTATTTTTCTAATTATTAAATACACTTAAATATCATAAACATTTTTGTATAAATTTTGGGGAGGTTATGTTTGTCAAATGCAATATTCCATATTATTTCATATTTTAATTTTCTTAATTAATAGGGGTAAATATTTTCTATATAAAAATGATATTTTGTAAATTATAAAGATAACCCCATAAGTGTACACGTCCCCAAAAATTTTGGAATTTTTTATGTATTTGAAATTTTCATAATATTCACCCCTTATGTGATAGTTATGAAAAATATTAACTATTTAAAAATTAATTAATTATTTTAGAATGTACTATGACTTGATTAAGAATTTTTGTCATGCTACCAACTTAATTTCATATTAATTTGGTTAATTATCAAAAAAATTCTTAATTAATATAGTTATTTCCTTAGTTATCCATTTAATTAAGAAAATTAGATTTTTACCTTTTAATTTGACTTGATATAGTCTTGAAGATTGATTTTTCAAAATATTAAAATTTAAAACCCAAATTTTAATGTCAAAATCTCAAGTTTTAATTTTAAGTATTTTAGGTATTTTGAATTTAGTGGATTTTGGTATTTGATTATTTTAGGAGTATTCTACAAATTTCTAATATTATTTTGATAAAATATAAAATATTCAACATGAAATTCCATTTGATTTAAATCAATTAACTCATAGCTAATTTCAATCTTAAGCATTATACACACACTTGTGTGGTGTCCTAGTCAACTCAAGTTGACCTTAGGTCAACCTTTGTTGACCAATATTTCTAGCATCATGTGTTCATTGGTCATTCATATTTTACACTCTTTACTCGCATTTAGGCAGTAGTCTAGGGTCATTAAGTCATTATATTGCACCTTAGCCCTTCTATTTGATTTATTTTGATTTTAACCCAATAACCTGAAATCAAACTTGATTGATATAGATCACGCCTTACACTATATTTTCTGAACAATTTGGTTATTTCACCCTATAGTGGGTTAACTAGTAGGGGACAACACATCTAAGGATAACTTATACAATATTCTATGATGGTCTACCCTAGCTCTTTCTTGGCCTATGGGACTCAACATGTGATACCCTTTTGATACACCTCTAGAGATCATTTTTATTTACCTTATTGCATCACTTTCATGCATTTACTATGACCAGTATTTTGACTCGACTCCTATCTACTAGTTTAACCATTCTCTTTTGGCTATGCTTCATTATGACTTAGCCATGCCCTTTTAGCTCGGTCTCCTCCCAGTATGGTCATGCTCATTTGAGTATGATACTCACGCTCCTAATCATGCTCTTTTAGTTAGAAAACATTAGAGAATAAGTCATGCTCTTTTGACATGGTTTAATCCTAATCTAAATATACTTTTTTGAATAGGTCTATCCCCATTTTGGAAATGTGCGAAATTGTGTTCAAAATTTTCATTTTAATACATGTTTTAGACATTTGTTTATTTTAGCATGATTGTTAGTTCAAATTGTTGAATAATTTGAATGTGTGCTAAAATAAACTCAAGTTTTGTTTTACGAAGATTTTGTTTTGAAATATAAATTCACTTTAGTTTCATGATAAATGGTTTTTTTAGTAATATGGAAAACATATATGCATGTTCTACTTTCACATGTATGCTTAATAATAATGTTTTGGCTATTATTTATTTCTCTACATGTTAGGATTGTTATATTCATTTAAATAACTTTTTTTGTTTGGGGGGGGGGGGGGGGGGGGGGGGGGGGGGGGGGGGGGGGGCGCTCAAGTTCATGAGACTTGGTTTGACCTCATGAGCCTTCTCTAATGGCTTGAAATTAATATTGGCAATGACCTTTACTGGGTTAATATATTAGAGATATGCTAAGGGATCATTAGTTTACAAAACATCTTCTTGGATATTCATTATGTATAGCCTTTAATCTTAGCATGATTGGCTTGAGAATATATTGCATGAATAGTACAATCATGATGTCTTTGGAATATTTGATCCAACACACATATAGATAAGAGAAGAGTTGTAAGTGATATCAAATTTTTTACATAGAAAACCTAACAAAGTAAAAATGACGGGGCCTAAACCAATTGAAATAATTCAATTATTATTTTTCATCAGTTACAAATGATGCATCTCCCAATGACTGAGGAATGTGCTCATAATATATAGTATACATATATGTATCTGACATTTTTTGTGGTGGATGTTGGAAGTGTCATGTGATAAGAGAGCCGTTTTCGAGAGATTGCTCGTTGTTTGTTTAGTAGTTCTCATTTGAAGAGGGAAGATTAGAGACCAAAAAGTCCATTATAAATCTTAGTTCTAACGTTGTGGGTTAAACTTAGTATCAATTTCCTGATGGGTGATGACATGAATTTATATTTTTGGCGACGATAAGTGAAGAAGTTAGCGAGCATCAATATAGCCAGGAAATAATGTTCAAAGACTATAATCAAACTTCAGTGGCTGGAGGTAGGGGTGTCAATTTCGGGTCACGGGTCGGGTTCGGGTCGAACCCGGAATGACCCGCGTTACAAACGGGTCGATCCTAACCCAACCCGGGTAGAAAAACGGGTCGGAAATCTGAACCCGGACCCGACCCGGCGGGTTGCCGGGTTGACCCGACCCGACACGGTAAGTCGCGCGACACGCGACAGCGGGGCAGCGGCCAGCAGGCGCGGGCGCGGGGCAGCAAGCACGGGGCAGCGGGCGCGGGCGCGCCGGGCAGCAGGGCAGCGGGCGCGCGGGCAGCGGGCGCGGGGAAAGGCGAGAAATTTGGTTTTTTTTAAAATTAAACGGGTTATCGGGTTGACCGGGTCAACCCGAACCCGACCCGTTTGAGAAACGGGTCGGGTCAAACCCGAAAATTTCGGGTCGGGTTCGAGTCGGGTTTTCGTGTCGTGTCAAAATTTGACACCCCTAGCTGGAGGACTATAACCGAAGCAAGGTGGTTGAAGGACTAAGTAGGTTGATGATAGTCAAAGAACTATAGTCAGGCATTGATGGTCAAAGGATCATAACTGATCGAGGGTGGCCGAATGATCGTAGTCAACCAATGGTGGTTGTATGACCATAGTCAAGTGATGGTGGCTAGATAACCATATTCGAGCAATGATGGTCAGAGGATTGTGATTGGGTAGTGATGTTCGAAGGACCATGATTGGGTAATGATAGTCAGAGGAATGTGGCCAGCTAATTTATGAAGAATTATAATTGGGCAACAGTGGATGAAGAATCAAAGTTAGGTGATAATGATAGTGATTGGATGACCATTGATGAATTATGGTGGTCAGAGGATTATAGTTGAACAATAATAGATGGAGGATTGTATTTGGGAGAAAGTGGTCGGATGATCGTAATAGAGTGACGATTGTCGGAGCAATGTAGTTTGGCAAGGTGGTCAGAGGATCATATCTAGTTGATGATGATCAGAGGACTATAGTTGGTGATGTAGTTGCGATGGCCATAGTCCGATGATGGTGGCCGGAGGACTATAGTTAGGTGACGATACTCAAAAGATTGTAGTTGGCCAATAATGATTGAATGATCGTAGTCAGACAATGATGGCAAGAGGACCATGATATGATAGTGGTGATTAGGTGGTGGTTTGATGGCGATGGTTGGGATTCTATATCGAGAGTACTCAGCATTTTCATTAATAGTTAGCTCATATTATACCGCTAATCTTAGCTCATACTTATAAATGAGAGCTGGAAGGTCAATTGCGAGCAATAACATAATCTTTCACTTGGATTAGTATGTTGTTTCTCTTAACACTATATGCTACCTAAAATTCTAAACTTTTTTGTCTTCTTTGAGCTTAATCAGTGCTTTTACTTGGAATTTTTCAAGAACAAAATTGGATCTAACAACTTTGGTTTATATTAGGATGAAAACACAATATTGTTAAAGCTAGGAGTAATATAAACATTGCCATGCATAACAACGCTGGTTAGCCCCCTGCATTACAAACAAAGAATTTAAAAAAAAAATCAACAAAACTGAACAAAAAGATTTTGCAGATATCATCCTATGTTTTTCAAAACAGGACTACATAATCAAAAATTTGGATTCACAAGTTTTTTATATGACAGTGCAATCAATATCTATTGACATCCAAGGATATTTACATATGTAGAAGAAAATACAGATCAATTTCAGCAGCATCTATGCTCTGTTAATCACCTATTTAAAACTGAAGACCTTGTCTGCTAATTCCGTAGAGGAAGTTTTAAGAGATGCTTGACAATGGAAAAACTTCAGTTAATGCTGTGAGAGGCAGTTGATGAAAGATTCTGATTGCTGTAGCTGTCATACAACCAAATGTCAGTTCTATTTGTTAATCCTCACGAGTGCTCGAAGTAGCAGAAAAAACAGATTCATCTGTTTACAATCAGAAAGAATAGTTAGCATTATAACTTGACCATTTACTGGAGAAGATAACAGTAACTTTAGTGAAGCAAATAATATATGAATCAATGAACACAACAAGAACAATTCTCAAGAAAATTTTATGTCAGCCTGGTATTTGCAGGTAAAAAAACTCAGCAGACACAACATTTTTCCAAAACGATTAAAGTAAAGTAAATGAAAATAACTAAGGATGGCAAAACTTAGGAGAAAGCTTATTGTGACAAAACCAAATATAAAACCATATTATAGGGTTTCTCGCCCGTTTTCCCTTGCACAATTTCACTTTCTCGTCTAAGAAGACAGAGGGTTTATCTGTTTGGGATAGTTTTTTTATTATTTTATTTTTCAGGACGTAAATACAATTTTATTTGACAGCTGATTTTGTACTACTTTCTCATTGCTTTTAAGAAATTTTTATGATAGGAAGCTGCTTTTATAACTAGTGTGCTAATGTGTGGTAGCTTTAAAAAGCAATAAGTAGATTTTTATATCTATAGTAGCTTTAAAAAAATATATTTTTCCCACAATAACTTTACAATTAATTTCACAAAATATTGTAGCCGTCCTAAACATACCCCAAATCAGTTTTTAATTGCTCAAGATGTGAACAAGTTCAATACTGCATTTAAAACATATACTTTTAGTTATGAAAATGATAAAAACCTTGAGCCGGATACACCAGACAACATGGAAAGCCCAAGTTAGGGGAGATTTATACCAGCCTAGCAAATAGAAGTTGTATACAGATAAAGAAAGATCATATGCAAGGTACCATCAATATAAAATGTCATTACTACAAATCTATTTGCACATAAAACATTTCATTCAGATAGATATGACGAAATAAAGAAATGCATTTACATGCTATGAAGCAATAGTACCTTTGTTGAAACTTTCTAATGATAGATTTTAGTAATTTATCTCCAAGTGTTTGCCTAAGGTGAGTTACCAACTGCTCACGAGAAATTTTCCTTTCCTGCAAATACACCAGTCCAATGTACCATGAATAAAAAGGAGGACGAAAGTAAAATAAGCATCATATGCACATAGTAGAACAAAAACACCAGAAATGACAAAAATAGGAAAAGAAATTTGGCTCAAGATAGCCCAAGTTATATTTAGTTCAAAATGTCAAATGTCTCTTTGAAGTGCAAGACATTTTCAATCGGATAAGAAGTCATCTTTCTATTTTGCAAGACTAAAAATCTAGAGAATTATTTTCTACAAGAAAAAACAGGCCGCCTTCAAAAGACAAAATAAAATAAAAGGCCTGATCCACTTTTTTTCCAGAAGGTTCGGTGTACAATTAGTTACCATATATTTGACGTGGAATTTCTTAATCAAGCAGATCTTTGAAGAAGATAAACCCTTAGAAAGAATATAGATCAGCTTGCTGAAAGATATCCATGGTGAGTGTGGCCTTGTTACAATCTCCTTCAGGCTCCCTGAATGTGCAAGAGGAAAACATTAACAATCCAAGAAAACTCAAAATTAGGAATATAATTCTCAAACTTCATTTATATTTTCCAGTGATCAATGAAAAAAAAAAAGAACCTTTGGATTGGGTGTCCAATTGGACGGTCAGCACATACAACGGCAGCACACGAGTTTTAGCATCAGAATACCGTACAATATACTTCTGGGGAAATTGCTGATCATCCACACAAGAATCAAACTCATCTGAACTTGGTCCAAATGGCTTTGTACCAGGAAGAAACTGTTCTGTCTTTCCCAATATCACTCGACAGAGAATAAGGTACTTAAATCCATTTGTATCAGCAACAGACGACAGGACGCTGTCAATTGAAAAAAAAACAAATCAATGAAAGCATTTCCTTACGTAGTCATAAAACACAATGAGCAGTTACAAAAATATGCAACCACCAATACCCCATACCCCCAATCATCCCTAGGTCAAAGAACATAATTCTTGAAAGGAATGCAGTGGAGTAACTACCAGAGAAGACTAAAAGAAAGAAAGGAAAATTTCAGTTAATATAATAGACGATCAAAAAGCCATGCCATGCCATACCAATTCGCCGCCGATGATCCTCCATAAATGCATAGGCCGAAACCAAACGGACCCCCCATCGGCACTCCATCAGAACCAAAGCCATTTTTCACAATCTTACGAACCCCCTCTATGGAAGTACCATACCACCCCATATTCAGATTGGGATTGCCGCCGTTCTTCTCCGCCAACGCCCTCACGTACAGCTTGAAGGCCTCGATCTGCGCCCTGCCCATAGCGGAAGAGCAATGCACCAGTCTCCGAATAGCCAGAACGGAACAGCGTTCCGCCAGCGAACCGATGGAAACCAAGAAATAATGCTTCAAATTGGCGTGCTCATCGCTCCCTTCATCAAGATGAAGCAGGGCCCTGTCATCCAATGGCTCCATCTCCGTTGACTCATAAGTAATGCTCTCCGAGTCACTTGCCTCATCGTTGACTTGGACGACATCGTCCTCAATGACCGACCCGTTCATCGTAATTGGGGTACCCTTCTCTCTCTTTCTCTCTCTAGTTGCAGAATTCGAAGAGCAACTGTGAGGACAAAGGGGTTAAAGAGGCGCGGAAACGGCACCGCCAATGGTTTTATAGGCGATGGTGTCCTGTGGGCGAGGCGCGCCTGTTTTATATCCATTCGCTGGGCCGCCAAAGGTTTGAAGCCTGAAGGCGGTGCGATTGCCAAGAATGCCCCCGGTGCCGCCAACCTGGCCTGAGACTTTTTTGGTATTTCTTGCAAAAAAAGTTTGTTTACTGTTTGGATGGGTCCGGCCGGCCCAATACTTGGTGCTTGGATAAGGTTAGTGTCGTATTTCCATACTTATAGTTGGACTGATCTGCAAATTTTACAAATATTTTGCAATATCAACCTTACCTACCACTATAAGGGTGTTTTGGGTTAAAAGGAAATGTAATATAAAAGTAATATAATGTAATATATATATATATATATAATTTAAATATTAGGATGCTATTTGAATAAATATAAAAAAAATTTATACTAGATATTAAAAAAAAAAATTACATCAATATACATTGTGCGAAATGCGTGGAAATGGTGCTGTTGAAAAAAATAAAAAAAAAATAGTCTCCTATTGCTTTCTAAAATAATTTTTTAGTTCAAAAGTTTTTTGAACTAGAAATTTTTGTATTAGAAAATTATTTTAAAAAATAGTAAGAAAATTGTCTCAAACGAAGCCTTACTTTGACTTTCATAGGCTTCGTTTGAGACAGCTTTTTTACGAATTTTAGTAGCTGCTTTAAGAAATAATAAAAAAGTCATCCCAAACGAAATCTTTGACTTCATTTTGGACAATTTTTGCACTATTTTTAAAGCAACTTTTTAGTATAAGATTTTTTGAATTACAAATTTTTGTACTAAAAAATTAGTTTAAAAAATAGCAAGAGAGCTATCCCAAACTAAGCCTTAGTTATCCTAAATTTTCTTCTTGCGGACAATGAACGCTATCCCTAAAAGCCAACCCAACTAGAAGATTCTTGAAACAACAAAATCGTGTTTACAGGAAGACATTATCGCTTCGTTTGGCACGGCTTTCTTACTGCTTCTTAAGGCTGCTTTAAATTTTTTATACTTTAAAGCTGCTTTAAAAAGTAATAAGAAAACCGTCACAAAGGTAGCCTATGTGGGGAGCTATTATATTAATATGGTTTGGAGCTCCTAAATAGTAAATACAAATAGAGGTTTGTTATATTAAAGATTAATTTTAACAAAATTAATTAAAAGCATTATTTTTTTTTTTTAAATTTGTGGGGGTCTAACCCCGCTCATTAGGATTCTCAAATTTATTTTCAAACAAAACTAAGAATTTGAGCGCAATTAAAAGTATTGTGGTTTGATGTTGTATTTAAAGATTTTTTTTAATTTTCAAAATATATTTTCATTATTTGTTGAATAAAAAAAAGAGAAAAATTTACAGGATTCAGAGAATTACTATCACAAGTTTTAAAAAAGAAATCTTTTATGTCTGGTGCCCTTATCCTAGATTTTTTAGGAGAGATTTATACACATATCATAAATTTTTTATATATTTATTTTTATAACACTCAAATATCTATATTTACTTAAATAATATTTTCATATCTTAATCACATTAAACTATATGTGTGAGAAGTGTATTAGATAAATTAATGCTAATGATATTTATAATGTAATTTAAAATTTTGAATATTATACGGTTAAAATATTAGTTAGCTAGAGGAATTAAGTGAAAATGTGCCAATTTGTTGTGTTACGCCTAAGGGCGGTTCGTAGCCAATTTGTAGTGGTCGTATTTATCCTATAACTTCCTCAATTTATAACTGATTCGAATATTTTGAAACTCTAAGAGCCACATTGAGACGTTAAAATTATTATTGAGAGAAAATAACTTCTTAAAATCTATTGTAAAAAACTTTCCCATATACAAAGTTCTAAAAAACTACAAGACACTAATAGTCAAATAGAATTGTAATTACGGTCTTAAAAAAAATAGCATGAAGAAAGTTGTCCTAAATAGAAATTTTATTAAGCGACTGTTTGGTGGCTAAAAAAAGAATGCAATGAAAAAAAGAATACTTTGAAATTATTTGAATGAGTGTAAAATAAATTCAGATGAATATTTTTTTTATTTGTTTGATTTGAAGTATAATGAATATAATATAAAATCTAAAAATGGTGCGACTAGCAATTGGCAGTGGCGGCCAGCGGCAAGTGGCGGCGACTGTGGCCGACAGCGGATGATAATGACAATCGATAGCAATGATGGCTGGGGGTGGTGACCAGTGGCGAGTGGCAATGGCCGCTGATAGTGGTGGCGACCAGAGGGTGGCGGTGGTGGTTGGTTACAGTCAACCATAATTGCTTGCGGTGTAAATTATTCTCGCTCAAAATTGAGCAAATTTGCTTTACCTAAAAAATGAACTAGAATAATTTACAATATATTTATTTTGTATTCCTTTTTATCCAACCAAACATAAAAAATTTTAAAACCTCTGCATTTAGAATACTTTAAAATCATTTGAAATCCAACCAAACAACCTCTAACTCAAGATACTTTACAATGCTTCAGAATAGTATTTCTAACTCCTACGTTAATACCTATTACATACGAGATGCTTC
Source organism: Dendrobium chrysotoxum (assembly GCA_019925795.1). Classification (NCBI taxonomy): domain Eukaryota; kingdom Viridiplantae; phylum Streptophyta; class Magnoliopsida; order Asparagales; family Orchidaceae; genus Dendrobium; species Dendrobium chrysotoxum. The sequence continues at coordinate 85,288,264 of CM034315.1, read as the reverse complement.
TCTTTGTTTATGACAACAACTAGATGATCTTCTTCTCTTTCGCTGACAAACCTATCAAGAAGACGATACTAAGTTGGATGCCCATAAATATGGAGCTCATAAGAACCACCTCTACACTTGAGCCCGACCAAGCTCGATCAAGAGGTCCTTCATGAAGATTGTGCAAGGAATCCACCACCTAATCCTTGTCCACAACCCCATCCCACTAGACCACATCTTCCTCGATCCTCAATCAATAAATATTATGACTATAAGACTATCTCAATATGAATGGAGCAACCTTTTATCCACTTTGATGAATGAGAAACATTTAAGAAGAGCGATAATTATGTTCCACAGCCACTACATAAATGCTACCATGATGAGGATGACAATTACACCAACATGAGGCATCTACATTAAGGCATAGATGACAAAATCACAAGACTGGTTGAAACTAATCCATCCCTTTTAACGAACAATTTAAACCAAAAAGTATTGCTTTACTAACTTCAAACAATACATCGACTGGTGAACATAAATAAAACTCAGCATATTAAGAACATCAAGTTAACCACCATTCAATCAAGATCTTAGTTTGTTTATGATTATATGACTTACTATTAAGAGCTTATGATTCATGCCAATGCCATTGAGGAACCTTGGATCATATTTTTGATATTTTGATCAGGGTTGTGATCTAACATTAAATAAAAAATGCTATCTAAAAGAAACTTATACTCTAATGAATTCTTTCTATGTTCCACTTCATATCAAGAGACCTATCATATTTCTTATTTGAGGTTGATTCTCAACCAAAACCTATCCAATCCTCATATCCCATGTAATCCACTGATTCTAAACAGAAGGTAGGGCTATAACACATGATTCCAAGACATTCATGTTTCATTTGGGACAGCTTTGTTACTACTTCTTAAAGTAATTTTTTAGTACAAAAATTAAAATTTTTACCTTTCTTAAAATAGTAAGAAAACCGTCCAAAATGAAACCTTAGTCTTAATTATACATCTGGAACACTATTTTTCACAGAATAATAAGCCAACCTAAATTTTTTTCAACAATCAAAAACATCTAAACAAAGAACACGTCAATGTTTTGGGAAAGACAGAAAATTATAAAACAAAAAGTAGTAATAATAAGTAAACAGCAGTAGTAAAAATAACTGGCAGCACTCAAAAGTAAATACTCCATGTTTATGCGAAAGTTAGTTCTAAGTGTTGGTGGCTCTAGTGTAAATTTGCTGGGCAGAGTGAGCAGATACCATCCTGATGGAACCCCTGGCCATTAAATCCTTAATTGCCCTTCGTGCTAACGATCCATTTATCTGAAATCATATAGCAATCATTAGGATTTCTGGATGACGGCAATGACAATATGAAAAAGCCAATACTAAAGGCAGTATAAAGATAGAAATATAGAAGTTTCCTGTATAATAGTCCAGTAGGCCAACTAAAATCCATAATTTTCAGCCATATTATCCGAGTTCTCCAACAGTTTACTTTCTTTATATTATTTAGTCAAGAAAAACCAAATGCTGATTGAGAAATAGTATAAAAAAACTCAGATTTTAGTTAAAATCTCTTATTTAGCACAATAATTCGTCATGTTCAACCTTAACCAGCACCGTTTGTGTCATTTTTACTTGCATGTTTTATTAAAAAGAATAAAAAATGCTAAAAAAAAAAAAACACATCTTTTAAGATTAATGACGATTAAAAAAGATGTACTATGAAAGTCGCAGAATTTTTCCATGAAATCAAGCAATCAATTAAAACATTTCTTATGCAATTGATGATAACCAATTTGGCTTATCTGTTCGACTCAATAATAAATAAAGCGAAATACAGACAATTTTTTAGCACATTAATGAATTTGAGCTCCTTTGAGTTGGGCTCAATAGTTACAAACTGAGTGAAAGAAACCCCAACTCCTTCCTGCTCGGTTTACACTCTTTATGAATGCTAAAAGCAACAATGTTTCATATACTTATCAATATGGCAAAAGAACGAAATGTCACACACCCTCCACGCAAGAAGGTGAAACAAGACTGTCAATTGATATAGCAGGAAGAAATATATCTACAAGAATATTAAAACGAATAAGCAACACTTGCAGTACATATTAGACAGATACTTTATTTCCATCATATGTCCTAGTCATCCTAATGAAGCCCATTTTGTACGAAAATGTTTCCCTTATGTGTCCAAATAACAAATCATGTCTTCAGGAATGTAAAATAAATTCGAAATCAGCTAATTGTGGGGCGAAGTGGCACCCAAGTACATGATCTAACTTATTCAAAAATCAAAATTGTAACAACAAATAAACCCTTGATAGCTATAGTAAATGTCTTCAATCATTTATTGATGAATTTAATCTGGAAAAACTACTAATAAGCTACAAATCCAAGCTTCCTAAGCAACACAAGTTATGCCTAACCTGGCATAGAAAGGAGCTTAAGGAAATAGTATGTATACTTTCTGAATAAAATCAATAAGTACACCACTTCCAATTCATGTCACCATAATAGGATTTTAAATTTACAAAAAAAATTATATGGCGTAGATCCATTAGAATTCTCTGTTGGCTTAACTATTATCAAGTAATTGCCAACTACAAATAGATTATATAAGCAAAGATTAAGACATTAACTCTAGGATGTTTTTTAGGTTTAAAATAAACTTGTGAATTTGATGTAGAACTAAATGATGCAACAATGATTATTAAAGAGTGTGCACGCTTCTTTGTTGAAAATAATATTAAGAATTAACTTTAAGCGATTTAAACAATGATATAAAACAAAAGTGGGATGATTTCAGTTTAGGCTAAGCTACACACATAAAGTTAAGATCTCAAACAATCAATAGTTCAAAACATAGCATACGGAGAGGTTTTCAACAAGATATTCCTATGTTAACAATAAGACTAGTCACTATGCGAGAATCCCTCACTCAATTATCTAGAGTACTAAGCTTTAGCGGAGGACAATTAGCATGATCTTCATGAATCAAGATATAACCACAATTGAGAAATAAATTAGGAAGATATAAGAGTTGGAAGAAGAGTTTTACCCAATTGAAAGACAATACGGAGCTCTGGTGTGGTCGTTTGGATGTTTGGGAAGGAGTGGACAGTAACACAAACCTCCTAGCTGTTTTGGGACAGCACTTTGGTGACCTCTGGGTAGTGGACAACAATCGAGGGCTTCACCAATCAGCAGAACAGAAAAAAAAGATTGCAGGAATCTCTTGGACAACACTTGAAGGAGTGCTGGACAACAAAAGGAGCGGACTTGGCAACAATAGTGCTGGTCGGAGTTTCCTGGACAGCAATTTCTAAGTTGAAAAATTGCTGGACAGCAAATTAGAGCAGGTTTTAGAAACTAGGTTTTGAATTTTGAATTTAAGTAAAGTGGAAGACAGGAAAAATCACTCTTTAATGAGAGTTTGATTGAAGTAATTACTGGGAGAGGATCTACTGTAGTGAGAGAGAGGAAAGAGGCCGGCCTAGGGAGAGAGAGAGAGGGGGGGAATTGTGTTGGGAATTAAATCTGAGATTTAATATCAGATTTAAGGTGATTGAGTTTCTTTCCTAAAGGGATTAGGCTTAATTAGAAAGCTTTTGAAATTCAAATTATTTTGAATTTGAATTCAAATTCTTTTCTAAGATACAAGAGGCCAAATATGGAAGGTGTTAATGGGTGATTTAATATGGGATCTAAGAGAAGGTGATGGGGAGGCCGGCGGCTGGATCTTGGGTTGGACGGGCCGGCGGCTTAAGGTGGTGGGGGGTGGATCGAGAGAAGGAAGGGGAGGCAGGTGGGCTTGGCCGGCGGCTATGGGGAAGACTAGGCCGGGGGTGGAGGGAGGCAGAGGTGGGGATTGGCGGCCGGTGGGGGTGAGGGTGGTCGGGAGTTGGCTGAGAGGAGAGGAAGAGGAGGTGGGGGCTTAGCCGACTGTTAGGGAGGAGCCTTGGCCAGCGGTGAAGGGAGAAGGAAGAGGGGGAGAAAGAAGAATGGAGGAAAAAGCCAAGAGCTCACCGATGGTGGCTGTTGAGTACTCCGTTTGGGCCTCTCCTAGGCTTCACCTTTCTAAACTCTCTCAAACTCTCCCAAGGAACACAAGAGCAGAAATTTTCTGTAATAATTCTTCATTAACCCTCAAAGAAGAAGGGGAAGGCTTTAAATAGTCAATACAATGAGAAAAATAAAGTACTAATATGCCCTTAGGGCTTACACATGAATAAACCCTTAAGGGCAAAAGTGAAAAAGATATAATAAAAACTAATAAAAGAAAACTAATACATCAATAAAAATGAAAATCAAAAGTAAAGTGGCACGATCGTGGCCGTAGATCGACGGTCACGCCTCTGATAGACTTTAGAAGGTCCGAAAGAATTATTTGGCCTCTTGTATCTTAGGGGCATATTGGTCATTCTATAATGGCTCTCCATCACCTTCCCTTAGATCCTAAATTAAATCTTCCATTTAACACCTTCCATATTTGGCCTCTTGTATCTTAGGAAAGAATTTGAATTCAAATTCAAAATAATTTGAATTTCAAAAGCTTTCTAATTAAGCCTAATCCCTTTAAGAAAGAAACCCAATCACCTTAAATCTGAGATTAAATCTTAGATTTAATTCCCAATTATAATTAATGCCATGGTCCACAATTCCCCCCCCCCCTTCTCTCCCTAGGTCGGCCTCTTCCCTCTCTCTCACCACATTAAATCATCTCTCATTAAAGAGTGATTTTCCCTGCCTTCCACTTTACTTGAATTCAAAATTCAAAACCTAGCTTCTAAAATCTGCTCTAATTTGCTGTTCAGCAATTTTTCAACTTAGAAATTGTTATCCAGGAAACTCCGGCCAGCAATATTGCTGCCAAGTCCGCTCCTTTTGCTGTCCAGCACTACTTCAAGTGCTGTCCAAGAGATTCCTGCAATCTTTTTTTTTCTGTTCACCTGATTGGTGAAGCCCTCAATTGTTGTCCACTACCCAGAGGTTGCCAAAGTGCTGTCCCAAAATAGTTAGGAGGTTCGTGTTGTTGTCCACTCCTTCCCAAACATCCAAACAATCACACCGGAGCTCTGTATTGCCTTTCCATTGGGTAAAAATCTTCCTCCAACTCTTATATCTTCCTAATTTATTTCTCAATTGTGGTTATATCTTGATTCATGAAGATCTTGCTAATTGTCCTCCGCTAAAGCTTAATACTCTAGATAATTGAGTGAGGGATTCTCGCATAGTGACTAGTCTTATTATTAACATAGGAATATCTTGTTGAAAACCACTCCGTATGCCATGTTTTGAACTATTGATTGTTTGAGATCTTAACTTTATGTGTGTAGCTTAGCCTAAACTGAAATCACCCCACTTTTGTTTTATATCATCGTTTAAATCGCTTAAAGTTAATTCTTAATATTGTTTTCAATAAAAAAGCGTGCAAACTCTTTAATAATCATTGTTGCATCATTTAGTTCTACATCAAATTACTTCCACTTACTCTGATGGCTTAGCATTTTTTTTTTTACTTTGAGCATTTCCTCTTCATTGTTTCTTATTCCATAAATTTCTCACATTAAATATGGAACAATTTTATATACAGAATGTCTTAGGATTTAGAGTTTAAGAGTTCAGACCTAGTATGAGATGCATAAAACTACACGCATAAAATCAAAACATTGAGAATTGAACCGGTTTTGTTGATCAAGCTCACGTTCTCAGTAAGGACTCTCCATTTATAATCAGTCAAAATTCATATAATTATCTTCACACTGAGAAATTCTTCCGATTGGGAATGGACAGATGCACCGTCCAAGCTTGGCGAACTACTACAATGGTTCCTTGTTAGCTTGAGCCCTTGCCCTAGGTAATCAGAAAACTTGCTAGGTGTGGTGATCATTTAAGGGAATGTTACATGGCAGAGCGGGAAATCCATACTTTCTTAACAATGGAAATATGTCCGTAAACAAGAAATTTCTTGTTTGTTAGCTAGCAAGAAGAGTATGGTTTTGTGGTACAAAAAGAAATGGGACTTGCTGCTCATTTTTAGGGAATATCCATTTCCACACTGAGAGGCTACAAATTCAAAGATTCAGATGCCTGTATTGGAAAGTTTGAAAAAGCCCCACTTTCTTTTACTTTCCTCAATTTTAAAGGCTACAACAATATCAAGCTTTTATCCCACTACGTGGGATTGGTTACATGAATCTTTTTTCTCCATTGTGTCATGTTAAGAGTCAGATTCTCATTTAAATCTAATAAAAAAAGTCATTTCTAATATTTTCTACCCACATCTTTTTAGGTCTACCTCTACCTTTCTTAACATAGGTCAAATCTAATTCATCCACTCTCCTAATCAGGTCATCAGAAGGCTGACGTTTTATGCGACCAAACCGTCTAAGACGACTCTCTAATTTTATTTGCAACTGGACCCACTCCAACCTTTTCATGTATATGCTCGTTTTGCATTCTATCTCTAAGAGTAAAGCCAATCGTCCACATGAGCATCCTCATCTCTGCAAAACTTAATTGTATGCTTCTCTTTTAATGGCCAACATTCCGTGCCATAAAGCATTGCAGGCCTAAATAGAAAAAACCAGAAGCACAGAGTGCAGCACACCAACACTTGATGTTCACTGCCATTATCAAAATGTGTGCAAATGAAGTGTAATGATGCTTAACAGAGTACTGCGTGCTAACATCTTAAAAAAACAAAGGAAATAGCTTAGTCAACAAAGATCATGCCCAAACAGCGAAGTTCGTTTCTGAGTTTGTGCGAGAGGTATGCAGGAAAAAAATAATATAAAACAGGACATGAAAGAGATGGGATGAAAAAAGCGAGTGAATTGGGTTTTGAATTCTTGGCTTCTGGTAGATTCAGGCATTAAAGCCAGCCTTAAATGATTTCCTCTCTTTTTTCAACTAAACGATATGGAAGCATTTCATTTGCTCCTCTTTTAAATTCAATCTTTGTAAAGCACCGTGTTCTTTTTTGTACACCCCAACTGCATGCATATACGAGTTCTTATTATAAACCCACTTGTTTTCTTTAAATATAATAGGACAGTACTTAAATTAAAGCTCAAGTGATAATCAAATGAACTAAATAATTCAAAGAAATTATCAAGGATCTAGAATCATATAACATCAATGGGCAATTGCAATTTAGTTTTCATAAATTGAATTTTTGATGTACCCAAATTTGAACAATACTAAGATCACTGATAAATCCAATATAAAAAGATGTTTATTAAATATGAATAACGAACGAAAGTTAAATAGTAACAAATCAAAGCCTCTTGATGGTACAAGGAGATTCTTACTCTAGAATTAGGTAGTCACATACTCACAATTGTACCCCACTCGAATGAACATACATACAACTTATACTCGTAGGATTACAACAACATCAAGTCTTTATCCCACTACATGGGGATGGCAACATGTATCTTTTTTCCTCCAATGTGACCTATTAAGAGTTAATTTTTCTCAAATCTAATAAAAAAATATCATTTCTAATACTTTCTAACCAAGTTCTTTTAGATTTACCTCTACCTTTATTAACATAGGCCAAATCTAAAAAATCTACTCTGCTCAATGAGTCATCGGAAGGCCGATGTTTTATATGACCAAACCATCTAAGGTGACTGTCTCTAATCTTATCTGTCACTGGAGCTACTCCAAACTTTTCACATATATACTCATTTTGTTGAGTCACTCATCCACCTGAGCATCCTCATCTCTGCAACACTTAAATTAATTTTATGCTTCTTTTTTAATGGCCAATATTCTACGCCATAAAACATTGCAAATCTCACCACTATGTTATAGAATTTTCCCTTAAGTTTGAGGGGTACTTTTCTATCACACAACAAGCCCGACGCATTCCTCCACTTCAACCATACAACTTGAATTCTACTAATAATATCTCCATCTATTTCACCATCACTTTGAACCATAAACCCGAGATATCTAAAATGTGTACTCCATTTAAGGACTTGATTGCCCAAAGTCACAATTCCCCCACTAGATATTTTACTACTAAAATTATACTCAATGTATTTGCTTTAGATATACTCAAATGAAAACCTTTAGACTCTAAAGTTGACCTCAATAGTTCAAATTTTCTTTCAACTCCCTCTCTAGTCTTATTAACAAGAAAAATATTATTAGCAAAAAGCACACACCAAGGTACATCCTCTTGCAAGTGTCTAGTAAGAACATCCATGACAAACAAAAAGATATAGGCTTAAAGATAATTCCTGATGTAATCCAACTGGTGTTTGAACACAAGTAACAACACCTGCATACATATTCTTAATGACTTGAATGTAAGCATTATTAACTCCTTTCTTTTCAAGACCTTTCTAGAATACTTCTTTTGGAACTTTATCTATGCTTTCTCTAAATCAATATATATCATATGAAGATCCTCCTTATTCTCTCTATACTTCTCCATCAAACTTCTCAATAAATGTATAGCTTCCATAGTAAACCTACCCGGCATGAATCTAAATTGATTTTGAGAAACATTAGTATCACGTTATAACATATGCTCAATAACTCTCTCCTACAGTTTTAATATATGACATATTAACTTAACTCCTCTATAAATCAAACACTCTTGTGCATCACCTTTATTCTTAAAATAAGAACCAACACACTCCTCCACTCATTTGACATATTCTTAATGTTCAAATAATATTAAAATGTTTCATAAGCCAAGAAATTCCTTCATCTCCAAAACATTTTCACGCCTCTATTAAAATCAACAGGTCCAACAGTTTTTCCATACTTCACTCTTTTTAAAGCCTCTCTAACTTCGGTTTTACTAATACGAAGATAAAAAATAACAAATCTCTATTTTCAATTAGGGTGCTGAGATTACTAAAGTTAATCGTATTCTCAATATCTTCATTGAAAAGCTTATCAAAATATTTTATCCACTTATGTAAAAGCTTATCGAAATATTTTATCCACTTATGTTAAATATCTTTTTTTAATAAAAGCACTTTTGATCTCCATTCTTAATGCACTTCACTTGAACTAAATACATACTTCTCATGTCTCTATGCATGACTAACTTATACATACATCTTTCGCCCACCTTGGTATCGAATATATTATATAAATCATTAAAAGCTAAATATTTTTCATCATATATTGCTTTGTTAGACTCCATACGAGCCCCTTTATGTCCTTCCCAATTTTTTGAGATTTTACATCTAAATCAATTATTATAGCAAAAGCTTCTTATTTTTGATATTTTCTTGTATATTTTGATTCAACTACCAACAATTTTTACTATAAGGAGTTTTTCCTTTTGACATTCCAAGTGCATACTTTATATCATTCTTAATATCACTAACTATTTTTTCCCACACAATATTACCTTCCTCATGCACGATCAAAATAAGATCTTGAATCTTATTCTTAAAAATATTTGTATTAGTATCCTTTAAATGCCCTCATCTAATCCTAGGATAACATTTTATTTTATTTTTTATATTTTGCCTCATCATTTTAAAGTCAAAAACTAATAAACAATGTTAGATATATAAACTTTCACTCGGAATAACTTTACAATCTTTGTAATCTAAATGATCTATTTTTCTTATAAAAAAATAATCAATCTCAATTTTACTATATCCATGCTTATAAGTGATGAAATGCTCCTCTCTTTTCTTAAATAAGATATTAACAATTACAAAATCATAAGCTTGAGTAAAATCTAATATGGTCATACCATGTTCATTAGTCATTCCAAATCCATAGCACCATGAATGTTTTTAAAATACTCTACCATTGTACCAACATATTTATTTAAATCTTTTCTAATAAAAATCTTTTCTTTAAGAGATATCCTTCATTCCTTTGTATTAATTCTTTCAAGTTATTTTAAAATTTTAATTTTGAACACATATCTAAACCTACATGCGAAGCATAAGCACTTATAATATTAATAATCTTAGCATCAACAACAATCTTTAAAACTATAATTCTTTCTCCAATTCTATTAATTTCTATAACATTATCCTTCAAACTCTTATCTATAATCATATCTACACTATTTCTAGTACAATTCGTACCCAAATACTATAGTTTAAATCCTAAACTATCAATATCCTCAGCCTTCTCTCTAATCCGTTTAATTTCTTGAATGCATAGAATATTTATCTTCCTATGAATCATAATATCTATTAATTAAATTAATTTGTATATAAAAGAATCTATATTCTAAGTTTCTATCCTAATTTTAGTTTCATGGAATGCTCACATCCATCCATGATGTGAAAACCCTTGCTTAACACTGCACTCAAGTGTCAGTGCAACGGCCCTTGCACACTTCTCACTATATTCAGGCAATACAACACGTCGCTTCCAGGGAACGCCCTAACATTAACATAATATATTAAAAGGTTCATTTAATGATTATTCGATAAGTTTTATGCTGGCTAATGACTACCTAACACAACCCTCTATTTTTCTCACGAAGGCTTGGGACCTAACAATGATAGTGTATTTTTACATGCCTCATAGATCATGGCTCTATGATCATTTAAGTTACCTAAGTCAATAATTCAAAGTTCTTAAATTGTTGAAAGTTCAAACTATTCATTGTAGTTGATTCAATCAGATTGAACTTATGTCCCGTAAATATCTTGCTTAAGAATAGATGAAACGCCACTTGAACATCCACTTCAAAATATGTTACATAATTGACCCGTGACAAGTATAGGGTAGAGATTGGGTTATGCCATAGGATCCATAACTAATACTTTCAAATAATCAGAATTGAATAAGCCAAAGTTGCATTTAATACAAAAGCATTGCTCTAACACATTCAAATCAGTGACATTATTGATGCAGAAATAACCATACTGTTAATGGTGAATGACACAACACAATGCAAAATTTTCAGTGGAGCCATGACGTATAGAGCATGGTGCGGCGAGCACTATTTTAAACAAGACACATAATGTAAAATAATTCAAATATATATCTATTTATACTAAATACTATTAAATAACAAACAATAGGTTGATTAGAGCAAAATATAAGCATAAATATCCTGTCAAATAGCAAAAATGACAATTTTAAATCCTACAAAAACTTACATAAATAAATCTGTGCATGATTTAAGTATAATTTAACCAAAATCCGACCAAATAGCAAAAATGATAACTTTAAATCCTACAAAAAGAGTTAAAACCTTTAAATTTGCTTGATATTTTATTAATGATATTTAATTAATTAATAATTAATTATGATATTAATATATAAACTTTAAAATATTTAATTAGAATTTATAATTTGAAACTTATAACAACAACAACAACAACAACATCAAGCCTTTATCCCACTACGTGGGGTCGGCAACATGAATCCTTTTTCTCCATTGTGTCCGGTTCAAAGTCAAATTCTCGTTTAAATCTAATAAAGAAAGATCATTTCTAATATTTTCTAACCAAGTCTTTTTAGGTCTACCTCTACCTTTCTTAAAAAAAGTCAAATCTAATACCTCTACTTTCCTAACTGGGTCATCGGAAGGCCGCCGTTTTATGTGACCAAACCATCTAAGGCGACTCTCTCTAATCTTATCCTCCACTGGAGCTACTCCAACCTTTTCACGTATATGCTCATTTCGTATCTTGTCTCTAAGAGTAAATCCACTCATCCACCTGAGCATCCTCATCTCCGCAACACATAACTTAGTATTGTGCTTCTCTTTTAATGGCCAACATTCTCCACCATAAAGCATTGCAGGTCTCACCACCATCTTATAGAATTTTCCCTTAAGTTTGAGGGGGACTTTTCTATCACACAACAAGCCCGATGCATTCCTCCACTTCAACCATCCAACTTGAATTCTACTGATAACATCCCCATCTATTTCACCATCACTCTGAACAATAGATCCAAGATATCTAAAACGTGTACTCTTATTAATGACTTGATCGCCCAAAGTCACAATCCCCTTACTAGATCTATTACTGCTAAAATTACACTCCATATATTCAGTTTTAGATCTACTCAAGCGAAAACCTTTAGACTCTAAGGTTGATCTCCAGACTTCAAGTTTACCTTCAACTCCCTCTCTAGTCTTGTCAACAAGAAGAATATCATCAGCAAAAAGCATACACCAGGGTACATCCTCTTGTAAATGTCTAGTGAGAACATCCATGACTAACGCGAAAAGATATGGGCTTAAAGCTGATCCTTGATGTAATCTAATCGAAATAGGGAAATACTTGGTCAAACCACCTTGTGTTTGAACACAAGTAATAGCTCCTTCATACATATCTTTAATAATTTGAATATAAGCATTATTAACTCCTTTCTTTTCAAGAACTCTCCATAGCACTTCTCTTGGAACTTTATCATATGCTTTCTCTAAATCAATAAATATCATATGTAGATCCTCCTTATTCTCCATATATTTCTCCATCAAACCTCTCAATAAATGTATGGCTTCCATAGTAGACCTACCAGGCATGAATCCAAATTGATTTTGAGAAACATTAGTATCACGCCGCAACCTACGCTCCATAACTCGCTCCCATAGTTTTAAAGTGTGACACATTAACTTAATTCCTCTATAATTCGCACAATCTTGTGCATCACCTTTATTCTTATAAATAGGAATCAATACACTCATTCTCCACGCATCTGGCATCTTTTTAGTCTTCAAAATAGTATTAAAAAGTTTAGTTAGCCAAGAAATTCCTACATCTCCTAAGCAATTCCGCATCTCTATTGGGATATCATCAGGTCCAACAGCTTTTCCACACTTCATTTTCTTTAAAGCCTCTCTAACTTCGGTTTTACTAATACGCCGATAAAAACAGAAATCTTTATTTCATTTAGGGTGCTAAGGTCACTAAAGTCAATTGTATTCTTACAATCTTCATTAAAAAATTTATCAAAATATCTCATCCGCCTTTATTGAATATCATATTCTAAGAAAAGTACTTTTTGATCTTCATCCTTAATACACTTCACTTGAATTAAATCCTTACTACTCCTATCTCTTTGTTTGGCTAGCTTATACATATATCTTTCTTCCTCCTTAGTATCTAATCTATTATATAAATCATTAAAAGCTAAGATCTTTGCATCACATATTATTTTCTTAGAATCCTTACATGCCTCTTTATATCTTTCCCAATTATCAGAATTTTTATATCTAAACCAATTTTTATAACAAATCTTCTTATTTTTTATCTTTTCTTGCACAATTGAATTCCTCCGCCACCAGCTATTTTTACTATTAGGGGCTTTTCCCTTTGATACTCCAAATACATCTTTTGCAATATTTTTAATATCACTAGCCACTTTTTCCCACATAACATTAGCATCCTCATGCACAAACAAAATCTTAGAATCTAAAATCTTACTCTCAAAAATATTTTTATTACTATTCTTTAAATGCCCCCATCTAATCCTAGAAAATCGCTTTACTTTATTTTTTTATTTTCTGCCCCTTCATCTTAAAGTCTAAAACTAATAAGTGATGTTGGGTACATAAACTTTCACTCGGAATAACTTTACAATCTTTGCAATCTAAACGATCTACTTTTCTTATAAGAAAAAAAATCAATCTGAGTTTTACTATAACCATTCTTATAAGTGATGAGATGCTCATCTCTTTTCTTAAATAAAGTATTAGCAATTAAAAAATCATAAGCTAAACAAAAATCTAATATGGTCTTACCACCTTCATTAGTCGTTCCAAACCCATATCCACCATGAATGCTTTTAAAATCAATTACCTCTCTACCAACATGTCCATTTAAATCTCCTCCAATAAAAAATTTTTCTTCGAGAGGTATCTTTTGAATTAATTCCTCTAAGTCATCCCAAAATTTTAATTTTGAACACATATCCAAACCTACTTGATGAGCAAAAGCACTTATAATATTAATAATCTTAGCATGTTAACAAAATAGCGCGTGTCATTTGAGCCTTGCGCCATGCTCCATTGCACATGCATGGCTCAAATAGTGCGTGTTATTTTGATGCGTCGCGCCATGCAAAGCAAATAGAGCCGTATGTGCGTCGTGCTTTACGCCATGACTTAAACATAAGTGATGATTTAAACATATGATGACTTTTTGTTACAAACTCGGAGGATCTTAATGATAAACAATATTTTGAGCTTGATAGCAATTTTTTAAAAATGGGAGATTGAGGAAAGAGAAGAGAAGAATTGCGATAAAGGGCTCAGATCATTTCATTGCCATACCTAATGCTCCCCAATAGGAAGTATACATAGAGTTACAATATGCCATATGATTTATTAAAGACCTATTAGACACAAAAATCAATTAAGCTATATATTAAACACTATAACACCCATTACAATCATAACATATTAAGATAATCTAATAACACATTACACTTATTGACCCAAATAACTATTGAGCCCTTCAAAATTGAGCTTGCTCTTAAGGTCAAATTACATAATAAAATAGAATAAATCCACATAAAAAATCCATGAAGAATCTTGAAGAATGAATACATGCACAAACATTGGCGAATCTTCAAGAGGTCGGCGGCCATTGAGTCAAGCGCACGTTATTCATCTAGAAACTCGATAGCTCAACAAAATGAAGGATTGAGGAAGGCGAAGAAGAGAAGAATCACAATAAGGGGCTTAGATCATTGTGTTGCATACCTAATACTCCCAAATGAAAAGTATATATATGCCATGTGACTCATTAATGACCTATCAGATGCTCACATTACTTCAACAATCTATCAAACACTATAACACTCATTACAATTATAACCTATTACCTCAATCTAATAATCCACTACGCTAATTGATCCTAACACTTTTCAAGTCTATCCATTATAATTTGCAACCAACGATAGATTGGTTTAAAACGTAAAACTTAAACTAAAGGACCCCAAAAGACTTTCCTACACAACAGATTCTTCCCAATGCAGAAATCCCTCAAAGTAAGCACAATTACCAGTCTCTTATTAATAGAAGAAAAATTACTGTAAAAGCAAAAAAAATAAAAAATCATACCCTCAATCTATCAGATAATACAGATGGAGTAATCATCTTGTACTTGGGGACTTCCGTAAGCATCTTATCGTAGCTTGCCTGATCGAAGAGAACAGCATTGTTCACCTTCTCCTTCTGCTTTCCTTTGCTCCACTTCTGCAAACCACATCTCAAAGAGAAGATATTTCAATAAAATGGTATCTTTGCATATGCATAAAATGAATAACGCCCAGTGGATACAAGTCAAATCGATGCGACAACGCATTCCCTTCTAATCCCAAATCTACCAAAAAACACACCTTCTTCTTCTGCTTCCCGCCACCAGACTTGGCTGGCTTAGAAGCCGGAGGCGCAGCCTTCTCCTTCTTAGGCGCCTGCACACGAAAATGCGTAGTAGATCAAACGAACCAAAAAAAGGCACATCAAACAAAAGGAAGGCAAAATCCCCTCACCATCTCGTGCGGATCTCTCGGGTCGCGAAGAGAACGATCAAACCACGGCGGCTTTGAAGAGGAAGATTACTCTTTTAGCTATATTGCATGCTCCCAAATCCTAGGGTTTTAATTCGATTCCATGATGAACCTTCGATTTGCTATGGACTGCAAACCGTCAGATCAGTTCTTGTTCAACGATCGGCGTCCAGATGTTAATTAGGTTAATGGGTCTGTCAGGTCAACCCATACACCCGCTTAAATCGTGTTTGTTTGGGAAAACTGTAGCTTAAATTTTATGGCAGTTAAACTCATAGCATTCAAAATTTATAGGATTTATATATTTAAATACAAACTTTATTATAGCACACATAACTTTTAAAATTAAAATAATATCAATTTTAAATTTTTTTATCCTCTTCGTTATATTTATGTTTGATTATCCATGACATGAGACGTGTGATAGTGAGTTGGAGTTGGCAGCAAGCTGAGATACAGAGTGGAGGACTGGTGAGGAGGAGACTTAGCCAAGATGGTTATTAGCAATATTATACAAATAGTGAAGTTTATGTGTTACAACTTGTTCCCATTTTTTTTGTCATTTGTCAAGAAATTGTCTCGACCCAATGTGACTTTCATTATGCATTGAGGGTTTCATCAAGGTCATTGGCAGGAGTTAATGGATTGCTAAAATATACAAATGGTGAAGTCTATGTGTTCAATATGTAAATTAGTCTTTAAACTTTTTGGTGTGTCATATGAAATAAAAAAGGGTTCGAAGCTAATTGCTTGTAAGTATCGAGAGTTCAAAGTAAAAGATACATGAGATTTGAGTTATGTGGTGTTTAGTTTGAAGTAAAAAAAAAAAAAAAAAAAATAGAAATCACTTGCTAGATATGTAGGGGAGTTAAAATATTTTATAATGTCTATTTTGTATGAATTCAAAATTTGCCTAAATCAGGCAAATTTCAAATGAAAAAAAAAAACTATAGCTCGTAACCTTACTTTGTTGCTCAAGATAGTTGTATATCAATATTGTCACATCCCCCATCATTCTAATTGTCACCACCAATCGTTGTCCCAAGGTATTGCTGTTGGGGGTGGGAAGTAAAACATCAAAGTGAAACAAACAAGAAAGATAAACAATGGAAATAAAAGAACATTAGAATTTAACGTGGAAAACTCAAAATCGAGAAAAAACCTAAAATCGGGGAAAAAAATCATGGAATCACACAACACCAAAAAATCCACTATGAAAATATGAGAGAATAATTACAAATCTATCTTCTCTCTTACATTGCTTTTACATAAGAACAAATAAAGAGATAAAATTACCACCACCAAGGGATGCCACCCTTAAGAAAACGAGAAAGAAAAACTTCTCAGCCAGCCTCGCAGCGCTGCGGTGCTAGTTTGGAGCGTCACGGTGCTCAACGCTCTGTCTCTAGTCTACCTAACAGTGCCTTAGCATCCGGATCTGGAGCGCTGCAAAACTTTGTGCTTTGTCTTTTCTCCAAGTAAACTATGCAACATCGGATCATTGTACGAAAAAAAAAAAATTTAGGTTCATAGCACCAGAGCCCAAGCAGGGGGATAACTGCCCGTACCACCCCAACAAGCACCACAAACAGAGTTAAGGTCAGAGGCAACAATACAATCTGATTGATCGACACAATTAGATTTCACATAGACTAATAGTTGCTTGCCACCATTACCACAAAACAAGGTATATATCTAATACTGTTTTGGCTTATTTCTTTATTGATTTGTGGTTTGATGTTGTGGACACTTGCTTTTAAATGGTTAGGATAGAGATATATAATATTTTTGCCTTGCAGGTGGCCATGCCTATAAAGAGGTGATTAAAGATGAATGATTAAGTGACTAATATTCCTTGTAGGTGTTATAATAATGAGTTCAAGCCCTAAATAGGCATGACCAATAGGGTCTAAAGATATAGCTTGGCATTAATTAATGCTAAGCCCTGCGTGGTTATGTAAACTTAAATTTTAACATGCTAAGTTTCTTATCTCTTATAGGGACAAATGTGTTATTTTTCTTTTATTACTTATATACTTTTTAGTTTATGAAATTTATGTAGGTATGTGTGTTATATTCAAAGGCAGAAGGTCAATTGATGATGTGGATGAAAGCATGGATCCCACATGTCATATTATTGATGTATAGGTTTAAATTGGGTAGTAATTATGGGAAAGCTCAACGACCTCTTTTTTGTTTCTAGGTGTATTGCAGAATATAGCCGCACTTTTAGCATTTCTTTTATTATTTTATTATGTGGTGATGATCGATGTATTTACTTTAATTGCACGCTTGAACTACAAGCTTTTCCTAAGTTTCATTACGTTTTTTGTTTGGGGTGTTCCGGACTTGTGTCCTTTTTAAGCTCTTAGGATATTAATTTTTCCACCTTAAATAATTGACTGACTTAAGTAATGACAATGTGGAAAAGAAATATTTTCCTTAAAATTAGATGTATTGCTTTTCCTAAAGCCACTTTTCAAAATAATAATCAACCCCATCCCCAAGGTCAATGAAAATCCCAAATATACAGTATCATGGAGTAAACTTGTTATATTTACTTTTTTTGCAATTTACTTACGGTTAGATAACAAAAATAAAACTTGCACAAGCATATCATGTCCATTCATGATCAAGTGGCCTTTGCTTCAATGGCAAGGTTATAAGACCCCTTTTCTATATATCACTCCTATTATATCTTATATTTTGCATAAAGATTGGACATCAAGGTTTCATACGACTAAGTGAGTGAAGTTGGTCATCATTTCGAGGTTGGATTGTTAAGTCCAAGTAATGGGCATCTTTAATCCATGGTTGGGTTTGAGTTATAAGTTCTATCATTGTGTCTGTATTGGATTAGGTCAGAATTGTATCTTATTGGTATGTTTACTCCGATCCTCTTTAGATTTAAGATTGAGACTGATACAATTGGTGTAATGTTATGATTGTCATCATTGGGTAAGTTCCAACCCTTTTGGAAACTATAGGCCTCATATATCCATGTTACTGGATGACACCCCTTTACATTTTCATTTGTCGCATATGATGTATTTTCTTAGCATGAGTCCACCTCCACTCTACTGACCTTTATGTGCTTTCATGTGTAACCCGTGCATGATGAATAACTACTTTTTTTTTTTAATGATGAATAACTAATTTGAATCTTTATTTTCCACTAGATTAGGGAACCTTAGAAGTCCATTCATAAACCAAGCCCAAAGAAAAAAAAATGAACATCCTTAATCAAGTATATTCTTAGACTTTTTATTAAATATGTAATTAATCATGGGTGTTTGTGCAAATGGGAAACTTAATTACCTAGAATAAAATAAACCCTATTCAATACCACGTGTTAAGTAGAGAAATCTTTGGTACATTCAAGTTACATATATTTTTGTATTTTGAGTATGTAGAGGATGTTGTCTTTTCTCCTTTTGGTATTACAGTCCCTTCTCTACAAAGCACTCAAAAGACAAATGTATGTATGACTAGTTTGTCTTTCAATTGATTCTCATATTGGAGCATAAATGCTTATGACCATTTTCATTGCTCGAGATGATGCAATCCAATCATTTTGGCTCTCTCTGTCGCATGAGTCTCTCTCAAATGATCCATAATGCCACTTCCAGAATTCTTGATAGAAGACCTGGTGACGACACTTGGTGTCAATCCATAAATATTTGTCTGAGAGCCAGTCATAAGTACCAGTTTTGACATCAAAGCTTCAGGTCTCAATTTTCATTGGTTGCTCTAGCTACCCATAAGGTAGTGTCATAGCGCCATAATAATTCGATGAAGCAAATTTATCATATATAGAAATAGATCAATGATGCATACTATTGGGTGAGATTTTAATGGTCACTCTCTTATTGAATCTTTATGTTTTTTTACCTTCTTTTTGCTATTTTTGAGACTTTTTCTCCTCTAAATTGAAAATATTTATAGATGTATGAACTTGGCATACTCTAATACAAGACCTTATTATCATTTGTAGGGAGTTCTTTGATCTAAAGCATGGATGAAGGAAGACTTAATGCACTAAAACTAGTACCAATGCACCACACATGAAAGTACTAGCAAAAAGATTAGTGCCAAAAGAGTCACTTCTAGAAACTTCGACAGAAAAATCTAGCACTAAGACCCCCACCTAGTGTCAGTCTATAAATATTTGGCCACGACTCAGGTAGAAAGGGGACAATTTTAATGCCAAGGCTTCAAGCCCCGATTTTCTTTGGTTGCCCTAGCTACCAATGCTAGTCTAATTGCTACAATGACAAAATTTGCAAAATATTAATTTGGGCTAAATTTTGAGTGGAGTTTTTTGACAATTCCATTCAACTAATGTGTATTGTAATTTATAAGTATTTAATGAAAATTTTAATAAATAACTAATAAGTATGAATTAGAAAAATGAGTTGATATTTATTCTAATATTTTAAATACTTATTTAAATCTATATTATATATTAAAATTTATATAATATATATTGTTAAAATTTTATTTAAAAAAATTATATTAACCCTATAATAATTCTAAAATAATCATACTCATTATAGAATTATTAAATATAATTTTTTTTTTTATGTTTTAGATTTCTAATCAATTTTTTTTTGTGTTTGCTGTATGGGATAATATTAAATGTAAACCTTCATAATGGTGTAAATTTTGGCGAATTATTTAGATGACTAAGTAACAGTTCTCATATTTAAGTTTTTGTTTTTTGTTTTTTTTTTCATATGCGAATGTTTATTTTTTAGGCTAATTATATTTATTTTCATTTTCTGTTGATGTAAATAGCCCATTTATTAATTATTAAAACTGTATATTAATTAAAAAATTATCTTTATTGATTTGAAAATTTAAATTTATTTAAAGTTAATTGAAAATTTTAAATTATTTGCACCAAAAAATTTATGTTCTATTATATATTTAAATATGTGCCTTCTATGTCTTGTCACATTTGCTTGGCTCCTTTAATTTCATTTTGTAATTATCAATTTTCATTTATAAAAGTACTAATTAGTAAAACATTTTGTAAAAAATGAATTTGGATGCTTTAAAGAATTGTGATATATAATTAGGACAAATTTTTAAAAGTGATTTGGTGATTAATTTAAAAAGCATTTTTTTGATGCCAGTCGTTAACAAGGTTAATAACTAGCTTGCTGAGCTGAAACGGGTTGGCTAGCGAGGCAGTTTAGGAGAGCGAGCAGGGCAGGCCAGTGTGTCAGTTTAGGAGATTGGGTGAGCGGGGGTTGGGCCTGTGAGTTTTAGCATTACTTTTGTTTTTTTGAATTTTTTTTGTAAAAATTTAATTTCTTGGTTGATTAAATATGAAATTAACCTCTCGTTTTAATTTGGAAAAAGAGATTACTGACTTCACTAAAAAAAACTAAATTAATTTGATATTTGAATATTTAGTTTTACTACTTATTTTAATTAAATAGAGAGTAAGTATGATAAATTTCACTTTTGATTTATATTTTTATACCATATTTTATCAGCTTAAATTTTGTTTAAAGAATTTTAATTATAAACCTAAATATATCCAAATATATAGACAGTATTGAAAATATGAGAGTTCTTAGTTGTGTTAAGCATTACAGACAAAAAAATAAGGTCAATTTAGGATATAATATAGAACAATTTGCAAAGGATGAACATATCGTTTCTTTCAATGTCTATAGGGCAACGAATTTGTGCTTGGGGTGTAGTGATCCGGAAGACGAACTGGCCTATGACGAAAATTATGATGTTCTTTGACATGATCGATAGTATGATCATCACTGAGGTGGACACTAAGATGTGCAGATGGTAGGATATATGCCGGAGTGAACAACTGAGTAGGTGTTGGGGTACACTGCCATGATGCATTACCTGCATCGGATGGACACCAATGAATCTCAGTGGTTAGATATTGCTGGTACTTAGTCCTAATACCCAAATCTTCTATGGGAGGACTGCTAAATTGTTGCTATGGTCCAGGATCTGTAAGTGAAGAAGGTCACGTGCAGAAGTCTGAGGGGCGGCCATATATAGCTGAACTTTCTAAACTGGTGGCCTGGGAATCAGGTTGTTCATGGTATCGAGTATTTGTAATGGATAGTTGGCTCCAAAGTGCATTATAGAGCTCTTCATATTTGTTTATAATTCCTTGCATGTCAGAATTAGAATCTTGCCCAAAAAAAGGTCGAAATACATCTTCAGTCTCCATGATATGCTCCCGATGTAATATAGAATTAATAATATCCTAATAATATGTAATGATTAGATAAATTTTAATTAATGAGTAGGGGTTGGTGTTTATCATAAGTCGTTCTACTAGAGCCCTTGCATAGTAAGTATCAGGTGCCTGGCAGGGCGCTTTCAGTAAGTATAATGTAGCCCATGAAGCATACCAATGCATGTACCGGTTCAACGCACGATCCCCTGCATCAACTCCACTTTAGCCATGCACCACTAATTCCCTTCTACCCTCCCACATAGTCACATATCGCTGATGATAGAGCAACCAATCCACATATGCTTTTCCTCGCTCATCCACCCTAACAAAAGTAGGTTCCATTGGCTATATGTCTATTATGAGGAAGTATTTGAAATTACGAATCACCCTGTTATGAAGGTGAAATTCTACTCTTTTCCAACATATCAATGGTGCCTGAGCCATCCAAATATGCATACCCTCCAGGCATATGCGACGATTTGCCAATCATAATGATTTCGAACGATTCGCCAGTCGTCGCCCTTTGGGACGAGTCACCAATCGTCGCCCTTCTGCACAATTTTGTCAGTCGTTTGGCTTCCAAATGACTCGCCAGTCAGACCCACCCGATCTGCCCGCCTAGCTCGATAGCTCGACTAGCCCGCTCGACCAACTCATCCAACTGTGCTGCCATGGTGGATGGGGACTACAGGTGGCAAGTAAGTCGTTAACAAAGGTAACAACTGGTTTGCCTCCTCTAATTTACGTACTCTTTCCACGTATTAAACTTCACAACATATCGCTTTTAAAAATTTGTCCTATACAATTATAACTTGACGGCACGAAAGTTGATTTTGCACTATTATTATTTTTAATGTCTATTTTGAATTTTAAATTTAAATGACATCCACATGATTATGTTATTCTATAAAAATTAGGATCAATTTACATAATTTTATTTAAACATTATTATTATCTACTACTTATTATATATATTTAAATAATAATTATTCATTCATATAAATAATATATTCCTAAATATTTAATTTCCAAATTAATTTTTTCATATATTTTTTAAAAATTTGTCACTATCTTATAAAAATATAATTTTTTTTTTGTAAAGTATAAATTTATATTTTAATAACAATATAAAAAATAATAATATATGAGTTAAGATTAGTTAACTATCAATAATATTCTCTGAGAATTTAAAACATTTTTTTTAATAATATAACAAATATATGTAGTCAATTTCTTAATTCATTATTTATTAAATAATTGTATAAATGTAATATAATATATACTATATATTCCTTATTTATTCTTTAATAGATTATTGTTGTTATATAATAATATAAATTAGTTACGTGGAATTGTCATTTAGTGAATCTAACTTAAATTTTGCAACTATTTCAACCATTTTAAATAGTTTTATATAATTATTATTATTATTTTATATTTTATAGATGATTATAAATCCTAATTCTTTTTTACTTGAATTAGAATTATTAGTGGGATAAATTCTAATTCTTTTTTACTTGAATTAGAATTATTAGTGGGATAACATTAATTTTTTTAATAAAATATTAACATTATATATTATT
The DNA here is from genome assembly GCA_019925795.1 of Dendrobium chrysotoxum. Classification (NCBI taxonomy): domain Eukaryota; kingdom Viridiplantae; phylum Streptophyta; class Magnoliopsida; order Asparagales; family Orchidaceae; genus Dendrobium; species Dendrobium chrysotoxum. The sequence goes on along the minus strand of CM034315.1, from coordinate 85,264,968 downwards.
TGAAAATTAGTATATAATATAAATTTAAATATATAGTTAGAATATTACAATAAATATCTTATAATTTCTATAATTCATAATGTATTATTTACTTATATCAATAAATCTAATATGCATATACATATATTATGTAATATATTACATTTATTTCATAATAAAATCTTTAGCTTTAAAAACATAAATATTAAATTTAAGTTAGTTAAATAAATTGAGTTAGGTAAGATTTTGATTTAACGTGTATTATAACGAATTGTACATCTAGGAATATTAACTTAAAAATTTGATCCAAACATAATGCGGAAAATCATTTTCTACATTCAATAGAATGCGGAAAACAATTTTTCGCATTCAATAGAATGTGGAAAACTGTTTTTCACATTCCCTTGAATGTGGAAAAGGATTTTCCATATTCCATTGAACCAAAAAAGTATTTCACGTATTCAACATGCGGAAATTGATTTTACTTATTCGCTCCTTTTTATATTATCTGTCAAAGATGCTTCTTCCACTTAATTAAATTAACAATGCTCTTTATTATAAATTTGCCCTAATTAAATTGGGTTTGTAGATTTTTTTGCTAATCAATTGCCCCATTGGGTTTTATTAATTGTTTTTAAAATAATTAGAAATTTTCAATAAGGTTAGGAATGGCTTACCTTGCAGTCAATTTTGTCAAGCCAAATTATATCATCTCCAACCGAATCCCATACAATGGTGTGCCGTCCGTCATTCACTTCATTCGAATGCTAAATCACACGTCAAAATTCGGTAGATGAATAGTGCGATTGTTCACCTACTCCAATTTTTTGTGTTACGGGATTTGTTGAAGAAGCCCAAGAAAGATAGTTACCTTCGCAATGAGATGAAGAAACGCACAACAGGGAAGAAAGAAATGAAGTTCAATTGGAGATGAATTACAATATTTTAAAGTTTTACTTTTTTTTTTTAAAAAACTATTAGGGTTTAGGTGAAGATTGAGTTTTCCGTTGGAGATGCCCTGAGCAGATCTAACGGCATGTAATGACTCCATTGCTATCAAGAACCATCTCAGCCTCGTATCCTTCTCTTCATTTGAATTCAAAATTTGAATTTTGAAATCGCCCCTCCCATAATAAATCCCGCAAGTGCTTCCACTTCCACGCTCGCCCTTTACTCTTCTTGACACAATCTCCGTGTCTCTCTTACAAACGCCATGGCCGCCGCCGTGAAGAAGCTCCCTCTTCAGTCCAGCACCGCGCACAACTCCGCCTCTGGCATCGCAGCCACAGCCGCCGACGGCAAGAAAACGATCGAGGAGATGTACCAGAAGAAGACGCAGCTCGAGCACATTCTCCTCCGCCCTGACACCTATATTGGCTCGGTGGAGAAGCATACCCAGACTCTATGGGTCTACGAGAATGAGGAGATGGTTCATCGACCCGTGACCTATGTCCCCGGGCTCTACAAGATCTTTGACGAGATATTGGTTAATGCTGCCGACAACAAGCAGAGGGATCCATCTATGGACTCTCTCAAGGTCGACATTGATGCCGAGGCCAACTGCATTAGCATCTACAACAATGGTGATGGTGTTCCGGTCGAGATCCACCAGGAAGAGGGGGTCTACGTACCGGAGATGATTTTTGGACACCTCCTCACAAGCAGCAACTACGATGATAACGTGAAGAAGACCACTGGTGGTAGGAACGGGTACGGTGCGAAGCTGACCAATATCTTCTCAACTGAGTTTATCATCCAGACCGCAGATGGGAAGAGGCAGAAGAAGTACAAGCAGGTGACATTTTAAGATTATTTTTGTCGGCTGATTTCATTCTGGGTTCATTTTGATGTGCAGTTTTATTCTGATTTGGGGTTTTCCGTCAAAGCATCAGCTGTTTTTTTTTTCTTGGGTTCTTGTGAATTCTTTGTTAGTTCTGAGGATATCGGCATGTTGGTTAGGATTTTTGATCTCAGTCTTCTTGAGAATTCTTTTAGGAGACTTTGATATAATGACGGTTCACCCTCTGGGTTAGCGTTTATGCTAATCATCTTCTTGAGACGTTCTCTTATTAGGTTATCGGAGAACGTTGACATGACGATGGTTCACGCTTTCAGATTTTGGGAGTTAGGCTTTGGATATTGCTGAATATGCAGCTCTGTATTCTTAATGCAATTGTTTTATAGATTTTGGCATGATTATTACCAATACTTTTCAATTCATTCCATATGATTTAGAGGAGCAGAAAGCCTTCCATAGAAAGTCAAATTTTCATTTTCTTGGGCGATTGATAAAAGAGAAAAGAAGCAATCCCAATATACAAATGTAGAGGCGATGCAAAACTAAAGCAAATTTATGGATTGCAGGATCGTAGCAATCAACGAGACATTTAGGCGCCGGCAATGTTATAATACAGAGGGAACAAGGGTAAATAATAATGTGTCAGTTATTGATTGTCTTTGAATTAATAATTTTGGCATGTGCTGATCATAGAATGTGCTAAAATTCCCCTCCTGGAATTAAGAACTCAATCATATATATTAAGAATCCGTTACATGATAGCCCTCAATTATGGTTGATTTGAATCCGTGAAGTTCCGCTGAAATTGAAATGTATGTGGCTGTTTGCTTTGCTTTTATATGAAATATGGTGTTATTTAGATTGGGTTTTGTTTGATTTAATGAAATTTACTGCAAAGAGTGCAGTAAAACCCTAAATCCATTTATATCAAATTTAGGAATTTAGCTTTGTAACAGTGCTGATCTTTGTTATAAATAAATTACCAAGATTTACAGTCGAAGTACTGGTTCAGGATGCTAATTGTTTCTGATGATATTCTTACAAATGAGTTCTCCAATGTAGGTGTTCACCGGAAACATGGGAAACAAGTCCCAGCCCTCCATTACCAAATGCAAGGAAGGAGAGAACTGGACTAAGGTTACGTTCAAGCCGGACCTGCTGAAGTTCAATATGGACCATCTCGAAGAAGATGTGGTTGCACTGATGAAAAAGAGGGTTGTTGATCTAGCCGGAACATTGGGTAAGACCGTGAAGGTTGAGTTGAACGGGAAACGATTACCTGTTAAAACTTTTGCTGATTACGTGAACCTTTACCTCCAATCTGCTTCCAAATCTAGACCCGAGCCCCTTCCAAGGTTTGAAAAGATCTAAGATTTTCATTTGCGGTTAAGTTCTTCTCAACTTAGACATGATCAGAATTTTGTGTAATTTAATATAGGATTGCTGAGAAGGTCAATGATAGGTGGGAGATATGTGTAAGCCTCACTGATGGGCAGTTTCAACAGGTTTTTCTTGAAAGAACACTTCATGAACTTTAAATGCCTGTTTATCAATTCTAGTAATAAAAGTTCAATAGATCATGATTTTGTTTTGGTTTCCATTCGTCAGGTGAGCTTTGTTAATTCCATTAACACTATTAAGGGAGGGACACACGTTGAGTTTGTCACCAGCCAAATTGCTAGTCATGTGATGAGCATTGTGAACAAAAAGAACAAGAATGCAAACCTCAAGCCACATAATGTGAAGAATCATCTTTGGGTCTTTGTCAATTGCCTCATTGACAACCCTGCATTTGACTCGCAAACAAAAGAAACATTGACCACTCGTCAAGGAAGCTTCGGGTCAAAGTGCGATCTTTCACAAGAATTTCTCAAGAAGGGTAATTGTTTATATTGCGATGTTAAATCACCTGGTTCAGCACTTAACGAAGTTAAATTTCTCTTTTTGCAGTGGCTAAATCAGGAATTGTGGAAAGTCTTCTCTCATGGGCTGATTTCAAGCAGAATAAGGAATTGAAGAAGACAGATGGAACAAAAAGGCAGAAAATCTCTGGCATTGTGAAGCTCGATGACGCTAATGATGCTGGAGGAAAGAATTCAGAGAAATGCACATTAATCTTGACTGAAGGAGATTCAGCCAAGGCTCTTGCTGTAAGTGTTTCATGATTATTAAACCAATTGAAATTATGATCCTTTTCATGAGAAAACTTTTCCTCATAGGCTAGTATTTTTCAGGGAAAATTATCTCATTTCTGTGTCTTACCTGTAACAGATGGCTGGTATCTCAGTTGTTGGCCGAAACAACTATGGTGTGTTTCCTCTGAGAGGTAAATTGCTGAATGTTCGAGAAGCAAGTCATAAACAGATAATGGATAATGCTGAAATCCAGAATATAAAGCAAATTCTAGGGTTGCAGCAAGGGAAACAGTATGAGAGTGTCAAGGGTTTACGATATGGTCATCTCATGATAATGACAGATCAGGTTCCACATGAACTGATAATTTATGCCTTCTGTCTGCAGACGATTTAACATTTCTAACCTAGCATTCTTGTTTTGCAATTTCAGGATCATGATGGTTCTCACATTAAGGGGCTCTTGATTAACTTCATACACTCATTTTGGCCTTCACTGCTTAAAATCCCCTCGTTCTTGGTAGAGTTCATAACACCAATTGTGAAGGTTAGCCTATACATTTTATGAAAATCTGATTTGGAGCTTTGAAATATGCAAAAAATGATATTGCTACATTTTTATTTTTGATGTTTCAGGCAACTTACAGAACAGGTAAGGTCTTGTCTTTTTACACTATGCCTGAGTATGAATCTTGGAAAGAAAGTTTGGGTGGCAATGCAAGTGGCTGGTCTATAAAGTACTATAAGGTCTGCTTTTCCAAGCGTCATTAATCTTTAATCGTGTGCTGTCATAGAAATTTTTAAAGTTTGTAATGTTTTTCTAATTATAACGGTCGTAGGGGTTGGGAACTAGCACATCCAAAGAAGGAAAGGAGTACTTCCAAGATCTTCAAAAGCACAAGAAAGATTTTGTATGGTTTGATGAACAGGACGGAGAAGCTATAGAGCTTGCATTCAGCAAAAAGAAAATTGAAGCCAGGAAAAACTGGCTGCGGCAATTTGAAGTAATAGGAGATAGTCTTTCTTTGCCATTACCAAAAACTTCTAACTTTCTCAGACTTTGAAATTTACTTTCCTATAACTGCAGCCTGGAACTTACCTGGATCAGAATGAAAAACTTATTAGCTATAGTGACTTTGTCAACAAGGAGCTGATATTATTCTCCATGGCAGACTTGCAGCGGTCTATTCCATCGATGGCTGATGGTTTAAAACCCGGCCAAAGAAAGATTCTATTTTGCTCCTTCAAAAGGAACTTTGTCAAGGAAGCAAAGGTCAGAAAACAGAACAGTTAAATAAACATGGTTTATTCAAATTCAAATTCATTCAAGTTGACTAGATCTCGTCCATTTGCAGATTTCTCAATTTTCCGGTTATGTTTCTGAGCATTCAGCCTACCATCATGGCGAACAAAGTCTTGCCAGTACTATAATTGGAATGGCCCAAGATTTCGTAGGTAGCAATAATATCAATCTTCTGCAGCCAAATGGGCAATTTGGAACTCGACACCAAGTATAAAACTTCATTAGATGGTTGAGATATTTTATCTATGCTACTTTTAGTTTATTGTATCAGTTTTGATCTATTCTTTTCTCTTGTATATGCATTCAGGGAGGCAAGGACCATGCTAGTGCAAGGTACATTTACACGAAGTTGTCACCCATGACCAGGTTCTTGTTTCCCAAGGATGATGATCTGATTCTTGACTATATGAGTGAGGATGGGCAATCAATTGAACCCGCCTGGTATTTATTTATTTATTATCAATTGATTTGTCATAGGCTTAGCGTATCTAATTTAAACTACAATTAATTAACCTGCAGGTATGTTCCAATTATTCCCATGGTCTTAGTAAATGGGAGTGAGGGAATTGGTACTGGTTGGAGCTCTTACATTCCTAATTATAATCCAAGAGATATTGTTAAAAATGTAAGGCGTTTGCTTAATGATGAGCCAATGTTACCAATGGATCCATGGTATCGCGGTTTTAAGGTAAAGATGACATCTTTTCATAAGCATAAGTTGAGGTTTTCTTCAGAAAATATCTAGAATGACATTTTTTCTCCTAATACAATCAGGGCCTAATTGAGAAAACAGCAGTGAAGGAAGCTGGCGCTACCTACACTGTCACTGGCATCATAGAGGAGAGTGACAGCAACACTTTAACAATAACCGAGCTTCCAATTCGAAGATGGACTCAGGACTACAAGGAATTTCTGGAATCATTGGTGACAGGAACTGATAAAGTTAAGGAGCCATTTATTAAGGTAAAAAAAACACTAATTCAGATATGTTGAGTCATTTTGGATGAGCATCATCATGCCTTGCTAAGCAATACTAATCTTGTAGGACTATAGAGAATACAATGATGACACCACTGTGCATTTTGAGGTTACATTGTCCGAGCAGAACTTGATAATGGCAAAGCAAGAGGGACTTGAGAAAAAGTTTAAACTTTCTACCACTATCAGCACTAGTAATATGCATCTTTTCGACCATAAGGGTGTCATTAAGAAATATGATACACCAGAACAAAGTGAGTATTCATCCTCATGGTACGTCATTTTATGTGCTATAAATGTTCCTAACTCTTAATCAACTTTACAGTTCTTGAGGAGTTTTTCCATCTAAGGATTACATATTATGAGAAAAGGAAGGTAAGATGGCATTGAATAATTTAACAACTCAATAACGGATTTCACATGCAAATGAGAACAATTTGTGCCAAATTTGTGCAGAAAGCTTTGCTTGATAATCTTGAGTTGGATCTGTTAAAGCTGGACAACAAAGTTAGGTTCATTCTTGGTGTTGTTAAAGGTCAGATCATAGTTAACAACAGGAAGAGGGCAGAATTGTTCCTTGAGCTACAAGAGAAAGGGTTCACTCCATTCCCAAAGAAAACTAAGGGCGTTGATGTAGCTATAGCTGGAGCCACAGCAGAAACTGAAGAATCTGAGGAGACTACAGAAGTAGTTAAAGGTGGAGTGAAGCCGAGTGATTATGACTACCTACTCTCCATGGCTATAGGAACCTTGACCTGGGAAAAGGTTCAGGAACTTTGCGCTGAGAAGGAGAAATTTGAAAATGATGTGAAGGAATTGAGGGGTTCCTCACCTAGCTCACTCTGGATCAAAGATTTAGATGCTCTAGATAAAGAGCTAGATGTGAGTCCTTCCCCAATGCTTTCAAATCCTTTACCATGTCTTTATTTATTCCTATATTACTATTTAGGTCGTCTAATTATCCTACCCCATGCATCGTCATATGTTAAATTAATGATATTTCCTGCATCTTGAGCAGAACTTAGAAAGACAAGATGCTGAAGCTGAAGTAATGAGGAAAAAAATCAAGGCAAAAGCAGGTAATGGTGGTGCTGCAGCTGCTAAACAAGCACCAAAGAAGCCAAGAAAGAATAACACGAAGCCTTCTGCAGCTACTGAACCAATTGCAATTGATTCTGGTATTACTTTACAAATACCGTCTCTTGTATTATCAAGTTATCTCATGGTTTATCTTGGTAACGTTGGAATACCTAATTGCAGAAACTGTTCAAGAGGTAACTAAGCTTAAACCTAAAGGGCGCCAAAATAAATCTAAATCTCAGGTTTGTTCCTAGTAGTAATTTCATTCTCTCTTGTATGATATGTCGTCCACTACTCCTATGAGCTAAACTACACATTACATGTCATTTTTCAAGCCTGTTTCTGTTGAAAGCGATGAAGATGAAGATTTAGTTGCACTCAAAGAAAGACTGGCAGCATACAATCTTGATTCTTCCCCAGAAAGGCGTGGTATGATGGCTCAATGCTTTTTCTGTCTTGGCTCACGGTACTCAAACATTGTTATTAAGAAAAGCCTAAAATTCTAAATTTTTTACAGCCATGGAGACTGAAACTATGCCAGAGGCTGCTGCAGCTAAAGAAGGACCAAAGAAGAGAGCTGCAGCTGCAAGGAAGGCCATGACAGTTGTGTCTGATGAGGATACCGATGATGAAGATTTTGAAAACAACAAGGTCCCTAAAGGGAAGAAAGGAGCTGGTGGAGGAAGAAAGCCAGCAAATGCTACAAAGGCCAAAGCAACGATCGCAACGAAGAAAAGAGCGGGACAGATCAAACCATTATTGACACAGAAGCTCATTTCTGAAGTTTTGCCGCCCGCAACAAATGCTGTTGACTCTCCAGAGAAGAAAGTGAGGAAGATTAGGCCATCTCCCTTCAACAAGAAGAGCGGCTCGTTCTTAGACAAGTCTGGAATCAATGGTAGCAGCAGTGAAGATTCTTCTCTTGGAGCTTCTGATGAAGCACAGCGTGAGGATTCTGTTGCAAAGGCAAGACCGAAGAGGGAGAACAGAACCAAAGCTGTGTATGTAGAGAGTATTGAGAGTGCATCGGAAGATGAGGAGGATGAGGTCTTATCGGAATATTCCAACTTCGAGGAGGAAGATGACGATTAGAGTCACGAAATAGTTTTGATCCTTGTATTCTAATGACTTTTAAACTTCGTGGAGCAAGAATCGGGACATTCAACGGCTATTCTGCCGATTGCTAATATGTGATTTCTAATTTTTTATTTGTTAATTAGCTGAATTTCTAAGCTGGCTGTTAACAAACTTTAACAATTTCAATTCTCTATATTCTCCAACTGGCTAATGTGATAACTAGCAAAGCATCCAATACTATTGGCTGAGATTTCATGTGCTCATTACTGTGAATTACATTTTTTATTATTGGATTCAAAAGAATACTTGCATGAAAATTTGTTTCCTCTCAAAGAATACTTGTATTTTATTATTAGATTTGCTTTTTTTTTTTTTTTTTGCTTATGTTGTTTCTAATAGATTTCACCTATTTATCAACAATAATATTCACGCATGTTTAAAAAGATCAAATCCTCTCATTGAGAGGTGCATTAAGATAGATCTACAAATGAACAAATTTAGTTCATGAACAATTCAATACTTGCTTGTATAAGCATCATTGACATTAATTTATTTAAATTGTTGAATAAATTTGAGCACAATTTCAATAGCTCGCTATATTAATGACTAAGCTTGAATACAAATGCGGGAATGCGAAAAATAAAATGTGTTTGAACTAGAGCGTGGTAGCGCTGTGCTTTGGACTGTTGTTGCGTTGTGAGGAGAACAATGCGGCGTCAAAATTTGCTGCTATGGCTCTTGACGCTCTGTTTTATAGTAATTCTAGGTTCGACATGCAACAATAGCATTGTGGCGCTAGACTAGTATTTGAGTGATTATTTATATTTAATCCTAAGTATAAGCACTAAAACCCACCTAGCCATCCCCATTCGTGTGACTTGTTGAGGAAGGAAGAGAGAGAAGGGAAGAGGAAGAAGAGAGATGGAGGAGAGAGAAGGGCATTTGGGTCATTTTTGTCCGTCAATAATATTTAGAGATTTCTCCTAATCGTTGTAAGTAAGCAAAATCTTATTTTAGTTTTTTATGATTTTGAGTTTGATGGATTTCTTCTCTTCTAAATCGATAAAAAATATTTTATCCTTGATACATCATCAAAAAATTATTCTGATCGGACAAGAATCTTGAGGCAAGATCAAGTTGAAAACTTTTGAAATTAAAATTGGGATCATCAGAATTCCGATTTCAGCAAACTTATAGTCAAACTGAGAGTCTCTGAATTACAAATCCAATGACACCAAAATTGACTCAATTTGAGCCCAAATGAGTTCAAATCAAGTACTCGAAGCGCTGTTGGACGATTCAAACCATGATTTGGATTACAAAACGGTTTCTAAGCATGACATGCTTATAATCAAATCGAGCGGCTCGACGAGACGAATCCAACAAGCCCAAGAATGCTGAATTCCGACATCACTAAGTCAGTCAAATATCCAATAAATGATCTGCGATCAAGGGAATCAACATCAGACGTCCATCCAAACCACTTCCACCTTATCCTCTATCTTCCACTATTTACAAGCCATGCCACTCTAGAAAATCTATAAATAGAGCCCCTTCTCTCATGAAAAAGTGGCCCAAGAGAAGGGAAGAGAAGTAAGAGAGAGATCGGAGATTGCTATTGCCTCCTCGCTCCTCCTCGACCACTGCCTGGAGTTCCGCCCGACCACCACCTGACGCCGGAGTTCCGCCGAACCACCACCTGACGTCAGAGTTCCGCCGGAGCACCACCTGACGTTAGAATTCCGCTGGACCACCTGACTCCTGGACTTCTGCTGAACGTTTGCCTGACCCCTGGACTTCTGCCGAACCACCACCTGACGCCGAACTTCTGCCGAACTACCAACTAACGCCGGACTTCTGTCGGACCACCACATGACGTCTGGACTTCTGCCGGACAATCGACTTACTCCGTACTTCTGTCGAACTTACACTCAGCCACCTACGGTCCTTCCTACCTCAATGGTTAGATTATGGTCCTTCCGACCTCCGTCACCCGACCAACTAGGGTCCTCCCGATCTCTGTCACCATACCACGGTCTTTCTGACCTCCAACGCCTGTCAACTACGATCCCTCCGACCTCCGCCGCCCAACTAACTAAGGTCCTCCCGACCTCTGTCATCATACTATGGTCTTTCTGACCTCCAACGCCTGTCGACTATGATCCTTCCGACCTCCATCGCCAGACCAACTAAGGTCAGGTCTTCCTGACCTCTGCCATTATAGTAAGGTCTTTCTGACCTCCAACGCCTGTCGACTATGGTCTTTCCGACCTCCATCATCTATCGACTATGGTCATGCCGACCAAACAAATATGTCTATATTGATTAATGTAATTCCCACCATATAATACGCTACATATGATGTATATTTGTGACCTCAAGCCAAGGCCTTCTGCCAAGGAAGTGCCTCATTTATAATCGACTATAGATACTAGTAGATTCATTTAAACTAGGCTAGGCCCCATGGGCTTTCCCCTTTTTTAGGGGTTTCCCCGTAAAAAATCTAGTGTCTCGTACGAATGCAACACACTCTCTTTTATTTACTTGTGTGTTGGATCTTCGTACAAAGTTGAGACGTTAAAATTTTATATTTCTCTAAAGCCGTGAATACTCCAGGACGCAACAATCCTAATTTATCAAATTTTTACCGTATAATTTTTTTTATATGATAGATACAGATTGTATGGATATTTTGACTATAATATTATCAAATTTTATCGGGTAAATTTGGACTTATGTTTTTTTAAAATTTTAAACTATCCAAGTTAGATTTGCATCAAGATTTGTGCCCGTTCAAGATGGTTTTTCCAGACGGATCAATTATGAAAGATATATAAAGTTGAGGTGTCAAAATGATTTTTCAGGTCGAGTTCGGGTCAAACTTGAAATTCACCTGCTTTCAACCCCCTGATCGGAACCTGACATGATTTGTAAAACGGGGCCAATTCACGGACCCAAACCCGACCCTTATGCCAACCCGCAAGGCCGTGCAGACTGCAGGCCAAGGCGTGTGCGGGGAAGGGGGAGAGAGCTCGTGTGGCTACAGGTGAGAGCGATACGGGCCAGACCGGTGAGCAAGGGTGCAGGCGAGCGCGGGTGTGTGCCGGGTGAATGTGGGCGAGCTTAGGTGCGGGTGCTGAATGCCGGGAGCAGCCGCGATAGCAGGATTACGGTAGGAAATAGCGTTGCGGGCACGACCTCGTAAGCGAGGGTATTGGAGGCTCGAGTGTGGGTGCGGTGGGCACGACTGCCTAAGAGTCTATTTCATTTCGGGAGTTTAGGTGCGTGAGATCCAAGACATTTTGGGTTGATTTTGGGTTTTCAGTTTAACCCAAACCCGACCTAACTTTAGAAAGAGGTTAAGAAATGAAACCCGAACCTGACCCGTTTGACAAACAAGTTTACCTAAACTTGAAATTTGTCAAATCGGGTCAAATATTAACACCCCTAATAGAAAGTCTAAGAGTAGTCTCTGACAAAAACGGTAACCATGTAATCATCATCTATTGTACATAATAGATTCTATTATTAAATTCTATTATAATTCTATTATAGTAAGTTATATTATATTTTATTTCCTTACTAACTATTTCATTAATAATGAAGTTCAAATTTTATTAATAATGAATATATATATATATATATATATATATATATATATATATATATATATATATATATATATATATATATATATATATATATATATATATTTCTATTCTTTATTTCATATTTCTTATTTTTATTACATGTATGTTGAATATGTTTAATAAATAGCTTGTTCAATAAATTAAATCTTTTCTTATTAATATTAAAATTTTAAACTTCACCAAACAACTTTGTATTATATTGCTTTTGATTATAATAAATAGATTCAGTTATCTACTAATTAGACTATTTTTAAAGTATGAACATCAAATATATAATTAAATCGACTTGATGTGTCACCAAAAATCATCTTGAGCATGAATCTTGATGCATATATGAGTTTCAAACTTCCAAAATTAATTTGAGGTCATCCAAACTTCGATTTCAACAAACTTATATTCAAATTGAGCAGCTCAAACAAACAAACCCAATAACACCAAAATCGGTCCAATCTGAGCCCAAATGGGCCCAAATCAAGGGACCAAAGCATACTTGGAAGCATAAAGCATTAGTTACATAACCAAATGATATCCAAATATATCATGCTTAATAGATTCAAGTGGCTCAACGAGAATTCAATGAGCCTAAGATTGTTAAATTCTAACATTGTTAAAATACTTAAAATGCTTGATGAATGCTCTTCGATTGAGGGAATCAATATATGCCATCTGATGGAGCACTTCGAGTTTTCTCTAGATGATCTTCTTCATATTTATGGAGTATGCCGCTCCCAAATATCCATTAATAGACCCTCACTCCTCACATGATAGAGACTTTTGGAGGGGCTTGGATCTTGGGCTAGAGACCAAGAGCACTTTAAGGCTTGAAGAATCCCAGAGCTCTACCGAGGCATCATCACCTGTGAACCCTTGTTGCTTTGTAGTCTCTGCTGGACCTCTGTCAGACCTCCATTTGGCCACCATCGCTGTGTAATATCCATTGTCAAAAATCTAGGTAATTATTTGCTTATAATGTAATTTTAGTTGGTATAGTAATTGTGCATCTTATTTAGTTGAATTTAGTGTAGAGGAATGAAGGAATATGAGCTGAGAAAGAGGAAACCATGAGTCAGATTTTTCTCTGCGAGAGCTTCGGTGTCGAGTTTTTGTGCTCCGACACTGTACTCTCATGAAAATTGAGAAAAGTGGGATTTGAGGAAAGTGTTATGGCCTGGTGGTGTTGCAATGGTGCTGGGAATGGAACCTAAGAAGTTTGAGAGTTTTGTCGGTGGCGCTGCGGCGTAATTTTGTAGTTCATATTTAAATAAATTTTGATGGAAATATTAAAATCTGGACTATTATAATTAATTATTTTGGGAATAGAAGAGAATTTATAGTTTGTGCGCTCTAAATGTTTATTTAGATATTATTGATGATTAACTGGATCTTTCTATATTCAATTGGGAACAAAGAAATCTTATAAGTATAGGAAAGCATGTTCAAATTTCTCCTTTTAGGTCTCGGGGCGTTACACGCTGGCTCTCCACTCAACCTCCATCATCTGTCGACTACAGCCCTTTGACCTGATACCCCCGACTACAGTCCCTAAAATCTCTATCACGTATTAACGTTCCCTTCGACCTCAATTGCCCGATTATGATCTCTTCGACCTTTGCTGTCTGACTATAGTCTTTCGACTATATTTGCCCACCGATTTCGATCCCTTTAACCTTCGTCGCCCGATAATGATCACTCTGACCACTGTCGCCTGCCTATGATCCCTTTGACCTCTGTTGCTCAACAACGGTCCCTCTGACCTCCATTACTCATCGAATATGGTCCTTCCAACCATAGTCGCCCGTTGACTATGATCCCTTTGACCTCTGTCGCCAGACTATGGTCCCCTTGAACACATTCGTCTACAAACTATGATCCCTCTAACCTCTGTTGCTCATCGACTACGATCCTTCTATTGCAATGCTCCCCCATATCATGACTTTATAATCAAATCGTGTCTCTTTCAGTCTTCTTGTTACTTGCAAACTAGTTATGCTTTGAAGCTCTTTATTTTCAAGGGTGATTTGCAACAAGTATGATAAACTTGATACTATTATTATTAACTTTTTCATTCCAACTGACATGACTCTTACAAGCCAAATAACATTGTCCAAAAGTTTCATGCCAAGGTTTATAATCAACTTATGCATGAATCTTTGTTTGCTTGTATGATATTGATTTGAATGCATTTAAATGATCAAAGTGGCCAATGCTTGTTTGAAGATCTTTGCATTGTTGCTTGTGAGAGAGCCATAAGTCTTTCAATCGATCCTTATTTGAACACATAAGTCTTCCGACCTCTGTAGCCTGATAACAATCCCATTGACATCAATCCCCCAACTACAGTCCCTCGACCTTTATCGCCCGCCAGTTATGTTCTGTCCAACCTCTAACACTCGACAACGGTCCCCTCAACCTCAGTAGCCCAACTACGGTCGCTCCAACCACAGTCGTATGCTGACTACGGTCCCTCCAACCTTTGTTGTCGACTTATTATGGTCCCTCTGAATTTTGTCACCCGATAATGGTCCCTTTGACCTCAATCACCCGATTATGGTCCCTTTGACCATAGTGGCCCACCGACTATGATTCCTCCGACCTTCGTTGCCCAACTACAAAAAAATAACATTAATAAACAAGATCGCACGAGTCAATGCTAAACTCAAATTAGATAATAAAACAAAACACAAACAAAAAATTATTAGATTTTAAAACTCAGTATTCCATCAAATTTCAATGTCTCAAACAAAAAATTAAAATTAATAAACCAGATCGCATGAGTCAATGCTAAACTCAATTCAGATACAACCTTATATATGTTTGGAGATGAGTACCTCACAACATAATGAATTATAAAAAGTGCAAAGACTCAAAGAAGTATGATTGTTCCAGAATAATCTAGAGAAAGGAAGAAAGAGAGAGAGAAAGAGTCAGACTTTTTCTTCCTTAACCTTTATCAATGTAGTAGATGTCAAATACTGTTTCTTATGTATCTTGTTTGTACTCTTTTGCTCTTTTTATCTCCCCTTTTAGGCAATATTAAAATGTTTGGAGCTAATTTTTTATTTTTTTGAAATCAAAGTCTCTCTAAATTCCAGATTTTGATGCAGTTTTTTATAGGCAAAATAAAGTTTAAAATCCTCACATTAAAAGGCTGATTTGTTTCCTAAAATGTGATTTTTTAAGAAGTATTTTATTATACATCAAATATTTTAATATCTTTTTAAAGCAAAAAATGTCAAATTAATACATAAAATACATAAAATTTAATGCTTTATTTAAAACATTAAACAAGGTAGAAATGTAAAATTATGCATTTTATTGTGAGAGTTATACATTTAATTTATAATCTATAAATTTAAATATACACTAAAAATAGCTCATTAAATTTTCTTTATCACTAAATTTTCAAACCAATAAAAATCTCTTGATATTATGACCAAAAAATTATCCCATATAAAAATTTAAAAAATATATAAAATAGTAACCATTTTAAATTAATAAATTTGCATATGTTTTAATTAAATGAATTTAAAATTGAAAAAAAAAACAAGGAAAAAATGTTGAATTTGATGAATAATTTTTTTGTAACATTAGATCTTGTAACAATCATTAAAATTATAGCACATATCTAATATTTATAGTAAGTAAATATAATATTTTGATATATTTCATTATTATTATCATTATTATTATTATTATTATTATTATTATTATTATTTATTACTTTATTATTCTTTTCTATTTGCTATATATAAGCCTCTATTAACATATAATTTTATTCAATAAATCACCATGTAATTATAACTTCCTCACTTAATAATCTCTTTCTCTATCCCTTCTTGGTCATCAGCATCAGTTTGTTGTGCATGAAGAGTTAGCATTGGGAAAAATCACCGTAGAATATATAAACTCCTCCCTTGTTCTCCTTCTAAAGCTATTTGATTTTCTTGATATGTTAACATTTCTTGAGTTACTGATCCAATCTCCTTACTGCCAATAAAAAAAAAAAACCTCAATTTCCTCATATCCTACCCCTTCAATCTTCCTTTCTATGTTTGGACAAGTAACAACGAACAAGTCACAGAAACAACTTATGTTTCGTTTTGGACAGCTTTCTTACTATTTCCTAAAATAATTTTCTAGCATAAATTTTTTTTAATTAGAATTTTTTGTATTAAAAAGTTGCTTTTAAAAAATAGTAAGAAAGATATTCCAAATGAAGCCTTAGATGGTTGATCCAATAACTTTCAGGTGCAATAATCTCTACTACTAACACACGAGGATACAAGAGCTACAAAAGAAGAAGAAAGACATCAGCTTTTATCATTCATTATTACTTCACCTAGAGTAAGAGGAGGATCAATATCATGTAAGTGACTATTTCTAGAAAAAGATAGAGAAGAGTCGGGGTAAAGGTTAGTGGTAGTGCGTGCGCCGGTCTCTTCACTACCGGATGCCGGTGGTGAAGAGAAGATTTACTAATGAATTCAAAATTAGTAGCACCAGGGCTGGATATTAGTTACAACCTTTAGGAATTTCTAGTTATTTGATTTCTTATGATTTTTTTGAATATTTGATGGTATTTAGAGTATGAGTTCCATGGAACTCTAACATCTACGTGTAAAGGGAGATCAAAATGAGATCAAAGAGTGTGCTTTAAGGGAATATTGTAATGTAAAGGAACTATTCTTTATATGAATTGATTGACAAGAGAATCTATTAAAAGTCAATAGATTTAGGTGCGTGGAAGAGAAAGGAATTTCACATTTTCCTTTTCCCTCCAACCACGGCTTCATTTGGGACAACCTTTAAATGCTTTCTGTAGCAGTTTTATAGTGCAAAAATTTTTTGAATTAAAAATTTTTATACCAAAAAGCTGCTTTAGAAAGCAATAAAAAAGCTATCCCAAATGAAGCCTATGACATCAAGTCATTTGTCATTGTTTTTAAGAAGAGTCTTATTATACATGCAATTAGCATACATTTTAATATCTGGTTTTCAATAATTTACAACTAAAAATTTCTAATTAATACATAAAAAACATGTATTTAATGCAATTATTAAAAAAAAAAAAGTAAAAGTCGATTACAATCTTAAGTTATGCTTATAGACATTTAATTCTCCCATAAAAATAAAAAAATAATAACAATATTAATTTAAATAATCTTTAAAAAATTAAGAAAATTTAAAGTTAAAAAAACAATGAGGTTAATGGAAGAAATGTTGAATCGAATGAATAAGCACTTTTGGGAATATTAGATCCAGTGATAATTGTTAGCTATTGAAATTATTTTTTCCCATAAAAATATTAAAATGCATTCCTAATATTTATATTGTTTTCTTGCCATAATATACTATTCTTATTGAAAATATTTTTATTTATTATATAATTTCTTTATTCTCTTCTTTTTTTATATGTAATTTAATTTAATAACACCAGCTCTATTATCCATATGTATTTATAAAAGTAATAAGTAATAAGTATTTGCACATACCACATTCAAGCTATTGAGAATTCGAGATATTGAGAAATATGAATTGAGATTTTACTGTGAAT
This sequence comes from Dendrobium chrysotoxum, assembly GCA_019925795.1. NCBI lineage: Eukaryota > Viridiplantae > Streptophyta > Magnoliopsida > Asparagales > Orchidaceae > Dendrobium > Dendrobium chrysotoxum. Next base: position 85,247,417 of record CM034315.1, on the reverse strand, counting down.
TTCAATATTTCGATGAGAACTTAAAAAAAGTGCTAGTTTAGTGTGAAATTTTATTGTGTCGATCAATTGGGTTATACTGTTGTCTTAGACCTCAATACTATTGGTTGAACTCGCCGGAGGGTTGTAGGGGAGCAGTACTGCTCCTCCTATTTGGGGTTCGAGGGCAATACAGGAAATTTTGTATGTACAATCTTACAACGCTGCGGTACTATATACTTGAGTGCAACAGTGCTAGATATAATCATTGGCTAAATACAGAGAGTAGAGCATTGCGATTTTGTAGGCTATAGTGCCACGATGCCTTAGAGTAGACTCAGAATTAGAGAGTAGAATGCCACGATGGTATTGACCTCAGCTAGCGTCGTGACATTGTAAGTTGGCTTTGGCAGTTTCCTTTCTTGTTTTTCATATTTCACTTGAAGAGATGTGTCGTTTGGTATATTGAAAAGCATCTCTTTGTTTATTTTGAGTGTAGAATGAAAATATAAGTGAAGAGAGACATAAAGAAAGTGTGAGAAGAGTGACTTGTACATTTTCTCCTAAATTTCATAGTGAATTTTCGTTGTGTAGTGTAGCTCCGTGGTTTAATTTTACACGGTTTCAGGTTTTTTCATGTTAAATTCTAGTGTTCATTTTCATTGTTTTCTTTTCTTGTTTGTTTCGCTGCGTGCTTTTCTTTCCAACAAAATGCAGATACAAAGATGTTAGTTCTATAAATATTTAAATTTTGAATGTTCTGCATATAATTGTCTCTATAAAAATTTTTACTTAAATTTCTGTTTTCTCTAAAGTTAGTTTCTAGTGGAAGATAAGATTAGAGAGAGTCGCCTTAGATGGTTTGGTCACATAAAACGATGGCTTTCCGATGACCAGGTTAGAAAAGTAGAGGTATTAGATTTGACTTATATTAAGAAAGGTAGAGGTAGACCTAAAAAGACTTGGTTAGAAAATATTAGAAATAATCTTTCTTTATTAGATTTAAACGAGAATTTGACTTTTAACAGGACATAACGGAGAAAAAGGATTCATGTAGCCAACCCCACATAGTGGGACAAAGGCCTGGTGTTGTTGTTGTTGTTGTCTGAAGTAGTTTCTAGTCCGCTTAATCTTTTTTTTTTCCTAATATGAATATAAATTTATATCAAATATTAATTACTTGAAAATAGGATACATCATGACTAGTTAGGCATTTGTTCTTTAAAAATTAGGATAGTAAAATCAATGATCACTGCATACACCCAAAAATCTGATTAAATATATGCTTCGTTTGGGACAGCTTTATTACTATTTTCTAAAGTAGTTTTTTAGTGTAAAAATTTTTGTACTAAAAAGCTAATTTAGAAAGCAATAAGAAAGCTATCACAAACTAAACCTTAGTCAATGATACATGCAATATCTATACTAAAATTAATGATTTTTATAGTTCTAATCAGTTACAAATCATTAACTGATTACATAAATGACAGTACTGCATGTCCTATAAAACTTATTTGTGGATGATGCGTGCTGAAACCACCAAGAAAAATTCAAAGTAAATTTTCATAATACGAAATTTAGGTTTGTAAAACATATTTAAAAGTCAAAGATTTTCCATTTGTTTTCTCTAACATAACATAAACAAAAGACCTATAAGACATATAACCAATTATATGACTTTTTAACACTGAAAAAGTTTGACTTTCTATACCTCAATCCTCTTATGTAAGTTAATGAATAGATTAGTTTGTAAAGTAAGGATTAGGAGAGTTTAATTATATTAATTAAATTAATATTAAACTACCAATAGGATAAGAAAATTAAGTTAATTAACATTTTCGATATAGGTTATAATATATGATTCAAGCAAACAAATTAAAATAAACATAGAAAGATTTATTTTGCTTCCATGTGAATTTAAGGCTTTGTTTGGAAAAGCTTTCGGTCACTATTTTTTTATTATTTTCAAAAAAAAAAATGTACTAAAAAGTTATTGTAAAAAGCAGTGAGAAAACTATTCCAAATGAAATCTAAATCATTAATTTTCTTTTGACAACTTTTTAAATAAAATAGATAGGATAGATTTCTAATATTTAAATGTGCATGATCACTTAGATAAATTTAAGATTTATGTTGGGTTTAATTTTTTGATGAGGACTTCAAAAGTTTAAGATCTTTTTGTTATTGACTTTTGACATATTTAACTTTTATATATATATAAACTTTATCTTTCTCTTAATACCATTTTGCAAAGAAATTTGCGTCAAATTTAAGGATTTGCAAAGATATGGAAGAAATGCTTATTTCTATTTACATAATGTTAATCATATGTTTTGATGTGATTTTTAGATTACAATGTTATAGAAACAAATATCATGATTTAGATGTTATATATAAATATATTAAGATTTTATGATAGGTATGTAAATTTCTAAAAATATAAAGTTGAGTGAGTTTTTAAAAAATCATAACTTAATATATATTTATGTTTTAAATGTTTGAGTGTTTTAAAATTAGAATGTTTTATAAATAAACATAAGGATTTAGATGTTACATATAAGTACATTAAAATTTTATGATTTGTATGTAAATCCTTCAAAAGTATAAAGTTTAATGCCTTTCTAAATGCCTATAAACTTAATATTCATTTATATTTTAAGTGTTATGATTGTTTTAAATAATAACTATTATTATCAAACATCATCATTGCTGGTTGGACCAACACCAGTGATACTGCCACCGTAGGCCTTCACCGTCAACATTGCATCTTCCAACAAAGTTTGTTTTGGTCTGTTGATTATGAACTTTGGTTATCAACCAAGAGGTATTGGATTCCAGTCTTGTATATATAATGTGTGTATGAATTTGTCTTATTTGATCTAAATGTCCAAAAAAAATTACATTTCAAAACAAAAATTGAAGAGAGGGAAATAAAAACAGAAATCATGGAGATAATTAATAAAGGAAAAAAAAACAGTAGCATATACTTCCTTTTGTCAGTTTTTCAGTCACAACTCACGCCTGCATCATGCATGTACTTGTCCTATATAACTGTATAAAGCTTCTGTTTCGCAGGTTCTGTCCCCTCTTCCAATATTCCATAAACAAACAACCCATTCTTCTTCTTCACTCTACCATATAAAAACTTTTCTTTCAAGTAACAAACAAAAGGAAAAATTGACACAAAATAGAAAATACTAAGAACATAATAACATAAAAAATAATAATTATGAAGGTATCTAAATAGTCAGACCATGAAGAAATTAATTAAAACTGTGTATTTGGGAATAAAATATATGATGTTTTTGTTTCTATAAGATGCTTCTTCAAAGGTCTTGCCATTATTAGCCTCTCTTTGTTACTCCAAATGAGTACCCTCCATCCCATCCAAACATATTAAAGGGATCCATGGTCTTCTTGTCATTCTTCTCCTCATCAAGGCTCATTGAATCAGCATCTAGTACAGCCAAATCTGCAAAGAAATCATCAGGTTCGAGCTCTTTTAAGCTCTTATGGAATACCTGGTTAAAATCATGATGTAAGTGTTCAACCACAGTGCTGTTCTCCAAGTCCTTTCTTTCTCTTACAAATGAAAAACTTGAGCTTATTGGACTCTCTTTGGCTTCTTCTTCTTCTTCTCTAATTGTAATGCTTTCAGAAGGAAGCTTTTGATTAATAGAAGAACTCTTTGAAGATGATGCATTAGTATTGTTGTTTTTAGAAGACTGAGATCTTGTGGATCCAGCAAGAGCGTTTCTTTGAGTAGGCCATGGATGATTATGATCTGAGGTGTAAGTGATGACTAACATGTTTGGATCTGTTCGGCTACGCTCTACTTGTTTCCTTGCTGAGCATCCTTTGGAACTGCTACATCTGTAATAGCCTCTGAATTGTGTACATAGAAAGAGAAAAATAAAAGAAAATACAATGTTGAAATATACATAGTTAAAAAAACAAAAATGAAAGAAAAACAGTAAAATATAGATTAATTACTCAAACTTTGGCACCACATTAATACATAAATATCAATCCAGAACGTGTAGTACTAAGTGGTCTCTAATTTGTACAATCTTTCGATGCCAGTATAATTAACAAAGAACTTGACTAGCCTATCAAACGGCTTCATTTGGTTTTGATTCCTCATAAAAGCCAATTAATAATCAAGTTTGAAATCTCCAAGGAGATGAAAATGGTTGAGATAATATAAGGTCATATGTCTAAGTTTTCACTAGACATAAATGTGTACATATGAGATATGTTACTCCATTAATTGGTCAATCTAATCAGAAGATCATCTCAACATTTTCTCTATCTAGAAAATACGCAAGAAGGCTAGCTAACTTCTTCTTAAATTTAGCCCTTCCTTCTAAGTTCCTGCTTTTAATGCATATATCAGGTCTTCTACCATAGTGTAAGAGATCGAAGGTACAAAGAGAGAGAGATAGAGAGGGAGAAGCCCGAAAACTGCTCAGCTCAGTGTAGGAGGAAAGGAGAGCTCTACTTTGGTTCACAAAACATTTGTCTATTTTCTTCTCTCTTTGACTTCAGTGCCAGTACCTCCGAGCTCAATTGCTTCTACTCTCATAAAATAAAGGAATGGAGGAAGAAAAAAATAAAAAAAAAAGCATTAATATGTTTCCAACTGTTTGTACTGCAATACGATTATAATAAAAGGACCAAGTATTCAAGTTGATGAAGAAATTAAACTACCTTGGATAAGGAGAACCTTTGATTGGCTTCTGTCCATACTTCCTCCAAGCCCACAAATCAGAAGGAACTACCTCTCCACCTGGCTTATTGCTTGCCACGGCTGGTGCCGGTATGCAAACCACCTTTCTTGCCTGGTTCTTCCTGATCACACATAAGCCATAGCTTAAACCAAATGAAAAAAAAAAAATCTAATTAACCAAGATTTAAAGGTATTCCTTGGCAGTATTTTCATTTAAGAAAGTTCTTTAATTTAGTTTCTTCACAAGTTAGTGTTAAGAAGAATAGTTTAACTTAGGATAAAAGAGATCCATTCTCTTTGTTGCGTGTGTGCTCTATTGTCTAAACCTTTTTAGCTGAGATCTATTTTGTTGTTATACAAGAAGGAAAATTGAAATTCCTTTCTGTTTCAGACCTAAATCCACTGACTTCTAATAGATTCTCTTGTCAGTCAATTCAGGTAAAGAATAGTTCCTTTACATCTCAATATTCCCATTAAAGCACACTCTTTGATCTCATTTTGATATCCTTTTGCACCTAGATGTTAGAGTTCCATGGAACTCATACTCTAAATACCATCAAATATTCAAATATCATAATAAATCATATAACTAAAAATTGCTAAAGGTTGTAACTAATATCTAACTTGAACGTTTGGTGCTACTTAATTTTGAATTCATGAACAAACCTTCTCTTGACCGCCGGCGTTTGAGGCAAAGAGATCGCCACATCGCCGCCAACCTTCATCGTATCAGCGAGTCCTACAAGCGGCAGCGGCTGCCGGATCACTGTTATAGCCATGCTTGAGAGGTTGTTGCTGGGTACAGTCTTCTCCGATGAGCCGAAGAAGCCCGTTCCCGCCAATTCGTGCAACATCGGGTCTTTGATGTTGGCAAAGTTGTCTAAGAAACAGTTATTCTGCAATGGCAAAGCAGTCGCCGGATCAGGAGATGGCTGCCAGGTGTCAGTGATGGTGGTTGGGATGTCGGCAGCCAACGCTGAGCCGGCGAGGGCTCCGCTGCCTTGAAAGATGTCGGTGAGATCTCCCTGGCTCTTCTCCAACCGTTTCCAGAAGTAGTCACACATGATCTTGATCTTGCTCTAGGCGAAGTATTAAGGAATGATGAAAGCTGAGATCTTTCTTCTTCTTCTTCTTCTTCTTTGATCTTCTGTGTTAGCAGTAGAGGTTGTTGCACCATCAAACCATTGGATCCAAGCATCTAAGTTGTTCCCGTGACTTGTTTCTTTTGACATATCCAATCATGGAAAGGAAGATTGGAGGAGTAGGACATGAGTAATTGGGTTTTTTTTTTTCAGTAGGAAGATTGAATAAAGAACACAAGAACTGTTAACAGATCAAGGAAATAAAATAGCTTTAGGAGGAGAACGATGCAAGAGTTTATATATCCGATGCTGACTTTTACAAAGGCACTTCTCCCTACGCAACAAACTGAGGCTGATGACTAAATGGAATAGATGAAAAGCTTATTAAGCTCTATAATCATACAATGGTAAATGTAAATCTTGTATGATTACCATTTGGTTTTTTTTTTTTTGGGGAATAATAAAAAGAAAAAAATTTAAAATGTTCAAAACTATTATATATATAAATAGATAAATAAAAATTTAAATTTGATTGTGATGAATGTTTTAGTTTTTAGGGAGAGTTAAGCTTCGTTTGGGATGACTTTCTTACTACTTTGTTTTTTGAATCGCAATTATTTTTTTTTTGTTTTTTTCCTTTGCTTTTAGAAGTTTTTTTTACAAAGAAGTTACTTTTTATAGCAGTTTTCAAAAAAATTACTTCATCCACAGCAATTTTACAACTACTTTTACAAAAAGTTACCGTCAGCTCAAACAAATCTTTAAAGTGCCATAAGCAAGGAGAGACCTAGAAAAAGTTCAGATTTATCAATTCCAGAAATTTTTTTATCTTGGTAGAATAAATATTTTAATTATTTTACCTATACTTAATAAATGCATTTGTTCAAAATTTTTTTTAATTCTATTATATTTTATCTCTAAGATTATATATGCTAGAATTCTATTTTGTTCGCCCTCAAAAGAAAAAGCTAATTCAATCCTCACTGCTGCACAATTTATAAACTCTAGTCTTCATTTACATAGGCGAAGTTTTACGAAAGAATATTATTTATTAAAATATTTAATCAATTTAGTTTTTACATATTGATATGCACTATACATAAGTCAAATATATAAAAGCAATTTTTTTATAAGCTATAAAATAATTTCATAATTTATTTAAATTATTTAATTATTTTCCAGAAATATGTTACCCTTCTAGTTAATATTCTAGGAGTAGCTCTTGATCCATTATTTCGTTTTTCTCTTAAAGAAAGGGTGAAAAAGAATGTGGTGTTTTTAATTAAAATGACAAAAGAAACTTATTTGTTGATTAAGTTTTGTTTGGGACAGCTTTCTTACTACTGTTAAACCAACCTATCTATTAGCACTACCTATTATTATTATTCTACTCCACTACTTACTGTCATGTAACGAACTGCTCTGTCTTGATTACAGTTTTGTTTGCCATACGCATATCTGCTTATGCCCATTGCCACATTGTGTACTCTACAGTTATTTCTATATAAACTCATCCTTGTATTTAGTTGAGGGTGTGAAGATACAATACAGTAAATGAGCTTATCCTGCTATTATCCTCTTCTCTGTTTTCCTAGTTTTGTTGTGCGATTCAACCTTAACATGGTATCAGAGCAGGTTAACTCTTAAAAGTCCATGTCGTTTCCAATCCCCTCCATGGCAAAGTACCGAAGCTTCCTCTACCGCTGCTGTCTCCACATCACCCACCACGGCCCTCCTATCCCCCCTCAGCTCAAATTTTTAATGGCAAATGTCAAGTCTGTACTCAATGTACAACTAATAGCCACCAACTATCCCATATGGCGGTCTCAGGTCTTAAAACTGTTTGGTGCAAATGGCTACACAGAGTACCTTGATGGGTCTATCCGCCAACCCCAAAACATCTCACCACTGACTCATTTGCCCTAAACCCAGAATATCTGTCTTGGCATCTGATCGACCAAAACCTCACTGCGGCACTCTTCTCCTCCATCTCAGAATCTTTACTACCTTATGTGCTCAATCTCCACACATGTGCAGAGATATGGCATACCTCAGATCATCATTTACAGGCGTCAAACCGCTCACGTCTTCTTCAGCTCAAAAATGAGCTCCATCATCTCAAAATGCAGGACAAATCAATGCTTCAGTATCTCTCGGACATCAAGCAGCGTGTCAATGCCATAGCTTCAGCAGGTTCGTCTATTGATCCTGAGGATGTCATTTTCTATACGCTCAACGGTTTACCGCCGACGTACAATGCCTTTAAAACGGCCATTCACACTAGACCTCAAACCATTACTCTCGACGAACTCTATGCACTACTATGTAGTGAAGAGGTTAACATTTCATCCGAGCAAGTTAATCCGCAACCGCCGGATTCATCCTTCGCTCTTGCTGCATTTCGCAGTCGTCCTCGTATCTCTGTACGCGGTCGCTCCTCTTCCTCTCGTGGTGGTCGCTCCTCTTCACGCGGAGGTGGTCGTCGCCCCTTTGTATCCATCAATTGTCAAATCTGTGGCAAACAAGGCTACTCCGCTATGTCCTGCTGGCACAGGACTGATCTATCCTATCAACCACCACAGCGAGCTCTCTTGGCTCAGGACGACAAAGCTTCTTCGACTGACTGGTTCTTGGACTCTGGAGCGTCGTCCCACCTAACAACAGATTCAGCTCAGCTACAGACCATTCAACCTTACTCCAGCACTTCACACGTTCAAGTTGGAGATGGCTCTCAGCTACCCATTGCTAATTCTGGTAAAGGCATTTTGCCCACGCCCACCCGTAAGCTTCAGCTCCCACATATACTTCATGTCCCTCATATAACTCATAATCTCATCTCAGTCTCTAGGCTTCTCAAAGATAATGCTTGCTATCTCTTATTTGATAATTTTGGTTTCACTCTTAAGGACTCCAAGACGCATCAGATCCTTCTCTGGGGGCCCAGTCAGCATGGTCTGTACCCTATTAATCTACCTCCTGCTCGCGACCTAGCTCAAACAATCCATCCCCGCTTCTACAGCTCTCTTTACACATCAGTCTAGCTTCTCCCAATGGCACCGGAGGCTTGGTCATCCATCACTAGTCGTTCAACAAAAGCTCACTGTCACTCTCAACTCTGCTACTCCTTCCAAGTCCATGTTCCATTGTGATTCGTGTGTTCGTGCTAAATGTCGTCGTCTTCCGTTTAGTTTATCTACTTCCAAGTCTACAAAATGTTTAGAACTCTTGCATGCTGATGTATGGGGACCTTCCCCAATTCTATCCAATCAATATTATAAATATTATCTTCTCATTGTAGACGACTTCACTCGCTTTTGCTGGGTTTTTCCGTTAAAATTAAAATCTGATGCGTTTCTTACATTTCAATGTTTAAAACACTTTGTGGAAACCCACTTTCAAACACATATTAAATAGCTTCAAACTGATCGTGGTGGCAAATTTATTAATCAATCTTTTAAACAATATTTAACTACTTGCGGTATAGCTCATCGCTTAACTTGCCCATATACGCCTTAACAGAACGACATTGCCGAGAGAAAACATTGCCACCTTCTGGAAACAATGCCATCACTCATGTTTGAAGCGAATGTCCCTGCCCAATTTTGGGTTGATACTCTATTAACGGTAGCATACCTTATCAACAGACTACCCTCTTCAACTCCACCTTACCTATCTCCCTATCAATCTCTCTACAACCATCCACCAACCTACAATACTCTTCGCATTTTTGGTTGCTTATGCTATCCTTGGATTCCTCCTCCTCAGCGTCATAAGCTTCAACCTCGCTCCGTTGCCTGTGTTTTTCTTGGGTATGCCACCGAGTCCAAGGGCTACAAATGCTTTGACCCAATTTCTAAACTTACCTACATCTCCTGCCACATTACATTCATTGAGACTTCATTTCCATTTAAACAACCCCCTCCTCACACGGATATAGCAACTCCTACCTTGGTCCCAACGCCACCGCTCACGCTTGTACCAGCATCACATTCTATTTCCACTCCCATCTCTTCTCCTCTGCTCTCACATTCCCCTACCTGTTCCAGTTCTCATGAAATGTCCTCATCACCATCTCCTGTTTCCACTAGTTCTGTGGCCTCACCAATGCCCACTATAGCATCAACATCCAGCAAGTTTACTTCCTCCATCATACCACCATATATTCAATCTCCACCCCCAAACACCACATGCTTACTAGATTTCAAACAGGACATCTCAAGCCCAAAGTACTGATGGATCTATATCACCATGTCATTCCCTCAGCACCTACATCTTATACTGAAGCTAATAAGCATGTCGTGTGGCGTTCGGCTATGTCCACAGAATTCCAAGCTCTGCAAAGCCAAGGCACCTGGTCGCTGGTAGCACCATCTCCTGAATAAAATGTACTCGGCTGTAAATGGCTATACAAAACTAAAACCAATCCTGATGGCTCGGTGGCATGTTACAAAGCTCAGTTAGTAGCACGAGGATTCAAACAAGAGTTTGGCCTTGACTACAAAGACACATTTAGTCCAGTAGCAAAATTTCCTACCATATGACTGCTTCTAATTCTTGCGGCTCAGTTTAAATGGCATGTGCTACATCTTGCCATTTCTAACGCATTTTTGCATGGAAAGCTTGATGAAGTGGTGTTCATGAAGCAATCACCGGGTTTTATTGATCATCAACACCCTTCATATGTCTGCAAATTACATAAGTCCATCTATGGACTAAAGCAGTCACCACGCCAGTGGTTCTCCACTTTCTCTTCTCATATGTTAACATATGGATTCAAGATTTCTAAAGAAGATCGATCACTTCTGCTATTACATAAAGGCTCGACGTTGCTCTATTTAATAATATATGTGGATGATGTCCTTCTTACTGGCAACGACAGCAATGCAATGGAACACCTGCTTACAAACTTAAATGGGCTATTTCGTATGCGAAACCTGGGACCAGTCTCCCAATTCCTTGGCATACACATCCAATCTACTCCACATGGCTTTCAGCTAAATCAATCCAGATACATATCAGATCTATTAACCAAAGCTGGAATGCTCCAATGCAAATCAATCCTCAGCCCATTACCTTCCAAAATTCCACTGCCATTGCCTACAGATGTTTCATTTTCCTAACCTGCTCACTACCGCCAACTGGTTGGTTCGCTACAATATCTAACAATTACTAGGCTAGACATTGCATTTGCCGTCAATTATTTATGCCAACATATGCATAACCAATCCACTACACACTTTCAGCTACTAAAATGTGTACTTCGATACCTACACGGCACTATTACCTATACATTACCCATGCGACAATCTGGCTTACAGCTCTCAATGTACACAGATTCAGATTGGGCAGCAAATTCTCTGGATCGCAGGTCAATTACAGGTTTTTGCACCTTTCTTGGTGATAACTTGCTCTCTTGGAAGGTCAAGAAGCAACCCACTATGGCCCGCTCATCAACTAAAGCAGAATACTGGGATTTGGCAGCTGTTGCAAGTGAGCTTATGTGGCTCAGACGCCTTCTTGTTGAATTTCAGATTTCCTTGAACACTCTCACTTCAGTTTACTGCGATAACACCTCAGCAATAGCCTTGGCCAATAATCCCGTGTTTCATGCAAGGACCAAACACATTGAAGTGGATTACCATTTTATTCGGGACTGCATCTCGGCTAAGAACCTTATTGTACATCATATTGCTTCCCAAGACCAACCGGCGGACATCTTCACCAAATCCTTATCTGCCACACGCTTCACTGAGTTACGAAACAAGCTGACAATTCAACCTGAATTGTCATCTTGAGGGGGGTTGTTAAACCAACCTACCTATTAGCACTACCTATTATTATTATTCTACTCCACTACTTACTGTCATGTAACGAACTGCTCTGTCTTGGTTACAGTTTTGTCTGCCATACGCATACCAGCTTATGCCCCTTGCCACATAGTATACTCTACAGTTATTTCTATATAAACTCATCCTTGTATTTAGTTGAGGGTGTGAAGATACAATACAATAAATGAGCTTATCCTGCTATTATCCTCTTCTCTATTTTTCTGGTTTTGTTGTGCGATTCAACCTTAACAACTATTTTCAAAAGCAACTTTTTAGTATAAAAATTTTTACTTCAAGAAAATTTTGTACTAAAAAATTATTTTAAAAAGTAATAAAAAAAATCATCCCAAATGAAGCCTAAGCCATAGTATCAATAATAGGATCCTTATAAGAAGTTAGTCCAAATAGATTTTTAAATCATTGCATTTATTTTGGAGATAAGTATAAATCTTGATGGATTAATGATATATTAAAATTATATTAAGGAAAATTCGATGATTTTAAAACTCAAAAAAATTAAGCATATTGTATTTTAAAACAATTGAATTTGCTTTTAGATGAATGCACTATAATTTTTGATTGATTGCACTTAGGTTTCATTTGGCGCAGCTTTCTTACTGCTTTCTAAAACAACTTTTCTGTACTTTTTTTTTTTTGAAATCAACAAAAAAATTATGGCCAAAAGCTATCCCAAAGGAAGCCTCTTAAATCCCAAATATCCTCTTTTTTTTTCATATAGCAATTAAGGGTTTTATGTGGAGGAAATTATTTCTAGTCGGTGGCGTTTGGAGGACTCTCAAAAGTCATTTACTTCAAAAACTGGGAAATGAAAGTTGAGAGGCGACAAGTCGCACTCTTTTTTTCTTGAACATGTATTAATGAAGCTTTTGTTAATTTGATTGTTAAGCTTAATTAAGCGTTTTAGTTAAGCTAATCTTACTGAAAGCAAGATTATTATAACGTGTTTTACTAAAAAATAATAGACATCCTTACATATTACTATAGTTCTGCACTATTATCGATGCAACATGACATAAGATTGAGTAAATCAAGAGCTTCCTAGAATTTACATGGAGGGAAGCTTCTTGCAATTTGGTATGCCCATTTTTAATGGAGATATGTTCAAATGAGTATGAACCTAATCTAATCGGCCCGAATTGTAAGCTCGGTGTTGAATTAGCCTCCTTGTTGAGTCCAATCAATTGTGAATGACTAGTAGGAGTCACGTTGACTTGATCTGTGTTAGTCTGACTCAAGTAGTGCTAGTTATATAGTTCGGGCACATATCAATAAGATTGCTGATACAGATCAAGTAGAAATTATGGTCATCTCACTTTTGTAAATTATCGAGTAGATTGAACAATCAATTAGACAAGGAGGTGGTCAAATTGATTGGGATAAACTATAGTTGACTTGGGCAGTTTAGTAGCTTGGGAATTTAATAGGTCAAATCGATAGAGTACCTAAGTTGAATGAATTTAGGTATGTTAATAAATTAAGTCTTAAAACTTAGAGGATCCTTTCGGCTACAAAAAAAAATCTTTAGTAATCGCTACTTGTGCATATTGATTACATGTAGGGTGTCAGTCACATTAATCATTCTAGGGCAACATTTTAAGATCAGGCATCATCATAATACAGGTCATCATTGTAATTAAATACAAAATAGTTGTTATATTCACCATAATATTTATTGAAGTTGAGTTCATACAAAATTATAGAGAAATTGATATGTTTGATCTTAATTCTTATTGATTTACTTAAAAAAAAAGTTCCTAAGGCTTCGTTTGAGATAACTTTCGTACTGCTTTATAAATCAGCTTTTTAGTATAATTAATAAAAAAAAAAGAAAATTTTGTACTAAAAAACTGTTTTAAAAATAGTAAGAAAGTTGTCCCAAATAAAGCCTAAGACCAAGACACGAAGAATGTTGCTCTTAATTCTTATTGAGTTTTAGAAGCTTAAACTCCTCATAATAGAGTAACTCTAATTTCCCACAACTAAATAAAATTTCCCAATAACAATACCTCATTCAAACAATTTGTACTAAAATGAATAACAATGAAATTTGTTAGTTGAGGAAACTTCATGGAATTATATAACTTACACTGAATTAATATTGAAGATGAATGCAATAAAATAATAAGGGAAATCTTAAAAAGAATAGAACAAACACATCTTAATGCTTTCTTAATAATATCTCCATTAGCAAGTAAAGCTATACAACTCACACCATTTAATGACCACAATACTCACTCTCCCACGTTCATGCATAAAAGATGAAAAGAATTTTTAAACTCCAATTAAGATATGGCAAAGCTAACAATAAGACAAACTATAACTTATATTATCTCATCTAATCAGCTGAGGTTGAGCTCGAACTCGCAGCGCACTAGTTAAAAATAAATTTGAAAGCTTTATTAGGTCAAGTTCCACCACTAGGCGTGCCATTAAAGACCTGATCCGATAATCCGACTCGAAAGATTTGGTTTTTGGTTGACCTATTTATTAATATTCGAGTCGAGTTTGGGTTGGAAATCTTAATCGCATTAAGATTTCAAGTAGGGTTTGGGTTGACTCAAAAATTGAAAAAAAAGATCTGATCATCATTCGACTTCGTGTTAAACAGATGGGGCTCGGACTAAACATGTCATATTTGGGTTGAACGTGTCATGTTAGTCTTAAAAAAATGTAGGATCAGTATGATAAGCGGGTCAAATGAGTTGGGTGTAGATCACGGCAGATTCGTGTCAAATATTTTGACCTATATGATAAACTAGTCGGTTCATGTCAAGCTTATTCAGGCCAAATCAATTCCGTATCAATCCTGGATCTAACCCGACAATCCGAATTAAAACCCTAAATTCAAGAGCTCACCCTCCCAAAAAAAATATAACAATCAGCAGAGGTTGTCCATCCCAATGGTTCTAGAGGAATTTCCCCACGTGACAAACCACTTTTCCTCAAGTTTTCTATTCAAAATTATTGCAGGCAAGGTCGAGGAATAATAATAAATATATCTTCTCATCACGTTATGTCACTGTAATGGTGTTAGGTGCTATTAAATCGCATATTAATTTGATATGATTAGTTCCATAGTATTTATTTCCCCTATTTTAGAAAATAAATTATTCAAATTATCTATAAACTAATTCATAAGATATGGATCTTGCACTAAAATCAATAGTACTGACAAACTATAACTGAATTGTTTTGTATGGACTTGCTTTCAATATAAAATGATGGCTAAGCACATTTTAAATTATTTTAAACATAAATAAAATTTAAGTTTTCTTGGGATCATAAAAGAAATCTCAATAAAATTTTATCGTGAACATTATAACCCGACGCAAATAAGGAGGGTGAAATTTATATGTTATTTCACTTAGGCTTCGTTTGTGATGGCTTTCTTACTGCTTCTTAAAGAATTTTTGTCTTAAAAAGCTACTTCAAGAAGCAGTAAGAAAGTCCTTCCAAACGAAGCCTTAATTTGATTGAATACGAATTTGAATAAGTTTAGAGCGATATGATGCTCTCAAACATGATTCAAAGCTTCGCTCTAAGTCCAAAAATGCATGACTCAGTCAAATCAAGGTCTTAATGAGCCTAAATGAGCTAGTTTAGCAAAAACAATTTGATTCAAATAGATTTAGTTGGGCTTAATGTTAGTGCTATGTCATATATTTTTAAATGTTTTAGATATAATCGGTACAAAATTGATGAAATTTTGCTCATTATTATAAGTTTTATTGAAGAGGAAGTCAACCTTCTTATAATTATTTTTATCTAATCAGCCCACTATAGTTTTGATGCACTGCCACCAATATTTTCTTATGATGTCATCATCACAATACGTTATACTGAGATATACTATTCAAAATTTTAGTGACGGTTGACATTATCCTCTCCCAAGTCTAATCATATCTTTAAGAAGCCCAAGACAAGAGTATTTGTACAATAGAAACCAATTTTACTGTGCAATAATTTGCCACAATATTTTGTGAATCTTCTCATATTTTTCAATTTATATCTATACTTATGAACAATAATTTGCACTTGCATGTGGAGATATCAATCCCCTCTATCTGATCATGATTGACCAACTAATCTTCTTTTTTGCGTCAACTATTACTACTATTGAGTCCATATTTCAATCCAATATGCAAGTAAGGAGAATGCCTATAATTCTTAAAGCTCTTGGTTTGCATCTTATTATATTAGAATTGATATTCAAGCTAATATGTACAAAGTTCAGTATTAAAGCTTCATCTTTGCAATAGAAAGAATTAGTAACTATCTTTAGCTACCTCAACTTCCTCTATATTGAAAATGGATGTCATGTGGGAGGTCCTCAAAAAGAGAACCCATATAACCCTAAAGAAGTTTGCAGCCCTGGACCTCAAAGTGTAAATATAGCTTACGGCAAATTCATGTTAACATTCTAAGCATTATTACAGTTAGATTATATGGTTGCACCGTTATTACCGGACATGCCATAGTGCAAAACATAAATCGCCTTATAAGATATAACTACTCTTTATCCATCACGTTGTGGTCCACCTCTCTCATCACTAACATCAATCTAATAACACCATTGAAGTCCATCAAACTTTTCATCGTTAATAGGCAACCATCAAGATAATATGTTAATAATGCAAGATCTATGAAATCCTATTGAGAATTTATCAAACTTATATTTAGAAGTAAATCAAATGATTTCACTTAAAGGGTTTTTAATTTTTTTTATAGAATAAAGAATCACTAAAATAAAATATAATTGGATTACAAAAAATCTCTTTCCTTGTATTCTAAAAACTCAATAGAAGTTAGATATAGAAATATTTAATTAATATGAGGAAACGCTATATAGAAAGAAGTATATAAATATCTATATACATATGCATTAGTTCAGGCTCTTCTTATTCATATTCCAACAACTAGGGCTTCGTTTGGAACAATTTTAGACCACTGTTCTTTCTCTAATTTTAAGAGATTTTCTTACTAAAAAGCAGCTTTATAAAGCAGTAAATAAACCGTCTCAAACGAAGCCTAAGTCACATCCATAAGGATCAGTGCATTGGCAACAAGGTGTTGGTGGATGCTTCATCTAATGAAACTAATGTTGCTTCTCGTGTGCTCACAGCTAATCCTACTCTATATTTTGTTCCTATGCAACCAGATGGAGAACCTTTTATTGAAATCCCGATCTCCCTTATCTCCAATGATGAATTAAAAATTCATTTGAAGGATAACTTGAAGAGTAGCTGTTTGGATCAAATCGATTGGTTGGAGGAGTCTACTTCCTCGTTTGGGGAAGGTTGTGGTGAACCTGGGGCTGAGTCAAATGATATGGTTGCTTTGAGGAGTGGCCAGCTTGTTGCTAAAGTTTCCTCACGTGGGAGGGGTAAACGTGGTAGGCAATATTAGTTGTCTTTTCTCTCTGATGCGGTGAATTTTTGTTTGGGATGGTTGCCTTTGTCTGAGGTATTGATCGGATTTGATGTCTTTGGCTTCCTGGTGGTGGTGTTGTTTTGGATGGTGCTTGTTTGGACCGATGCTTGGACAATGATGAGGCGGCAATTGGTTTCCCCCTATTGGTTGTGGCTCATTGGCAACCTTGGTGGTGCTTTGAATGGTCGGCTTTGCCTTGTGGATTGATGTACTATTCCTTTTGTGTTCCCCTCTGTTTATTTAGTGTCCTTCTGTTGTTTGTGGGTAGGCACGTTGTCTCTACCTCCTATGGATGACCTTTGCCTGGTTGATTGGGGGTTGTTGTTTGTAGCCGCTCCTGAGTCCGTTTTGCTAGTTTGCCCTTTTCTGTGGTTTTTGCCCTTTTTCTATCTTGTGTTACCTTTGTACTTTCCTTTTTATTGAATAAAGTTTTTTTTTTTATAAAAAAAATAGTGTTTTGATTTAATGGCCTACCTTCACTTTAAGGTGGGGATGAAATACAATAAGATTAGCTCTCACCTGAACGATTAATTATATATGTATATATTATTCACATTTTAAGAAATATGATAGACTTTTTATTCAAAAGTTTAATATAAAATTTCCTTTGAATTAAATGATTAATATACTCTAATTTTATAACATTTAATGACAGACGGTGAAGCTGTCCAATCAATGAGGCTTCACTTTTAGCCCTTATAATAACTAATCTGTGTATTAAAAGTTAATTAATATCGGTGTTCGTTAACTTCCCAAGGCTTTATAAAGGCAAACAAAATGTACAGCCGTAACTTAATTAAATGTAAGATGACTTTTAAGTCATGATTAGAGCTTAATTACCTCCGCTAACCACGTCGATTAACACGCGAATCGCTTGGGCTACGTAATGAAGATCATTAATTATGTCATCATGCTGAGTCACGGCCCTGTGAATATACCTCGTTAAATTAAATATTAATTAAATAATAATCATTCTATAATAATTATCTGATAATTAATTGTTTTCTCATAAAAAATTTTAAATGTATGTTTAATATCTAAATTTTATATTTATTTGTACAAATGAATATTAAGATTTTCATTTTTATATATAAATATATAAAAATTTAGTAATATGTATGTGAATTCTTTAAAAATAATTTTATTGTGAGGTTTTGTAATTATTATCGTAGGAAAATATTATCTTATATCTATTATATAAATTTTTAATAAATGTCATAAATAATTATTAGTCTATGTTATATATATATATATATATATATATATTTTTTTTTTCAGTTGGAAAGAAATTAATAATAATATTTTGTGTTAAGAGACTTTATTTTATTTTATTTTATTTTTTGAAATAAATGATGTTTTAAGCACGCGCTTAATTTAGTTCAATTAAAGTTTTTGCTCCTAAATCCTTATTAATATGTCAAAATTATTGACCATCAGATTTCGGGCCTAGCAAGTTACGTAACTTTGACCAGTGGGATTACTTCAAGAGTGAAAGGAAGTAGGTGGAAACACTTAGAAAAAATTTGATTTTAGCACTGATTTTAGAGATTTTTAATGGTGATTTTAATCATCAGAAAAATAGCCTGCAGTGATTGTAATCAATTGTAAAAATTCTTTGACAATTTTACTAAGAAATTATTTCGGGATGCTAAGAATTTAAGCAATTTTAACGTCCGATAGTATTTAGTAGTGATTTTAACCTCTTCTATATGACACGATTAACTAACGGTGTGTTTTTTACAGCTTTTTCGTTGCTTTTCATACAACAACCATAATTTATTTTGTTCATTTTTTCTTGTTGCTTTCTCACTGCATGTAATAAGTGGACCGTCCGGCCTAGTTGAACTGAAGTCCTGCGTGAACGAACCAGCTGAGGCTTCTCCGCCTCTCGCATGCGACAAACTGAGTGAGTTGCAGCTCTGTGTGCTTCCTCCCTTGATTGGATCCTCCTCAATCATGCAAATTTTGCGATTCTTTCCCTATTCAATAGATTCTCCTGCCTTGACTGCCTTCCTCGCCATTTAATAAGGAGGCAAAGAGTAGCCTAGAGCATCAAATTCTCCTTCTCCTTCTTGCGGCAACCGCCAAACCTCTTTCCTACATTTCCTTTTTGTTTCTCTCTCGCGAACAGCACCCGTTGTTAGCAAAGAATATCTCTCCATCTTCTATCTCTTTCAAGGAGGTGGAGTCTTTCTTCTTTCTCATGGATCAAGGTTGGGTCTTCCTCCTCAATCTTTTCCCATTGTCCGAGATCATTCATCATAAAGAAGTTATTATTATTATTGGTGATTGTTTTATATATAAATTTAATTGGTGGCATTAGATCTTAATTGAATGTACTTTCATGATTTCATATATTTTTGAGCGGCTCTTATTCCTGATTGTAGGCTCTCATTCTATATTAAAATTTAATTCATAAATTATAGAATTTAGATCGTTTTGGATGCTTTCAACTTAATCATTTTGGGTTGAATCATTTAGGTTTGATTAATGATATTCAATTTAAGCTTGGTTTGTATAAGCTTAATGTTTCAAGCATGTGTTCCATTTAATGTTATCTTAAATATTAAATTAGGATTTCTCATTTGTAGGACTTTCAAGTTTTTGTTCTCGAGACTTTGTTTGTTGAGCATCTAGTGGTTTAAATTTGGTGTCTTTTGCGTAGAGGTAAGTAGCTATTATTTATTTTGGTGAAAACATACTCTTCTTTGTTATAGGACATAAATCGGTGTTATTTGTAGTAGCTAGTTTTACAGTTAATCATATTATTATAAATTCTTTTATTTTATGCATATGCTCATAATGAATTGGCCAGTTTCATAAATTGAAGATTCTTGATTTATTGCTGCATAACCTCCTGTATATCAATTTTTATATTTTCATGCACATGCACTAATTAAATGAATAAATACTATATTGTCAATTCATATCTTATTATGCAAGAATATTCATCATATTGAAACCATAAAATTCTTTGAAAGGTGCTTATGGAAATATTTGAAAATTATATGCTTGGTGTATTGATGTGTATGTCGGTAAAACCCTAGCTAGCCAGGGCCGACGGGCCCCAAGTGTGACTACTCTATAGGAAATCACTGGATTTCCTTGAATTGGTGTTTACCTTCTCGGTGATGGGTATTTGAAAAACCGCTTATAGTTATATGCATATAAATGTTTAAATATTTAATTGAACATGATTTGAAAATAATAAATGATTGATAAGTCATTTGGGGTATAATGATAGCCAATGTGATTGCATTATAATG
Source organism: Dendrobium chrysotoxum (assembly GCA_019925795.1). Lineage (NCBI taxonomy): Eukaryota > Viridiplantae > Streptophyta > Magnoliopsida > Asparagales > Orchidaceae > Dendrobium > Dendrobium chrysotoxum. The sequence goes on along the minus strand of CM034315.1, from coordinate 85,227,085 downwards.
ATATTACGTGTGCATGAGTTTATTATATGCATTGATTTCATTATCATATTAAAATCTATCATAAGAAATATAACATACTCATTGCTATTTTGATATAGTGGTTATAGGTTGTTACTTTCACCCTTTGATTGTTCATATCATATGCCTTAATTCTTTGGCGTTTATGCTTTGATAGATAGAAGTTATTTACTTAGTTTGATTTATCAAACTAACTCATTATCTCTTTTTACAGCAAGTCCTACAGGCGTATTTATCGGACCGTCACTTCAGAAGTAGAATTATCAGTACTAATTTATTTTTTGTATTTAATTTTTATAATAGTTTATTATGCTTTTGATTATGAGGGTTTGATAGTTTCTTTCATGTTATTCATCCCAATACATTCCTTTGCTTGTATCAATATTATTGTTATTTTGATGCATTATTTAATTGCATTTTATTAATGAATAGACTTTTTAATTCACCTCATCTATTTTTTCTGGTGTATACATATTGTCACAATCAGATCCGATAACACACAGGTCATACCGCCTGACCCCAAGATCTGGTTGGAGAAATACTGAAACAAAAACTTTCAATTTATATACTACACAAAGCCACTATTGAATGCAATATAAAGCGGAATACTACTGAATTTCAACATGATTTTTTATATATCATCCAAAATATATATAATCTGAAATCTATCTATAACAGTGCTTGGACATAGAGAGCACAACAAAAATAAAAGTAAAGCCTGCCAAAATCAAAACTAATCAAAACATATCTAAAACACAGATCGAAGCGTGCTAGCCTACTATCCAAACTACTCAGCTTGCTCCTTACCCTTTCTCGAGCCTGAAAACCAAAACAAAAACAGGAATGAGCTAACATGACTCAGTAGGCTATCCTAGCCTAAAATAATAATCAACAATCAAAACCAAATAAATTAAGATCACTGTGATGAATCATATACTAAAATTAAATATAATTAAATAAATATTGAAATGAACTGAATTATAAGCAGGCACTTCATAACAGAATCCCACCTCGGGCTAGGGTTCCCAGCATAACGACACTTAGGTAACAGAATCTCACCAGCATAACAGAATTCAACCTTGGTCGCCCACTGGCGTCGGTGTCACATCACAACACTTTACAACATATTTTTAATGCATTTCATTAATTAAAACATAATTAAATTGAATTCAAAAATTGCTAAAATGTCCCAACAGTAGAAAGCAGAAATACTACTAGGTAAAAATTCATAATTTCCAAATATAACTAAAATACTATAAATTGTGTAAAATATCATTATGAAGCTTTAATTGAACTGAAGCATTATTTTTAGATGTCAAAATAAATTTCTAAGTAGAAAAAAATTACTGCTTTTTCAAAATCACCTGGCGAAAAATTTTCAGAATATACTCAAAATATTTGTAATCACAATCTATATAATATATAAAAAGTTACGTGGTGAAAGTTTTACCAAAACAAAGTTATCGTCATTTTTCGATAACGAAAATACAAATTTAATCGAAAAAATATCAAAAACATAAAATTATTGATATCTGAAATAGTCAAAATGTAACCTACCTCGAGACGAGCAAATTTATTAACTAGACCGACGGATGAAAATCACTCTACGACTGCCAAAACCTGACTTCTCTTTTCTCTCTCATCTCTTTTCTTCCCTTTTCCCCCAAAATGTTCTCTGTAAGGTATGAAATGAAGAAAATAGAAATTTAAATAACTTTTAAACTAAAGTGCCTTTAGATATTTATAAAATAATAATATAATAATAATATTTTAATAAAATTTAAGTATAAAATTTATAGAAATTCTTTTAGGGATCTAAAAATTATAGAAAAATAGTTATAAATTAACTTATTTTATTTATAAAATTATGGTGAAATTAGTTTGCAAAACGGACACCTGATGGTCCCAACTCCCAAAACCCTCATTTGTACCGTTAGGTGCCAATTTTTTAAAAAATTTCACTAGTGCTAAAAAAATTATGAAAAGTTTAGAGAAACTAAAATACAATAAAAGAAATGTTATGAAGAAGATGATTTATGATTTGGGCTTATAACGACTCCTGAATGAATTATTGACTATTGCAGGTCAAAATACAGTTTTCAAAAATTTGAGTTATAACACATATCCATTTGTATTACTTGTATATACATGTTTCACTTTGTCAATACAAAATAGGTCTTTCTATCCCTTCATCACGTCCAGTGTTGCCGAGTTGTACCGCCTTTTGGACCTAGCGTGTGATACTGCATTTCAAAAATTTTTGTGGGGGAAAGTTTATTTTTTGCAATCAGAGTAACTAAGTTACTTTCAACCAACTTTATAAAATACTGCAACCATCTCAAACATATTCTAAACTATTAATTTCTAGTAAATTAGTTTTAAAAAACAACATTGTAATAGCTGAAGCAAGAAACTACATTCTTAATAGCCACATAAAGCTTAAGTGCATAGGCCTGAGCAAGTTATTTAACAGATGAAGCAAGGTTAGAAAAAGAAAGAAGTGTCTAAGAATGCTTCAGCAAACTAAAATATCAAAGTACTGTGATGGATGGATATGAAGAGTTATGATGAATATTAGCTGGAAAAAATAACAAGAAATACATTTGTTGAAAAACAAGAAGATAAAAATCATTTACAAGCTCATATAAAAGCAAAATGTTGTTTGACTTCTGGCCTTCTTCATGAATATATCTTTATCTTCTTTCAGTAGTCTGACTTATTGTAATTTAGGCTTCATTTGAGATGGCTTTTTTACTGCTTCGTAAAGTTGTTGCAGAGAAAGTAACTTTTAAAGCTATTGCAGAAAGCAGTTTTCTAGCAAAAAAAATGTATGAAAGTAACAAAAAAAATAATGATCAAATAATAATTATAGTTACGGCCTGAAAAACAACGTAGTGGAAAAGCCTTTGTGTCTTGCCATTTCTAGCGACCTATGGATAGAGAAAAAATCTACATAGAGAAATAAAGATGGTGGGATATGAATGCTTGTCTAGAAGCTTGATTGAGATAAGGGATAGAAAGGGCAAAAAAAAAAAGATTATTAGATTATGAATAATCTTACTGATCATATACTGGAGAAGAAAATAATAATGAAAGAATACTCTCATGCTTTTGATTCAACTATCATATTATTGCTATGTGTGTGATCTCAAACTCTTTGTAGTTGCTATGATTACAAAATATTAATCTAAGTTAAAATTCTCTTGCATATAAAGCCAGTGCATGAAAGTTTACATGCAAAGAAAAGCATCTACATATGCTTATATACAAAGTCTTCGTTTGGGACAGTTTTCTTATTGCTTCTTAAAACAACTTTTTAGTACAAAAATTTTTATACTAAGAAAGCTGTCCCAAACAAAGCCAAAGTTTAGGAAAAGGGATTCATCATTTTTTAGGGAGTTTTTTAAAAAGTTTATGACATTTAAAATCAATGTTGATGTATGATTATGGCTAACTAAATGATGGATTTCATACACATCTAAGTACTTTTATTCATATATTTTACTAATAAAATCATTGAATTACTTCAAGAAAATCATGAAAAAAATGTTGTAAATCCTTTGATTTTTAAAAGCTAATACTATAAAAATCACCAACTTCTATTTTGTCAATCAGAGGCATCAATCACAAGAAAAAAAAAATCCATATTTGATATGATCATCATTTCTCCTATTCTCGTTATTCAATTTGATAAATTTGAGCTCTTTGATATCTCATTTCTAAGTACTTGTAACGATCTTTACAGCAGTTTTAATCGATACGATATGTATGAAAGTATTTTTATAATAATTAAAATCACCGCTAAAGCCCTCCAAAACCGACGCTAAAGCCCTTTTTTAAAATGTCTTGCATCTCTATTCATGTTGTTTCAAAGAGTAAAGTCATTCATCCAACTGAGCATCCTCATCAAATAATACATTATTGAATAAAAAGTGCAGAGGACTAAAGCTGGGCCAGCAAAGTCATAAAATTCACCATTGGAGATGAGCTACTCCAAGTCTCCAACTAAGGTGGTTCTAATTCATTGGCTAGTTAAGGAGAAGGCAAATATTAGGCTCTGAGGAAGAGCTACAGCCTTCTTGTACAATTATTATTTGACCATTATAGAAAGGACAAAAGCTCCTTCCTTTTTGAGGACCACATTTTAAAGAAGAGTAAAGTGTTAGTTTTAAATTATAATGTTATTCTTTCATATCTCATATAATAATAGTAATAATGTGTTTGTTGAAAAAAAAAAAAGATTATTATGTTTGGTATTAATATGGGTTGGTTGGTCAACAAAATTACTTGTGAAGTACATTCGACCGCATCTATATCTCATAATTGATTTGTGAACAAAATGTATTGTGAAGTAATTTTGTAGAATTTGGATCAAAAACAAAGAAAGCACTTAGAATATAAATCACTTTATTTTAATTTTTTTTATAAATATTATTAGATAATATCACACAATAGAACTGGCTTATGATATAATGGAAATGAATTTAACTTAATTGAAAAATATTTTATGTAGATCTATCATCACTATTGTGAAATCCTTTAAAATTTCAAGATTTTTTTGTTGATCTAGAGAAGTCTAAATCACAAACCGTCTTCGCCAGAATATTTATAATGTCGTGTTTTAGCTTCCCTAATTTTTTTATAATTTTTGGACACTGTCGAAATTTCTTAATAAATCGGCACCTATTGGTACAAGTGGGATTTTTGAGGCCGTCAGGTGTCTGTTTTGCAAACCGACTTCACCAGAGTGTTTTAAATATGATTAGCTAATTTATGTATAATTTTTGAATTTTTAGATTTAAAGATATAAAAGAATTTGAATTAAAAAATATTTTAATATTAAATAATTATAATAATTAATATTTTAAATAAAATATCTCATCCCACTATTTCATTTTATGATAAATAGTTGCATTTATTCGGTTTTCCCAAACAGAGAATGGCTTAAGGAGAAATAAGGAAAAAGAGAAGGAGAGAGAAAGAGAAATTTGGTTTTTGGGCGACTTTGGGTCGTATTCGTCCGTCAGCCCAGTTGGGAAAGTTGTTCGTCTCGAGGTAAGGCACATAATGCCCATCTCAATTTTAAAAAATGTGTAAGTTTTAATAAATATTTCGACTAAAATTTTGTATCCGTTAGCAAAAAATGGGGATAACTTTGCACCAATAAAACTTTCACCGCTTAACTTTTTGTATGTTGTAGAGATTACGATTATGGACATTTTGAATATTTTCTGAAAATTTTTCACTAGGGATTTTGAAATTTGTGGGGTTTTTAGTAAATAGAAAATTATCGGAATGTTGAAAATAGTGATGTAGTACAATAAAAGTCTTAAAATATTGTTTTACACAATCTCTGATAATTTGATAATTTTTTTGAAAATTTGCTTTTTTGCCTAGTTGGATTTTATGTTGTCTACCGTTATACAACTCTATGAAATTTTGATACATGCTCAATTACTCTTTAATTGTTATAATGTGATTATATATATGCACATGTGAGTAAATGATATCTGCTGGGAGCTATAAGGGGCCAGAATTCTTTGAGATTCTGTCTGTGTCAGGGAATGGTTAGGAGTTATAAGGGGCAAGAATCTTTTGAGATTCTGTCTAAGACAGGGATATCTGATATATTCTGATGCTAAAAGCACAAATAAAAAGGGGAGTCATAAGGGGCCAGAATCCTTTGAGATTTTGTCTAGGTCCAAGAAATGTGATCTGAACTACTCTATGATATAAATTTCAATTTATTCATTTAATCTGTACTGTTATTTGAATCATAGAATAATTTTTATGCATTTATTACATTTCCCAATTTTGTGACTCCCATTTCAGTGATTTATTTTAATTGTAATTAACTATTTTTAAAATTTGATAAAAGAATATTTAAAAATTTAGATTGGTTTGTGTGGCTTGCTGAGCTATTATAGCTCACTGTGATTTTACTTCTGGTTTTCAGGATCTGGGAAGGGAAAAGAGGTTGTGGACTAGCAGTTCAGGATTAGATCTGAGGTTATAGGTATTTTGCACTTTTGACTTTTGTACAATCATGGTTAGTTAAATTTTCAGTTCTATCGCTTTTGCCTGTAGCCATGTATTGTAGTGTAGATATTAATTTTGATGAATGAAAGAAACTTTATGGATGAGTTTTTCAGTATTTGGATAGTTTAGTAGCTCTATAGTTCATCATTTATTTCAATGAATATTGACAGAAAATATGAAATAATTTTAAAACTAGATCTCAGGGTTTGCCTGTCACAGCTCAACACGATAGGACTTATCCTGGTTGGGTTGGGTTGTGACAACTATCATGTGTAGTTTTGTGTGAAATTTGATTGTGTTGATCAGTCGAGCTGTACTATTGCCTCAAACCTCAATTCCTGTTGAACTCGCTGGGGAGTTGTAGGGGGTTCTTAAAAAAAAAAAATTTCGGTATAACCATACAGCGTTGCAGCGTTGTGTACTCTAGCGCCCTCTGCACTACATAGTGTGCTTGGAAAAAGACAAAGAGCGAAGCGTTATGACGCTCCAAACTATTGGGTTGTAGCTTTGTCATGGGGCGCTGCGGCACTCCAAAATCCGTGAGTTGTAGTGTTGTCAAGCAAACTGGAGACAAAGAGTTTAGCGTCGTGATGCTGCTAGACAGGCTGACAGTTTTCTTTCTCATTTTTCATTAAGGGTTGTGTCCTTTGGTGGTTTTGTAAGTTTCTCTGTTTGTTCTAATATGTGAATGGCACAAGTGTGAAGAGACGAACGAAGAGAGTGAGAGAGATGTGAGATTTGTACTATTTCTCCTAAATTTTTATAGTGAATTTTTTATGTGATATGGTTCTGTGATTTTTTCCCAATTTCGAATTTTTACACGTTAAATCCTGGTGCTTTATTTTTGCTATATAATCAATTTGGATTCATGCTGGGTAGATCTACTATGGCAGCCATACATTTATTGAGAGGTTTGATTGAGGAATATAGAGAGAAACAGAAAGATCTTCATATGATATTTATTGATTTAGAGAAAGCATATTTGCTGAAGTTCAAGGAGAAGTTGATGTAGATCGAAGGGAGGGGGGGAGGTCTTAATTTCAGGTTTTGAATTTTGAAATTATGAGGGAAATAATCCAAAATGCTGAAATTAATTTAGCCATAGAGGTGAAAGTAATTGGTGAAATTGAAGGCTTAATTGGGGGAGCATTAATGGGCCTATTAATTAGATGAGAGTGAGGAAGAGGGGAGAGAGTGTCCAAGTTTGTTGAATGTGAAATTCGAATTGATTCCCAATTAATTTCAGATTTATCAAATCCTTAATTGAAGGAAGGCTTTTCAAAATTAAGCTAAATGATTTAGGAAAGAATTTGAAGTTTCAAATTTGTTTGAATTTTAAATTTAAAAACTTACCAAAATTGGAACAACTTAATTTAGGAAAGAATAAATTTTAGAGGGAAAGGAATTTGATTGAGAGCATTAATTGAGGGGAATTAATTAATATGTGAGGGAAAGAGGGGCAGGCAAAAGGAGGGGGAGAGATGTCCAAATTCGATGTATGTGGATCAAGCATTTAATGGGATTGGGAAAATAAATCTAAAATTAATTTCAGAGTGGGAGTAATTGGAGGAGGCTCCCTAATGTAAAATTTATTAAATTAAAAATATTTTGAAATTCAAATTTATTTGAACTCAAAATTGAATGACTTTCTAAATTAACAAAATCTAATTTATGAAGGTAATCAAGAAGGAATTTGAAATTTGAAATTAAGGGTTTGTGGTGGAGGGGCCGGCGGGTTTGGGTGGAGGATGGGATGAAGCCGACGGGATTGGAGAGAGAAAAAAAGGGGGAGGGGGGGGGGGTTGGTGGAACTAGGGAGAGGATGGAGATGGTGAATAGGAAAAACAAGGAGGAACACAAACAAAGGAACAAAAAGATAAAAAGATAAACCGCAAGCCTTGGACTCTTCCGAAGACTGACAGGTGATACGTTGCCCTTCTCCAAGGGACTTCAAGCCACGAGCCCGGACCCATCCTGCAGCTGGTGGAAACTCCGATTTCCTCCCATAAGAATCTCACTAACGTTCTCTCCAAAGAACACAAGTGTAAACACAAAATTTTATTAATAATCCATCATTCCATTACACAAGTAATGGCCTTTATATATAGGCCTAAGAAACTAAAACAAGACACATATGCCCCTAAAGCTTACATAGGATGACTCTCTTAAGCAAGGATAAAAACGAAAAATTCATAATAAAAAAAAATTACAAATAAAATTTAAGATAACGTGGGACGATCACGGCCGTCGATCTTCAGCTCCTCGGATAGGCATGGACGGTTGGATGTCCGCATCTTCAACCCCCTTAGGAATCTCACAAACGTTCTCTCCAAAGAACACAAGTATAAACACAAAATTTTATTAATAATCCATCATTCCATTACACAAGCAAGGGCTTCTATATATAGGCCTAAGAAACTAAAATAAGACACATATGCCCCTAGGGCTTACATAGGACGACCCTCTTAAGTAAGGGTAAAAACAGAAAATTCATAATAAAAATAAAAATTACAAATAAAATTTAAGATAACGTGGGACGATCATGGCCGTCGATCTTCAGCTCCTCTTCGGATAGGCATGGACGGTTGGATGTCCGCATCAGAAGTGCTATGGATAGTTCTAAAAAAGAAAGAGATTAATAATGCTTATATTCAAGTCTTTAGAGATATGTATGCAGGAGCTATTGCTTGTGTTCAAACACAAGGATGTTTGACCAAGTATTTTTCAATTTCAATTAGATTACATCAAGGATTAGCCTTAAGCCCATATCTTTTTGCTTTAGTCATGAATGTTCTTACTAGAGATTTGCAAGAGGGTGTTCCCTGGTGTATGCTTTTTGCTGACGATATTCTTCTTGTAGATAAGACTAAAGAGGGAGTTGAAGGTAAACTTGAATTATGGAGGTCAACCTTAGAGACTAAACATTTTTGTTTAAGTATATCTAAAACCGAATATATGGAGTATAATTTTAGTAGTAATAGATATAGTGGGGGGTCTGTGACTTTGAGCGATCAAGTCATTAATAAGAGTACACGTTTTAGATATCTTGGATCTATTGTTCAGAGTGATGGTGAAATAGATGTGGATATTATTAGTAGAATTCAAGTTGGATGGATGAAGTGGAGGAATGCACCGGGCTTGTTGTGTGATAGAAAAGTACCACTCAAACTTAAGGGAAAATTCTATAAGATGGTGATTAGACATGCAATGCTTTATGGCGCAGAATGTTGGCCATTAAAAGAGAAGCACAATATTAAGTTAAGTGTTGCAGAGATGAGGATGCTCAGATGGATGAGTGGCTTTACTCTTAGAGACAAGATACAAAATGAGCATATACGTGAAAAGATTGGAGTAGCTCCAATGGTAGATAAGATTAGAGAGAGTCGCCTTAGATGGTTTGGTCACATAAAACAGCGGCCTTCAGATGACCCGATTAGGAGAGTATATGTATTAGATTTAACCTATGTTAAGAAAGGTAGATGTAGACCTAAAAAAGAATTGGTTAGAAAATATTAGAAATGACCTTTCTTTATTAGATCTAAAAGAGAATTTGACTCTTAACCGGACACAATGGATAAAAATGATTCATGTAGCCGACCCCACGTAGTGGGATAAAGGCTTGATGTTGTTGTTGTTTGTGTTCGCTGTGTGTTTTACTTCCTCAACACACCAACCATTTTCTGCAGTACTGATGCCCAATAAATGAAACTACATTAATCGAATTTCTTCAATTCTGAACTGAGTCTTGCTAATGAACCCATACAGTTAGACTGATTCTCAATTTTTTGTATAACCAACAAGCTCCTCCATGTAAACTTTGCCTGAGCACACATCAAGGAAAATTAAGAGATGACTATCAAAATGTTTTGAAACAGAACAATAGCTGAAAGTTTCAGCGACATAAAATTACAGAAAATTCGTAATATCTTCTACTGAGAAATTGTTTGGAAGGAACTAATGAAGCTTCACAGTTTAGACGTATTCATAAAAAACTGATGCAAAGCTGAAAACATTGAACAGAGCAATGGTGTTTCCATCACAGTGCAAACCACAACTGAACAGAATGTATCAGTCGCATCATCAATGCGCTGAGAGAGCACAGAAACAGGCTTGTGCAGTCGCTATCAAGTGGCCATGGTGAAGAGCTCTGTACCCGACAGCCAGTTCTTGTGGCTACAATAACACTGGCCCACGCAAGAGAGACGCATGATCTTGACTGGATGGACATGATAAGATATATCAGAAGACAAAAGGTTTGAGTGGGAAAAAGAGAAGGCACTTAGTTCATCCTTTTCTACCATACCATGCAGCAGAATATAGCATGATGGAAACCACTAGCTATTAAGTACAAAAGCCGAGGATCCCTCCCCTGGCTCAAGCTTTCTCAGTGGGAATAATAATGGTTTTGTCCAACACCACCATGCAAGTGCAGTGTGGTGGTCGAAAGAGTGCATGGCCATGCACTAACAAATCATATATACTTGAGAGGGAAAACCCAAAATACGCGTGCAGGCATCAAATCCAGTAAAGCTAGGGGTGTAAATGGACATTATTTTGTACGGATATCGGACGGGAGAACTGTCTGGTTTTCTCTCTGTAGATAGAGAGAAAATCGGGCGGTTCTCTCCGTCCGATGTCCGCACAGAATAATCTCTCGTGTAAATGAGGATAAATTATTCTGTTCGGAGATCGAATGCAGAACGTCGTCCGGAACCAACCAGAATGTGTGGCGTCAGCGGTACCGAGCTGCAGTACCGAGTAGTACCCAGTCGCGATACCGAGCAAGGGGTGACGTGACACATTTTGATTAGTCTCCAGACGGCTTTCGACGTCCGCACAGAATAATTTTTCGTAAATGCGCGAGTATTTTTTGACTCGGCTCATTAAGTAGATGAATAAAAAAATTTTTGTTTGTATTTTACTCATTAATTTATCTATTTAAGAACATTAGATCTACTTAAAAATCATCTATAAATTATAAAATATTCATGTTGGCACGCATATTTATTGCATATATTCATACATAATCTATGCATATTCATGCCTATATATACACACACATGCATATAATACATATTTTTATTTATATATAAATGTAAATAAGTTATTATTATTGAGCCATATACACTAAACAATATCTTATTGGTATTTTGCTCGTTAAATATATAAGCTTATAAATTTAGACAAATTTGAGCTAATTATCAATAATTTAGAAAATAGAAGACTTACTAATGTCTAGTATGTAGAAAATATAGAACCAGCTCACTTTGAACTCAGCCTGCCTTATAACTTCCTTCCCTATTAGTCAAGCTCTCAGCATCACTCCATAAACAAATGAGAAATTTTTTAGGGAAAACTTTTGTGCCAGTTAAGATAAACTTATACACATATCATATACGCAAGCTTCAAATTCAAAATCTCTTAATTGATAGCCGAAGCTCTCAACCAACAGACCATAATGAACTGCATAGAACAAATGAGAATGAGAATGAAGATTCATGAAGTGACTGTTAAATATTGGAATAAGACTAATGATGATGAATATAATTATGATCATCAACCAGGCTCTAAATTGGCTCTCTTCAAGCCCTCTATTTGTAAGAAAAACTTCCATTACAAATGATTTCTCAAGACTTTCTTATTAAATTTTCATAAGATCAAAAACCAATCAAAGAAAATTCATGTTTCTTCTAGATTGGTTTTTCTTTAGCCATCCTTGTCAATCACCTTTCTTTTCACCAATTTTCATGAAACCCAGCACGGCCACAATATGTACTGGGTACTTCTCCTTTTCCTTTCCACCGAACTTTAGAAGTCTAATAAAATAGTGGATAGTTGTCAACTTCAAAAGAAAAGATTGGCGTACTTTGTTACTTTGGTTATAGCCATGCGGCAATTTAAAGTCCAAAATTCAACCCTTAGCTAGCAGAAACTTGGAAATTTGCATTTGTTGGAACTTGGAACCAAAGAGCCATAACATCGTTTTCATCAAGAGCGTAAGGGAAAAGAAATGATGTGTCGCTGTAAAAGGGATCAAAAAAATCAAATAGAAAAGAATAAAGGAAGTCTCACCTTTTCTTTTTTCTGAGATATCTACATTTCGGTGTTCTGGATGAGCGGATATGAAAGTATTCCATGCAAAGGAAATGAATATCAAAGCCAAGAGAATGTTTGGAATGTGGCAATCGACTTGTTTCCCTCTGTCAAATATTCTCAGGCATAAAATGACATCAAACAATATCGTCAGCAAGTAGATAACTTATTCCCATAGATGGCATGAATACAATGATTGCCAAGCCAGAGGCCACCCTTTAAAGCCACTAATTTTTCTGGACATTAATCAATGTTATAAGCCAAGAGAAAAGAAAAAAGAAACAAATAAATGAACACTACCTCAACCATGATCCTGCAAATGAAAATTTAAATCAACCAAAGTCAAACTGCTGGCAGAGATCCATTTTCAATTGTGAGATGGAAGAATTCGTAGAAACTGCAAGATTATGAGAGAATAACATTCATCTTAACTTCAGAATTTCAGGTACGTAAACAACAAAATACAGAACAGTTTTTTTAATACAAAAATATCCAAGAATTTAGAACCTTGAGGCCTGATCCGGTTAATGAACTTGCACCATAAGCAAAAAAGTTGATTATAGAATGTCAGCACTTAAAAATTATGAAGGTTTTCGGTACAAGAATGTCTTGGATTTATAATCATAACTATTTTAGTTTCAATGATGGTTGCAGCAACAGACTTCCAAACAACTACAAGTAAAAAAAGTTGAGTCTACAATTTTTGTCACCCTCCAAAAAATCAGAAGGTCGTCAGTATAACAAAGTCCTAGATTCATAATCATAATTACGTTAGGTTCAACGGTGGTGGCAGCAACCAACTTACAAACAACTGTGCCAGTGGGCAAATGGAGGAAGTTGTCCACTTGCAGTAGAGTTAAAAGGTGATTATAGGTGTGTGGACTCCGAAAATTCGCGCCCCAACCTCCCCTTTTTCAGGGGAGTTTTAACGGATTAAGGTCTGGGATAAATTTTTAGAAGGCGGATTGGGTTTGTAGATAAGACACTACCCAGAAATTTCACCCTCGTCTTGCAAGTACTTTATGATCTGAGTTCTGGTTTCTTATAGGCGCAAGCCCCTATAGTTAATTATCCCTCCCGATAACGAGAGAGAACTTTCGATTAAGGCTAGTCATCAAACAGATACGTAGAGATACGCGGTATTTGATGTATAGTAGCAGCATGGATTTGGTTTTTGAAAATTTAATATTTAAAATTAGAAATTGGCCACCTAGCACTTAAAGCGGATGGTGGGGGTAGTGATGATGAGCCCGATCAAGATCCCATGGTTCTATCATCCCGGGCCATCATGGTCCCTGATCTACTTAGTCAGAGGAGGTAGTCGACCCAATCTGAAGAAGAATCCTTATCGACAGCCATGGGTTATTTCGTCTAAAGGTACCTTATAGACCTGTGGTGGATGTTTGTCTAAGGGGATAATTTTGAATCCACCTTAGCTAATGTAGGGATTTATTCCCTATCGATCATATCCTATTGATTTATATCTCAAGGATCTGATGCCATTGGGGAGCATACGGGCTCTGGCCATGACCGTAATTTAGTGATGTAATTATCGTTTACTTGCGGTGTCATTTGGCAGCAAGACAGCCGGTTAGAGGACACGTGCCACATCCTTACTGGCAAGAGATTGTTTGACAATGAATTTTAGTGATATTCTCGACTAGAGATTAACTCTTTGTGAGCTGAAGTGATATTTGAATTTGTTCACCTCGACAAACTATTGCGGAGGGTGGATGGGTTTTGTTTTAAGTGTTTGATGGTTGAATTTCTATTTTAAATATATGGATTTAATTTTTTTTTGAAGTTTTGAATTTTGGGGCGTTTGGCAAAATATTTGAAATTAACTCCTTCGGTTGAGATATACCTTCAACACGGCTATCATCGGAGTATTCATGGGTTGTTTCATTTTATGGGTTTGAACTCTATCTACCTATTGATAGAGGATCGGGTTCATTGTTGGTTGTATGCTTTTATTAGTGAATTTTCATGGCTATAGGCCTTGAAGGCCTATTATGAACGTATTAAACATATAACTCGGTCGACGACGCGACCGTATACTTGTTTGATAGTTCGAGTCTTGTCGACTCCTATCTACTCATATAGAAGAATCATGCTCAAACTTAAATTTATCAATTGACTCGCGGAACATCCTCATACGTCACGTGTGAACCATAACACGCTCCTCGGGACCCATGCAGGTATTTAGGGGACATTTTTTAATATTCTAGTAAATATTATCGACGCTGTCTAATTGTTGACAGAGGATCGCGTTTATGGTCGGCTGCATGCTTTTATTAGTGAATTTTCCTGATTACAGATCTTGAAGACCCAATATGAACTATAAAATAAAATATTATGGTCGATGTCGTGATCGTATATTTGTTTAACAGTTCGAGCCACGCCGACTCCTATCCATTCACATAAAAGGATCGGGCTCGGATTTAAGTTCATTTTTTGACCCTCGCAGCATCCTCAGACATTACGTGTGTACCCATAACAAGCTCGTCGAGGCCCATGCAGGTATTTAGGGGGCATTTTTGTAATTATCTGTTGAACCTTGTCGACTCTGCTTAATAGCTATAATTATCCATTGAACCTAGTCAACTCTGCTTAATAGTTGATAGAGGACCAGGTTCGTCGCAGACTTTGTGCCTTTGTCAATGCATTTTCTCTTGTAATAAACCTTGAAGGCCTAATATGAACGTATACAGCCAAATATCCCGATTGATGTCGCGACTGTATATTTGTTCATTGATTCAAGTCGTGACGACTCTCGTCCTATCAAGAAGAAGGATTGGACTTGGACTTGAGCTTATTTATAAACCTGCGCAACATCCTCAGACGTTACGTGTGTACCTACAATAAGCTCGCTAGGGCCCATGCAGGTGTATATTATTGCATGTATACAGGTTAATGTACTTGCATGTGCACTTCTATGTTTGCATGTATACATATCACAGTGCATGTGTGGGGGCATTTTTGAAATATTTGACACTGATCAGTTGCACGGATAACTGTCAGTTGAATGAGCACGACGCTCTATTTGAGAGCTTGTAGACGCCTTCTGTCTGCTTGCGTAAGTATTGTGGATTCGGTGGCGTGGCACCGTACTATGGGTTGTTAGCTGCTTTAAGCAGGTAGGCTTTCGTGCACTAACAAACTTCCTGCTATTGTTCATAGATAGCTACATTCACTACAATTCTCTTGTACTCACTCACAAATAGCTCTCTGAGTGTATAACAGGTCTTCTCCAACGACCTGTGGGAGCCTGCATCTATTATCATCTTTCCTGCAGCATATCTTCTATCATTGGTTGCATGCAAATCAGTATGCGCATTTGTCATTGAATATTGACTTTTAGTTGAGCTATATTTGTTAACAACCTCTTTACACATTGGTCAAGAAGTTATTGTGTTCTTAGTGCCACCTTCATGTTGGACATGTTGTTTCCTTCATTGCACTCATCTCCTGTTAACGTCTTTGTGTAATCTATTATGTGCACGACAAGCTCTTGATTCTCACCTCTGAGTGAATCGTCAATGGACATCTGTATTCATTGTATATTGCAATGGCGCATTTGCTTGCAAGGAGCTTTATTGGTTGTAGGCGATAGGTCGCATATGTTATGGTTCTTCTATCGATGTCAGTAGGGAATTCGTCGCATTCATTGTACATTAATGGTGAGCGGGCTATCTTCTTAATTGCAACCCCTTATCGATATTTGCAGGGGACTCAACATAGTCCTCGTGTGTTGATCACCATGGCTTGCAGAAGCTCGACGAGATTACTTGTTATTAACTAGCATTGGCTGCGGAATGTTAACGTATTCTCTCGCAAATTAATTAGCGTCGACTGTGAGAACACCACTACATTCATTACATAGTCCTCATACTTCATTCATGGATACATCACCATGTTCATTACAACTATCACACTCTCTTCCACAAATATGAGTGTTGTATATTAATGAATATCATTCATGGGTGACCCGCTGTGTGCATCACAAATACTTTGCTCGTTCATTGGCGTTCATTGCTCATTGATTTTCATCAATTGACATGTTTAATTGCATGTCAATCATATCTGAAAAATCTTTAACCACAAATCCCATTCTTGCTCACTTATGTTCATCTGGATAATCCAGATTCATCATTTAATGATTGAATTTTTGTTATGAGGTTGCATTTGTTGATTTGATGTTCATTTATTGTTTGAATTCAAATTCTGCCCCCTGTTTATGATTCAAGTTCAGCTCTCTGTTCAAATCGTTCATTTCTCCGCTTATGATCTAACATTGAATGTCTCATTCTCTTCAATTTATCTTATTGATGCTTGTATTCCTGGCTACATAATTATTTAGTTATGAAGTATTTATCAAGCAATATATTCACATGTAAGGTTTCTCAACCTATCCCGTTTGATATATATATATATATATATATATATATATATATATATATATATCTCCTCCCCCCTTCTCCAAATTCGAAATGTTTACCAACAGTTTCATATGATCAAAATAAAGCAATGTCGTGATGTGTGGCACATTATAAGATCAAAGTATCTAAGGTCTAACATATGTAGGACATGGTACACAGACATGCATAGAACATGCCGATAGCATTTCCAATAACAAAATAGCAAATAAATAGATGGCATAAATATGAAACTTGCATGCTATGGCTTAAGTGAAACTGCAGTGATGAAAATGTTTCGCGTTCTAAATCGGGAACTCAGAGAACTAAGGCAAAACAAACAATCGGACATTAGTTTGTAGTTTTTTTCTTTCTAAATAACTTTATAAGATACTTAAACAAACTTTTTTCGGATGAGTTCTCTAATTTCACAAAAAGAACCATTGAACCTATTAAAAAAGAAATTACTCATATACATAAATTGAGATGTATGCATATAGCCTAAAATATACATTTGATGTGCAATTAATTATTTAATATACATCAAAAGATAACATATATAAAATTATATAATACATCAATCAAAATTACACATGTACCTAACTGTACATCTCCATATCTATTGTACACCAAATCTCTTATATCACCCATTTGCTCTATACATAGGCCACTCCTAAAAAAATATTCATCAATCAATGTGGGTAAATTACATAAATAACTCAACGGATAAATAATAGCTCTAGAGTATAGTATCTTAAATGAACAAAAAATAATATGCATAATCATCATATTTGAACGGTAAAAAGGTTAAAGAATTTGATTTTTCATTACAGTAACGTTCATAAGAAAATAGTGCATTGCAGTCGAAGCTATGAACAACAATTACAACGTAGCATTCAATTTAATCTCGATAACATGAACATAAACCAAAGATTATTATATCATAACTTATCATTTACAACAAATGTTTAATACATCCATCACAGCAGCATTGTCTAAGCATAACCCTAACTTATCACTGGCCAATACATCCCTAGTTGGCACACCTAGGCACAACACCTGTTTATGTTATATTATGTGATGAAAGACACCTAATTCACCATTGGTTGCTACCTAACTGGTCAGTAAAATAGGGCACAACTCCTATGTATTCAATTATTCATGGTAAAAAGGAACATAACTAATCATTGGTTTATACATCCTCTGTTGGCTCAATAAGGCGCAGCTTATATGTCTATTATTATATATGGAGGAAAGGCTAGTCAACAATGCATATATATATATATATATATATATATATATATATATATATATATATATATATATATATATATATATATAGTACGATTCTCAATCCCAGCTAGTATCATAAGGGGGTGACACAATCTTTCAATATGAATAGGTGAGCATTCTTACACATTATTTCTTTTGCATTCCTTTCAACATACATTAAGTTTACCTACAAGAAAAATTGCAAAATATTATGTTGATTCTACATAAGCATTTGAAATATCACATAAAAATTTGCACTTCATTCATAGAGAAATCACTTACATAAAAAAAATGAGATAAATTATGGTCAAAACCATTCACAAAGTAGCTCTTATGGAAATAAGATCGTCTCATACATATAAAGGAGTAGAAATCTTAAGACTTTCAATAAATTTTATTAGGTTTAGGATAAAAAAAATAGTACACCAATTTAGAAATGATAATACCCACATTAAAAGATTTGGTTCACCAAAACAGTCCTAAGATATGGGCATCGCCCTTCTTAACTTAGTACATATATCCGTATAAAATCATATCTAAGATGCACATAATGATAGGCTCCATGAATTCTTTATTAATTATAAACTCCTCTGCTTTCCTCTTTACTTAAATTTGCTCATCTTACTAAAATATAGAATCGGCCTACTTTAGATTCGCTAGCTTCTGCTCTTAATAATATCCACACTACATTTATATAATAAAATTTCAAATTTTTAGATTTCCTCAAAATTATAGAATAATTAGATTTTAAATATCCCTCTTCTTTACAATCAATATGAAAACCCTAAAATTTTCATAATTAAATTGATCCTCATGCTAATATTAAATTTCCCTCTTCTTTCCACCATTAAAATATTCTATCTTCATCCTAATGCAGAGGAGCTGCATATAGGATTTCTAACAAAATTCATGAATAAAAGGTAAAGAAGAAATTAGGTTAGGGTTTACCTTGCTTCAAAATCAAGATGAAGAACTGAAAAGTAAAAGAGAGCATTTAGATTCTTTCTTTCCCTTCTAGAAACGGCCTTGGACTGCACCTGCTCCAACCGTTGTGTTCGGCATCGCGCATCGCCTGCACATGTTTAGTCCTCCGTCCATGCGCATACCGCCGGCCGCTCCCGCTCGATTGCACTCCCGCACTCGCTCACAGAATCGGTCGTGCTGGCCTTTTAAAGGCGCTTCTTCAAAGATACAAAGGAAAGCGATTCTTGTTACTAAAATGTATAATACATCATAAAAAAAAAAGAAATCAATATGATATTGCATCTCACAGAGCTGATATTTTAGGTTTAAGAAGGCTTCAAAAATCAAAATTGAATTAATATTTAGTTTAAATCAAGTTTGGATAACAATGAACATTAATTTCAATGAGTTTATAGTCCAATTGACTATCTAAGTGAAAGAAACTCATCAACACTACAAATGATACGGTATGTGCCTAAATAAATCCAAATTAAACACTTGTATCATCGTTGACAATCTCTAAATGTTAATTGAATAATCTAATGGTCTCTAAATCTTTCGTGCTTGTAGTCAAATCGTGTGGCTTGATGAAACAAATCCAACAAGCCCAGTATCATTCAATGATGATATCATTACAGAACAATCATGCATACCCAACAAGTTCTAGATGCACTTCTTTGTCAAATCTTTCCTGCTACTTTAAAAGATTGAGCTTATATATAGTTCTACTTACTCTCCAAAAATAATATCTACAACTTCAGCCACCTTAATTGATATTTTGCTGAATGTTGAGCAATTTATCGTCACTCGAAAAATCATCAAATATTTCTCTCATCATCTTATGATCAGCCAAAATAAATTAGAATAATAAAAATAGCACTTTCAAATGTTTTCTTCTAAAACTTGTCAAATTTCAAGAGTTGACCATGAGTTTTTTCTACGGCATCTTTCTTGGAGGTTTTCACCCATGCCTATTATACTCATTGATGTGAGAGGCAGTTTGTTTCTACAATGATTTTATTCATTGAGTAAAATTACATATAAAAGTCGATGAAGTTATCAATGCACATTAATAATAGTTAGAGCAATCGTCTAGCAAGTGAAAGAATGCTCAAGAATGTATTTCTTAAAAATCTCAATGAATAAAATATGATCAATAAAATATCAAATCTTTCCTCCCTATCTAGCACAACATGAAAGAGAACATAAGCCACCTCGACAACATAAGAAATATAAACAGTTGAAGGAACATATGATACTAAATACATCTCGAGTTAATATTTTAATGGTAATACAATATGATCACAATGTTAAGTAGCATCATCCCTTAAAACTAAATTTAAGAAATCAGAAGAAATGTTTTCATTTTCATTATAGTCGGGGACAAAATACTAAGGCATGCCAAAAATTGAAAGAGGAAATTGAGAGGTCAATTCAACAGGAATATCTTTGCCGGTTTATTCAAATTCCATCAACTCATATGATTAAATAAAGGCAAAATCAATAGAGATAAAGTAGGTCAGCAAAAAAATGGTTGAAGAAATTGAGATTATTGTTAGAGAGCCCTATAATTGAGGAAATCTCCTTACTATCCATGAGCTAATGATAAAGAAATCTCGTATTGATCATTCTATGACATTTAATGATTCTGGTTTGGAAGGGGTTTAAATTCCACATCAAGATCCACTTATTATCAACATCGAGATTGGCAATTACATGTTATAATGTTACAAGAATCATAATTAACAATAAATGCTCTATTGATATATTGGTCTGCTCTATATTCCTTAACTTGGGTCTAGAAATAGTGAAACTCTAACCAGTATATGGACCATTATATGAATTTGATAATCAACCAGTAAAAGTAGAGGAAACAATCACCCTTCTTATCACTTTTAGGGTATTTTCTCAATTAACTTCTCATTTGATTCAATCTATTATAGTCAAGCTAGAAACTACCTATAATGTTATCTTTGAAAGACTATTTATCTAATCTTTGGCAATATCGCTTATGTGCCACATAATTGACCCATATTTAAAGATAAAGTTTCCAACTCACACCAAGGTTGGCAAATAGTGAGAAAAAAACAAGTAGCACAAACATGTTATCTCACTCAAGCTCAACCATGACTATTAATGATCTCGAGCATTGAGAACTTAGATTTTTGAAATAAATATATACTACATAGGGCTTCTCCTATCGAGAAATTAGTTCGCATTCCACTGTCAAATGAGCATCCTACACATACAATATAAGCAAGCTTTATTCATTATGAGGAGATATTGAAGTTTATAGAATTTTTATGACAAAATCATGTCATTTTTACTTAAAGTGCTTATGATTAATCCTGAAATAATCACATACTCTCCAAACAGAACCAATATTCAAACCTATTGTTCAAAAGAACAAAATTTTTGGGCTAAATCGTCTATATGCCATTGAACAAAAAGTTGATAAACTTTTGGATGCTCGATTCATCTGTGAAGTTTATTATTCGACATTGTTGATGGAAGTAATTATGGTCCAAAAGGTTTGGAGGATTTATCTAGATTATGCCAATTAAAAAAAAAAAAAACTTGACCGAAAGATAGTTTTCCCCTTTCTCAAGTAGACCAAGTGGTGGATGCTACTATTATATATCAAATGCTTAGCTTCATGGATTCCTATTCAAAATACTATAAGAGAAAAATGAATACTCAATGTAGAAACAATTTCATTCAAGAATAGTAATGGCTTATGCTGCAATTAGGTCATGTTGCTTGAATTAAAGAATATTGGAGTTACTTACTAATGCCTTCAAAGAATTGATCAATCATACTATAGAAGTTTATATTGATGATATGTCAGTCAAATTTTTTGTGAGCTCCCACCATGCTTTTATAATTAGCTCTTGTCACACCTTCTTCACCTCTTCGTAGTGCTCGTCGGATTCACAAGTTTTGTGTAGGGCCAGACAAAGATGGCAAGGTTTTGTTGAGGCCTCTCCAATGAGTTTCCATGATTTCTCATTGCTTTGTTGTAGATGATTTCAAGTATTTGGGTTAGAGCAGAAGAGGGGAAGGCGACAAAAAAGGGAGATAGAGCTAGGTTATAAAGAAGCTACACACTAGATGATCAAGAGATTTTGGTTTAAAGTTTTTTTTAATAATGTAAAATGAGACTCCTTGCAACGACAGGATTGACGCTAATATACGAGTACAACGACAACGAGATTACAGGGTATAGAGATTTGATGATTTTTTTATTTAAATAAAAAGTTCTCTTTGCTTGTGCACATCAAAACTTTTCTTGTGTTTTTTTTTTAATTTTCTCGTGTGATGGCTTGACAATATGAGTGTCCTTTTCAAATAATTTTGATTATCCGGACACATAAACATAGCCTGTTTAATCACTTGGTAATATTTTCAATGATGTTGATTGTGATCGTGGCATTTGAATCAAGATATATGCATCATTGCATCAGTTGTTCACTTTTGGCACAATTTTGGATCGAATTATTATAGGAACCTTGGTAATTTTATACTCTAAAAACCTTGCCACGTCCCATTTTACAAAATGAGCGATGATTGAGTGAAATTATGTGGGCAGAATGCTTCAAGTAAAATAGGGCTGATAATGTGCCAATCGGTCTTGTTTTAATCACATTTAATTGAATTGTGTTGTAGACCAAGCACAAAGGTCAACAACTTCGTATGAAATAAAAGGTTAATATAACTGTGTACTCGTTTCGTAATTTCCCATAGACTAGAAAGAAAGTAAATACAAAACTATTTACTCCCATGAAATCATTAAGAGGACTTATCCCAAACAACTTACAAATACTTCTTATAAAATGAAACCAATTTTAGAACATAGCTCCGCACTTCTCATAAACATTAAAGAGAATATCATTTCTGAAGGGCAAATTTGTATGCACATTTGTAACTATCTATAAACTCTAAAATTAAATTTATCCCATAACAAGTTGCTAAAAGTTTTTTTTTAATCTTTTTCCTAATTCAGTGCATGAAGCAAGCAAAATTTTTAATGCTCAAATCAACTATGATATTATGCCTATGTATGATGACCTAGAGATGATTAATCTCATGAAGGACATTATTTGTGATGAAAAGGAAGCATATGATCTATATTAATGTTATGGCCATCAATATGGATTTGGGGTTTGTAAGTTTCATGTTTCTTAATAGCCACATTATAAAAAAAATAATCAAATGAATTTTTTTATGCTTAAAAGACACTCAGTGAAGTAAAAGTATCATAGGCCATACATTAGAGCAGAATGTCTGGCAATGATGAAATTCAATGTGGATGAGAATGATAATTGAAAAAGTTCAAATTTTATTTCCATTCCCAATTAATGTTAATGGGGTGTCAATAAATGAATGACATGATAGTCTGACTTAAAAAAATTTAGGTTCGGGTTGACTTGACTACCATTCAGTTTAGGTTTGAATTGAGTTTTTAAGTTGGATTATTTTTTAGGTTGGATTTGAATTTGCTTAAATAATCTAAAATTAACTCAAAATTGATCTAATCATTATGTAGGTTATGATTTTGAAAAGTCATAAATATATTGTTAAAAGAGACATGTATATTATTAGGTTAAACATGTTATATTTGACTTAATTAGGTCATGTTGATCCAAAAAATTGTATAATCCATATAATAAACATGTTAGATGGGTCAAGTTTGAGTTAGGCAAGTTCGGGCCAAACAATTTAACCCGTATAATAAATGACTTCAATTTGAGTAAAGCTGGTTCAAGATGGGTCAAGTTTGGGTCAAACTCAAACCCAACCCATTAACCTAAAGTGACACTCCTATAATTCTTGATCAGAGTAAAAAAAGTAATAGACACCATGAAGCATGTTGAGGTGGTGTTGGAATACTCATTAAATGAATGACATTGATCTTCTTCAACATCAAAACTACATGCTTAGAAAAAAAAAATGAAAGAACTCCATCATATATGCTTTTGAAGGCACAAGTCCTACATTTAAATGCAATATATGAATTAGACATTTTAATGATAAAAAAAGTAAAAAGTAATAAAAATTTTAATGACATGTAAAAAAAAAAAAAACAACTCTTCTAATCAAGTATGAATCTCTAGGTAATATTTAAATTGAAGACTTATAGAATTAAAACTATGATTTTTTTATATTTATAGTAAAGATAAACATCTTGATAAGAAAAATAAAATGAAATTAAAAGTGATGTGATCAAAGTTCAAATGAGCTTAGATCAAGCCTTTAAATATAATTCAAAGCTTTAAGATATTAATTGAAGAAATAAATGATGTCCAATCTTGCTTGCTTATAGTTCGATCAAGCGTCTAGATGAGATGAATCTAACGAGCCTAATATTACTTAATTCTGACATCAATAAGGCACTTTAACATCAAAATAATGATTTATGATTGAAGAAATCAATTCATGTCGTTCAATGAAGCTTTCTGGATTTTGGTTATATTTACAAAGAGTATCACTCTCAAATCTCCCTATAATGTTATTTGACTAGGGTCTCTCGATTTTTGTCTCTTGACTAGGGTCACCCAATCATTGTTGCATGACTATAATATCTCTGTCATTGTTGCATGACTACACTAATATTAAGACTTCATTGCCTATCATTATTAATGTTAATACATATCATTGCCTATAAGGTCAATGCACTTTATTAACACCAACTTTAACTAGCAACGTCTGAACCAAGATTTACTCTTGGATTCTTAGTGTTATCCTCTCTTTAAAAGAGAATGCATGATCAAACATATAATAAGTGATCATTTAAAGATAGCTTCAATGCCTCAAGACTCCGCCAACTTCCATCATGGAATATGTTGTATGTATATTCATGTTTGTTATATCATGTCAACACCTCCTTTGATTATAGAGGAGGGTATCATTTATAACTAACAACAAGAACTAGTAGAATCATTTCAATTAGGCTAGGCCTTTCGATTTCCACTTATTTGATTTTTTCTTAAATATTATGGTGTCTCTTGCCACCTCTCTATGTATGTATGTGCATTAGATTCAATTCATACAAAGCTAAGACGTAAATTTTTTTAATCTATACCACTACGAATATTTTAGTTCACAACAATGCTATATATATCTATATAACAGAGTACCTATAATTGTCAGCTCCAAATCTATCCATGGATGATACCCGACCCTACTAATAGGTTAATCCTAAGGAAATGACTTGGAACCTATGTAAGAATGGCGATAAGAATCCACTATGGAGGATCTATCGTGCAAGTGCTCAAGATGCAACAAGATCTCACAATTGTCAAAATGATACCAAATACTCATCTTCACCCTTTATTTATAGGGGTCTGATTGCTATAGGAAAAGTTACATATAAAATAATAATAATAATAAGTACAATAGTTAGAGGACTCTTATTACAAACCACCCTAAACACGTTTTGCCTTTTGGCTAGTTAAAAGGAGAATGACACTGTATAGCGTTAGTGGTCTGCCTCTGAGCAAGTTCAATAGTATCGAGTAGGTGCGAGAAAGTGTGCATGGACAAGTCCATTAGCTGATGCCCAATTGAAGTAGCCTTTGACTAATAGGTGTATTGGAGTCACGACAACCTATGCAGGAGCCTTGGATTGCCTAAGAAAGGAAGGCGAGTGAGCTAGCATTGCATGGAGAACGTGCACCACGGTCGGATGATCGTGGCAAAACAAGTAGAGAGACCCATGAGTAGGGACTTTCCTATAGTTGAAATTAGCGAGCATGAATGAAGGCAAGTAGCTTTGATGATTGATTTACCTTTATGACGAGTCATCTGATCTATGAGGACCTTTGGTTGCCCTTGTCAGGAGAAACTTCTCTATGATTTTCCAGGTGAGTCGGATCGAGAGTCCTTTGGGCGAGTTCTGTCATGGAGCCTACTGGTGTGAGTCCCTTTGTGGCATGCTGTCAACTACTTACTAGATACTTCAATTGAGAAGAGTACACAATTATTACTTTTAAATATAATGGCTTATATATCTAATCAGAAAAAAAATACATAGATGTGTACTCTGCCTATGTGAGTTTGAAAAGTTGCAAAGCTATGCTACTTACAGTTTCATAGGTATATCTCTTTATGATGCAAAACAATGATATTGGCATTTTCATGCTATATGTTTCTTTATAATAGTAGTACACAATTGTGTACTCAATTAATTTATTTAATTTAATATTTTTAATTAATTGATATTAATTTTAAAATTAATTATCAAAATTTCAATCATACTCGTACCCCTAGTTTTACTCAATTATTATCTAAGCACTACACATCTTAAATCTGTAACTCACTTCTCTCTCTCTCTCTCCCTCTCCCTCTCTCATACCCCAAACTCTCTTGCAACAAAATGAGGAAGTTGTGACAGTAGCTCGCTGTCTAAGACATCGACGGGATTGTGATATGTGAAGGAGAAGAGTTAAGTAGATACATAACTTTGTCTAAGTCCCACAACAATTGCCATATTAGAAGTCGCGCTGGAGTTCGACATAAAAGTAATTATATCTTTCTCATTTTGCACACTTCTTTGACTAAATCCCACAAAATCATCTAACTTATGGATTTAATAAATCCATACTTTAAAATAAAATAATGAAATAGAATTTATCGTTTGGGACATATTTCTCGCTATTTTCTAAAGGTGCATTTGAGGCGAATGATCTAGTGCATTAGTGTTCAAAACTCAACCTTTAGCCTGTTTGGGGCTTGACTTTAGAATAGAGTTTTACAAAATTTACGTTCATAGACTACTTTCCGCGACCTCCAAACTAACCTTGTGGTTTGTTGCGTTCTTCTGTTTGGAGAAGATAAAAGGACGCATATTCCCTTATTACTTCAACGCTATTCCTCCAAATACCTCGACTCCGCATTCTTGAGCAGCTACGCATTTCACCATCTTCTCTCGCTGAATCAGGTCATTCTCGCACCAACTCTTAGCTGTTTGTTCTCTAATCCCCTCTTGCGTGATTTCTCTAAATCCTATACCCATTGCCACATCACACAAATTCTCCATTTGAAGACCTACAACTTCAAACACCGTTAAATTGATAAACCTTCCCATATCTGTACCGCTGTAGAGTTTATGCTAGCTCCTTCAGTGATCGACGATGTAGAGTTTATGCTAGCTCGCTGTTTTTAATTAAATCTTAAAAAATTATCAGAGTTATATTATTATTATTACGAAAAGTATATTTTTTAAAGTAATATCAGATATTATAATTTTTTCCAGATAATTTTAAAGTATGATATTATATTGTTAAAAAAAATTAAGAGTGCTTTGATATTTTAAAGGCATAAAATATTTCATAAAAGTAGATACAATTGTAATATAGAAATGCTAATTTGTTATTATATACATTTAAAAAGTTTTTGATATTTACACAAAATTTTTTTATTTCAATGTATATAAAAGTATCAAGATAATTTGTTTGCATACAACTGCAGCATAGCAGCTCGACAATTATATTTTTCAAATAAAAAATAATGATTTATGTTCTGTATAGCAATTTCACGGCTTGTTTCACCGACAACTACAGCCGTCCCGAACACATCCTAATATAACATTTAAATATAATTTTTTTGAATTAAAAATATTAAAAAATTAATTTATAAAATATAAAATAAATCATCTAAAATAAAACAAGATTTAATTAGCCGAGGCCCGCTTGGATTAAATAAAACCTAACCAAAACTATCGACTTTCTCGCGTCGAATTTTCGCGCGAAATAAAAAATAAGTCTCCGCACGCGGCGCTGCGTAATTTGCCACGCTTTTCAGGCCATATATTCCGTTTTTTTGCGTTTCGGGCAACGGTGGCGTCTTCGTTGCTTCTAATCGGAAGTTTAAAAGAAGAAAAAAAAAGCACTAGGCTTGTCCTCGGGCTGAGCAACCGGGTCGTGCTCTCGTTGCAGTTCTTGTTTCTTTGAAGCAGCAGCTGTCTAAACCTAGCCCGGGGATCTCCCAGTCGCTTCCCCTCTCGAGATGACGTCGAGGATATCTGATCCGGAGCAACCCCAGATCTCGTTCTTCTCCAGGTTTTCCAAGCAACATGTGAGTGGTTTTCAATCTCTCTCTCTCTCTGTCTCTCCCACTGTGGCTCGGAATAGATTCTGCGCTTTCCTTTGATGTTGATTGGTATATTGGTATGAGCTTTGCTAATCAATTTGGCCACTAATTCTGCGCTTTCATGGTCAGCACACAGAGATTGACAAAGATGACACAAGAGAGCCTCTTATCGACGGGGATAGCTCAAATCAGAGCTTCTCACTCAGTGCAGCGATTCTCCCGTGAGTGTATGCATTACTTGACTGATGTAATCTTGCATGCACATTTTAATAGTTTTTATAGAACTTTTCGGACTGGTTGTTAAATCTTCATCCTTTTATAAGTATTCCTAAATCTGAACAAACTATGATGATGATGTCGAGTTTGCATATGGTTTCATAACGCCTCCTCGAGGAACTGCAAGCATGAATTGTAGATAAGTTCCAGACAATGAGATAACGCAGATACTGACGGCAAGTACTAGCAAAACTTATGATGCTTTGAAAGACTCAAAAGTCTGCAGCTTACAATTAATAAAAAGCTCTTCAAATATGCTGTTGGGAGGAGGCAGACTGGCAAGTGGTGAGCCCTTCAGAGAAAAGGAACTACAAATTGTAGTTTTTTTTTTAAATTTGTAACTAAGTGCTAAAGTCATAATCATCTTAAGATGCAAAAAGGTATCACTCGTTACTACTGACTGTAGTTAAAAGAAAAATTTAACCTCACGACAGTGATAGTTAGGACCAGGAAGTATTGTGGAATAGAATGTAATGATCCATAGCATCTGACAAACCTGCAAGGAACACAATCTAAGGTTAGATCTTACGTTAGGCTAGATCAGTTATAAACAAAAAACAAGAAATACTCTAGATATCTTTAGAACTCACAACAAGACACTCTAACTCCCTTTGCCATAGCAGAATCGTGTAAAAACGCTTGCTATGATATACGAATGGATGAAATGTCCACTAGGAACAACCAAAAGAAACATATACAAATAAGCAAACAGTTATAAGATGTCCAAAAGGATGCTTAAAGCGGTAATATATCACCGTTAAGGGGAGTCATGATGTAGAATTATATGCAAGGGTAATTATGCAACGTCAAATTTACACGCCTTTTGAATTAGAGTAATAATAATTATGTTGACTTCAGGTGAGTTAAACAAGTAGTTAAAACAATAGAGAAATGATTAAAGCTTAGGCCAAACTACATGTAAGCGTTAGAATCATGAATAATCAATTACAATCAAGATTAGCAAGCATGAGGGATTTTCAAAGGAAATCCCTGAATTAACAATAAGACTAGACACTACTAGGATTCACTTACTCACACTCTTGATGTAGGTTAAACGGAGGTAGGTTGCACAACCTTTATGATGCCACAAATAAAAGAAAGACTTAGACAAGTAAAAGACTTGGAGGTGAGATTTACCTTTATCAGGAGTTGGAAATGATCTGCCACTGAACGGGAGCGATTTGTTTGTCGATAGCAACGACAAGGGAGAAGATAATCCTTTCGACGTAGTCTTCAACGGTTTGATCGATCTCCAGTCGACGTCGAAGAATGGAGATTTGAAGATATCAATTTGTCCTTGGTTGTCATAGACAAATTTATGGTCTTGTTCAGGATCCGCCATACAATGGAGAAGGGAAGTTGAACATTAAACTTCAGACTTTGGGGAAGTGTGGTAGGAAGGACGTCGTTTAGTAAATCTGAACTTAATTTTAGAAAATAAAAAAATTTGAAATTAATCTGGAGGAGTAGTAGGGAGGGAAATTATCTTGCAAGAGCAAAGAGGAAGGTAGAGAGAGAGAGAGGGGGCCTGCGGCTAATGGAGAAGGGGAGGGGTATTTCCCAAAATTTGAAAAGTAAATTCAGATTTGATTAGGAGGGGTTTTGGGGTTTTGAAATTTAAATTTCAAAATTGAGGAGGGAAAGGGAAAGTGCTCCTTTGATGAGGGAATTGAATAGGGCTCCAAAGGGGAAGGACTTTAATGTGGGATAGAGAAAGGGAGGGAGGGGGCCGGTGCATTAATGGGGGATTGGGGCTTGTGGGAGGGAAATCAAGGCTTACTTGATTTAGAATTTTAAATTAAGAAGGATTAATTTAATTCCAATCCAATTTAAAATTCAAATATGCATAATTCTAGGGACTTTCCTAAAATAGAGATTCTTATTTTAGCAAACAAATTCAAATTCAAATTTATTTAAATATGAATTAGAATTTGTTGCCAAAATAAAAAGGCTAAAATAGGAAGGGCTTTGAATGCATGACTTGATTAGTGGAGCCAAGGGGAAAGGAATGTGGCTGACGGTTAGGTGAGGAGTAGGGTTAGGGTTTATGGCGGCTGGGTGGAGGGGAGGAGCCTTGGACCCGGCGGCTTGGGGGAAAGGGGATGGGCCTTATGGCCGGCGGCTTGGAGGTGGAAGATGGGAGGGGTAGGGGAGGCCGGCGGCTATGGTGGAGGAAGGGCTGGAAACTGCCGGTTAGGAGGGATATAACTGGCGGTTAAGGGAGGAGGAGGAGGGGAATTATGGAAAAAAAGTTAACCACAAGCCCGGATGCTTCCTGCGGCTGGTGGGTAATCTGTTGCCCTCACCTAGGATTTTCACCAAAGCTCTCTCTCAAAGTTCTCCAAGTCACAATGCAGGAAAATTTTCATAACATCATTCATTAACCTCAAAAGATGAAGATGTGGCTTTTAAATAGTCAGCATACAATGAAGGAAAACAAAAGACCAACATGCCTTTAGGGCTTACATAGGAAGGGTACAAATGGAAAAGGTAATAATAAACTCAATACAATCATGATAATAAATCTAATACAAATACTAAATAAAAAATAAAGCGGTGCAATCGTGGCCGTAGGTCGTCGGCCCCGTTTTTGGTAAACTTTCTATAGTCGGATGTCTTCATCAAGTCATATATATGAAAAGTAATCACAAGAATATAAAAAAACGTTAGTCAAAATATGGCAAGCATTACAAGATCTGGCACATATTTGTTGGTAAGGAGCATCATGAAAAATCAGAACATTAACCAAACAAATTCAAATAACAAAGTTTTCACTGCACAAAGTAAACAAAACACAGCGAGGGTTAATAGATAATTATGAGGGGTTAGGTTGTTATGCTAGTTAAATGAGTCTTTATCGTTATATATACTCCTCATTAGTAGTATTAGGTCATAAAAATAAATCAACCAAAATCCTCTTGCTGAGAATCTTTTCTTCCCGCTTTCTCAATTCTGCATTTTTATGGAGTTTCTGAAAAACTCGAAGTCGCTGTTTATTCTTGATCCTCCTGGTCCTAATACTTTAACAAGACAATTACATCTATACCCAAAAAGAGGGGGAAGTAGTGAGATAGTTGAGTTGGTGGGAGCGTTAAGGATTGGGGATTGGAGTGGTTTGACAAAGCCTGCAATATGCTTTTTTAATTTTTCAGTGAGCTAATATATGTTTGTTATAATGCATGGTCGATTGTAATACAATGCAAAGTGTAAAGAGTTTATGAGATATTGAAGAATTATTTGTATGAACATCATAAGGTTATGGTATTTATACTAATAATCTTTATATTTTTTATGAGAGATTGGATCAACATACGGATATTGATAATATAAAAAATTATCATTGATATTTCTAGAGTATTATTTATATTGGTATTGGTAAGAAGGATGATCATAACTATGATTGGATTTGTTTTAATCACAAGTCTTATATTATAATAATATTTATGATATTTATATGATAAGAATAAGACGAGTTATTATAATATGTCGTCATGAGACAATTTAGAGACGCATGATTTCACAATTATAAAATAATTCATGTTAATTCATGACATATTCAAGTGGCCTATTACCCTCCAAAGGAAAAGAATTTAGGCACGAGAGATTTGTCGAAGCCTGTGCAACAAAGATTAGAATTACTTTTTGATATGACATTGATCGAGATTAATATTGGATTAATTATTCTTGATTTTTAATGTTGGGGATGCATCATCTAGAACAATAAATACTGAAGAGAGGGGCGATTGAGTTGCCTTAGGGCTGCATGCAATTTAGAGGAAGATCAATCGAGTAGTTTATCGTAGGATAGGGATCTTTGTTTGCTCGGGAAGATCACTCAGGCAAATCACAAGCAAGATGATATATGTTGGCAATTGATAGAGAAAGGGAGAGATGTAACTGAGGGGAGATTGGGGATGCTGCGCTCGAAGAGGAATTGATGCGACATTTGGAGGGATGATGCTTGGACAAAGGAGGCAAAGGAAAAATGAATGGTGATAGCAATGCAACAAAGCATCAAGACACAATGATGCGGAATCGGGAGTAGATCTCTGTGTGCTTAGTTGCTAGAGTGGGGTGCGAAGGGTCAAGAAAATTAGCATAACCTGTTGGGTAGAAGGACTTCTGAATGGACTCCACCTCATGGATGCAAGAGTGGGTATGGTTGTGATATAAAATGATAGTGGTTGCAACGAAGAGAGAAAGGAGAAATCAGAGTCCTATAATTGAATTTTGCAATGTCAAATTTGTATTTGATATTATTAATAGGCTATTTGATTTGAAGTAAAGGGGTGTAAACTATACCAAATGTAGTGGTTTTGAAAATATTTGTGTTTGGTTATAGTAAAAGAAATGCAGACTAAATTTTTGAAGTATTTGGAATTCATCCTGTTGTTCATTTTTGGTGCATTTTGAAATTGTTAGATTTGGCGGATTTCCAAATATATTGTAAATTCTTTGCCATTGTCGCCGCAAGTAGTCGCCTCCACCTAGGGGTGTCAAAATGGGTTTGGTCCAACCCGAAATTGACCCCCCTTCAAGGCCCCTAACCCGAACTTGACCCGGGTCAACCTGACCCGACATGCCGACCTGTTTGGGTTTGAATTTTTTTTATCTTATTTAGATAATTTTTTAATTTTTTTCAAATAAAACATCATTATTTAGCGAACAAAAATACAAAATTTAGAAGATAATATACTTCCAAATAATTGAAATGATAAACAAAGTTCATGTTTGTTACAAATATATTAATATAGTATATTTTATGAATCCAAAATTTAATGATTCAACTATAAGTTAATAAGCATGTAAGTTTTTTTGGTGTGCTCCCCTATAAGGTCATAACTCTTGGTGAATGAATTTGTCTTCCATTGCATTTTCAGTTGCAAAAAAATGTTTAATTAGCTAAAAATATATATATATACATAAATTTCTAAAAATTGCGAGTTCAAAAAAGATTTCAATTGCAAGGCTCAGATTGTCCCTCCAAAAAATCTATCAGCTCAAAAAATATTAGTGCATTTCAATATTTTCATCCAAGGCGGCAATTGTGTTTGCTCAATTAGCATCTGTTCAATTAAGTAATATTTGTTCAATTAAAGACAACACAAATGCCATTTGGTTGCAAATGATTTCACTTTAGAACGTTTTCTTATCATTGCCCGGCCCCTCGAAAAAGAAATTCAAGAGATAGCATATATATGAAGCTATACATTGCTCCAAAGGACCACATCCAAAGGTTCAAAAGCACCATATCCATAAGACAAAAGAACAAAGCTACCATGTAACATCTAACCTGGTTTCACTTTGACTTAATGCCATAAACAAAACGCAACAAGGCTATAGGCCCACATAACATTAGCTACAACAGCATGAAACATCTGACCCAAATGAACCTAATCTACGTATCCACCCCAGCTACCGCCTACTAGGTAACCATGTTAGCAAGTCCAGAAAACAGCAGCCATAGGCCCACAATAGAAGACATCAACATATCCCATTCAAGAAAACATAAGCCACAACAATCCATTCCGGCTATAGTTCATGAATCCACTCCAACTTTCAAGTTTTTGCTCCAACTCTCCAACAAGTTCAACATAAATCCGCAAGCAACAATATAAAACACAGCAACAGAATCCAAAATAGGCTAGCAAGAAAGAAAAACTGTAAGAGAGATAGGAGACAATAAGTTAATGTTTATTAAACAAATTAGCAGATCATGTTCACCAATAAGTGCATTAAAATTCCTCTCCAACACCAACTACACTACTCTATTAGCTGAAACATTGTCAGCTTTGAACACTTTCTTCCAAATTTAAGTTCATGATGTCCTCCATAACACTCTCATGTTCCGAATCATTCACAACTACAAAGAAAAGAGAAATTACAAATAATTTATGATATTAAATGAATTTAAATATAATCGATGGTTTACCCTTGTCTCCATATAACCAATCCTTAGTACAAACTAAGGCTTCGACAATGTTATATTTCAAAGCACTTCTATACTGATCCAGCACTCTACCACTGTTACTGAATTCACTTTCAAAAGCTACAGTAGAAATAGGAATGCATTGAACATCTCTAGCCATAGTTGCCACTTCAGGAAACCTATATTGAAATTCTTTCCAGAAATGTAATATGTTTAACTCAACTTTTCTATCTATTTTTTGTTTTTCAAGATATATTTCTAGTTGTGACTTCCTAGGTAATGTAATTTCCTGTTAAAATGAATTATAATCCTAATTGTTAAGTCCATCATACATTTCATAAGTTAGTGAGTAGAGAAATAGTAGGGAAAATGGACATATTCCTAATCTTAAAATTGAAAATTACTTGAGAAATTACGATTTAATAATTGTTAAAGGAATGCTCATTGGACTAAGCACTTGAGAACTTTGTGTGGGCACTGATGCTTGCCCATTGGAACAGTGTCCCCTAGAATTTTCATAGTTTGCGAACAATGCGAATAATTTATCTCTAACCTTCTTTGTTTCAAAAAATGTATCCCCTCCATACAACCTTTTGTAACACCGCTCAACAAATGTAAATTTGTATCTAAGATCTAAAATAACTACTATAGTCAAGATGTCACTGAAATATAACCGGTACTTTTCAAATTTAACTATCATCCTTGCAGCTATTTTTTTAATGTAGTCAACACTATTAGGAATTTCATGCTTAAGTGCCGCATAAGAAGTTGAGACTTGAGATAAAAGGAAAGAAGAGGTTTGCAGTGAGATATTTTGTGCCAGAGAAAGCACAAATAATCTCATAAAAAAGGAGCTAAAAACTTGCAGATACTCTCTAACCTCGCCCATTCAATGCTGGTGGGACAAGCTTTGTAGCTAGAGTCTACTAACTCCAAATGAAGAAAAGCACGTCTATAATAAATTGTAGCATCAAGCATGATGAATGTAGAGTTCCATCTCGTTGGCACATCCTGCCTCAAACCTCTTTTTGAATCAAGATAGCTCTACTTTACACAATCCAACAATTTTTGCTTTCTTGCTTGAAAACCTTTGAGATATTTAATACTCTCCCTAATATTTGAAATAGAAACATCTATTTCTTTCATTCCCTCTTGCACAATAAGGTTCATGACATGAGCACAACATTTTATATGAAAGAAAGCATCGTTAGATAATATTCCACCTCGCAGATTTAACCAATTTCTTAAAAATTCAACGAAAATAATGTTAGCAGAGGCATTGTCCAAAGTAATACTAAAAATTTTATTCTGAATTTTTCATTCGGTCAAAAAGAATTAAAGCTTCTCAAACAAAGCAATTCCATTATGTGGTGGTGGCATGAAACCAAAATTCGTTTTCTTTTTCTGTAACTATCAATTATTATCAATGAAGTGTGCAGTCAATCAAATGAACCCATCAGTATTAATAAATGTCCACAAGTTAGAAGTCAAACATACTCTACTAGTACATTTAAAACCTCCTTTTGAATATTCTCCTCCTTAGTAAACAATTTCTTACAATTACTTCTTGCAGTGTTTCTAGAAATTATCTGTAGATCACGACGGAGATAATGTAGTAAGGCTTGAAGACTGGGCCATTCAACACATTGAAAAGGAAGATCATGCATAATAATATAGGCAGTAAATAAATCATGGAACTCCTGATGGTCAAATCTAGTATCAGACACAGAGATGGAGGAGCTAGCATTTGGCTGCAAAATAAGCCGCCCTATATGACAAGTATCTCTTTTTTTACAATTTTGCAAGTGGTGTCTTAAATTTCTTGTGCCATTTTTACTGTCACACTAGTATATTGCCTACATTTTCTTCACTTACATCTTTGCTTGCCATCACTAGGAAAGGGTAACATCATATAATGACGCAAAACTGTTGAACTTATTCTTCTTCTTTTCTTGAGGGTTGACAGCCCCTCCAATTTCTTCCCATCAACATTACAAATATCAACATCATTTAATTCATCATTGTCTATCTCGATCACATTTCACACTGCTTATTTGCACATTGTCATCAAAAGGAGCACTTTCAACAACGGTGTTAGAATCCTTCATCTAATAAAGTCATATAGAAAAATATACACAAGTAAAAAAAATAAACATATATGTTTAGAGCATTGCTTTATTCCATCATCGACACCAATACCAACTTACAAAAACAATATTCTCTTTATAGAAATAGGTCTTATCAAGAAAGTTACTAAGCTATCCTTGGGCAAATAAAAAGTACAAACTAATGCATTTAGCATGCAAAATTGCATAACTCAACTAAAATTAATGATGAAAAATCAGCCCATTTTTAATACAATCAAATAGTGATGCTTAAGCTTACAATCAACTTGCTATGGCTCCATGGACAGATAATTACATTTTTAAAATACATCTATAACATTTCTAATACAATCAGCCCATTATCTCAAATGGACAAATTAGTAGGAAAAATCTAGGGTTTCACATCTATGGCTCCATGGACAAATTAGTAGGAAAAATCTAATACATCTATAGCATTTCTAATACAATCAAAAGCCAGCAGACCTCCTGATCAGTTTATTTGCTAGGGTTTCACATCCCATACCCATGGTTTTGGAATCACAAAATCTAAGGTTTTCATTTGGCATGCTTAAATATGAAAATATTTTGTGGAAACTCGTACTAATAAGCTTGCCAAGATATCAGACAACCCATTATCTCAATTCAAATATGAAAAAATTTACCCGTTGTCGATACTTGATAATAAGCTTGCCATGAAAATCGAAGTAGCAGAGGAGAAAAAGGAGACCTGAATATGCCATCTTCTAAACTGCATCTAATTTCTTTTGGATTCAAATCTAGAAGAATAAGTCAAACCTGCAACTCGACGAAGAACGGAGATGGAATCGAGAATGGGGGCAGCAGTAGCACAAAACGAAATAGTCAAGAGTAAGAAAAATGAAAACTAAAATACATGCAGACCTACCCTAAACCCTACCACTATTAAATATTAATTGCGACATTCAGGTTATATTCGAGTCATTATCGGGCTTTCGGGTTGACTAGAACCTGCCCTGAAACTAAAATCGGGTCAGATATCTAAATCCGAACTCGACCCGTATGCCAAACGGGTTGACCTAAACCCGAAATTTTCAGGTCGGGTCTGGGTCCAGTTTTCGGGTCGTGTCATATATTGACACTGCTACGTCCACTTGCCACCCACTACTCGTCATCAACCACCTTCTGCAGCTGCCACCATTGCCCTCACTCAGCCTCTGGTCGCTCCCTACACCACTTGTTGCATTCGCCCTCGTCGATCACTGCTCAACACCTGCCGCTGGCTGCTGTTGCTGTCACCACTACCATAGCCCATCGGCCATCGACCAACATCATTGTTGGGCTTTACACTTCATTCTTTTTATGTCAAGCCAAACAAGAAACAATGATAACTTGTTTTTATTTTACACTCACCAAACAACTACAAGCATTTTAAATACTCTGTATTTCATTTACACTATTTTCCATTTTACTCTGCGTTCTTTCTTTGTCCAACCAAATGACTCCTAAATAAAATTATAAATCCCCTATTTATATCAACTTGAATTAAAGTTTAATCGAAATATAATTATTTCATTTAATATAAAATAAAAATAATCTTAATAATCAAATAAAATTTTGAATTAAATTATGAAATTATTCCAAAAATAATTTTAATTTATTTTCTTATTCTGCATAAAAAATTCTCTTTTTTATATAATTATTGGAGAATTTTATAATCCTCAATGAATTGCATATTTTATGATTGAGCACGAAAGAAAGACGATATATTATCATGAAGGATAAAAATATCATTTCTTTATGGACTCAATAACTAAATTTAAATTTTTAACAGAGATTCCCTCATTCAATGTTTGATTGAATGTGGTTTATTTTATTCTGAGGTAAGGATGCCCCATAGGGGCAAGCCCCTATGGTTAATTACATCTCAAGCATTTAGTACTTGAGAAAAATTTTAATTAAACTAATGGTTCTCTTTTTTTGTAAATCATCAAGACATTGGCTAAAAGTTTTCATTATAAATCCATGAAATTTTTGTTTAAAGATTTTTGGTCTTTATAAATTTTAAAGGATGAGAGGATCAACTTTGATTGGAGTTCTTGAAATGAGGGTCAAAGGAAGGAAGAGTATGAGTACTTGATCCTAAGAGAAAATCAGAGGTACTCAAAACTATCTTATATTAGGCCTTACATTTTAGAATTCAATTTTTGTTTATGTTAACAATTTTAATTTAGAATGTTGGGTTTATATTCAACAACACGTGCTGGAGAAAATGCTCGAAAGGTGAGGGCTATAAAGTAATTGAAATCAACATCTGCATCGAACCTTACAATTAAGCTGAGGACTACTGAGGGGTAGTATCTTAAACCTAAGTCTGACGAAGTGCAAGGGACTTACAAACTATACCTTACATGAGGTATAGCCAGCCCGACTTCTGAATTTATTGCTTTGCCTGGAAATGGTTACCAGTTAACCCACCTAGTCGTTTTTAAAACAGTGACATTCGGTCTCAATGCATATGAAAAGTAGGGAGGCTATTTTTATTTAGAAGGTAGGGCTTACAACTTAGCTTTAAGGCCAAGATGTCTTGGCATGTATGGTATGCAAAATACTGACTCACAAATATGTTGATTTTTTGGTTATCTGATCCTTAAGTGAAGGCTGTTCTACATGAGACTCATTGGGTTATACTAAATCAATTTGAATTTTGGAAAACTTGGCTCTTTGTAGGGAGTCATGTAATTTTTCTTTTTATTTAAAAATCATGAAGCTCAGATTGATTTTAGATTGCTTAGCATTTTAATGGGAGAAAAATTAGTTTTATTCTAAGAACCTATCGCATCAACATGTCCAAGCCACATCCAAGCAAAAAGCAAAGAAGAAACCTAAGAAAAACATGCATTTTCTACTGCGCAATCAGGTAAACAATTAACACATACTTTGCATATAAATTAGCCAAGGCAGAAATGTAAATAATGTCCCAGTTATTATAATCAGGTTTGACAGCTGATTTGCCTGCCATTATACAACCCAATTATATTATTACAGACTATACTTGTGGGGGTCTTCAAGCTTCAGCTTCCAAGTAGATCTTAGGCTTCACCTTCAACAGGTACATCCTTCTTGATCTATCTCTCTTTTGATCAAACCCCACAAGTTTAACATACTGCTCAAATCTACTCAAATACATTTAGAAAATAAAAAGACTCAAAGCTGCAAAACAGAGGGTTAGAAATAAATTTATATAAAAAAATATGTCACATCTAGAATTTGCTTCGCACTTAAAGTACCAAGACCTGTTTTTACCCTAGTGGCCATATCTCTTGGGGGATTTAAGCAGCACTTGTCATGCAAGCATTTTTATTTATGATTTATTTTATCCCCATTTTGGATATGGTCACTTGCAAGAAAAAGCATGCATATATATTTCTAGACTATCCACTTAAAGATAAGTGCCCACAAAGCAGATAATCCAAAGGCAATCACATCAAAGCATCAAACACATGCATATAAAAGGGAAAATCCTAATCCTATCATGCCTAGGGGGGTTGTGAATCTAAGTGTGTGTGGCTTGTGTGGCGTGTCACACTATGAAAGAGTATTTGATTTTATTTTAGAATGAAGATGTTTAATCTTAATCCAAGGGTGGTTTCACTTTAAGATGTTTGTGACTTAAAGATTTTATTTGGTTTTTAGATGTTTCATATTTAGGAGTGTTATGAAGAACCCATAATGCAACCACTGCTTGCTTTTAGGCAAGCCTGTTACTTATGAGTCCCAAGATACAATGATGCAACTATTTCAACTTTTGGGGTGGAATAATTGATCGTTGTATCAAAGGAAATTAGGTGATTTTTTAAGGATTTTAGAGTTCTTTTAGTGTTTGGATAAGAGAGAAGCGTCTATCTAATAGGATAAGGTAGACATGCCGAAGAGTTATACTTAGGTCTTTGTGAAATTCACCCAATAGAGTAGGATGAATTTTAACAGATGGAAAACTCCTAAAGGACGTCTAAATGTTGCATTTTAAATGTCATGAGGGGAGGATTAATTTTTAAATGAAAGAATACTTAGAGTTTTGATTCAAGTAAGAGATGTCCAACATGTAGCTTTTAGGCTAGATGTTGGAAGATTCTCCTTAGCTTTGGAGCTAAGAAGAGAAAAATTTCCTACAACTTAGAGGTTAGAGGAAATTAGATGAATCCTATAGCTTTGAGGCTAAAGAAATGGGTGTTTCCTTTAGTTTTGAGGCTAAAGGAAAAGAGAGAAGATGCCCAACATATGAGTTTTGTGCTAAATGTTGGAGATTTCTCTTTAGCTTTGGAGTTAAGAAGAGAGAAAAAATCTCCTACAACTTTGGGGTTTGAGAAGAAGGAGAGGAAACCCATAGCTTTTTTAGGCTAAGGTTGGAAATATTTCAGGGCTTTTGGAACCCATGGAGAGGAGAAGTGACTCATAATTTTAGAACTACAAGTTAAGAAACATTCATTGGATTTTATATTCAATGATGCATGCTAACCTACCTAATTTGGATTAAGTTGATGTAGGAGGGTGAGATGCCAATGTTGGTTACAAATCACAAGGGATTTTCCTTGAACTTTTGGATGTT
The DNA here is from genome assembly GCA_019925795.1 of Dendrobium chrysotoxum. Lineage (NCBI taxonomy): Eukaryota > Viridiplantae > Streptophyta > Magnoliopsida > Asparagales > Orchidaceae > Dendrobium > Dendrobium chrysotoxum. Next base: position 85,186,300 of record CM034315.1, on the reverse strand, counting down.
CAAGGAAAGATGTTTATTTACCTAACTTGTGTTAAATACATGATGGGATTTCCTACAACTTTTGGGTTGTAGGAGGGAGAAGGAATTTCTCTACAATTTTGGTTTGTAGAAAAGCGAGGAAGAAAATGCAGCTTTTGGATGTTTCGAAACAATATGCATGAGGAGGATATTTGGTGGTTTTGTGCTCCAACAAATAAGGTGGAAGAACTTGAGATTTTGGCTCCATGCTCAAATGATTCATGCAATGATGTGCTTGGAGTCTTGAGAAGTTCCAAATAATCATGTATGAGAAAGGTGATTGTTTGTTGATTTCATGCTTCAACAAACAAAGGGGGTGGAATGAACCTAGGATTTTGATCCTAGGGTTACAAGATTTATGCAATCTAACACTTGGAGTTTTGAGGAAACTTTAGATCATCATGCATGAAGGAAGATTGTTCATTTGCTAATTTTATGTCTTAACAAATAAAAGAATAAACTCAGGATTTGGCTCTAAATTTGGGAACTTGTAGTGTACTGTGTTGAGGATTTTGGGAAAATCCATGACACCATACACAAAGAAGGTTGATGACAGCTCCAGGGGCATGTTAAAATTCATGCAATACAACAACTGGAGCCTTGAGGATGCTCCAACTGTCATGCATGAGGGACATGGGCATGAGGAAGAGAACTTCCTACTCTTCTACGAATGTTTTGGATTTGTTTGGAGAAGGAAAGGTTGATTTTCTAATGCTTTAGCGAAATTCCTAAACCAATTTTGCCATGATTAAGAAATTTGGAGGCTTAGACATGCATTGATTGGGTTGCAAACTTAGGAACTCTTTATATGTTTTGTTTGCTTATCATTTTATATGCCGTTTCGATTTGAAAGTTGTATGAGTGAACTCAAATAATTCCAAAAGAGGGGTTGAGTGTAACATATAGGCCTTTGAAGGTCCGTAAAATTCCCCAAAATAACTTTGCAAGCACTTGAAATTAAATGAGTGGATTAATGAATTTAACGACTTCTTAGGCAAACAACGATCCTAGCTAAAGCCCTACAATGCATGTGCTTCGACTTGAATGAGATGGGAAACACATCTAAAGATTTAAGGAAATAACCAATCAGTTTTGACATGACTTGATTTGTTAAGGTATTAGTGTGAGTCTCCAATCATGAGGGATTTTGATCGCTTGGATTTGAAATTTTACTTGTTTCAACTTTCCAAAATTGGAAGAACATCAAGGATCGTTTCAAATCAATCTCTACACCATGGGATTTGAGACATAAACATGAATGTCCATGGAAGACCCTATCAATTTACAAACGGTTTGAAACACATGCTTGAATGTTTAGCAAATTTGGAGAAAAATGACAAGTGTTGATGATGTAAATTTCTTATGCATGTGTGTTAATGTTGTCATAACACATCAATCCAAGAGATAGAACATAGCATGCAACATTGTGAAAGTCTACACCTCGACATTTGATTTATCATGAAACAAAATATCCTAAACTTAGGGTTTAATTGTAGGTGATGGGTTTGGACACAACATCAATGTGTTACTTGCAAGATAGAGACATTGGACACAAGTCCAACGACCCGGCGCCTTGCCGCCATCCTTTTGGCTTTCATATGAGAGCAAATCATGGGAAATCACTTGATTTTCATGACTTAAACAAGTGGACAACGACATACAAAGGATTTTCTTTGGGTTTGGAAAGTAAAAGCGAGGTTTTTTAAAGAACTTACGGCTTTGGAGCGTCATACATACAACCATTGGCTTAGGGACGTAGGTTTTGCTAAGTTTTAAGAGTTTTATCTTGCCGGGTTGTCACGACGCAAACCACAATGCACTCGCCTTGTCAAAAGTCGCGAAAGATAAAGAAAATTGCTGTCCAAATGCTCCAGACGTCGCCTCTACAATCATAAACTCACCAGAGATGATGCAAGGTGTGGAGGAAGTCTTCTACGTTCCTCCAAGTGGATGGAATCAACACCCCTAGGAGATCGGCCTCTAAATGGGGCCGACAAACGAGCCGGTCGCGCGAACCAGGGGATCACGCAAATAGGGAGGTCATAGAAACCGGGGAGGTCGCATGAACGGGGTGGTCGCGGGAGTTGGAAGGTCACACGAATGAAGAAGTCATGCGAATGGGAGGTTTCGTGCGATTGGTGAGGTCGGCGGATGGGCTTCCTCCGACTCCTCCTTCTCTTTCTTGTTTTGCTCTGGACTGGCATATGCAAGTAGCAAGATCGAAGACGTTTGGTCTGTCCAGACGCACGAAGAAGAAGAGGTGGGATGGGCTCTCTCTCGGTCGCTCTCTTCCGCTCTCTTGCTCTATTACGGACACACGCCAAGCACAGAGGCCGAATGGACTTTTTTTGTCTCCCGCTCTCTTGTTCTTGCGAAACGAATACATGGGCGGCCCGAGGAGATCTTCTGCCGCAATATTTTTCTATAGCCACTCGAATCAGAGGGAAATGATGGGATTTGACACTGTAGCAGCGATCTTTGAATCGCAGTCCTTGGATCTAATTTTCTAATATCAGGGAATGATTAGAAAAGGCCAAAAAGTCCAATTTAGCATGCATTTGACTGATTTGGCTGAAATTGAGCTCGAATCAGACTTCACTTGGGTCGATTTGGGTCCGATTATGTTCGATTGAGCCAATTTTGCGAAATTAAATCTGAATCAGCGCCGAATTGCGTCGAATTTGGTTCGGCGAGGCTCAATTTGGACTGATTGGGATCGATTTTGGGTCGGCTCGATCAATTGGCCTTTAATTTGATGAAATTAAATTTAATTTCATCTAATCAGGGCCCAATTTATATAAATTGATGCTCGACGACAGTCGATTGAGTCGATCAAGCGCAGTCGGGCTCGAATCGGCTTGATTTGGGCTCAACTTGAAAATATACGTCAACAATAGTCTCAATTCTTTCATATTGAAGCTTAATTCGGACATATTACTAATCGACTACATCCATTCCATTACTTTAAATTAGGTTGAAACCCTCCTTAAATATGAGATTATTTTCGCCAAGCTGAACAACTGATTAAAGTACAACTTTAATGCCACCTGGGCTACATCAACCCGAATTTCATCCTTAATATGCATGAAAGACTTGAATTTCATCCTTAATTTGCATGAAAGATTTGCTGCCTCCATTATTCCTCTTTAACCTTTCAGATACATTTCCTTTTAACTGCTCCCGCAAAAAATCAGCAAATAAATTAAATTTGAGAGCTCTTTCCAAATTTGTCAAGCATCATTCTATATTTCATTTTCTACTGTTGATTTGTCATTAAATTTGAGAGCTCTTTCCAAACATTAAACAACAATAATATCTGCAACAATAAAATTTTACATTTGCTCCTAGTTGGAGTAAATGAAAGTTTCCTTCTGGTAGAAAGAGCAATTTAGCTGTTACCAGAGTTCTTTGAAGTCCACATTCATTAAGAAATTCTACACGCATTTTAGAGTAGACGTACCTCTATTTAGCTTCGACTTGATCTCATCTCTTCTCGGTTCATTTCATGACATGCTGTCTCTATCTCGATTGTTTCATAAATCAGATTGCCTTGGTAAAATTTCTATGTCAAACCACTCACAAACCATTTTCAACTGAAAATTTTAAGAACCTTGCATCCTTTGAGGATTTGGCTAGTTGCCAGAGATAACATTTGAACCGATATTTAATAATAAATCATAGAGTATTTTGACTCCGAATGCAATGGAGTGACTCAATCTCCGCTTGTTCCAGAAGGCAGTCTTTTTGTCATTGCTAGTCATATTTGTTGCGTCAAAAACGTCTTGAAATTTAACCAGAACTGATAATTCAGTTCCATATCTTTTTTGAATATTTTCATCTAAAACAATTAGTAAGAATGAAGAGCTTGGTTCTAAACTTTAATCTTATTGGTTGTTTGTTTATCAATTTCCTTCATTTGTTTATTTTTATATGGTGTGGTGGAATGCACTGGAAGAGTAGGGAGGCACACTTACTGGATCTTTTTGTGAGTGATGTTAGTATATTAAAATTCTCTTTATGCTTCAAAATTTACCATTTTTTTGGTTATGTACTCATATTTTTTAAGGTACATTTTCCCTATATATCTGACATGTTTTGCACAACTAATAAACTACTATTGTCACTGTCAGTAAAATTTCTTTCCCAGTATTAAGTGTTAGAAGCCCTTAAGATATATAGGCTATTTCTTTCATTTCTAGAATGATAACTGAGGTGGTCTTGCAACTGGTAATTTGAATGCAATTTTTAATTTGTTTGCTGGCCAAGGATGCAAGGCAAGAAGCAACTTCATATTCTGTGATCAACCAGCTAACATTGATTCATCATATATTTTTTTAACAATTTGTTGTTGTGTGGTGTCTAATAATTTGTGGCTATTTTATTTTATTTTATTTTTGACTTGACACTGGAAAGCTTGTTTTTTAGTAGTTGGTTGGGTCTATGTCAGTTTAGTTGAATTCTATTTATAAGAGTTTTTTGGGGAATTGATTTTGCTTTTTATTTGCTATTGCCTTTTTCCCCTTTTAGTTTCTGTGATTGCATGCCTTTTTCTTTTTATTTACAACAACAACATTAAGCCTTTATACTACTACGTGCGGTCGGCTACATGAATTATTATTCTCCATTGTGTCCTGTTAAGAGTCAAATTCTCATTTAAATCTAATAAAGAAAGGTCATTTCTAATATTTTCTAACCAAGTCTTTTTAGGTCTACCTCTACCTTTCTTAACATAAGCCAAATCTAATACATCTACTTTCTTAATCGGGTCATCGGAAGGCCGCCGTTTTATGTGACCGAACAATCTAAGGCGACTCTCTCTAATCTTATCTTTAACTGGAGCTACTCCAACCTTTTTCATATATATGCTCATTTTGTATCCTGTCTTTAAAAGTAAAGCCACTCATCCATCTGAGCATCCTCATCTCTGCAACACTTAACTTTATATTTTGCTTCTTTTTTAATGGCCAACATTCTGCACCATAAAGCATTGCAGGTCTCACCACCATCTTATAGAATTTTCCCTTAAGTTTGAGGAGGACTTTTCTATCACACAACAAGCTTGATGCTTTCCTCCACTTCAACCATCCAACTTGAATTCTACTAATAATATCCCCATCTATTTCTCCATCAATCTGAACAATAGATCCAAGATATCTAAAATGTGTACTCTTATTAATGACTTGATCACCCACACAATCCCCCAACTAGATCTATACTACTAAAATTACACTTCATATATTCCGTTTGAGATCCACTCAAATGAAAATCTTTAGACTATAAGGTTGACCTCCATAATTCAAGTTTACATTCAACTCTCTCTCTAGTCTTATCCACAAGAAGAATATCATCACCAAAAAGAATACACCAGGGTACAACCTCTTGCAAATGTCTAGTGAGACCATCCATGACTAAAGCAAAAAGATAAGGGCTTAAGGTTGATCCTTGATGTAATCCAATTGAAATAGGAAAATACTTGGTCAAAACACCTTGTGTTTGAACAAAAAAATAACAATTGCATACACATCCTTAATAACTTTAATATAAGCATTATTAATCCCTTTTCTTCTAGCACTCTCCAAAGCACTTCTCTTGGAACTTTATCATATGCTTTCTTTAAATGAATAAATATCACATGTAGATCCTTCTTATTCTCTCTATACTTCTCCATCAAACCTCTCAATAAATGTATAGTTTCCATAGTAGGCCTACCTGACATGAATCCAAATTGATTTTGAGAAACATTAGTATCAAGTCGCAACCTATGCTCCATAACTCTCTCTCATAGTTATAAAGTATGACACATTAACTTAATTCCTCTATAATTCGCACAATCTTGTGCATCACCTTTAATCTTAAAAATAGAAATCAACACACTCATTCTCCACTCATCTGACATCTTTTTAGTCTTCAAAATAATATTAAAAAGTTTAGTAAGCCAAGAAATTCCTTTATCTTTTAAGCAATTTCACACCTATATTGGAATATCATCAGGTCCAACGGCTTTTTTACACTTCAATTTTCTTTAAAACATCTCTAACTTCGGTTTTACTAATATGCCGATAAAAACAAAAATCTTTATTTTCATTTAGGGTGATAAGGTCATTAAAATCAATTGTATTCTCACAATCTTCATTGAAAAGTTTAGCAAATTATCTCATCCACGTTTGTTGAATATCCTCTTCTAATAAAAGCACTTTTTGATTTTCATCCTTAATGCACTTTACTTGAATTAAATCCTTACTACTCTATCTCTATGTTTGACTTATACATATATCTTTCACCCTCCTTAGTATCTATTCTATTATATAAATCATTAAAAGCTAAGATTTTGCATCACATATTGCTTTCTTAGACTCCTTATGGGCTACTTTATATCTTTCCTAATTATCATAATTTTTACATCTTAATCAATTTTTATAACAAATTTTCTTATTTTTTATCTTTTCTTACACATTTTGATTCCACCACCAATTATTTTTATTATTAGGAGCTTTTCCTTTTGATACTCCAAACACATCTTTTACAACATTCTTAATACCCCTAGTTACTTTTTCCCACATAATATTAGCTTCCTCATGCATAGACAAAATTTTAAGATATAGAATCTCACTCTCAAGAATATTTTTGTTAATATTCTTTAAATGCCCAATCTAATTCTAGAGCAATGTTTTACTCCTTTTTCTAGAATCTTACTCCTTTTTCTTTTTATTTGATCAACATTATTTCTATCTTTCAAATGAAAAGTTTATAGTGCTCTTTTTTCTTTTTCTAATAGAAGCCATGCACATATGATTGGTTTCTCCTCTAAACCAAGCACATATACTGCATTTAATATGAACAATTAATAATCTTCTTTTCATCTCTTTGCTTATACTTTATTAATTAGGTTGGATTTAGATTCTTTTTCCCAGCTCTCGGAGGACTGCTTTATGGCTATGATATTGGTGGTACGTCTGGTGCTACAATTTCTTTGGAGGTATGCCAATGAAATTTCTGTATTAGCCTAGTTAAAGGAACTTATTTTATATAGTAAACATTGGGTTTTCATTCTATCCTGACACTATTTTTTTGTAATTTTATTTCTTCAAAGTAGAAATTATGGAACAAACTTATCATTGTTTATGTTTTCATATTACACAAAGCCCTAAATTTATGTCTCATTCTAAATTTTGCATGCATTAAGTATATCTCTAGGATTTTATTGAATATAGTACTTGTACATTTGTTGACATTACTTTGCTGACTTGATTCAATTATGATAATTATATTGTCATGATTTAGCCTGAGAGCTTGGAATAAACTGAGGCAGGAGCGGACAATCGTGATGGAAGGGGTTGAATTGCCCTTGCCCATGTGTGCCCAATTAACAGTAAAATTAACAATTGCATGTGGATAATTCATGATTTCATAACAATTGCATGTGGATAATTCATGATTATATATATATATATATATATATATATATATATAAATAATAGCAATTCATAATAATGCATAATCATCGGAAGACATAATCCAAAATAGAAAAGTGCTATGAATTAATCTTTTTTTTTCATGATAATTTCAAGGTACATGTAACGTGGTAGCAAATGTCAACTGACATGTAATTTCAAGCATATCCAGCTCTTTTTCAACGATAGAAAAGTGCTATGAAAGTTTTTATTAGCATATGAACATCATTACCATAACCATAAACCTCATATTTACGTAAATCTACTAGACCACAAAATAATACATATGAACCAAAAGTACCTTGAACTCACACTATCCATGAATCATGTGTGCACGTATACCTAACTGAAGGTGCTCCTCAAGGGCTATACATAAAATTCTCTCTATTGCTCATCTACTTCATAAGCATATTTCTTGAAAAATAATCTTCAATTAATGGGAGTGGGTTATATATATATTATTTAGTAGGCACATAATAATTCTAAATAATAGTAAGCATAGTAGGAAAAGTAATAACATGCATTCTAATCATTGAATATAACAATAACATAGTAGATATATGCATAAACATGGTATTTGCCATCACAATTATTTTCATGGTATAAACCGTAAAGTGATCATTGTAATTCTCATAACATTTGTTGTCATAGACATGATCATCGACTTTGAATATGATCATCATTATCATGGATGATAGCCTACAATGATCACATAACTTTTAAATTACTAGGTAACAATTACCCACTCCATTTTGGGAGCTTTAGTAATAGTAACCTATTGTAGTGCTATCCCATCAATGGCATGTAGATCTCCTGTCGACTCAGTGTGGTGTAACCTACACTTTTACTAATTTTAGTAACGATAAGGTAGCTAACACAAAATTGGCTTATATATCCTCCATCAGCATAAGTGAGGTGTAGCTCGTTGTTTTTTATTCTAAGCGGAGGCAAGATTAGGGCAATAAATATGTTGGCACATTAGTGTTCCTCGTAGTATCGCAAGGGGGCTTTTTCTGTCAACTGACATATACAAACATTCTCTAGGTGAAGGCTTGTTGTAGCAAATGTAAATAAAAACCACGTACATGAAGTGCTAATGAAATACACCATCATATAATAAATGATAAGTCATATCAATTAAATTAGGAGGCTTTAAGAACAAACCATTAATGTGATAATGCATCTTTTGATGTTTAATCTGGTGAGTTAAATTTATTAATGTAAGCTTAAGAATGATCTCTAATTCGGGGTATTTGTCATATAAGGATGGTTGCTAATCATTGGACTCTCTAAAGTGTGTGTCAAATAAGACAGATTGGGGATTTGAGATCACAACATTTTATATGTATCTCAAGGCTAAATGGTTTGTTAAGCATCTTAATCAAAGAAATCTTATTATGTATGCCCTTAAGGTCAAAAAGTTAGGTTGGCATTCTATGGCCATGTTAGATACAAGCAACTTAGAAGAAGTGATGCATCAACCTTAACAAAAGAAAGCCTTATCAAAAATGACATTTGTTATGATAAAAAAGTTTAGATTCATGATCTCATACCAGGGTAGTTATATACATTTTACATGTAATATAAGGCTTAGGGTTGAACTTAATAGGGAAGAGTATAGGTAACTGATACGAAGTAGATGCAGAACTTGAAGAAAACCCTAGTTGAATATTCAATTCGGCAAAACAAAAATTGGTAACAAGTAAACGATGAAGAAGAACACTCAAGAACACTTTTTATTAGATTATATATGAAGGAAAAGACAAGATACATGTGATTTACGATTAGAAAGGTAGATCGGCTCTCCCAATCAACATAGACGCTGCTAAGAAGCCCTCAAAGAAAAGAACTAGGACAAAACACAAAATTCAGCTATAGCATGCACTAAACCATAGACAAACTCCCCCTTAAATAGCCCTAGAATGCAACAACACAATTAGAACATTTCTAATTAGTATAAACATAATTTTGGAAACTTTTTTAAATAAATAGAATCTTCCTAATCAATTGAATCATACTCTCAACACAATCGTTTAAAGTGCCAAAAGTGGGAGATAATTTTTTTCTGCTTGAAATGTAAAGAAAAGTGCAGGATAATAATGAATGAAAATTGCGTTATATTGCCTTTAGGACAATGCTTTTATTAGTTTGTGCTCTTTTTCATGAATCATCTCATGCTGTATTCAATTGTTGATTATATTGAACTCAAGATAGTCTATCTGAACGACTTGTGTTTTTGACATGTGGTGGAATGGAGAGACTGGCATTATAGTGTTGTTGGATCAAATCTTAATCTGAATATGATATGGATATAAACTTAAAAATATAGGTGCTTTGTTGTGAGCATGAAGGTACTTCCGTGTTTTTAGTTTTTGACAAATAACATTGAAATGTTGGGAGTTCATATTTAAAATGGAATGATCCTCCTTTGAACCATGTTCAATTTCTTATTATGCAAATTATCAAAGAAGTTCAAGTACAATAAAAAGCATGCCTGAACTTGGTCATGAAGATGTATGTCAAGAGCAAACAAAATGTAACTTAAAAAGTTGCAAGTAATATTCGTCTTGCATTAAATAAGGGTGTGTTTGGTTTGAAGGAATTGGAGGGAATGTATATACACTCCCCTCATAGTTTTAATTTTTGATGTTGGTTTCTAATGCAACTATCAGGGAATTGGATTTACCTTGAAAATGTTAATATATGCATTTTTACGTTGTCAAATCCCTACTCAACGATAGTGAAAACGAGAAATTTTATAGATTATAAAATTTACTCACATATTTGCTCACTACAAGAAGCAATAACTCAATTTATCATAAGCCGATTTTTTTTTTTCACTCATATTCTGCTCAACCAAACAAGTGTATGAAAACCAATTTTGTTTCTGTTACCATTTTGATTTTCATTTATTTTTCATTTCCTCTCTTTCAATTCCTTAAAACCAAACAGGGCCAAAGTGCCTAGCGGTAGTGTTTCTTTGAAGCCTTTAACAAGTTATGCTGCTTCTCGCTTTAGTGCCTTCTTTTCTTCTAAATTCTGCTCTTACTTATAAGAATCCAAGATTTTGCTTTTGATTTCCAATAGCATGCAAGTAGGAAAAATGTCAAATATGTTAAAACAGAACTAAGAGTCATAGAACCAGATTATTTCAGAGGTAGTAAAATTCTCTTATATCACTTATGTTTACCAAATAACTCAGAACAACCATATATCATTGTCAAAGCAATTAAAGTAACTAAAGTATAAGTTGCTTCTTATCTTCTGTCAGTAGTTACAATCTCTAAACCTTCTTGTTTATCTTTCAAATTGTCAAATTTCAAACTGTACTCCTGAATTTCACCTTGCAATATTATGCTTCTAGTACCTCTCTTTTTGTAGTCAGCTACCTTGAGCGGAACAACATGGTACAATTTGAACTCTCTGGAAATTGGACTTGTGGTGAGTTGACATAATGTTATTCCAGCAGCCCAATTTTCCTGCTGGGTGTTTTGCACATAATTTCATCTTCTGCGCCCACATGGTGCAGGTCAGTGGTTCTTTGTATGGGGCATTGATTGGTTCTTCCTTGGCATTTACTGTTGCTGATTATTTAGGTTAGTCCGGATTAACCTGTTTATGTAGTTAATACTTTGTTTTTGTTATGCTTAATTGTTTTATCATTGAAGGGAGGCGACGGGAGCTCATTTTTTCCTCTATAGTATATTTTGTTGGATCTTTGCTAACAGCAATGGCTCCCAATTTCCCTGTTATGGTGATTGGACGCCTGTTATTTGGTATTGGAATTGGACTGGTAATGACAATATGCTTCTTGGCTTACTTTATGCATTAAGCATTTTCATAAAGTTTCTCTTTCTGGTCCATATGGTACAATTTCTGCATACTTGATTGAAAGCATCGCATGGTTGCCTACTTTGTTCACGTCTTATTGCTTTGTCATTGGAACTTCGGTCTTTGCATTACTGCATTTTAATTATTTTGGTAATTACACTTTTAGTTGGAAAGTAAAATTGAAAAAGTTGAGTTGCTCTACATTTGGCTTTCTCATATGTTGCATGAAATATGATAGTACTAATAGAACTGCATTAGGTTAAGCAAAATGTACCATTGAAAGAAGTCCTGAATAAACAACCAACTTACTGAATAGAAGTGAAAACTGAATTTCACAAAAGAGCTAATATTATTCAAAATGTAACCATTGAAAGAAGTCCTCAATAAACAACCAACGTTCTGAATAGACACTAAAACTGAATTTCACAAAAGAGCATGATATTATTCTGATGAAGCTTGCTGCAAATGGCATATTTAATGCAGTCATAGCTGGATTTTCTTGTCAGTTTTACCTGGTTGTTTGCATTATTTTCTGTTTTTCTGTAGCATATTTTATTCTTAAGGGAGCATAAGATATAGATCACAATAGGAATGGCGAAAGAAGATTGCATTAAAGACTGGTATTGATCTAGTGCTTAACTAGAGAGAGACATTCATATTATTTTGATTTAATTTTAGTTATCAATTGAACCTTGATTTATCATATAAATCATGGTAAATTTATTGTGAAAAAGCAATGTTGTCTTTCTAGGTTATTATTATTATTATTTTAATGTTTTCTTCATAGCCTTATAATTTCTTGCACATTATTTAATAACTAGTTTAATTGAGAGTGTATGCTGGTTGTGATCTAAGTCTTTAGCACTTGAACATCAGTTGCCTCATTGTGAATCTTCTTCTTACTATTATTTTCCACTTGTAGGAAAGAACTATATTTAGCAGATGCCCGACTGGTTGAACTTGGCATCATGAATTCTCATTTTTCATTCTAAATGCTGCATTTGGTTTTAAAATATATTCTTTGTAAATCCTTTTAGACAATTTTTAATCTATATCACCTAGGATCTACCCCTTCTCCTTCCTAATTTGTAGACACTAATTTTATCTATTTGTCTAGTGGGTGTATTTTCTTACCAATTAGGTTTTTTTTTTCTTTTTGAAAAGCGATGTGCTTTGTTTCCATAAATGAGATACCCTTTATTTGGTATGAAAGGACAATTTAGATGTCTACTGATCATTAATTGGAGACTAGGGTTGAGGATTTAACTTTAAGATCAAAGATTGCTCAAAAAATCAGATTGGTTTTCTTACTTGGTTCTAAACCAAGAGAAGAATGTGAATTGTACCCTTTGATTGAATATGGATTGAGTCGGGCTTTGTTTTAATTGAGTTAGCTTGAGATCCAATAAAAAAATATGTTTGCATTGATGCATGTATGTGCTTAAGTACATGTGTATGGACACTTGCATCTATGTATAAATGCATGTATGCATATTTCTATCATGATTGAATGCATGTATGTTTACATTAATGAGAAGTCTCTGAATAGAAATTTCATATTAAATAGAATAAACGTTTGATTTAAATTATCATGCCTAGCCATGCTGGCATTGAGAGTGGATTGAACTGTCCTATAGCTAGGTCCAAATCATGTTTGAACTAAATAAATTTGAGCCAATTATAAGTTGGGGTCAGACCGGTTCGAGCTTGGATCATTTACAACCCTAGTGGATCCAAAACTGATTGTCGTCATTTAATTACTAGGACAGTTAGATAGCTCGGCCAGGGATCTCTTCAGCATATCCTCAGTTACCTTGATTTAAGCTCTGTCAGCACGCATAGCCCTCATTATAGTTTGGCAGCTAAAATCTTCCATGGCATCATTATTAGCTGAGTTTGGAGCTCAAAAACCCTTACATTATTTAGAGAAAATCAAGAGTTAACTTACGTGGATGTCTGCTTTTGATGCGAACTTACAATCAGCCTACAATAATAGCAAATCCCAAGGGTATAGGGGCACATTAAATATTTATAGATGAGCGCCCATACTTCCATACTCAGTTACGCAAAATTACAACTGCCGTGACTTATTGCCTTCAGGAATATTATGATTTTTTATACTGCCATTTTTCACACTCTTCTCTAGCTAAGGAGCACAGCTAGGCATGCCAATTCTTAACTTCTGGCTCTTAGTTCCACTTGTTTAACGATTCCAATATCCAACTCTAAGCCTAACCGAGATAGTGGTTTGCAGGCCATCCTCCATGGATCAGTAGCCATTCAAAGAGATCACCAATACTGTCCTTACTAATGTATTGTTCACCTGGGGTGGGAAACTGTTATGGCAGGAGGGGGCTGGGCGGAATTAGGAAAGGAGCCAAGGGGAGGGTTCAGCCAGCCTTGTGGGGCCCAAGAGAGCTATCATGCATTATGGAAGGAGGAGAAATCAAGGGGAGCTGTTTAGGAAGGTTTCCTAATTATGTTTATTGTGTTTAGCAAAGTTTTAATTATTAGGAAGGTTTTCTAAATTATGTTTATGCTGTTTAAGAATGTTCTATTTGTGTTATTGTGTGTTAGGAATATTAAAGAGAGTTTTGTCTATAGTTAGGGCATGAGATAATTTGTGTTTGTTGTAGTTTTATTTTGGAAAGCTTCCTAGCGGCGTCTAAGATTTGTGGGAGAGTTGATCTACCTCTCGAATAGTAGATCACTTGTATCTTTCATTATTAATTGACGGAGCAATAAAAAATTAGCCCCTATATTTGTGTTCCTGCATTTCTTCTTCTCTATTTTGCTTGGGTGAGGAAGTTGAAGATGCTGTTATTTGAAGGGGAGGATGCCCATGGGTGAGTATACTACGTGGAGAGGTATTTCACGGTGAATGGGTAGAAGAAACTTACAACCTGTTGATGTATATTTTTGCATGGATGCCTAAATTAGCCCCGATTGAGTCGATTCGAGCCCGACCGGGCTCCATCGCATTCGATAAACTCGATTGAGCGTCGTCGAACACAAATTAACCGAAATCGGGCCTTAATTAAATCAATTTAAACTTAATTTATTTTAATTAAAATCAAATTGATCGAATCGACCCAAAATTGGTCCAAATTGAACCCAATTGAGTCTCGTCAAGCCTCGTCTAACCAAATTCGATGCAATTCGGCACTGATTCGAGTTCAATTTCATAAAATTGACTCGATCGGACCCAATTGAACCTAAATCGACTCAAATCGATCCAATTTGGGTCCAATTTTAGCCCAATTGACTCAATTTAGGTTCAATTTAATTCCAAATAGGTTAAATTGACCTTTTGGCCATTTCTAATAATTTCCCCAAATCTGGAAATTGAATTGGAGGGCTCAGATTAAATCAGCGACTGCAAAAAGTCACGTCATGCCTGATTTCTACGGCTGTAGCAGGATTTTGAGTGCAGGAGATCGTCTTGGGTGGTCCATTCCTCATTTCAAGCATAGAGAGAGCGGGAGTCAAGGGTGTCATTCGGCCTTCTCCTGAGTTCGACAAGCATATCCGAGCAAGAGAAGGGAGAGAGAGATGTCCAAGGCATTCTTGCAGTTTGCGTGCGTCGAACAGAGCATGGGAGCGGAGCAAGTCGGGTAGTCCGTCTTCGCGTGTCCAAGCTGAGTGCGGGAGGAAGGAAAGGCGGGTTCGACTCTCTGCTCATGTGCGTATTTAGGGCCGAAGCCCAATCCAGGAGTCGGCAGAAGCTCCAACTCGTTCGCGCGTCCAGACCGAGCGAGAGGAGGGAAGGACGTCAGGCTTTCCGCTTTCTTGAGGAGCGGATTGGACAAGGGAATTCAGTGAGGCCATTCTCCCGCATATCAGAGCCGAATCGATCAAACCCGAGAGCATTTATGTGACCCTCGCTGCCGTTTTCCTCTTCCTTGGATCGAGAGAGGCAAATATCTCTCTGTTCCCTTCATTTCTCCAAGTATAAGAGCATTAATTTGCTCTTCTCTCTCTCTCTCTCTCAAGCAAAAGAGGGAGAGTAGGATGGTGGAACTATTTGGGGGTCATTTGCTGACTGTAGGAGTTTCTTCCCCTTCATCCATTCCCTCCGTCCTACCCAATCTCAACTTTGGAGCTCTTTCTTTCTCTTCCACTAACTCCAGTGAGCTCGTGACAGTAGCAGCGACATCCGGAGGACTTGGACAACAGCTCGTCACCTCTTTCCTTCTGCTTTCTCGCCTTTGCAAGGTGAGTGGATTGTGGGTTGCGCCGTGAATACCCAACGAGGTAAAATCCCTCAAAACTTAGGAAATCCCTAGGTCTTTTGGTCGTTGATGTGTGGTTGACGCTCCAAAGACATAGGTTCCTTAGAAAGCCATGCCATTTAATTTCTAAACCCAAGAAAATCCCCATGCTTGCTGTCCACTTCAGAGAATGGTAGAAATCCAGTGATTTCCGCTTGTTTACTCTCATGTGAGAGTCCGAAGAGAACATCGACGTGCATATGGTTGTTGGATTGGTGTCTGGCAACCTCCGGATGCATGAAACATCATTCATATTGCATGCTTAGCCTTCACCTACGATCAAACTATGGGTTAGGTGATCTCATTTGACGCTGAGTCGAATTGAGATGTAAGTTCCCTCCAAGTGTCTCATCTCATGTTCCTTTCTTGTAGATTTTGTGTTATGATAAAATTAACACACACATGTAAGAGGCTTGCATCGTTAGAATTTGTGATTTTCTCCGAATTTGCTTAACGTCCGAGCGTGTGCTTCAATTAATTTATACATTGGTGGGGTCTTTCATGAATACTCACGTTTATGTCTTAAACCCCATAATGTATGTATTAGCTTGAAGTCATCCTTGATGTTCTTTCAAACTTGGAGAGATGAAACGTGCAAAACATTTAATCCAAATGTCCGCATACTTAGCCAAATTAGTGTGCATCACTCCAATTCTAAATGAACACACATTTTGGGTCTTTTGCTAATTTGTCGTTTACCTAAATTTGCGAATTTATTAGCATGTTCATTTAATTTCTAAATGCTTGTGAACCGGAGGTGGTGTATTCCATGACTTTTAAAGGTCTATGGATCATGCTCCACCTTATATCGAAATTACCTAAGCGTGATTAGTATAATTTGCAAGTTGAGAGGTCGAATGCAAGGACAAGTAACTCAATCACATGATCAAACTCTCAAGATGATGAATCACATCATGCATACACTTCTAAGTTTTCTTAGATCATTTTAAAATTGATTTAAAAACCCCTTAGAAGTCGTAGAAGTGAATCTCCCTTCTCCAAATGAATCCAAAATATTCATAGAAGAGTAGGAAGTTCTCTTTTTCATGCATATTCTCATTCATGCATGGTACTTGGAGCTTCCTTAAGGCTCTAAGTGTCACGTTCCATAGGTTCTATTATACTTGGAGAGTTCTCTTTCAGTGCTCTTCTCCTCTCATGAATGATGATTTGAGTTTCCTCAAACCTTCAAACATATCATTGCATGAGTCCTTCAATCTTAGGGCCAAATCTTCAGTTTCCTCCCTCATTTATCGAGATATAAAATTAGCGAATGAACAATTCTCCTTCATGCATGATATTTGAAGCATCCTCAAGGCTCCAAATGTTAGATTGTATGAATTTGGCTCCACATTAGGAGCTCCTTTGTAGAGCCTCCTCCCTCCCATGTATCAATAATTTGGAGCACCTTAAGGCTCCAAATACTTCATTGCATGAATCATGTAACCTTATGATCAAAATCCTAAGTTCATTTCACCCCTTGTTCATTGAAACACAAGATCAACAAACAATCATCTCTTCCTTCTCATGTATGATGTTTGGACCCTCCAAAGGTCCCAAACAACATCATTATATGAATCTTTGGATATTAGAACCAAATTCTAAGTTACCTATCCCTTTTTTGTTGAGACACGAAATCAACAAACATTCATCTATCCTTCATGCATGACTTTTAGAGCTTCTTCATAGCTTCAAATGTTTCTTGCATGACTCCTAGCACACCTTAGGAGCTATCATCAATCATCTTCATACATGATATTGTGGATTTCCCTAAGATCCTAAATACATCATGTTGCAAATGTTGAACTTGAGGCCAAACCTTAAGTTCTTCCCTCTCATTTGACTAGCCTCAAATTAGGCAAATAAACACCTCTCTTTGAATATCAAATGCTCAAGGGACATTCATGAATTTGCAACCCATAACTTATATTTTATTCCTTGTTTCCTACAAACCAAGAATTGCAGGAAAACCTCTCATTTTCCTTAGCCTCCATAGGAAACCCTTTCATTCTCCTAAACTCATATTAGGAGAATGCACATCTTTCTTTGAACACCAAAAGTTCAAAAAATTTCGTTCAACTTGCAACCTTTAAGTTGCCTGCCATTTCCCCATATTTACTTAATACAAAATTTGGTAAATATCAATTCTCATTGAGCATGAAATTCAATGAACTATCGCCTTAACTTGCAACCCATAAGTTGCATGTTTCCTCTTCTCTTTTATGGCTCAAAAGTTGTAGAAAATCCCTGCATTTACTTAACCCATGTTAAGTAAATCAAGCAACTATCTGCTTGTTGAGCCAAAATCAACAAACAATTTTATCAACCATAGGAATCTAAATCTTATTTCTCTTTCATTCCCCGAACCCAAGTTAGATGAATGAATATCTCTTTCTTTGAACACCAAATGCTCAAAGAAATTCCTCCAATTTGCAACCCACAAGTTGCATAATTCTCCTCTCTTTCTACAACTCAAGAGTTGTAGGAAATTCCATCATTCACTTGACCCATGTTGAGTGAATCAAACCTACACCCAAATCAACCAAATGAATCTCCCTCTTTGAATACAAGAATTTAAAGAGATTCTTCTTGATTTGTATCCCTAAAGCTACAAATCTTCTATCCTTTCTATGGCTCCAAAAGTCCTAAAAAATTCTCTAACTCCTTAGCCTCAAAGTAATGAGTTTTTGTCCATATCCTTAGCTAAAAAGCTAAGGAAAACTTTCCAACCCTTAGCACAAAGCTATAGGTTTGACACCTTCTATTTCTCTTAGCTTCACAAACTATGGAAATTCCTCCTAACTTTAGTCTAAAGACTAAGTGTTAGTTCATTTCTCTTTTGACCCAAAAGTTAAAGAGAATTTCATTAACCTTGCCTTAAATCTATAGGCTTGATACTATTTCCCTTAGCTCCAAAGCTAAAGGAAATTTCGCTTCTCCTAACCTTAAAGTTATGGGAAATTCACACCTAACAAATTTTCCCGTTGAGTCAAAATCAACAAATATTCCTATACCGCTCATAGGAATATAAATCTTATTTCCCCTTCATTCTCCTAACCCAAATTAGGTGAATGAGTACCTTTCTTGGGACATCCAAAAGTCCAAAGAACCCCTCTTGATTTGTAGTTCAAATCTACGTATCATCCCTTTATATTTGGTTCACTCTAATTAAGTAAATCAAACGTCCACCATTGAGCATAAAATTCAATGATAACTCTTCTTGATTTGCAACACAAATTGCAAATCAATCTTCTTCACCTATTGAGCCAAAATTAATTGGTGACTTCTTTGGACATCAAACATAGGATCCAAAATCCTAACTCGTTTCATTTGCTTAGTCTAAATCAAGTAAATGAATCCCCCCCTCTTTGAATATAAAATTCAAGGAATCCTCCTTGATTTGTATCCTCAAAAGCCTCAAAGCTATAAGTCTCTTCTCACTTCTACGGGCTCCTAAAGCCTTTAGAAATCTCCAAGTCTTTGCCATCAAGCTATGAGTTTCGTTCCCCTCTTCGAGA
Organism: Dendrobium chrysotoxum; assembly: GCA_019925795.1. NCBI lineage: Eukaryota > Viridiplantae > Streptophyta > Magnoliopsida > Asparagales > Orchidaceae > Dendrobium > Dendrobium chrysotoxum. The sequence continues at coordinate 85,167,211 of CM034315.1, read as the reverse complement.
CAATATATCATTGAATTAGGAATTTTGTCATGGAGTCTATATGAAAATGGTATTTTTGACATTCGAGACAATATATCATTTTCTATGCAGTGCTCGGTCACAAAATATGTAATCCGTAGAGGATGACAAAATTTCTCCAACATAGCTGCATGCTATGTCTAGAAGGGAAAGCCCTCGCCTAGTTCCAATGGAGGGAGGCTAGATTTCCGATCCGTTCATGAGAGGAGTTTAAGAATTTCTTGTTGGAATATTTTCGAGCCATTCAAGAAGGAGACCTACACGAGCAATTCCTTGCCTTGACTCAGGAGGGGATTATCATGGAGTACATGAAGAGATTTGAGTTGCTATCAGGGCGGTTGAGAGGAGTCTCGGAGGCAATATTGGAGGGAAATTTCATAAAGAGCCTCAAACCTGACATACGAGTGGACCTCTGATTAATGAGATCGAGGGGGTTTAAGGAGATGATGGAGCTGGCCCAAATAGAGGAGGATATGAGACATATGGAGAGGATCATTAAGAGCGGAGTAGTGGGAGGCCCTTATAGAAGTACCTCGACTTCACTAGCACTGAGAACCCAGACGGTGACATTTCAGCAGGAGGCATCGAGGGAGAAGAGTGGGGGAGTTCGCCCCGGGGCCGACTTCAAGCGCCTCACAGAGGCAGAGGTATATGACAAGAGAGCGAAGAGTCTATGCTTCCGCTGTAATGACAATTATTCACCAGGCCATCGGTGCAAGGACCACTCACTCCAGGTCCTTATGGTTTGTGATAAGGAGGGGACTGATAGCCAGGATCTGGTGGAGGAAGCAAAAGCGGGTGGGGAGCACCTACACCTTAATGTGGTAGATGTGTCCCTTAATTCAGTGGTGAGATTTACGCCAAATCACACCATAAAGGTGAAGTGACAAATCAGGGAGTAGGTAGTGGTGGTCTTGGTGGATAGTGGGGCTACTCATAACTTCATCTCAAACCAAGTCGTAGACCAGTTGTGATTGAATTTGGTGGATACAGGGAGCTTTGAAGTCATGATGGGAACATAAAAGGTGGAGAGTAGCAAGGGAATTTGCAGGAGGCTAGTGCTAATACTCCAGGGCCTATAGATTATGGAGGATTTTCTTCCCTTGGATTTTGGATGTGTTTATGTGATCTTAGGGATGAAGTGGTTATAGATGATGGTGAAAACAAAGGTGGACTGAAAATCTTTGACGATGGAGATTCAGGTGGAGGGGAAGAAGTTGGTGCTACGAGGAGATGCCAGCATGTGCAAAACCATGATTTCACTCAAAATCATGGTCAAAGCAATATAGGGGGCAGAGCTGGGCTACTTGGTGGAGTTGTAAAAAGAGGAGGTTCTAGAGATAGTCTTGCCACTCTTACAACGATTCAGTAAGGTGTCCCCGCTGCCTCAAGGCCTACCTCCTCCAAGGGAGCATGAGAATATCATCAACCTGAAAGAAGGGGTATCCACTATCAGTGTTCGACTTTACCAGTACCCACAGGTTTAGAATGATGAAATTGAGAGGTTAATTATGGAGATATTGGAATGGCTCTTACCTAAAACTCTGAAGGAGTTAAGAGGTTTTTTAGGACTCACAAGATACTACAGGAAGTTTGTGAAGGGATACGACTTTATAGTATGGCCATTGACAGAGCAACTTAAGAGGATAGTTTCAAATGAGGGAAGGTAACCATCCAGACATTTGAGTAGCTAAAAAAAGCAATGTTGAGTGTTCCTGTGTTAGCACTTCCAGATTTCAACCATCCGTTGTAGTGGAGACTAATGCATCATGATATGAGTTGGGGGCAGTCCTCATGCAGAGTCAGAGACCCATAGCTTATTTCAGCTAGGTGTTGACCGTTAGTGCCAGCTAAAGTCGGTGTATGAAAGGGAGCTGATTGCAATAGTGTTGGCAATACAGAAGTGATCTCCTTACCTATTGGGGCGACATTTCATTGTCAGAACCGATCAAAGGAGTTTGAAGTTCCTGCTAGAATAAATGATGATGACAGAGGAGCATCAACGGTGGATTTTCAAGTTATTAGGTTATGACTTTGAGATCCAGTACAAGCTCGGGCTGAAAAATAAAGCTGCATGGGCGCCATATCAGATGATCAGGAGACGGTTCTGATCCTTCCACCTTGAGGACAATGTGCATTTTTGAGGAGGGAGTATTGTTATTGCACAAGAGGACTGGGCGGATTTAGGAAGGGAGCCAAGGGGAGGGTTCAACTAGTCTTATGGCGCCTAGGAGAGCTATCATGCATTATGGAAGGAGGAGAAATCAAGTGGAGCTGTTTAGGAAAGTTTCCTAATTATGTTTATTGTGTTTATGAAGGTCTTAATTGTTTAGGAAGGTTTCTTAAATTATATTTATGTTGTTTAGGAAAGTTCTATTTGTATTATTGTGTGCTAGGACTATTTAAGAGAGTTTTGTCTAGGGTTAGGACATGAGATAATTTGTGTTTGCTGTAGTTTTATTTTGGAGAGCTTCCTAGCGGCATCTAGGATTTGTGGGAGAGTTGATCTACCTCTTGAATAGTAGATCACTTGTATGTTTCGTTATTAGTTGAAGGACTAATAAAAAATCAGCCCCTAGTGTTCTTGCATTTCTTCTTCTCTATTTTGCTGTTTTTGCTTTCAAGACACATCAGAAACCAGTACCTATTTGCATGGTCATGTCATTATACTCACTGTGTTTTTCTTACCTAGTTGATATGGAATCCTATTTATATAATCCTATGAATGTCTCTTATTTTTTCTTGGTGGTGTATGCTTTTATTAAAGCAGTCTGCTGTTTTATTCAACCATCCTAATTTAAATAATTTAGTGCATTTTAAGTTAGTCATTGAATTTTCATACAAAACTCTTGTAGCTTAAGCCAGTGTTCCTATTGATTTTCAAGGAATATTATTTTCTAAAATGTATTGAATGCGAAATGTATGAATCTTTTGCAAATATTTTCCATAATGCGATTAGCTAATGTATTTGGTACATCCTTTTATGTAATTTGTCCATGGTCATGGTTTTTTGATCGTTAGGCCATGCATGCTGCTCCAATGTACATTGCGGAGACATCCCCAAGCCAAATACGTGGCACATTGATATCTTTAAAAGAATTTTTCATAGTTATTGGAATGCTTGTAAGTCTTGAATCCCAAGAAAGTGAATATCAAATTTTTCTGCTTCTGAAAACTCATAGGTGTTGCCTTCCGTGCAGTGTGGCTACATATCCAGTAGTCTCTTTGTTGATATTGTTGCGGGATGGCGTTACATCTATGCTATTGGTGCTCCTGTTTGTCTAGTTATGGGTATTGGAATGTGGTGGTTACCACCTTCTCCTCGTTGGCTGTTATTGTGCACCGTACAGGGAACAGTAAACATTTCAGATGTAAGAACAACTGCTATTTCTTGTTTGTGCCGGCTAAGGGGTCAAGCTATTGATGACACAGCTTCAGAGGAAATTGATGCCATTCTGCATGAGCTTTCTCTTGATGATCAACACAAGCAAGCAACATTTTATGAAATCTTTCAAGGAAAATGTTTGAAAGCTCTTATTATCGGTGTAGGATTGCTCTTTTTTCAGCAGGTATTTTCACTGTTTTACTGCGTTGCTGATGCAATAAAAAAATTAAAAAAAAACAAACAAACTAATAAGACATAAAAACACCATATATATTGTATATTAATTTTGAAGAAAAAAGGATACATTTGGAGTGGTAACCGTGGAGAGAAGAAATAGATTAGAAGTTCCAGACGAAATTTAGAGGAGAAGGGGAAAGAAGACAATAGCTCGCAAGCTATTCTAAAACCCGCAGATTCTATATTCCAAATATTTTCTCACATCACACACATCTAAAACAGCCACAAACTATCATATAAATAGGAAAAAAAGGAGCCCAAAAGACACTCAAACAACCGCCCAAAATAGTCAACCAAAAACATGAAAACCTTTGGAAAAAAGGCAGCAATTAAGGTTCCAAGAAACCGAACCACCACAGTCAGGAACCGGGTCAGAAGCAGGAACCGAGAGACCCAGGCAGAGGAACCGAGAGACCCAGGCAGAGGAACCGAACAACCAAACAAGCAGGGAACCGAACAGCCAGGGAAGTTTAGCCGCCCCCATTAAATGTCCACATGGGGGGGGGGGGGGAGCTTGCTTACATCAATTCTCCTCCGGTTGAAAATTCTCATCTCCCGATGAGATCGAATATGAACTTCCTTTACGCGTTGGCTTTCCATTTTGATTGCGAAAACTCACACTCTAACCACTCTGATACCATTTGATGTAGATAAGATGCAGCCCAAAACAAGTAAGACAACACTTGGATACAAATAAGGAAAACTAGGTCTCCAAAATAAGTTGGGGCACACAAAAGACACTTTGAAAACACTGAAAAACACCTTCCTAAAACATGAACATACTATTTTTAAACTTGTAACAACAAACACCACTTGCACTTAAAAACAACACTTGAACACAACACCATACTTTTATAAAGAAAGACCCCTTACAACTTATCAGATTTTTTTAAGAAAGAATGGAGATTTGTCCCTGTTCTGATGTTATTCAGTGAAGCTAAACCCGTTGTTTATTCCCTGATTTTAGGTCACAGGGCAACCAAGTGTTTTATATTATGCTGCAAAAATCCTTCAGGTGATCTTGTCTTTAATTTTTTAGATGAATTCTGAGTTAATTATTTCTGATGCTTGTGGTTTGACCATTTCGTTCTATATGGACAGAGCGCAGGGTTTTCAGCAGCCTCAGATGCCACCCGTGTTTCAGTTCTTCTTGGTATACTTAAGGTATGTCTCTCTCCATCTCTGTGTTTTGCAGCTATGAGCTGATTGAAATCAGTTATCTCTGTTGTAGTAATTAGTTTATTAATTGGATGTTTGATTGGTTTATACGCTGCCTTTGCATATATGCATTTACATGAACAATACTTGCATATGCATGTGTTTTTTGAGAGCTAGACGTCTATCCCCTTGAAAGAATGGAGATTTGTTTTTTGTTCCATTCAAATTTTGCCTGGTATTCAAATGCAAATGAAAACAATTCATCTCACTCTATAATATAATGCTCGAGTTTAATGAGATATATAAATTTTTGAACAAAAATATGATGGTGCAATATTAAAATACTATTTTTCACACATCTTGAAAATGTGAATCATCTAACTTTGTACTGCCAACTACTATCTGTTCCCCTACCCACCTCATTCATATCACAATTTACAATACAAAATCATAACCCTAAAGCTAACTACACATTCTTTCATAGCAATCAAATAATTCCATGATGGACGTATTTTATGTTCCTAAAACTGGATATGCTATTGATAGCTATAATACTATGGACTTTTTATTTAGATAGAAACTAGTGTAATCACTATAACGATTATTATGATAATAATAAGTCTCAGAAATAATATTTTGCAGCAACATATTATGTCATATGATCTTTGATTTGTTCATCGTAAATATGCTAATTATAATGTCATATTACAATTTGATTAGGTATGTCATCAAATCATAATCAATACAAAAGGGATCATAAATCATCTCTTGATATTTATTTTAGTACCTAATTGACTTAATCATACGTGATTTTTTCTACACTTCATGAAATGGCTTGGTAAGATTATTGGTATCGAAGCTTTGCTATGAGCTTGATGATGATTAATATTAGTTATTGTTTGAGCCTCTTACTGTCCATAAATCTAAGGCTATGCTCAAGGCAATTATTGAGCCTAAATATGAGATCTCACCAAATTTTGTTGGTGTTTCTGAGACTAAGATGTCTTATGTTACTGTTATTGTTCACAAACACTTTGACATGAAGAAATAAGTTACTCCACATATTTTTGTACTATGATTAAATTCATTACCATACACATAAGTTTTTCAGATAATTGTGTATTGCTGCTAGATTCTTCATGAGGTGACACAATCAATTGTCTTATGTAGATCTGCTATATTTAGACATGTCGGCAACTATTTTGTTAGGATGTGTAATAAAGTTGCATTCAAACTTTTCTTTGTTTATGAATTCTTTCATAAAAGATACATATTTATAATTGATTTGTTTTGATCATACTTAGATTACTTTTCTTTTGTTATTGGATGATAGGTAAAATTCTCTTGTAAATAGTGTATACTTTAGGAGATTAAATTAATTGATTGTGAATTTAATCTTTTTAAGGAATTATCTTTTCCTTAAACTGGTGGATGAGCACTTCATTCTATCGTTCTTTTTCGGCCCTATCTCTTTGTTCAATTCTTTGACTCCTTTTTACTTTGTAGTGTTTCAAATATTTGCCTCTCTTTTATTGTATCAATTCAGCCAAAAGTACCATCCTCATTAGTTGGTATTCGAGTCAAATTAATTCATTGTAATTGTGCCATGTAAGTTAAGAATTTTTATTATCACCACTTTCTCTTTTAAGAAGCTGCTTACCTCTTGCATCCTATCCATTCTCTTATTTTTGTAGCGCCCAAGTGACAATTCATGGTTGGTTTTGATTCCTATCATTCTTCTTTTGCTTGAAATTCTTGATCTCCTTGAACATTGGGCTTAAAGGAATCCATTTAAAACTTTCCCATTTTAATACTAATTTCTAATTCCCATGCATGCAAGCCACAATGGTCAAATTTTCACTTTCCCAGTGAATTCATTCTCCCCATTGACCTCTTAACCTAACTCAACCCAATTCATATGCAACTGAACATAACGCAAGTTCACCAAAGCCTAGCTTTTAGATAAACCTTGTCCCTTTTGACACCTTTCAGTAGTTCAAATTTTATCTCTTTCATTCCACATCAGGATTGAGCAATCTTTAATTTTATGCGCTTGTCACTCAATTCGTCATTACTTTTATATTGAACACTTTGGTTCATTCTGTTGACATACACTTCACGTTGCTTCGGAAGCCAACAACTTAAATTACCAACTATTCTACATGAGCCTTTTTGCCACCCCTGGTAGAAATATTTGTGCTTTTCTCTTTAGGATTTATCTTGATAAGACCACTATTACCTTCATTAAGCATTCATATTATCATACATTTAGTTATGATTATGTATTGATTTTTCTAATAGTTATCCTCATGAAAAAATTTCAAGCATTCTATTATTCACATAAATATCATTATTGTTGTCATGATATTATGAAGTTCATTAATATACTATGGGGTATTACACAGCCTTTCACAATACATATGATTCATACCCTTGAAAATGCTAGTTTTAATATTGTACTCTTCATATATGAGAAAAGGATTAAAATGTTCCCTCAACTCTTTGTGAGGGACCAAAATGGTCCCCAACTCTTTTGAGGGATCAATTTGGTCCCTCAACTTTTTAAAATGAGACCTTTTTGGTCCTAACATTTAATGTTGGAGTTAATGGTGTTAAATGTAAGGGTATTTTGATCATTTTTTAATTAAACTATTTATTAAATGTAATTTTCAAGTAATTGTAATTAAAAAAATATTAAATGTTTCTTTAATGATGTATTTTTTGGCCTTAGATGATGGTTTGGTCACAAAATTTTGACCTTCCGTTGATCCTGTTAGGATGGTAGATTGTGGGCTCCGAAAATTCGGCCCCGACCTCCCCCGTTTGCTTTTTCTTCGGGGGAGTTTTAACGGAATTAAGTTCCAGGGTAAATTTTGGAAGGCAGATGGCTTTGTAGATAAGACACTACCCAAAGATTTCGCCCTCATTTTGCGAGGACTTTATGATATGAGGTTTTGTTTTCTATAGGCACAAGCCCCTATAGTTAATTACCCCTCCCGATCACGAGAGAGAACTTTCGATTAAGGCTAGTCGTCAATCAGATACGTAGAAAATACGTGCATCTGGTATATAGTAGCAGCGTGACATTTGGAATTTAAAGGATTGGAAGGGTTTGATATTTAAAATAGAAAATTTCACCATCTTACACTTAAAGCGGATGTTGGGGGAATGGATGATGGACCCGATCAAGATCCCATGGTTCCGTCGGCAGTTAGAGGAGGTAGTCGACCCAACCTGACAGAAGGATCCTTATCGGCAGCCATAGTTTGTTTCGTCCAAGGGGACCTTGTAGACCTGGGGTGAATGTTTGTCTAAGGGGATAAATTTAAATTCACCCTAGCTAACAGAGGGCTTTGTGCCTTATCGATCATATCCTATTGGTTTATATCTTAAGGATTTGATGCCACTAAAGAACGTATTGGCTCTGGCCATAACCGCTATCTCGTGGTGCCATTTGGCGTCAAAACCACTCGGTTTAGAGGGCCCTGGGTCATAACCGTTTATCTGCAGTGCCATTTGGCGGCGAAACTGCCGGTTAGAGGACACGTACCACGTCCTTATTGGCAGGAGATTATTTAAGAATGGTTCCTAGTGATATTCTCGACTAGGCATTAGCTCTTTGTGAGCTGAAGTATTTTCAATTTGTTCACCTCGACAAACTGTTGCGGAGGCTGGATGGATTTTTGTGCTTTTAGTATTTAATGGTTACATTTCAATTTTAAATATCTTGGAGTTGGAATGATTTTTGAATTTTGCGGGTATTTGGGTGGTATTTGAAATGATCTGTGTGGACTCCTCCGGTTGAGATTTGCATTCAACACGACCATCATCGGGGTACATGGGATCCTTTGAAAACATTTATATTTTAAACCTTGTCGACTCTATCGAGTTGTTGACAGAGGATCGGGTCTCATAGGCTTTGTGCCTTCGTTAGTAAATTTTTTGGTTGAAGGCTTTGAAGGCCTAATATGAATATAAAAATAAATATCCCGGTCGACCTCATGACCGCATATTTATTTGATGGTTCGAGCCATGTCGACTCCTACCTACCCACATAGAAGGATCGGACTCGGACTTGAATTCACTTATTAACCCGCGCAGCATCCCTAGACGTCACGTGTGTACCAATAATACGCTCGCCGGGGCCCATGCGGGTATTTGGGGGTATTTTATAATTATTTACTGAACCTTATCGACTTCTACTTATCTGCTTAGGAGAATCGGGTTCAAATCTATTGACCCGCGTAGCATCCCTAGACGTAACGTGTGTTCCTACAACATGCTCATCGGGGCCCATGTGGGTGTATTAGATATCCCCTTCTGTGTACCTATGTGCGTACATATTATAGTGCATGTGTGGGGACTTTAAAATATTTCGGTTGATCAATCGCACAGGCAACTGTCATTTGAACATGTGCGACGCTCTATTTGGGAGCTTGTAGACGCCTTCTGTCTGTTTGTACGAGAGTTGCAGATTCGATGGCGTGGCGTTGTAGCTTGTGGACGCCTTTTGTCTGCTTGTGAAGGAGCCCATATCCTTGCAATGTATTTGTTGTTGCTGCTTGCAGGCAAATTAATATATTAGTTTGCATGTCTATGTTATTCACTGATTGAGCTGCATTTGTCACCCATCTTTCCACATATATTGATCGATGGATCGTTGCCTTTGTCATCGGTTTCTTTATGTGTATTAATTGGAGGAATCTCTTATATTTGCTTGTATGCATTTCAATGTTCGTAGGAACTATCGTTTGCATCCCCACAACAATTTGTATTGATTATAGAGAGACTTGTTGCATTTATAGTTCATATATAAATTGGCATTGATCGTCGAGTGATTGCATTCGTTGTCAATTCTTCCCTGCTTGTTGGCTGGCAAGATGCTGCATTCGTTGCTAATCTCTCTGTGCATGTTGGTTAGTGAATTGTTGTGTTCACTTGCATGTCTTTCTTCACTAGTTGCAAATGATATGTTGGATGTGGCATGGGTCTTTCGTAGCAACTCGTGATCATCTTCAATTTGTACCAACCATCACTGACTACGAGCGGTTCAAGTTTCCTTTAGCATGCTTTGCTATTGGGCTACTATCTTTTCCACATGATTGGTGCAAATGTTGTAACCTGTCATTATTTCTCCTGTGTGCTTTGCGATCTTTGCTCATGACCTTGCTTGCAACCGGATGATATCTCCATTCAGACGACCTGTTGCATTTATTATACTTCTCCTATCTATGCTTGCGAAGAGTTCTTCATGGACTGTCACCATTTGCAAGGGTTTTCTCATGTTCATTATGCATCGTGGATTGTTGTGTGGATGACGAGTTCCTTACAAGAACTTGTAGTTAATGAGTTTACTTGCAAATTCCTTACAAGCTAGTCGGCATTGGCTCTCACGATCTTCTTATCACTTGCAAGCAAGCTGAACGTGTGAATTCTTTGTCTTCAAAATGGTCTACAATATGCATGATGGGCTTGACATTTTTGTTTATTAACACTTTCATTTAAACTAGCATGAAGACCTCTTGACATTCATTAGGGAAATCTTATGCTAGTTATATTACCATAATTCCCATTCAATTTTGCTCACAAGTGATTTGTATCTGCAGTCTTTTGGCTCATTACAAAGCCTCACATATTCTTATGCATTTCAGTTTATGTATTTTGTCATCTTGATTTATATGCTTAGTTCCGAGTCATTGAAGTTCAATAGTTTACAAGCATGGTTCCCTGCTGTCCAGATCCTTCAAGCTCAACTGCATGTCCAAGTTCAACTTAGTTCTACTGTTATTTGGTCCAACTTAGGTTTCAAATCATTTGAATTTAGTTTGAGTTCAATGTGCAAGTTCATTCAGGCCCAAATCCTTTATAATTCATTTGTAAGTTCAAATTAAGCTCAATGTCATTTGATTCAAGTTCTTGTGATTTAAATTCAAAGTCATTTGGATTTGAGTTCATTTATGTCAATCATATCAAGTTCACAAGTCCTCATTTGTCCTTTGGGTTCAATCGAGTCTAAGTACAAGTCCTTGTATTTTCAGTCCAAATTTCGACAGCCTTTCGGCGTCTCCCCCGTTTATGGGAAATTTTGGGAGACTAGCCTTCCCCTCGACGCTACTTAAGCGCTTCAGGTAGGTGTCGGATGACACCGTGGCTGCAATTTCTTCAATCCCCGCCCGCTACTTGAGCGTTTAAGAGTCTTCGGGTACCTATTCAAAAGACAACACAGTTTGCTTTCCCCCCTCTACACTACACGAGCGTCGAGAGAAGGATTTTTAAGTTAGAAAAGTTATACCTTTGCAAGGGCCGATGGCGGTGATCGAAAATGCACAAAAACTTACAAATCCCCCTTCTCTTTCACATTTTCTTTTCCACTTTTTTTTTTATTCATTTCATCTCTTTTTTTTTGAAACCTTTCTTTTCCCTCTTCTTCTCCCTCTTTTTTTTTGATCTCCCCTCTTCTTTCTTCTTTTTTTTTTTTGAATTGTAGCATTACACTAGAATTGCTGTTAATGATAGTAATTGCTAACACCATGAGCAACAATAATTATTATCGAAACTAATGATATAATAATAGTAACAGAAAGCTAACAATAACACATCTATGTACAAAAATGACTGAAACTAAATAAAATTTAAAACATAAACTTTGACTTTTTGTGAGGGTTTGAGTGAAGTAGCATAGGATTGTTGGAATGTTTGGTGAGGTTATTGGGCTGAGGGAGAAAAATGCCAAAGAAGACTGCTGTTTGGGCTGTGAGATTGGTAGATGAAATAGGCTGTTTTGGTGGGGTTGGAGCAGGTAGAGTGGGCTGGTTTTGGTGGAGAAGGGCTGAATTGTTAGAGCACATAATGATCTGGTCTATAGGAAGTGAGATGGCTGTTTAATATGGATTTGAATGAATTTGGGCTGTTTGCTAGATGAGCTGTTGGTGGGCTGAATATATTCAATTGTTGGGCTCTGTTTTGGCTGAAAGAACTCAGCTGGGCTGTTTGGGATGAGAAAAATCAGCAACTGATCCTGTTTGGGCTGAGAAAAATCAACAGTTGGGCTGCTGGTTACTAGTGTGGCTGTCCTTGAATGGAAAGAGGCAATGCAGGTAAAAACGTGGGCTTTTTGTTTGGGTTGATTTGAAGGTAGTTTGGTACAGATTTTGGGCTGATTTTGATAGGTATGTGGGCTGTTTGTAGCAGGCTTAGAGGGTTTATATAGTGGGCAAATAATGAGTTGGAGGTAGAATGGGTTGGGAAAGAATGTATAGTGATTACAGGTCAATGGGCCTCTCCTTTTCTTTTTGAAGTAAAATAATAGCTAAATGTTAGTTGGGCCTTGCCTGAATAAGATATTTTGGCTTGGTGGTGTTATGGATTTAGTGGCACTGAGAAAATGGGTGATGATTGCTACTGTATAATTGAGGGATGCTGTAGGAAACGACAAAAACTGCGTGGCAGATTTCTTGTGAATGAGAAGTGGAGTGGGGAGGTTGCTGTTTGGGAAGAGGGAATCTTTAAGATGCTTTAATGATTATGTCTGTATGGAGTGAAGCAAGAGGACAAGGTATGCAGCAGCTTAAAGTGGAGTGGGGGTTCTGAAATATTCCTTCAGATCCCACGTGAAAGTTATAAGTAAAGACAAAGTGACTGCTGTGGAAGAAATAATGGGCTGTTTTAATCAAATCAGCTGTTGCTTGTGTCAAGTTGAGGAATCTAAAAAGGTAGTCATATGAACTCGAGTTTTGGTACGATATAAGGGGAATCAAAGCTGTTTGCAGGCAATAAACATTTCAGCAAAGTAATGCCGAGGGATGTGCTGTCCGATTTAAGCAGGGAGGTCCGAACAAGTGTGGGAATTCGGTTGGCTCAGAGGAAAATCTGGCGACTGGCAAGGAAGAAAACAAGCTGGAGGAATAAGCTGGCTTTCCCTTTACCTGCTTCGGTTTTGTCCTTGTGGATGGGGCAGACGTGAACGTAGTTGAGGAAGCGCTTTGTCGAGAGCTCCTGTGTGCGTGAAAGCGAAGAGGAAAAGTGAAAAGGAAACGAAGAAGCCTGCAGATGGGCAAGTAGGCTGGAAATTTTTTTTTTTGGGGAGTGATGCAAAGCGGGAACCTACGAGCTCTTCCTTTTTTTTGTTCGTTTTAACGAGGTGGCTTTGCACTCAAACGAAGCTAAAGTTAGCTGCATAGGATTGACAGATTGATAAGAGTTTGACAGAACAAGGTTTGCATTTATTGGCATTAATTGGAATTTGACTTTTTTCCTCAATTTAGCATCTGTTGCTATTAAAATTTTATTTAAGTAAAAATCCATATTAGTGATATGTCATTGCTGAATTAATTCAAAACAGCCAACATGTCTTAATCAGGTTAAAGGTCGCCTCAATTTACGATTTTTTTCGATTTGCGTGTCAACTGTCTCGTTTAACGTGTCGAATTCACCGAATATCGAAATTAGACAAATTAATAGTGGATTTAGGATATTGTCGATGTTCCGGTTGCAATGACAGCCAATTTCGTGATCGGAAATTGTTTGAGCAACGTCGAGGCTAATTTTTCTTGAAATCCGTGCCACCAACCCGGATGATCCAATTTGAACATAGAAAATATAGTTTTTAAGTATTTGCGATATTTCGGTCGCAATGGCAAAATCCGTTTTGCGAACGGACATCATTTGGATAGCGGCGAGGCTAATTTTTCTCGAAATCCATGCTGTTTCCTCGGGATCCGTGCCACCATTCTAGATGTTCTAAATTGAATAAACAAGACTTAATTTTTAGAGGTTGACAACATTCCTGATGCAATGACAAAATCTGTTTGTCGATCTGACGTCGTTTGATCAGTGTCGCATTTTAATTTCGGGTGTCGGTCGTCCCTTTTGACCGATCTCATCCGATTTGACTGCGAGGTACCTCGACCTGGCGGAATTTGATGTTCTGATCGCAATAACATCGTCTGTTCGATAATCGGAGCTTGTTTGACCCTTCAAGTAAGGCGTTGTACTAACCCGTGCACTACTTAATTCGTCATTTTCATCTATTTTGCAGGTTTTTTGAGGTTTAGGGGTCAACATAGATGTATTAGATCTGGCCTATAATAAGAAAGGGACAAATTTTTAAAAGGATCATGTTTCATGTAGGATTTAGTGTGGGCTCCGAAAATTCCATAATGCGTGCTCCGGCCTCTCCGCATTATATCTCTTTTCTTGTTTGTGAATGACGACGGAGAGTTTTAACATATTTAGGTTCCGGGTGAATTTTCAGAAGGTAAATTAGGTTTTAGATAAGACACTACCCAGAGATTTCGCCCTCATTTTGTGAGGACTTTATTATATGAGTTCTGGTTTCCTACAGGCGCAAGCCCCTATAGTTAATTACCCCTCTCGATAAGGAGAGAGAACTTTCGATTAAGGCTAGTATTGAAGAGGTTGTATAGGTTGCAAATACAATGTATAATAACAACAGTTTTAGGGTTTGGATTTGATTCTATGATTTGGAATTTATCACCATGAACTTAAAACTGGTGGTGGTGAGAATGAAAAGGAGCCCGATCAAGATCCCATGGTTCCGTTATACCGGGCTGTCATGATCCCTGGTCTACTTAGTCAGAGGAGGTAGTCGACCCAACCTGATAGAAGGCACCTTATCGGCAGCCGTGGGTTACTTCGTCCAAGAATACCTTGTAGACCTGGGTTGATGTTTGTCTAAGTGGATATATCCGAATCCACCTTAGCTGACATAGGATTTTATGCCTATCGAATATACCCTATGATTTATTACTAAAGGGTTTGAAGCTATTAGGGAACATACGGGCTTTGGCCGTGAACGTTGTCGGGCCCCGGAATTGATCTTCGGAGGTCCTTGTGATGATTGTTAATTGATGATTGCAGATAATTGTCGATTGAGTGACTTAATTTTATTTTTAAAAATATTTTAAATCTCCTAAAAAATTCGACAGCCTTTTAGCGCCCGCTCCCCTCTCAGGGAGGTTGGGGAGGGCACTTGCCGTTTTAATCTGCCAGGCCAGAAAGATAGTCAACGGCCAGGGGATTCAGGACATTGTAGGGTCCTGGAATCGGTCTTCAGAGCTTTGATTGATGAAGATTGGTTGCAGATCGAGTGGTTGCCGACGATTGGTTGTAGATAGTTGATTGCCGACTGCGATGTGCTGATTTGAAGATCCTTTTCTCTCTTTTTTTTTTCTTTTTTTAAATTTCATTTATATATATATATATATATATATATATATATATATAATGATATATATTATAACCTAAGATATATATTATAATAATAGTGTATCATTATATATATCATATATTATAATATATATTATAAGATATTTAATATATATTAATATTCAGAGAGAGGGAGGGAAGGAGACAGAGCCCTATCAGGCTAGGGCATGGTTGGTCACGCATGGGAGCAGGTCGTGGGAGGCTAGGGTGCGGCGGCTTCGTCGGCTGCGAGTCAGGCTTCATTAGCGGTGGGTCAGGCTGAAGGAAGTGGACGCTGATAGAAGCTCGACGGTTCCTTGCGGCTGTGTTCGAGCGGAACAAGCAGGTTGGGGTCGCTGAGGGTAGATCCGACGTTGAAGGAAGCAAGCCGGCGGGAGTCATTAGGGCACGACGGCACAAGTTCGAAGAAGACAGTTGGTTTGGTCGGCCGTGCAGGAGATCGAAGGCGGTTGGAGCAGCGTTTGTGTTTGTAAGTTCTGAATCCTCCCCTTCTTTCTTTCTGTTTGCGTGTAAGAGTGCGAATCGGAGGGGGCTTCTATTTTGTTTGCATAAGGGGGAACGTGGGAAGCGGTTTGTCCGATCGTGGGTAGTTTGAGGTTGAGTCGTGGTTGGATGTCCGACAGTTAAGGTCGTGGGGCGGTTTTAGTCTGGCTGAACTTTATTTATAGGTCAACATTTGTGAGAAGGAACGTGATATAAATTAAACTTGATAAGGACCAAAAAACACACTGTATGCTTGCGTTTTGTTTAAAATCGCAATTTTTTTTGCGTTTTCCATTTTAACCTATTTCTCTGCAGATTTTTATTTGAATTTTTTTTTGCTGTCTTATCGGCGAGAAAGAGAGAGCGGGAGAGAGAAGGGGAAAGAGAAAGTGAGAGAGACAGAAGGAGAGTTATATTTTAAAGTTATAAAATATTTTTTGTGCTGCCTATTAAATTTTTAAAGTTTTTCAAATTTTAAATTTATAAAAAATATCTATTAAAATTTTTTCAAATTTTAAATTTATAAAAAATATCTATTAAAATTTTTTCAAATTTCAAAGTTAGAAAAAATATATATTAAAAATTTAATAGTTATATTTATTATTTAATATTTTAATTAATTTTAATATATATAACTTTTGATTTTATTTTAATTAATTTTAATTTTTTTAAGTAACTTTTGAATTATACTTTAATATTTAATAAAATTAATTTGAAATATTATAACTATTATATTTATTTTAAGACATATAATTTTTAGTTAACTTAAATAGAAATATAATTTAAATTTAATTTATTAATCATAATTATAATATTTAAATTTAATAATTATAATTATTAAATTTTCAAATTTTAAATTTATAAAAAATATATATTAAAAAATTTTCAAATTTTAAAGTTATAAAAATTAATAGTTATAATTATTAAATATTAAAAATTTAAATTAATAATTATTAAATTTTAAAATATATTTTTTATAACTTTGAAATTTGAAAAATTTTTAATAGATATTTTTTATAACTTTAAAATTTGAAAAACTTTAAAAATAGGCGGTACTAAAAATATTTTATAACTTTATTTTATAACTTTAAAAACTTTAAAATTTGAAATATTATAACTATTTTATTTATTTTAAAATATAACTCTCTCCCATTTTTCTCTCTGTTTACCGTCTCTCTCTCCCACTTTCTCCTTCCCCTTCTCTCTCCTGCTCTCTCTTTCTCGTCGATAAGACAACAAAAAAATAAAAAATAAAAAATTCCACAAAAAATGCAGTAGAGAAATAGGTTAAAACGAAAAACGCAAAAAAAATTGCATTTTAACAGAAAACGCAATTACTAATTGCATTTTCTGTTAAAACACAAATATGCAGTGCGTTTTTTATCCTTTTTAAATTTTATTTATATCACGTTCTTTCTCCTAAATCCTGCATGAAACATGATCCTTTTAAAAATTTGCCCATAAGAAAGGTAGAGGTAGACCTAAAAAGATTTGGTTTGAAAGTATTAAAAATGATATATTTTTTGTTATGTTTAAATGAAAATTTGATTATTAAAAGGACAAAATGGAGAAAAAGGATTCTTGTGGCTAACCCCATATAATGGGATAAAGGCTTTTTGTTGTATTTCATCACACATAAAACCTCTTATAAATTGAGGATTCTTATAAGAAAGTTAATTGATGGTGAATACAATATTTTGGAGGAATTGTCTCTCTCCTGGAAGGCTGGTTGACCATTTTATTATCCTATTTCTCACCATCTTTTGGCTTATTTATCTCCTTCCCGTTGTTGGAGTGTTTTTAGGATAAGCCTCCCTTTTCTTATCTTAATCATTTCGTTCAGCCACAAGCACTGTCCTTATCACCAGGAACATAAATTGAGTTTGTATTAACATTGCTACCACCACGATGTTCCTGTAGGATCCTTAACCATGGTTCAGATATAAGAAGTTGTATGATGCATGACTATCTTTGGATCCTCAGCCTCTAGATCCTATTACATGTGTTTATATTGCCCATGTTGATGAGTTGAGAGATACTTCTGAGCTAGTTCTACCATAACCTCCTTGATATACCCATGAGCTAGTTTTACCATCATCTTCTTTATAGACACCAAACTTCTAGGCAAATGCTTGACCATTAAGAGAAGAGTTCTATTGACCCCAAAGGAGTTGATGCAATATAAGATCTATGTCAAGCCTATCTTTGAATTATTTTAGCATTTTTGGGATTATTGTAGTATTTTTATTTTCATTTATTGCATTTTATTTTCATGCTAAAAAAAACTCAGTTTAATCATCCTTTTCTTTGGTATTTTTCTTGTTTCCTAGGAGTTATCTAGTTTAAATTTAAATTAGTTGGATTTTATCATGTCTTTGTTTATAAATAAGGATATGAACGCATTTTAGTGGATATCTTATCATTAATTGAATTTAAATGAATATTCTCTTTTTCCTCTTAATTTCTCTCTTCTCTCTCGATTCTCCGCTCTTATCTTCTTTGAATTTTCTCTTCGAAGCTGATCTGCCCTCTTTATTACTAATCTTATACCCTATCTCTTTCTAATTCAATGATCTTTCTTTCTCCTCGCACAATTCTCAAGACTGAATTCTCTGTTCTCAAGATTCGCACCAAATTGAGAATACTACATCAATTCTCTCTACAATTCTTCCTTTACTATTCTAATTCATTCCTCTTTCAATTAAGGGTGAATTCAAGAAGGGACCTAATTATTCAAAGGAAAATTTGAAAGACAGGTAGAAAAGGTGGAGCAAGAAGATCCTCACAAAGGCTCCAATTCTCCATTAGTTTTATTATCAGAGCACATCAACTTAATAAGCTATAATGCGTGCAAACACTTTCATTACTTTAGCACTTCTACATAAGAATTTGGAATAGTCAATCACACTTTCAGTTGATTGACTAGCTTTATGTGTTGGATTTTGATCTGTTATAAATGTTGCCCTCCTTTATCATTTAATATATGGATCTTGATGAGTGGTTTTGATCCTGTATTATGATGCTGAATGATCAATGATTAAGAAGAGCTATGAGATAAAATTGTCCTTGTTTAAAGATACTAGAGTTTCTTTAGTTTTGTTTGCCTTTACTAATGTATGTGTAGATATGGATGTTGGTTGATTGGATGAGTCGTTGGATGGATATTGATAGATTCATAGATACTCTATTACTTTTGTATGATTATTATGTAGTAGTTTGTTCATTGTATCCTCAAATAATTTCCAATATCTTTCCGTATCTATGTCACGTCTGTCAAGTACAAAACCAAATGGTCTAGACATCTGGAGACTCATAATATTACTTCATTACCTTTCCTGCTTTTCGTAATTGACGCACTTTGCATTCATTATTTACTCTTGGGAGTTTATTTGCATCATGTAGTTTTCTATTTAAACTTTTATTGGGATATTCTAAAATCTGTTGTATTTTTGCGTGTTCATAATAAAGAAACTTGACCAGATCATGGACGAATGAATTACGTTTTGTTGTTTCTGTTCTTTGGGATATGATTCATAATGAGCATTGCCTAGATTCCTTATAGATGGCTAATTCTTAACTCTTATTTATAGTTGCTCGCAACTGGAGTTGCTATTCTTGCGGTGGACAGGCTTGGCCGGAGGCCACTATTAATTGGAGGTGTTAGTGGAATTGTAAGTTTCTTTCTTTAATAAATTGTCTTTTACACCATTCACAATCTCAGACGAGAATTGTAAGTTTCTTTAAAAATTTTCTTTACCACTATTCACAATCTACGACGAAAACATCCGTGAAACCATTAGAAAGCTTTTAGGGTTGCTATGTTGTCTGTTCTTTAACCGTGTGTTGATGAGAATTGGTGAATCAATAACTAACTGTTTGCATATATTTAGTTCGTTTACTTTTATTTCCCGCTTCTTGAAAATGTGAAGGTAATGTGAAAGGATAATGGTCATTTTGCATGTTGTGTGATGCAACTCTTGTTAAGAGCAGAATTTATTGTTGGAGCTTAATTCAACTATGCATGATAAGGCTTATTATTCCTGTGAATTACACTTGCTACCTGATGAGGACATCCGACCATGAAGAGTTTACCAGAGACGGGGACGACGATCTAAAACCATGATTGCTACTTTTGAGTCATTAGTTGTATTAGATTTATTATTATGTTTGTATTGAGTTTATTACTGCATATTTTTCATTTGTACCCTCACTTGAGGGAGTAGTCCTATGTAAATCCTAGGGGCATGTTTATCTTTTTGTTTCCTTCATTGTATGTTGGCTTTTTAAAGCCTCCTTCTCATCTTTTGAGGAGATGATTATTATGAAATTATTTTCTCCACTTGTGTCTTGGTGAGTCTTTGTAACACCCCACAGTACTCCTTATTAATACTGTAGAGTGGAACAAGCATAAACATAATATTTTCATCACTAAACATCTCGTTCATTTCATTTCATTTCAGATCTATATAAAATGATCATATAAACATAAGTCTGATACAACACAGGAAGCATCTAACAATTCTCAAATTTCATCAAAGACTTAGTACAGAGCCACTAAAGAAATTCAAACAAATTCAAAATAATATAACATGTAAACTGCTTACTAACTGAAATCCAAACAAATTCCATTTTGTATTCTTGAAGGTGAGACCAATGAAGGGTGTTTCTAGATTTGGCCAAGGTGGAAAACTCAGTCCTAGATATATTGGTCCTTTTGAAATAACTGAAAGAGTGGGTCAAGTAGCTTACAAGCTGGCATTACCTACAGACATGTCGAATATTCACAATGTATTCCATGTCTCAATGCTCAGAAAGTGGATTACAGATGAAGGTCAAAAGGTTCTGCAGAATGATATTAAACTTCAGAAAGATTTGACCTATGTAGAAGAACCTAAATGGATATTGGAAAGGGATGTTCGGAAATTGAGAAACAGGATTATTCCTTTTATTAAGATAAAATGGAAGCACAGATCAGTTAAGAATGCTACTTGGGAAAAAGAGGCTGACATGAGACAAAAGTTTCCTCATCTATTTGAAGAAGCATGAAAAGTTGAATTTCGAGGACAAAATTCTATTAAGGAGGGAAGAAATTGTAATACCGAAAATCCAGGTAAATAAAATATAATTTTTATTAAGGAAAATATATCTGATATTAGCAATTAAATTTTTAAATAATAAGTTAAATATTCCCTATTTCGTATAAACCGAGCAGTTGCTTTCAGGGAGTGAAAGGATGTGAGATCAGTTATTTGGTGCAGGGCCAAGTCTACTAGTGGTTTTGTCTTAGAATCAAAATGTTTAGAAATTGGTTACTGTATACGAAGCAGAGAGACACAGGCATAATGATGTTGTGAAGGAAATCAGTTAGAAGTGGGCCCTCATTCCCTCATACTTAATGTATGCAATGTTCGGCTATATGGATAAGAGCAACAGTTCGCAAGACAATAGCCTGTAGCAGTTTTCATTCGGCACAGTGTCAAGAAACCCTGTAGATAGTGTCGGCACAGTGGAATTTCCTCCTGCAGGCGGCTTAGTGCTTATGGAAACCTGTAGTGATTTCGGCACAGGAGATTTGGGAAATAGCGGGAATTTGGAGTGTTGAGTCCTGTTGCAGAGTTCGGTTGGCTCTGGTATGGAATTCCTGTAGAGAATTGGATAAATTTCTTTTAAGTATGTGACAGTGAGATTAAGGGAAAATAGAGAAACGATAGTAGAAGAGAAAGAATGTTTGAGGATCGGTAAAATTCAAAAGTTTATTTTGTTTAGCAATAGAATTTGGTTATATGATAATGTTATTTTAATGTAGAAGCTTTATCCGGTAAAGAAAATTTGTCATAGAAGAAAAGAAAGTTAAGGGAAAAAGGAAAATCAAGCGTCATCTGGTCGTCATATGCAAAGAAAAAATTTTGTAGTGACTTACAATCGTAGAAGAGTACGTAGTAGGGAATTGGAGGAGACGACTCAACAAAGAGGTAAGTAATGCAATTAATTTTGTTAAGAAGTATATATTATCATTTAAAAGGTACAATGATTTTAATGATACTTTGGAATAGTAGTCATTAAAATAAATGATTTGATATTATGCATGTTTGATCAATCGTTGGTGAAATACCTAGAAAAGGAATACAACTCCAAGTTTTCAAGTATGATTAACCACTTATATAAATTAATTATGTGAGTTTCAATCAAAGTTTATTATGTTCATTTAAATATTTTCCTTATTGATAATGTTTTGGAAAGAGGTCATTTTCTTTATTTATTATATGCAAATTCATGTTATATAGATGATGATATGAATGATTATGGAAGCATGTGAAAAGTATGAAATATGAAAAACAAAGAATATTGAATATCAATTTAAAGTAAAGTTTGGCTACAGATGTTGTATGACTTACAAGTGTAGTTGGGATAAAAGGGTTCCCAAACATGAGACTACTTTGTAAGTGGGGCAAAAGGGACCCTAAAGAAATGAGACATGAATAGTAGGTGGGGCAAAAAAGACCCCAAAGAGGCAAAAGGGACCTCTATGTAATTCAATGGCGATAATGTCATATTTACCTGGGCTCCATTGAATATGTTCATGAATGAGTAGCCAAATCTTTTAATGAGTAAAATTGATATTCAGTATGTATGCAAGAAGAATTACTGGTTAATATCAAATGAGATTTTATAAAGTTTGCTCTAGTAATCTAACTTTTATTTATGTTTTCAATTTTCTGAATTTTATAATCATGCAATTTAAATGCTATTTAATTTTTGCATAACTTATTATTTAAATGCAATTTTTGAATTTTATAATCATGCAATTTAAATGCTATTCAATTTTATAATCATGCACTTTATAATCATAGCTCACCAGTAGTTTATTACTGGCTGTTGTTACAGGAAAGGGAAAGGGAAAGGTAGAAGAAGACTAATCTGCAAGTAATTAAATTTTATGTTAATGTTTATTTTATGTTTGAAGTTTACTGTTGAGGTTAGTAAGCAGTTTACAGTCTTGAGAGCTCTTGAGAGAGTTGAAGTCCCTAGGTGAGGGCAACGTATCACCCGTTAACCACAAAAAGCGTCTGGACTCACGGTCCATCTCCTCCTTCCTCCCCAAATCGCAGGCTCCCCCTCTTTTCCCTCTAGGCCGCCGGCCATCTTCCCCCTCCCCTCCAAACCGCCGGTTACCACCACCCTCCTCCCTCCAAACCGCCGGCCCTAGCCCCAGCTAGCTCAAGCCCCACCATCTCCTATAGCCGCCGGTCTTCCCCTCCAAACCCTAGCCACCAGCGACCCCTTTCCCTCCTAGATTTGCTACTTTCCTAAAATATTTCATTATTAATTTGGAAGGTTTTTGAATTCAAATTCAAATAAATTTGAAATTCAAATTCTTTCCTAAATGATATAACTTATTTTAGGAAAGCCCTCCAGTTATTGCAAATCTGAAATTAAATAGGATTTGATTTTAAATCTACATTCAACGTATGTAGACGCATTCAATGTATGTGGACACATTCAACGTATGTGGACGCATTACTTTTTTCCCTCCTTTTGGATGGCCCCCTCTCCCTCTCTCTTAATTATTTCTTTCCCCAATTGGAACTCCAATTAAGGAGGTAATAGCCGGCCCCCACCCACCTCTTACACCTAAAATCTTGACTCCAAGTCCACTGTCCAGATTTTCTGGGCGTTCTATGTTGCTATCCTGAAATTCCAACAAGACGAAATCAGTCGTGCCGCTGCTTCAACCCCTCCGATTGCTGTCTAAAGCCTCCTCGTGTTTGTTGTCTAGATTTCTGGGCGTTCTATGTTGTTGTCATGAAATTTCAGCAAGGCAAAATCAGTCGTGTCGCTGCTTCAACCCCTCCAATTGCTGTCCAAAGCCTCCCCGTGTTTGCTATCCAGATTTTCTGAGCACGCGAGCTTACTGTCCTGAAATTGCAGCAACATCCTTTTGCCGTACTGTTATCCAAAGGTTGTCTTTTGCTGTCCAGAAGTTCCAATACTCCTGATGAAGGTAAACTCTTTTCCTAATCATATTCCTTTCGAAGTTTTCTCTCAATTTTGGCATCATAAAAGTTGTGCAATTTATCTCCGCTTAACCAAACATCAAGAGTGTGAGTGAGTGGATTCAATTAATGACTAGTCTAAATGTTAATTTAGGAATTTCCTTTGAAAATCCCTCATGTTATGCTAAGCTTGATGGGAACTGATTATTCATGATTCTAACTCTTATCGTGTAATTTGGCCTAAGCTTAAATTACCTCTTTCTTGTTTTCAAGATTTGTTTAAATCGCTAAAAGTAAACTTAATTATTATTAATTTAAAAGGCGTTTAATTTCAACATTGCATAATTACCTACGCATTTAGTTCTACATCATTTTGGTATCAGATGCGTATGTAAATATCAATGTGTTCACCTACGCATTTAGTTTTACATCATTTTGGTTTCCTCAAGGTCTAACACTTGGCTGTTACAAAGTTCAGCTTTTTCTAGAACTAGATGAGTATGTAAATATCCAATGTTGAAATTAAACGCCTTAGATTAAAGCAACAATTATTATTCTAACTTATAGTAAATTAAACGAAGATTAAATACAATAAGAGGGATGATGTAGCTTAGGCCAAATTACATGATAATCGTTTAGGATCATAACATTAACCAATTCAATCAAGCTTAGCATAACATTTGGGATTTTCAAAGGAAATCCCTAAATTAACATTTAGACTAGTCACTGGTTGGGTCTACTCACTCACACTCTTGATGTTTGGTTAAGCGGAGATAAATTGCACAACTTTTATGATGCCAGAATTGAGAGAAAACTTCAAAAGGAATATGATTAGGAGGAGAGTTTACCTTCATCAAGAGTACTGGAACTTCTGGACAGCAAAAGACAACCTTTGGATAACAGAACGACAAAAGGATGTTGCTGAAATTTTAGGACAGTAAGCTCACGTGCTCAGAAAATCTGGACAGCAAACACGTGGAGGCTTTGGATAACAATTGGAGGGGTTGGAGCAGCGACACGACTGATTTCGCCTTGCTGGAATTTCATGACAACAACATAGAACACCCAGAAAATCTGGACAACAAACACGGGGAGGCTTTGAACAGCAATCGGAGGGGTTGAAGCAGTGGCACGACTAATTTCGTCTTGCTGGAATTTCTGGACTGTAACATAGAACGCCCAGAAAATCCGGACAGCAGATTTGGAGTCAAGATTTTAGGCGTAGGAGGTGGATGGGGGGCCGGCCAAGGGTAAGGAGGAAGAGGCCAACTATTATGGGATAGGATGGTAGGGGAGGTGCTCGAGTATGGTGATGGGGTGATTTTGGGTGGAGGTAGGGGAGGGAGATTTGAATTTCAAATTTCCTAGATTATGTGGGAAGAGAGGTAAGTGCTAGGGATACAAAGCTTCTGAGCTTTGAAAAGATATCTGTCTTCAAGGAGAAAATCATCTACAAGGCGCATGCTGCCTGTGGACAAAAGGGAGTAAGTCTCCTGGAAATTGGGGCATTCCAAGTAATCCTCTTTGACTATCTCAAACCTTACGACCTCTTCTGAGGAGGTCCAACCCACACTGAGGGACTTTGCTGATGTCCTCCCTGATGATCTCCCTGATCAATTACCCCCGTTTAGAGACATCCAACACGCTATAGATCTTGTCCCTGGAGCCTCCCTTCCCAACCTGCCCCACTATCTCATGAACATCGCATGAACCCCACGGAACATGCTGAGCTTATGAAGCTGGTGGATGAGTTACTGCAGCGGGGCTATATCAAGGAAAGTCTCAGTCCTTGTATTGTACCAGCCCTTCTTATACCGAAAAAGGATGGTACGTGGAGAATATGCGTTGATAGCCGTGCTATTAACAAAATCACAGTTAAATATCGTTTTCCTATCCCGAGGTTAGATGATATGCTTGACATGATGACTGTAGCCACTCTTTTCTCCAAGATTGACCTTAAGAGTGGGTACCACCAGATCCAGATCCGATCCGGTCATGAGTGGAAGACTGCCTTTAAGACTAATGATGGTCTATATGAGTGGATGGTCATGTCTTTCGGGTTGAGTAATGCCCCGAGTACATTCATGAGTCATGACGCAAGTGCTGCGCCTTTTCATGGGTAAGTTTGTCGTTGTCTGCTTCGATGACATTCTTATTTATAGTCAGTACGTGAGTCAGCACTTAGACCATTTAAGGCAGGTTTGTGAAGTTTTAAGGAAGGAACAACTTTATGCTAATCCTAAGAAATGCACCTTCCTAAGAAATGCAACTCTTGTTTAGAGCAGAATTTATTATTGGAGCTTAATTCAACTATGTATGATAAGGCTTATTATTCCTGTGAATTACACTTGCTACCTGATGAGGACATCCGACCATGGAGAGTTTACCAGAGACGGGGACGACGATCTACGGACACGATTGCACTGCTTTACTTTTGAGTCATCTGTTGTATTAGATTTATTATTATGTTTGTATTGAGTTTATTACTGCATATTTTCTATTTGTACCTTCATTTAAGGGAGTAGTCCTATGTAAGCCCTAGGGGCATGTTTGTCTTTTTGTTTCCTTCATTGTATGTTGGCTTAAAGCCTCTTCCTCATCTTTTGAAGGGATGATGATTACTATGAAACTATTTTCTCCACTTGTGTCTTGGTGAGTCTTGAGAGCTCTTGAGAGAGTTGAAGTCCTAGGTGAGGGCAACATATCACCCGTCAGCCGCAGGAAGCGTCCGGGCTCACGGTTCATCTCCTCCTTCCTCCCCAAATCGCAGGTCACCCCTCCCCAAATCGCAGGCCACCCCTTCCCCTTACCCTTGGCCGGCTCCCCACCCACCTCCTACCGGGTGTTCTATGTTGTTGTCCTGAAATTCCAGCAAGGCGAAATCAGTCGTGCCGCTGCTTCAACCCCTCTGACTGCTGTCCAAAGCCTCCCCGTGTTTACTGTCCAGATTTTCTGGGCGTTTTATGTTGCTGTTCTGAAATTCTAGCGAGGCGAAATCAGTTGTGCCGCTGCTTCAACCCCTCCGATTGCTGTCCAAAGCCTCCCCGTGTTTGCTGTCCAGATTTTCTGAGCACGTGAGCTTGCTGTCCTGAAATTCCAGTAACATTCTTTTGCCGTTCTGCTGTCCAATGGTTGTCATTTGCTATCCAGAAGTTCCAGTACCCCTGATGAAGGTAAACTCTTCTCTTAATCATATTTTTTCTGAAGTTTTCTCTCAATTGTGACATCATAAAAGTTGTGCAATTTATCTTCGCTTAACCAAACATCAAGAGTGTGAGTGAGTTGATCCAATTAGTGACTAGTCTAAATGTTAATTTAGGGATTTTCTTTGAAACTCCCCCATGCTATGCTAAGCTTGATTGGAACTGATTATTCATGATTCTAACTCTTATCGTGTAATTTGGCCTCAGCTTAAATCACCCCTTTTTCTTATTTTCAAGATTTGTTTAAATCGCTAAAAGTAAACTTAATTATTATTGCTCTAATTTAAAAGGCGTTTAATTTCAATATTGCATAATTAGCTATGCATTTAGTTCTACATCACTGCCACCATATCAACAATACAAAACCAACTTCTAGCTGCTGAATACTTTTTCCTGCAATATTCTTTATCAAATTTGTTGTTAGATTTTTATTTGATTTGATCTTATCGCTTATAATTTCATGTAGTAATGCTATTAGCATGTTGCTGAAAGTTCATCATATGTATATCCTTTTATCTAATTCATATGTCCTTTGTATCATAACTGTTCTAATATGTATTCTTTAACTTATACAACCGTACCGGAGTATCAGAAGTGTACTGATCAGGTACACAAACATATTTTTGGCTATTTATCTTCTTTTCCTCTTTTGCCCCGAAGAGACATATTGCTCATAAGAGCCGTATTATGCTTTTGCATCATATTTGGTACTCCGCCATCAACATGCACAATTATTCAAACATTCTTTTCATTAGGAACATAGAAACGTAATGTAGCAATCATACTCATTCATATGCATTGATTAGTAGGCAATTGATATGAAAGGTTGCATTTCAAAGAACATCTAATG
Source organism: Dendrobium chrysotoxum (assembly GCA_019925795.1). NCBI lineage: Eukaryota > Viridiplantae > Streptophyta > Magnoliopsida > Asparagales > Orchidaceae > Dendrobium > Dendrobium chrysotoxum. The sequence continues at coordinate 85,139,656 of CM034315.1, read as the reverse complement.
TGTAAACTTTTATGCATTTCTATCAAATAATAAAAACATTTAAAATGCATTTTTATGAAATAATGAGAACATTTAATATGCATTTCTAAGTGTTAGACATTTCAAAACATAATATAAAGGAATATGAATTTATAGAGTAAAGTGTTCCTACCTCAAATGTTGCTTCTTGAGTTGTCGTATCACCGGTCTCTCCTTAATCTCTTTAATACCTCCTCTTTTCAAGACCTATTTCAAGTCCTAAGAGAAAAATTTTACAACATAACAACATAAGCCTTTATACCATTCCAAATCAATTATATCTCCTTAACCCTACACCCTACACATTTAATTTTTCGGATTTACCTAAATTCCAATTTGTGGAAACCTCATTCTTCACTAATTTCATTAAAAGTGCATGCTAAAACATCCCTCTTACCTAATTATAATTTTTGGGTATTTAATTTTTGGATTAACATAATGTAGAAATTAGGAATATATATATATATATATATATATATATCAAAATTTCAATTTCTCTCCGTTCGAGCCCTCCCATGACTCTTAAGAATAACTTTTGTTCACAACCTAGCTCAAAAGCCCTAATTTTGAAAACCTAAAATTTTTGAAGAAAAATTGCATTTTCATTTACAAAATTCCTTCCCCAATGCTCATCTAACATTTCTTACAAAAATAATTCAAATTGAAGAAACCCTAATTTTGAAAACTTGAAAATCCTTTAAGAAAATCTCATGTTTTCATGGAGAAAAGCTTTTCCTCATCTTTCCCTACAACTTTTCTTCTAGGATTTTGAGTTTTGAATAAACCCTAAAAATTTCTCTACAAGAAAACTAAGGGAAAATAAAGTTTTTCTTGCATTAGAAGCTTACCTCTACCTTCCTTAAGCTTCCTCCTAAAACCGCCGCCAGAAAAGCCGCTGGCCGCCGGTTTGCTCCCGACGCCCCCTCTCCTTCCTCTTCACATGTGCCCAAGCAAACGAGCCAAGGACCGAATGTTTCGGTCCTTGGGTATGGAATGAGGGTTAAGGGAGGATTTTAGAAGGTCAATTATGCATGTGCCCCTCCTCTCATTATTCCCTTAAGGCCTCGTGAGGGTAATTTGGGAAAAACTAAAAATTTTACTTAAACGAACTTCTACATTTTTTAGTTTTGAAATCGTATGAAATTAGGTATATGTTCTTTATACCGTTTCATTCGAAATTTCGCGTAGAATTTTATAAAATTTATTGCGTCGAATTCCGACGACTTTGAAATTTTGCCTAAATTTCGTCGCAGCGCATTGAAATGCGTGTGACGCATACAATCGACCTTTTCGGATTTTATAATTCTCCCCTCATAAAAATTTCGTCCTCGAAATTTAATACAAGAGGAAACAAAGTATGCCTTACTCAAAGAGATGATAACATTTCCTCATTTCTGACTCTTTCTCTAAAGTAGCATTTTTTTCAGACCCATGCTTTCATAGAACCTTAACAAAAGGCATATCCCTGCTCCTGAGTTGTTTCACACTGAATTCCAAAATACGACCTGGTTCTTCAACATAAGTAAGATCTGACTGTATGTCCATATTTTCTGTTATCATCTTAGAATGATCATCTTATATAAACTTTCTCAGGGAGGAAATATGAAATACGTTATATACAGCATATGTAGTTGGTAAAGCCAATCTGTAGGCTACATTCCCAATCCTTTCCACAATCTCAAAAGGACCAATATAGCGGGGACTAAGTTTGCCAAGTTTGCTAAAACAGAGTACACCTTTCATAGGCCTGATCTTTATAAAGACAAAATCTCCCACATTGAACTCCACAGAGCGGTGTTTAGCATCATAGTATTTCTTCTGCCTATCTTGTACTGCTCGCAACTTATCCCTGTAATTCTGATCTTGTTGGTAGCATCATCAACCAAATCTGATCCAATCACCTGCCTCTGCCCAACATAAAGGTGTTCTACATTTCCTTTCATAGAGTGCTTCATATAGAGCCATTCCTATGCTGGCTTGGAAGTTATTGTTGTAGGCAAACTCTATTAAAGGAATATGAGATTCCCAGCCTCCACCAAAATCAAGAACACACAGTCTCAGCAAATTTTCAAGGGTTTGAATAGTCCGCTCAGATTGTCTATCAGTCTGAGGATGGAATGATGTACTAAAAGTCAATCTGATACCCATAGCCTCTTGAACCTTCCTTCAAAGTTTAAAAGTAAATCTACCATCACGATCAGATACTATAGACTTAGGTACACATTCAAACAAACAATCTCAGCCACATACAGCATTGTTAATTTCTCAATTGAGTCAGTCAGTCGGATAGGCAAGAAGTGAGCAGATTTTGTAAGCCGATCAATGATAACTCAAATAGCATCATGACCCTGTCGAGATCTGGGTAAGGACATGAAATTCATAGCAATGTCATCCCACTTTCACTCTGGAATTGGTAGGGGTTGAAGTAATCCACTAGGCCTGACAAGTAGAACACTTTTCAACAAAATCAGCTACACTCCTTTTTATTCCAGGCCACCAAAATAAACCCTTAAGGTCTTGATACATCTTAGTACTACCAAGATGAATAGTATAAGCAGAGTGATGAGCTTCATAAAGAACATCCCTCCTCAAGTCATCAACATCAGGAACACAAACTTTGCCCTTATACCACAAAAGATCGTTTTCATCAATAATGAAATCCTCTTCATGACCTGCCTTCACCAGATCGATAATCTTCATAAACTCAGGATCTCTCAACAATGCTTCAGCTATTTTACTCTTCAAATCTGTTGGTTACGGATTCATGATTATTTCACCTGGTATATTGTCGTTGTCTTTTCAGCACTAGTGCTGACACTTTATTGACTACAATTATCTAATTGATTCCTTACCTGTTATAAGCCTATCAATTTCTATTATGAGCTGCTTGTTCTTAATTCTGAGCAGAAACATTAAAACTTTATTTGGAAATGTATGGAGAAACATTTATGTAGTGATTTTCTTGAGGAATGTCTTATAATTGGTTCTAAGTCATTTTACATCAGTCATGATTCTGTCTTACAGGCTGATGTTATTTGTCCAAATTGGTGTCACACTTCTGATTGATTCTTTGCCTTAAGCTTGTGCAATATGAATTTGTTATGATAATCATCAAATATTTTTTAATGTATTCTTATTTATTTTCTTATGCTTGGTTAAAGTGCAAATGCTACATTCTTTATGAAGAGTGTTTAGGACTTTTAAGGTTCATTACTTGTGTCCAAACAAAGCATGTAATTGTAAACTGTACAGTTGGCACACACTGTATTACATTCACTAATGTTATACGTATTTTATCATTCTAATGCTTGAAATACGTCTGTGATCTTGCAGGCATTTTCACTGTTCCTGTTATCATTGTATTACACAATATTGAAGGATTTACCTGTAGTAGCTGTAATTGCACTACTATTGTATGTGGGAAGCTATCAGGTACTTATTCTGTTGTCTCTGCTTGTTTACATTCTGCATAAGTCTGCCTACGTTTATGAAAATTTCTGCTTTGAGTTACAATGAATTCTTTAACTGTTGCTAGTCCTTTCTTTCGAATGAATCAAAACTTTTACATCTCATGCAATCACATTTTTTCCTTTAAAATGCTCTTAGTTATCTATCCACACATTCTTGCTACAATTTCAGTAATGATATGCAATCTTTTTAACGCATGCATACACCTATATTATTTTTTCTATTACGAGGTGGAAAATATCCAGTCCTTGCATGATACATAGCAAGGAATACAATCTGACTTGAATCTACATGCTTCTCTATTGAGATCAATGCAGTTTGGTTGTGTTATTTGCTATATGTTTGTCCACAACATGAAGACTTCCTCTCTATTACAAAGGCTAAAAAGAAGAGACTTCACAAACAGGGACACCTCAAAAAGAAAAGTTTAAAATTGAAACATAAATACTGGGAATTTCTGGAAACTGGCCTCCCTTATTTCCCCGTAAGTTTCTTCTTTTAGAAAGAAAGCACCTCATAGTTAGCGGGCCGGTCAAGTTGGTTCCAGGTCAGGTTTGGGTCTAGATGTTTAACTCGTCTGGACAAATGGGTCGGATTTGGGTCGGACGAGTTATGAGTGGGTCAATTTTGGGTTTTACCTGAACCCGATCCGAAAATCTATTTTGACAACCTAGTTTTACAGTTTGAATTATATGTTAACCTCTACATGTATCTCGTGACCAATTTGATCAAGCACGATGAGAATGATGCCCAACTAATGCGATGTTGCATGAACCAGTTTCAAAATGCCTTGACCCCAATCCAAGTCGCTCAAATATTGTTCGTTCATGAAACGGATTACACTGACTCGTCCTAAGCATCGAAATACTCATACCCACGATGTTGACCGTATTTTAAGTGAATCTCAACTGGAAGGGACTCTATTACCAAAATACAATTTAAAATCAAATCGATTTTGATCCTCTATTAGCGGGAAAATAGTATTGGCGAGGTTCAAATACGAATTATTTAAATCCTGATGATGGCATGTTCAAAGTGAGTATCAACTAGAGGGGTCTGTTTCATCAAAATTCCATGTGCACTCAGATCAAACTCGATCCTTCACCAACAAATGGCAAAGTTGATAAGGTTCAGATAACAAAATGTGAATTATTTAAAATCATCGAGATGGTCGTGTTTAAAGTTGATCTCAACTGAAGATGAGCCTGCCTTTTAGATGCCTCCAGACCTCAACAAAATATTAATATTTAAAGTGATTTTTAATGTTGCCTCGATGTGCTTGTATTAGTAATAAATTTCAATCGGATGGGTCAATTCTCAAATCCTATCAAAATTTTAAAATTCAATATATATAATAAATTTAAATATTCAAGAGAAATTAATCACCTAATAATTTAAAGCAAATTCATCTACCCTCCGCAACTATTTGGTGACGGCGACGTATTCAAGAATAATTTCAGCTCACAAAGAGCGAATGTTCAGTTGCGAATATTGCTAAGATTCTGATCGACCGGTCCAGCCGGCCCAAAACCAGGAGCTGCTGGCCCCCTTGTGGGGCCCATGCCTTGATGGAAATTTCAAATTGGAGGGGGCAGTTCATGAGGGAAAGTAATCTAGGAAGGGTTGTTTAGTAATTATGCTTTTATTTATATTTTTTAAATAAGAGGGCAAGGGTTAGTGTTTTTGAGTTTTCTCTTAGGCGTTTTGGGCTCTAGCCGCCGGCTAGAGATTGGGAGAGCCGGATCTTCCTCTCGAATTGAAGATCCATTACTTTCTTGTTTTCTTCTACTTTTCATCTCTTATCAACTTTCCCTAGTATTTTGCCAAGGGATTTATCTCAAAATCTGCTTGAATCTTACTAAAACTCTAAATTACTAAAACTCTAAATTTCAGCCATGGTTTTCTCGATTCCTATACTTGTTTCCTATCAAATTGGTATCATAGCACTTTCTTGGGCGGAAAAATAAGCTTTTGTCGCTATTTTTTGCAATTGGAACCTAGATCCAATTAATGACAGCAAAGAAGATGGATGTGTTGGAAGGCAAGATGTAACAGCTCAAGGGCGAAGTAGAGGAAAAATAATCCAGGGTGGAGGGAAGACTCTCGACAATCAAGAACCGCTTTGGAAAATTTGAAGAGATGATGAAAAAGATGCTTGAGATGCAATCGAAAGAGTCACCGACGATTCCTAGGGTGGAACCACGAGGAAAGAAGATCCAGAAGGATGACGATGAATTGGAAAGTGTTTTCCTTCGAGGACCATCACATGGAGCCTCGTTGGTGGGCGGATCGGGTTATTTCGACGAGAGGACAACAAGGAGGAAGGAAACCGGCCCTTTTGGGTGATTATCTAGGCATGGGAAGAGGTTGAATGGAGAAGGGCATGGTTGGGGAAGAAACCATTGGGGTATGGATGCGAGGGCAAGGAAGCTAAAGATGCCGGTCTTTGAAGGGGAGGATGCTCAAGGTTGTGTGTACTGGGTGGAACGTTACTTTGCCATCAATGGGCTGATGGAAGGGGAAAAACTCATGGAGGCGAGTCTATGTTTGAAAGGGAAAGCCCTAGCCTAGTTCCAATGGAGGGAGGCTAGGTATTCGATGTACTCATGAGGAGAATTTATGGAGTGCTTATTGGAACGTTTCTGAATCATCTAGGAAGGAGACCTCCACGAGCAGTTCTATGCCCTAACTCAGGAGGGGACCGTTGTGGAATACCGGGAGAAATTTGAGCTGCTGTAAGAGAGATTGAGGGGAAGCTTTGAGGAAGGACTGGAGGGGAATTTTATGAAGGGGCTTAGGGAGGACATATGGGCAGAGCTTAGGGTATTGAGGCCTAGGGGGCTGAGAGAGACAATGGAGCTTGCTTAGAGGGTGGAGGAAAAATATAGGAGGGAAAAGGCCAGCAAAAGCGACATCATGGGAGGGGCCTATTGAAGTGCCTCTACTACTTTAGCACCTAGAACCCAGACATTATCCTTCCAGAGAGAAGCTCCTAGGGAGAAGAGCGGTGGAGTTCGCCCGGGGGAGGGGGGTGGCTTCAAGCAATTTATAGAGGCAAAGGTGCAAGATAAGTGGACATATGGGTTATATTTCAGATGTGATGTGAAATATACACCGGAGCATAGGTGTAAGGATCAAATTCTTCAGGTTCTCACCGTTTGTGATAACGAGGAAGCTGAGGAGAGAGGTGAGAGTGAGGTATCGACAGAGGAGGACAACCTGCATCTAGACATGGTTGAGGTCTCCTTGAACTTAGTGGTGGGATTCACCCTAAATCACACTATGAATGTGAAAGGAGAAATAGCTAACAAGGAAATAGTGGTGCTGATAGACAGTGGGGCACCCATAATTTCATTTCCAACCAGGTCATAGACCAATTCAATTGGGGCTGAAATTGGTAGACACGGGATGCTATGGGGTTATGGTGGGGACAGGGAAGATGGAGACAAGTAGAGGGTTGTGTAGGGGAGTGGTTTAAACCATATAGGGGATCCAGGTGAGGGAGAATTTCCTCCCATTAGAGCTGGGTAGCATTGACTTCATCCTGGGAATGAGATGGCTATAGACATTGGGGGATACCAAGGTGAATTGGGGGGTGCTAATAATGGAGCTGATGGTGGAAGGGAAATGAATGTTGATAAGGAGATGCAGGACTCTCCAAAGCCATGGTGTCACTAAAAATCATGGTAAGGACCATACAAGAGGTGGGATGAGGATTTCTTGTGGAGCTACAGAGTTTGGAGGGGATCATAAGGGAGGAAGGAGGGGACATCCCTCTTTCCGTATAGCCAGTTCTACAACAGTTCTAGGAGGTTTTCCAGCCACCTCTAGGATTGCCACCACAGAGGGGACAGGAGCATGCCATCACACTGAGGGAGGGGGTATCACCGATCAGTGATAGACCTTACTGTTACTCCCAGATCTAGAATGATGAGATTGAGAAGCTAATCCGGGAGATGTTGGAGGCAAGCATCATTAGGCCAAGCGTGAGTCATTTCTTTAGCTCAGTTCTACTGATCAAGAAGAAGGATGGAAGTTGGAGATTTTGCGTAAACTTCCGGGCCCTGAATAAGGAGATTGTGCCAAATAAGTTTCCTATTATAGTGATAGATGAGTTGCTAGATGAGCTTTATGGAGCAGTTACTAGATGAGCTTTATGGAGCAGCGGTATTTCCGAAGGTAGGCTTGAAGTTTGGATACCATCAGATCCGGATGAGAGAGGAGGACGTTTTGAAGACAGCTTTGAGGACACACGAGGGACACTATGAGTTATTGGTGATGCCGCTTGGTCTCACCAACGCCCTTGCTATTTTTCAGTTCATCATGAACAAGGTGTTTCGACCTTATCTCAGAAAGTTTGTTTTGTTTTTCTTTGATGACATCTTGGTGTATGGCAAGTTTAGTGAGGAGCATTTGGAACATCTAAGGGCAGTGTTAGAGGTGTTGCGAAAGTACCGTTTGAGTTCCAATCTGAGGAAGTGTTGTTTTGCCCAGGCAAGTGTGGAGTATTTAGGGCACTTGATATCCCAGGAAGGGGTGGCTGCTGATCAGGCCAAAATCGAGGTAATGTTGAAATGGTCTCTGCCTAGGAACCTGAGGGAGCTAAGGGGTTTCCTAGGATTGACAGGGTACGACAGGAGGTTTGTGAGGGGATACAACACCATTGCTTGGCCTCTGACAAAGCAGCTAAAGAAGGATAATTTCTTGTGGGGAGAGGCAGCCAATCAGGCCTTTGAGAGATTGAAGACCGCCATGACCATGACTCTAATCCTAGCAGTACCTAATTTCAGCCAGATATTCGTGGTGGAGACTGATGCCTTAGGATTTGGGTTGGGGGCAGTGCTCATGTAAAATCACAGACCCATAGCCTACTTTAGTCAGATGTTGACAGCCAGAGCTAGACTTAAGTCAGTCTATGAGAGAAAATTAATGGCCATTATACATTCAAAAGTGGCGGCCATACTTGCTGGGTTGGCATTTCATCGTTAGGACTGACTAGCGAAGCTTGAAGTACTTACTAGAGCAGAGGATGGAGACCGAGGAGCATCAGAGATGGTTGTCAAATTTGTTGGGCTATGATTTTGAGATCAAATGTAGGTTAGGACTGGAGAATAATGGCTGATGCCTTGTTAAGATGCGTGGTGGAGCTCCGGGAGATAGCTATTTCGATACCGTTGATGTTGGATTGGGGGGCTATTAAGAAAGAAAGTGCGCAAAACAAGAAGTTGAGAAAGATTAGAGAGGATTTGCTGAGGGATGAGAGTAGCCATCCTGGCTATTCAGTAGATGGGGAGAGATTTCTATACCAGGGGATGTTTGTGCTATCACAAACCTCAATTCATATTTCTCACTTGCTACAGGAGTTCCACGGGAGCATTGTTGGGAGTCACTCTGGTGTACAAAAGACATATAGGAGACTGACTATTGAATTATATTGAAAGGAGATGCATATGGATGTAGACTTGATGGCTATTTCAAATTGAAGGGGCAGTTTAGGAGGGAAATTAGTCTGGGAAGGGCTGTTTAGTAATTATGCTTTTATTTATATTCTTTAAATAAGAGGGAAAGGATTAGGGTTAGGGTTATGTGATGTTTTGTTGTTTTTGAGTTTTCTCTTAGTTGTTTTGGGCTCTAGTCGCCAGCTAGAGATTGGAAGAGCCGGATCTCCCTCTCAAATTGAAGATCCATTATATCTTGCTTGTTATCTTCTACTTTTCAACTATTATCAAGTTTCCCTAGTGTTTTGCCAAGGGATTTATCTCAAAATATGCCTGTTGTTGAAATTCTAAATTTTAGCCAAGGTTTTCTCGATTCCTGGACTTGTTTCCTATCATATTCATTCTCAAATAATATCTTACTAGTAAGTACGTGACATATATCGTCTAACTTGTGGTTTGGCCCAACGACTCCATGAGATAAACGATTTTGACGGGATTCTCTAATCGATGGTCCCCATTGGCTAATACACTTGAATAATGAATCATAGGGTAGACATGGATCTTGTACGAAATAACTCATGGCTACTGATAATGATTCTTCGATCAGGTTGGGTCGATTGCCACCTCTAAGTAGATGATGAACCATGACAACACGGGTCAATTGAATCATTCCCCCTACCATGCACTTTAAGTGCAAGGTGGTAAATTTTTAATTTTAAACATTTAAAATTGTTGCTACATTACATTGGGTACTAAGTACCTATCTAATGATTGTCTTTAATCGAAAGTTCTCTCGAGTTATCGAGAAGGGTAATTAGCCATAGGGGCTTGCATTTATGGGAAATTAGATCTCAGATCTTAAAGCCTTTGCCAACGAGAGTGAAATTTCTGGGTTGTATCTTATCTAATGATTTGGCTTCAAAAGTTTTCCTTTTGAATATAATCCGTTAAAACTCTTCCGAAACATACGTGGAGAGATCGAAGCACCCAAAAGCCAAAATTTTTAGAGACCTCAAGTTTATGGTGTAAATTTCTCAATCTTAAGTCAAATTTATTGTTACTATATGCTAAGCATTTAGGATGTAATGATTAGCCTTGAATGTTTCAATCATCATCAGAAGGGGTAATTAACTATAGGAGCTTGCACCTCTGAGAAATTTAAAATCAAATCTTAAATTCTTTGCAAAATGAGAAAATATTTGAGTAGTATCTTATCTGCATTCTAATGTACTTTATGAAAATTTTATATGAAATTATTGTCTCTCTTAGTAGAGCCGATCAATTGGAGCTCACAATATACATTTGTTTTGCTTAGTTTTTATGTAATAGAACTTCATGCATCCTCTATGGTCATAATCGGCATTCTGATTTCCATAATATAGATTGCATTGTTTCATGGTTCTCGTATGGCAAGCATCTGTTCCTTATTGGTTTGTACGGCATCTTTTCTTTTCCATCAATGTGCCACCGTGTCATCCTCTAAGCAATGTCAGGCATTTATCGGCTCTTAGCACCCAACTTATATTATTAACTTCCTATGTTCTCTCCCTCGTTTCAATCTTGAGGGTTCCATGGCTGCAAAAACTTTTGCAAGAGCACCTTATTTAGTTCGTTTTTCTTGGTTTAGGTAATGCTTGCTTGATGTTTACTTGATGCTTCCCTTTTTTTTTATTGACCTCATACACCTGATGTCATCACAGAAGAAAGCTTTAATACAACTTTATAAACATGAATATAAATGAACAATGAGAGTGGGAATTTACATGAGAAAATTAAATAAATTTGATTCTTATATCATATGGACACTTTCTGCAAAGGAAGTGCATCATCTGTTGAGCGAATTAATGATCAACATTGATGGAGAAAACTGTTCTGCTTTTCAATTCTCATACAAAATGTTAGTTTTACCTGATGTTGCAATTTTATACAAAGTTGAGTCTAATGTCTAAGGGGTTGAGAAACTCATTATTGCTATCAATAACGGCAAACAAGTTATGTTTCTTATATGACATTCTGTTGCAGTTGTCTTTTGGTCCCATTGGTTGGCTAATGATCTCAGAGATTTTTCCTTTACGAATAAGAGGGCGAGGGTTGAGTATTGCGGTCCTTGCAAACTTTGCCACAAATGCTTTGGTGACTTTTGCTTTCTCTCCTCTGCAGGTATGCTCATTAATTTTTTTCCCTAAATACCCATTTTTTAACAAAGAGGATCAGTTTAAATAAATGATTGGCATGTATGCTATATCGAAGGATATCTTGCTGTGCTTTCACATTTTCTTTCCAGCATTAGTTATTGCATTGCATGCATCCATGCACGTTTGAGCAATGCCTTTTGGTTGGAATTGCTAAGTTGCCACAATGTGTCGTAGTAAAATGATAAGAAGTATCTCTCATTTATCTCAGCTGCTCAAGGATCTAAATAGTTTGCTTTACGGACTTTTTGCAAGAGACTAGGGATTTGGAATCATAAGTTTATTTAATTTCTTAAGTGAATGCATTATATTTGCCTTTGTTCATTGGGTTGGCACCATCCTATATAACACCTTTTTTCAAAATACAAACTATCAAGATGGTTGAGTTGTATATTGAGAGCTGATTGAAATAAGTAGGACAATGTCAAGCTTTGCTTGGAACCAACCTATGCATCGTAATTTTCAAGATGCATCAAGCAATGTCTAAATGGGCCCACACACCGATCCCTCGGCATGTCAGTCAGACAAACTGCAGGTGACCTTGGGCCCACCAGTCAGGTCTGTGGGGTTTGAGCTTGACACCCTTTGAATCGTAAAACCCTAGTAGGAGCACACGATGAGATCAATTCAGGAATTTGTTGGTATAGCCTCCCAGAAATCAGGACCTAGGAAGACCTAGAACCAATATTAAGAGGAGCAATCGACTTTGATTCAAGAAGCGACGGAAGGGTACATTTGAAATCTCTTACAGAAGCCAACCGTCTTAAAATATAGTGTCTGGGTACCTTTTGACAACCTTTCCAGTGCTTGGCAATCATTGTGATGGCAGCTCACCAAGATTTTTGCAGATTACGGTGTGGGAAATGCTTGTCAGCAATACAATAGTTGACAAGTGGCCATGTCAAATAAGAAGCGATAGTAATCAATCCTCATTTTCCCACCATACTAGAAGTCAATGGACAACAAATCTGCTAGTTAATTAGCTAGCGTCATATGATCACTTTTGTCTAATGCCTCCACAATGGATAATGGGAAGATTCATCTCTTGGTTTTCAGTTAATTTGTTACCAGTAGAGAGGTGCAGTAATCTAAGCTGTCATATGGAGAAACATTCAAAGCCTTTATGACTAAACAATCTCGATGTATTGAATATTCCATGCAACATTGGTATGACTTCTTTCCGTTTGAGAGCCCTAGCCACCATTAAGAGAGCAATGAGCATGAAGCTAAGCGTGCTATGCATAATCGTGTCATGTTTTGCCAAGTAAAATAAAAGGAGAAGCATAATCTTTTCTACCCACTGTATTCTTCTCTGTGCCCTTCTCTCTTTCCCTCTCTTTTCTCACTCCCTCATTTAGTTGCCACCTCTCCCACTCCATAATTATTTTCTAGGTATTAAATTTTGACATCGACATTTTGGTGTTTTTTATGAGATGGATGAAGGAGTAGTGGGAGGATATATCTAAATGAACCCTTCGTGACCTCTCCCAATCATGAACTTGAGGAAAGGTGACTTTCATCACCCAATCAAAGTTCGTTGTGATAGAAGAAGACATTGCTAATCTAACTCAATTTTTGTTAGCGTCTATGGTTGCTGAATTTACACTTGCTCTCAAAGGGGAACATTGAAGAGAAACCATTATTCTAAGCAGCAAATAGTTGTTGCGGGAGATGATGCGGAGTATATTGCCCCAAAGATCGGGGTGGATAGATGACATAGAAGAGTTCATTTCGACACCTTGAAGGAGCGTTGGCATGAGCAGAGCTATTAGGGTTTGTGGTGTCCACCTGTATTTATGACAAAGATAATGTAGGGAGCTCTCCCTACTGAATCAAACGTTTTTCAGCTGGATTCCAATTGTGGAATAACTGACCGAGAAAAGCACCACACTAGATTTGCCTTGATGGCTCTTCATACAAGCATCCGATGCCATCAGGTTTTGCTTGTTACTTACTGATGTAGGACTACAGGAATATGTGATGCTATTAATTTTGAAATTATGCGCTTATGAATGAGCAATACCAATTAGCGAACTTCCATTGACTTAAACAAAAGATTGAAAACAATAAAGTAGTGATTAAGCTTAGGCAATTGATTATAAGATAATGTTAGGAGCACAAAATAATCAATTCAAATCAAGCTTTGCTTAGCGTGGGGGTTTTCAAAGGAAATCCCTCGATTAATAGTTAGAATAGTCACTACTAAGATCCCTCACACATGCTCATATTAGAGGGTTAGACAGAGAAGCTTTCATAATTTTAATGATGCCACAATTGAGGAGGAGTTAGAAGATAAATAGGTTCGGAAGAGAGTTCACTTTCTTCAAGCTTCTGAACTTTGCTCAAACTTTCTTCAGGATCCGGGCGATGATCGTCAGTGAGTTCGCTTTGAATCCAACACCTTGTAGTTGACGATGGATTAATGTGCCCTCACGATTGAGGTGTAGCCGGCCCAACAGAAGAGTGGTGACTTCGTCTTCTTTCTTGAGGGAGGAAGAGGTTAGGAAGAATAATTAAAGTGGGGGGGATGGGGATGGTGGCCGGCCATAGGGAGGAGGGGGAGGGGATTTTAATTCCAGATTTTGGGTTTTGAATAAGGGAGGGAAATAAATTCCAAATTCTGAAATTAATCCAGCACTTTTTAAAATCTGGAATTATCTCATTGTCTTAATGGGCATGACAATTAGGGAAAGAATTAGTGGGGAATAATTGGGAATTAATGGCAGCTTTAAGTGGGAAGATTGATTAGGGAAATTTGAATTTGAATCTCCCCAAATAGGAGAGAGGGAAGGGAGGGATCGGCCCCTTGATGGGGCTTTGATTGGGACTCCAAACTGGAAAGGTAGTAAATGGAGAGAGAGAGGGAAAGGGCGGCTAGGTCTATAGGGGAAATTGTTTGGAGGATTTAAGGGGTTGCTGAATTTAGAATTTTAAATTAGGAAAGAAGATTTGGAGTATCTCTTATTCAAAATTCAAATTGGCATGAATGGTGGAACTTCCCTATAATATAGCCCATCTTATTTTAGGAAAGAAATTTTAGATTTTAAAGGAATTGAAATCTAAAATTAAAGACTCTCCAATTTTATGATATGCTATATTTGGAAACTTTTGATTGCTTGGTTTGAAAGTGTGGAGGGAAAGTGGAGGGGTGGACGGCCGGCGGCTTGGGGGGGCAACCGGCGGCTAAGAAGGAGAGGGGCAAGACGAAGTGGCGGTGGAGATAAACCACGAGCCCGGACGCTTCCTGCAGCTAATGGGTAGTATTTTGCCCTCACCTAGGGACTTAGAGCTCTCACAATTCTCCAAGAAACAAAATGCGGAAATTTTTCTTCATAATAATTATCATCCCTCAAAAGAAGAGGAGGGGGCTATAAATAGCCAAAATATAATAACAAATCAAATGACAACGGTGCCCCTTGGGTCACATAAGCCTACTCCCTCAAGTGAGGGTAAAAACGGAAAAGATGCATAAATAAATCAAATGCAAATAATAGCTCAAAAATAAAGTGGTCCAATCATGGCCGTAGATCTTCGGCCCCTTCTCTGATAAACTTTCCACGGTCGGATGTTCTCATCACTTACTTTTAAAGGACACAACATTATGATGGCTCTTCAAACTCTCAGCTGAGCAAAGCAATCCATCTTTTGCCAAATTAAAGTGGGAACTTGTCGCCATGTTTTTTGAGCTCCCAAAAGGAAAGTAATTGTCAAAACCTCCTCAATGTCAAGCACAAGGATAATGAACCATTGATATAATGAGGATCACCTAAGAGATGTTGAAGAACCACTGCCCAAACCCTTCAATCTCAAAGTTAACTTTGTTCGAAAATGGAAAATTCTACTTTCTTATTCCTATGAATTTGCTAAAGATAATGTAGGACTTGTTGGCGAAGACTAGCGAATACATCAATGCTAAGGAGATAAAACAATCGACTTAAATCATCCTTTTCGTTAGCTCAAATAATATTCTCAATTGAATGGGTTGTAGCTCATGATTCTTGTTAGTGGCATATAGAGTGCCTAATCCGAGGACGCACAAGAAGGCCTCCGAGACCTCTTTAGGCATCAAGGATGCCTACTTTACCAACTCCTTGTAGGTTTGACAAGCATGGGAAGATTTCTCCTCTTATCTATTCTCCTGTTGTATCGATGACCAATGTTTGAAATTGTGCAAGTGGGTATTGATGCAATCTTTGTTCGTGAGGCGAGGTGTAAGGCTTGATGCATAAGCCTTAGAATCAATAAATTGCATTAAGAAGTACCATATCAACATCAAAGCATGAAGGAAAAAGTGTCATATTAACATCCTAACATCATAGTATGAAGTAAAAAGTGTCATACTAACATCAAGGTAAAATATCGAGGTGAGATTTTAACAATTCAAAGCAAGTTCATATGGTGCAACATTTTTATGAGATTTTGTTTGCACCACATTTAATTGAGGGCTCGGAGAATTTGGGCCCCAACTCTCTTGCGAAAATTGTGGGTGTTTTTTAGGTTTAATTTTTAGAAGGCAGATTATATTTCCAAATAAGTCACCACTCAAAAATTCCATCCTCATTTTATGAGGATTTTATGACACGTTTTTTATGGGTGCATACATTGATTGTTAATTATCACTCCCTATGACAGGAGAGAACTTTCAATTAAAGCTGGTTGTTAGATAGGCAGTAAGTGCTGAGCATATAATAGCAACAAATTTTGATCCATTTTTAATTGACATTACATTGTTAGCAGTTTTTATCAAACATATAGAGCTTTCGCACTATTTTATCCAATAGCGTCGATTGATTTTTTATTAAAATATTATCTACATTTACTTTAACCTTAGTAGAATACTGCACGGCATAACACTTAGTTAATGGTGCCCAAACACAAGGAGTACATTCGAACGATGGCTAGTAAATTCTACTCTCTATAATAATCAACCTTGTACACTGTATCACATTTTTTAGTCAGGCGTTTTCAGTTGATTGGTCGAGAGTTTTACTCATTTACGTAAACAGAATGTGTGACCTAATAGTGTCAATATTGGACCCGACATGAAAAATATTGTTTGGTCAAACCGTATAATATTCAGGTTGAATTCACATAAGAATCAAAAGAATTCTGACTAGATTCGAGTCAACTCAAAAATATTGACTTACCTATTTAGTTCTATTTTTTTTTTAATGAATTTTTTGTTATTTTTCTTAGTTTCTTGTCCAAATCAAGTTAGTGTTAATTTCAGATTGATTTGACTTTAATGCTTCACAATATAAATATTTTTCCTGTCAATTTGGGTTGGATTCGACTTGATTATATTCATGTTAGATCATTTATGAGTTATGCGCAAACCTAAACCATAAACCCAAATAGAAGATAAATTTTGTTATATTTTAATGCAATATGTTATCTTCCATGAATGCATGCTTCTGCATCTAAGATCTCAGGAGGTGACTTTCATTTATTTGATTGCAGGAACTGGTGGGAGCTGGTATTCTCTTTGCTGGTTTTGGAGTGATTGCTCTTCTATCGTTAGTCTTTATTTTCTTACTTGTACCAGAAACCAAGGGGCTTACGCTAGAGGAGATAGAGGCCAAGATCTTATAAATATTATTTATACACCATTAGCAAACCTTAATAGAAGCCTTATTAAGTGATAATAATGGAAAGCTGCTTTAAATTTCATACAACTCTTTGAAGGATATGGCTTCACTGCCCTATGCATGTATGATATATATCAATTAATTTAAAGTAAATAGAAAATCAAATTGGAATCCTCTTTGTATAGGTTGTCCAATACAAATTGAGAATGTGTAATAAACTTGTACTTGAGAAATATTTGATTGTGCTATCAAAACAAATGGAACTCTTTTTTTCTTTTTTGGGTGATTTTTTTTTTTATTTTTGAGATATTTAGGTCAATTAAGTTGAACCCACAGATATATCACATACGGAAGACTCGAACTCAAGATATTTTAGTTGGTAGTCAAAGCTCTCAACCAACAGACCAAAATGAGCTACGGAAGCTTGAAAAGCATGGGTAGGACACTGTGGGGCAATGCTATTTTATTTAGATGCTTAGTTATTTTACTTATTCTTCATATGTTTGATTAAGGCTTCATTTGGAATAGTTTTCTTACTGCTTTTTAAGATAATTCAAGAAAGTTTTTAACAAAAAATTATTTTAAAAAATAATAAAAAGCTATCCAAGATAAGTCTAAATATATAAGCCTAGGAGGCAAGATATATTGCTTTGGCAAATAATAAGTTAATTTTAACATCATTTATATTACAAGAATTTTGTTCTGTCTTGAACAAGTGTTTGATTGGGATCATTTTCCTTCAACTTTATTTTTCAAGTAGCAATTATAATTTTATTTGATTATTATTTTTTTAGTTTTTCAATATTTTTCAAAATTTTCTATGATAGAAAGTTTTTTTTTTTTTAACAACTAGAGTAGTTATGTTACTTCTCACGTAGCAATTTTATAAAATGTTGCCCAATAAAATCTTAAATTTTATCTATGATTTTAAAATAATTCTATAACAAGTGATGGCTATTCTTTATATGAGACTTGAGCTTTTTCAGACTCATTTACAAATATGTGCTAATGGAATTTACATTAAAGAGATAAAATTTGATGTGATCACTTTCAAGTATAAGATCAAAATTTTTCATTCTATATTATTAGAATCAGTAATATTCAAAATTTTGAAGAAATGATTTTAAAGAAACATTTATAATTATTAAATCTTGAAATTTCGAAGATAATACAAATTTAATATTTTTAATAAAATTTATATTTATTCAAATCAAAATATATAATATATTAAAATATCTTTAATTTTTTTAGGAGATACAATCGGGATGATTTTCTACCGACAAAAGCATAATTTGTAAACCTGTGTCTATTTTTTTTTTAATAATCAGTCACATTCGGATCTTAAAAAAAAATCTAAATATCCTTTTTAATGATCTACTAACCTCATGATCAAGGATCCTCCTAAAATAAATGATAAAAATTAAATAAATTTTCATTATAAAACTTTGACCAAATGTGAGCACGTGGCTATCAATGAATGGCTACATCGGCTGGCCCATCTCCAACGCCCACCTACCAAAAATTGAAATTACAAAATATATTTTTCAACTAACACCCACATTTGTTTTTTATTTTTAAATTTTAAATTATCATATTTCTCGGTATTATTATTACGTTAAAATAGCAATACTGACATAGTACTCTCGCTACAGCCATATAATCGAGAAATTATTCTGTGCAGATTCCGGATTGTCCTTAGACGAATCACAGCATGTCATGTCACCTGGTATACAGCGGTACCGAGCATTGGTACCCGACAAACTAGTGATATGGCGTGTTATGATTCGCTTTCGGACGGCGTCCAAAATTCACACAGAATAACTAATCCATATCACCACTTTGCCTCAACTCTTCATAATTTTGCCTTCCAATCATTCAAACAAACCCACCTAAATTAATTGCTTATGTAAATAAATGAAAATTTTAGTTTTAGGAAATAAATTTATTTCTCAATTAAGAAAAATGAATAAGTTTTTTAGGGTTTATTTCAAAATGGCCAACAATAAATGCTTGACTATGAATGACAAAAATTGATTGGAGGCTAAGGAGATGAGACATATAGATGACGATTTACGTAGAACATTCGACCAGTGGTACTTTTCGACTTGGGAAACGAGAGATAAAAAAATCCTATAGGTCTATCCTGATAGAAGGGTCAAGTTGCCAGAGATTGATTGAAGCTTTTCCAAGGAAACAATATCATTAAGAATTTTTCTTTCTCTTTTTTGTTGCATATGTAGATTTGTATTTTTAAGAGCTATAGCATATTGGCTTATATTACTATTCAACTTGTCTTCTCAACAAGTCAAATATTTAAAGTTAGATGATTATTTTAGTACTATTAAATGATGTAGTGTGCGTATATAAGTATGTTTTATCTTAGCTTTAATTTGCACAAAGACACACGTACACAGACGAAGGCGGTCAAGTAATTGTGGTTGTCAATGTAGGTTAGCAAAAGGCAATGACAAGCAACAATGGTCAAATGGTCGTAGTTAGGTGCTGGCAGTCAGTGGCGTAGCTAGAAATTTTATTCAGGGGGGCCTAAATTAAAATATTTTTGTTTGTCGTCTCATCTGGAATGTTAGAGTACATTAAATAGTCATCCATGAGCCTTTGGTGGTTTTCATTTGGATTGCCTTATCCAGTTAAGACCACATTTTACTAACCAGAAGCACTATCTTTGTCATTGGAAAGATATTTGGCAAACCTCTTCAAATGAATAACACAAAAGGTAACATATACATATTATGATGCACTTAATCGTGAACTATTTATTGGGCAGTTGAATGTTTTAATGATATCAAAAGTTGGCGATCTTGGGCTTATTGGATTTGTCTCGTCGAGCTGATCGATTCGACTATAAGTATGTTACGTTTGGAAATCGTTTAGTCATCCAATTTATGGTTTAGATGTTCCAAATTTGCTCTGAGTCTTCGATTTGGACCCATTTGGGCTTGGATTGAGTCGAATTTGGTGTCGTTGGGTTCATAATTCTGAGACGTTCAGTTAGATTATAAGTTTGCTGAAATCAGAATTCGAATGGTCTTCGATTTAATTTCAAAAGATTCCGACTTGATTTTGCCTTGAGATTTGTCCGATCAAGATAAATTTTTGATGACATATCATAGATAAAAGGTATAGATATAAAAGCACTTTTAATCTTTTGGATGTTATTTTATTTTGCAATTGAACTCTCTCTCTCTCTCTCTCTCTCTCTCTCTCTCTCTGTTAGAGGGATTTTTTTTTGCCCCACCCCCCGTCCAAGCTGGCAGTCAAATGACAGCAATTGAAATATGATTGTTGGTGATGATCGTTGATGGCGATCAACGTATAAACTTCTGAATTTTTTTATCTATGAGCTGTCTTTAATTCTATATCCCCTTTATGCGGATAATGAAAACTTATTTATAGATTTTTAATTGACATTTGGATTGTTTTTACAAAAATCTCAAAATAAATTATAAGATAATCTATATTAATTTTTTTATCGCAGAATTTTTTTTTTAAAGGTTTTAAGCACCTTACTGATGTTATAATTGAATGATATTAAATTTATAATCACTTATATTAATTATGAGCACACAATATTTAAATATTATTTGATTCCTCAAATGAGGTAAATTATTTGATTAATTATTAGTTGAAATCGTACTGGAATGCTCTTATTTATTAATTTTAAATAAATTATATTTTTATATTCATATTCTAGTAAAAAAATATTTTAAATTAATTTTATTATTTAATAGCAGCCTATATTATATTCCTCTACCGGTTCAACGTTCCCATCCATGACCCACGTGATGGTCGGCCCCACTGAACCGTCTCCTCTAACCGTCCATAACTTCTCCATGCAATTCTGCAGACGTACATTATTTCTTCTCCTTTCACAACGAACCCCGACATTAACAAAATTATAAACTTAATTCATCTGGCAAATCCGTAAATTTTTTTGTCATTTAAAAAATTAAATTCTCCCACCACCCCCTGCCCTCCTCGAAAGCAGCGTGCCGCTTTCAGATCTACACTATAAATAGGTTCGCCCGGCCGAAGCTCGTCGCCCTTGCATCTCTCTTTCGCGTTATCTGACCCAAAGTGGGGATTACGGGATCGGGCGGTGGAGCGCATGACTAAGCGGAGGCAGTGCGGATCGGAATCCTCGCCGGCGGGAGTATCAGCGGAACCGGAGGAGGGTTCGCGGTCAGACAGGCCTGTGCGCGTGTACGCTGACGGAATCTATGATCTGTTTCACTTCGGGCATGCCCGGTCTCTGGAACAGGCGAAGAAATTGTGAGATCTCTTGTTATATTTGTTCCGCTCTCTTCTTTTTAAGGCTTAATTTGTTGTTCTTGTGGTTTTTTAGTTTGGAGGCACGGAGGCAGTGTGGAGACTGAATTAGAATTGATTTGGAACCTCTGTGGTTATATTTTCAATCTTGGATTTCTAATTTCGATTGTCGTTTTGACAGTTCCTGATTGTTCAGAATGAGAGTTAGGAGCCTAGGTGGAAATTCCATTTATAGTTGCATAAACAGATTCCACGCTGATGAAGCTTGAAAGAGAAGCAGAGTTTGGGACATAATTATCCAATTATCACATTCGAAAATTAGGATTGACTGTTAGTATGTCTATGAAATTTTTTGTATGTTCTATTCAAGCATGATTTACTTTTGAAGCATGATTTACTTTTAATGCATTCATAAGTACTATTGATGCTTAGAACTATTAAATTACAATTAAATTGAATCAAAATTTAAAAACGATCTTCCATCCTTTATTTCAAGAATATCTTTGAGTTTATGAAATGAATTTGTTACAATTCATTTGGTGAAGATATTCACAATTTGGTCATCTTTATTCAGCCATATAGAAACAGGATCCATTGCTTTTTTCCTTTCACGTGCTCTTGAATGAAATGGTATCATAAATGCTGATATGCTTACTTTCATGATGGACTGAATTCTTGGCTACTGTAATTGTCAATTTGCTATTAATATTGATCTTGTAGCTTTAACTTGAGGAAGATACATTTCCTCCAATAACACTGGAACATATTTTGGTTCGCAACTAAAGAGAGTAATAATAAATTGCATCTTAAATGTCCATGTGAATGTCGTATCACCCAATTAGAAAACAAATTTTGCGGATCTTTTTTTTATCATACATAATCCTCTCGACAATCTTAATTAGAAAAATCTTATGATTGAAAACTATGAGCATTTAAATCGATACTAGATACGGACATATCACGACACAAAGGCTGTGGCACGATATAGCCGCTAAAAGTAGACACGACATGGTCAAATACAATAGTTTTATGAATTATTAATAAAACGTGTAATCAAAGTATTTATTGTCTATATTTTCTATCAAAAATTTATACAAAATAAAATATAACATCATATGTATTACATAAAAAATTCAAGTGCTAACAAAAATATTGATTTAATTACAATTGGATATGGAGAGTGGGATCAACCACTTCACTTTCAAAAACCTTAAGTTTTATAGAGAGTGGGATCAACCACTTCACTTTCATCATATTTGGATGAGTTCACTTTGCAATCAAGGGGGTGCTAATTGGATTGCAATCATTTATTTTGATTTTTTTTTATAAGCTTCTTGTGACACAAAAGTATCTTCTTTCGCTTGCTTTACTTCCAAATTGAAAAAGTCATTCATAGGCTCATACTTTTAATTTTGTAATTTCACCTTAGATCCATTTAGCGTGTGGGGTGCTTTCTATAATGTAACGGGCAAGAAATATTCCGAGCAAGCTCAATTCTGACTGCTTTGATGTTCACATTAAATCCGAATCATCACCTTTTATCTATTCATTCTTAAGTGCTGCTAGTGTATTAATTATATTTTATGTAAGTACTTTTGCACAACCTTCAACAGAACTTCCGTATATCCCTTTTGTTTCTAATTATTTCTCTTTATTTCTATTTACTTATCTTGTTAGTACATCTTTTTTCCTTTATTGTATATGATTATTATCTTCATTATTATTATCATTAGTCATATCACAATTATTTGGGGTTGGCTTTACGAATCCTCAAATTTCTTCTATTGCATTTATTCGATAGATCATTTAGCCAACCCATTAAGTAATTGATTATTTCATGCTATTTTATAGTTGTTAAAATAAAGTATTAAAGAAGTTTTTCTTTTCTGGCTTTTTTCAAGTGAGCATAATTGTTTTTCATGATCAGTTAATAATTTAATCCTTATTTTGATGACCCTACGGTTCCATCAAGTATCTGTTACAATGACGGCTCTTGAAATAGATTACTAAATATACAAAAAAGATTATATTTTGTATTTAATTTGTGCTTTTTACATCGTTTCCGTAAGAAAACTATATATGATTGAGTATGTATGTGGACATGTGCATAGATTGGCATCCTATAGTTATGTCATGTTAAGTGCATAGAAGTTCTTTGATCTTTTAAAAATCTCCGAGCTGTGATTGTATTGTGAATTTATGCTGGCAGCGATTTAAATTTCTACAATTGATTTGTTATACGATTGGCTGAAGTTGAATTAATCTGAAACTCTTATCACATGTTTGGATCAATGACGGATTGTTTCAATGTTAATTATCAAGTTTCTTATGTTGAAGTCAGGCTTCAATTCATTTCCTATTTCAACGCCTACTGGACGCACTTTTCTTCCTTTTCAGGTTTCCCAACACATACTTGCTTGTTGGGTGTTGCAATGATGAAATTACACATAGATACAAGGGGAAGACCGTCATGACTGAGGCTGAGCGCTATGAATCCCTCCGCCACTGCAAGTATGCCTTTTTATTTTTTGCTTAGGCTCAGTTGTAAATATGTTGAATGTTATTATTTTTATGACAGATTAAAGGGAACACTTTTCTAGGTCAATAATTTTGTTGTAGTAAATTTAATGTGTTGGGTGATATGAATTCTGCATCTTACTTGATCTATTGACAATTAAATCATAAATATAATTGAATTCGTCTTCACAGTGTTGCTTGCCCAACCAGTTTGCTTGAATAGGTTGGTAATAAGCATATCAATCAAGGCATCTGACGATAGACTTTTTGAATTTAAAATATGTGAATGTTATTATTAGTTATTTGTGATTTGGAAATGTTTCTGAATTCTCGTTGCATGCTTCTTTTTTTTGTAAATTACGATATGACATGCGTCAATTCCTCGTAAATTGCTATTTGTTATAAATGGAATGGTTTTCCAGTTGGAGTGTTAGCAGTGAAGTTCGAGGTTAAAATGCTTTAGTAAACTTTTTGGTTTTCTCAATTGTATACTGCAGGCCATTCGGCTACCATCTTGAACATACGTAAGGGCCCATTTGGTTGCTTCAAATTAGAAAACTTTATTTACAAAAAAACTGGAAATTTATTAGAGTGATTTAATTTGAATCAACATTGATTTAATCTCTTAAAAAACTTTCAAGTCCCCCCAAATATGATGAATTCATTTTTTCAAACACAAAATGAATGAAAATAAAATCATTGTTGTCTAATATTTTTTTTTCCTATTTGAACGCAACCAAATGAGTTCTAATTAGTTGCAGTGGATCCTACACTTATCCTCACCTAAACTGTAATTCTTTTTTAATAAACAAACTGTTTGAAGATGCATACCCTTCAATTGAGAGGTGACTAAATCTCTTTCTCTCTCTCTCTCTCCCCCCCCCCCCCCCCCCCCCCCCCTCTTTTGTTGCACCTTGCCCCTCCGCTTTGAAGGGATGATTATTTGTGACAAGAACAAGTTTTTTTTGACATTCTGGATTTTATGTGTTTATTTTTCACATTTAGAATGTAATCTTTGATTTGCCATCAATCCTCAAACATCACCGACAAGAAAATATATGATAATACAACCTTGTATTCTTTCAATTGTACTCGCCTTTGATACTATTGCAATCTTCTTAATAGATGGGTTGATGAGGTTATTCCTAATGCTCCATGGGTTATCACAAAAGAGTTCGTGGAAAAGCATATGATAGATTATGTGGCCCACGACTCACTTCCGTAAGTTTTGTCATAATTCATCAATTAGTCTTGCTACTCAGAATTCAAACGATGAATTATTGATGCAATCAACTGAAGTTATATCTTGTTTCTTTGTTGGTAAAAACATTTATGTGCGAAAGGCAAGGATTTAAATTCTATATTTAATTTTGCTTTGTACCATTTTCTATTTGCTTGCACATCTGATAGAAAAAATTGTAATGCCAACTTGTACAAACTAATAAATGTTTAGGTCTTGTAATATTTCACTAAATTTTAATGTCGCATCTAAAACACTATTCCTCACATAAATCGTCATCTGAAGTATCTTATGATGGTGGCGAGTATAACGCATAAATCAATTATTTTTTTTACTATAATTCTTCCATTTTTATTATGCCACCAAATAAACTCAAATTAGTATGTATGTGCCTGTGGCTTGTAAAATCTGACTAAGGTTTTGTTTGGAACAGCTTTTTTATTGTTTTTTAAAATAATTTTTTAGTACAAAAATTTTTAATTAAAAATTTTTTAAATTAAAAATTTTTGTACTAGAAAATTGTTTTATAAAACAATAAAAAAATAGTCCCTAACGAATCCTAACTGGCTGAAGAGCAAGCATATTGGAATATTGCTTAACAAGAAAGTAACCCATTTATATTTTTTTAATTATTTTAGATATTATGGTTAAAACTCAATAAATTTTTATGTTATTTTGATAATATGATAAATTAAAATTATCAATATTTATAATACATTCACAAACTAGTTCAATCAGTTAAAAATTATAGTATTTGGAATTAGGTCAATAATTAAAATCACATCTTATTTAAATGTCAAGCGTAGTTAAAATTAATTTAAGCTTTTAAATAAGCGTAGTTAAAATATGTTCATGTTAAGCAATCTTGCTGCCTAAAAAACAAAGCCCAACTTGTGAATTTATACTGCATATATTGTTTGCAGTAGTAGCATGTGATGATGTGAATGTCATAAACGAGTTTTTATCTAGCTCAATTGACATGTATGAGTTTTGCAGGTATGCTGATGCAAGTGGAGCTGGCAATGATGTTTATGAATTTGTCAGTACATCTTCTGCTTTTGTACAATTGGGCTGATCAAATTGACATCTATTAATCCAATAGGTTCCTTAAAATTCTTTCATGGTTTAGGTTAAAGCCATTGGAAAATTTAAAGAAACAAAGCGCACGGATGGAATATCCACATCTGATGTTATCATGAGGATTCTTAAAGATTACAATCAGTATGTTATGCGCAATTTGGCACGTGGATATACGAGGAAGGATCTTGGCGTGAGTTATGTGAAGGTATGAAAACATTGAAGAGCTTGTCTTTTGCCATTAAATCAAGAGACATTTATCAGAACTTTCTGCTCTCTATGTGTTCTTTTTTCGTTGATGTTCTTAAGATTTTAAGCTGCTTATTTATTAAACCTATGGTTTTCAGGAGAAGCAACTAAGAGTCAATATGGGTATAACTAAATTGCGTCAGAAAGTCAAGGAGCATCAGGAAAAGGTATATTCTTATGCATGATTTCTTATGGTTTCATGTACTTATTTTATAAATGAGATTTTGTGCTGTGGATTTATATGGTTTTTGGTGATCATGACACGATCTTTTTAATCTATATGGAGTTTCATGGAAATCATGACAGTTTCCTTGGCATTCTTTAGTTTCATACGGTAGCAAAGACAGCAGGGATTGTTCACAATGAATGGTTGGAGAATGCGGATCGCTGGGTTGCAGGTTTTCTTGAAAAGTTTGAGGAGGGTTGTCATATCATGGTAAGCAAGCTGTGCGATTGAGACCAGTCCAAACATTTGATTTGGTTATCAACATGTTGAAATTTGTAATATGATACTAACACTTTCTTCCCAATATGGCACTCCTTTTATATTGTTGGAAAAATCATATGATAACCAATGCGTGGTGCTGTTAACTGACAGGAAACTGCCATCAAAGACCGAATTCAAGAGAGATGGAGACCCAAATCACTTCCGCAAGAACAATTAGTATCATGATATTGCCCACTTTGGCATAGTTATATGGAAGTATTTCTTGCTTGCTTCTTTCTTCTTTTATTCTATTTTTGTTGCAAAAGGAAGAGATCATAGCTTTTATATCGCCAGCTTAATGTCAATGTTTACGGAGTACCGTTTACATTCTGGCTGTGCTGAAAGAAGTACTATCATCCAGTAAATAAAAGATTTAGCAGATGCTTCTGTTTCTGCTGCAGTTTGCATTCTTTATGTACGTTTCTCTAACTTTAACTCCCCTTCTTCCTTGTCACGAGTTAGTCTTATGGAGGTGAAATTTTAGGGATCCCCTCTACTTGTTCTAGAGATTTAACAAGTTCTTTGTGAATTTTTGTTCATAGACTTGTCCTTATTTTGAAGAAAATTACTTCTGTAAATCATAGTGGATTCATGAAAGCTAGAATTATTATGCATGTCCAAGTGGTATGATCCTATTTGCTTTCCTGTTAATTAAGATGTAGGCTATAATATTCTATGATGGAAATTTACATTGGGTTCATTTTCGTTTGATAAGTGAATGAGCCTTTTTAAACTAACGTTCATAAGGTTAATGATCACAAAGAAAACAAAAAACAAAAAAAAAAACAAAAAAAAAACAATTTTCATGGACCAACCGAGAGTTGTTCAACTAGCTTCTAAATTCATTATTGTTGCCAACTTCAAAATATCTCTCACGTTTATCCTTTCAATAAGACAAGCAATAGTATTTGGGATGGTTTTGTTAGTTTTCTAATTTTTTCATGTGTCAATCATATAGATTAAGATTATGTCACTAAGGTTTTGTTTGGGGCGACTTTTTTCATGCTTTCTAAAGCACTTTAGAGGACTATACATGTCATGTTTTGTAATCATGAAATTATTATAGTTTGTTGATATACATTAAGAATAGCCCATGATTAATATAAATGGAAGTTATGCATTAAATAAGGAGAGAAGCTCATGAGGGACAAGCTTAGGTAGAATCAACAATGTGTGAAGAAAAGAGAAATTCGTTATAGGCAGGAATTGATGAGATCAACAAAGAGGACTTGCAACAAATAGACATCAATAAAATAAGAAAGACGACATGTGAAGGAGTAAAGAAGTTCTTGATGAATGTATGTCTACAAGGTCATTGATGTGTGAAGGAGAATAGTAATTCGTGACAAATAACAATTGACAATAGCATGTTAAAGATAAAAATTTTAATGAGTTTTAAATTACTCATGAGTGTAGCAAACAATCGAATATAAAAGGTCATGCCTCATTAGGAGTAACTTCATACAAAATCAACTTTAGACGATTTCTCAAATTAAATACATAACATGTATATTTAAGCAATTACATGCATTATGAGATGTAAAAAGTCAAGTTTCTCTAAAAAATATAAGATAAATCATTAAACAAATAACTAAATTATCATTAAATAATATTTTATCAAATTTAAAAATAATAAATATAAAATAATAGTAATAAAATATTTCCAAATATAAATAAATAAATAAATTACAATTCAAACTTATTGGAGTTGTTATTATTCAAGTTTTGCATAAAGGAATATCAAACCACTCCTCAAATACAAGAAATTATTTTATGCGACATTCGTGACTCCAAAAAAAAAAAAATAGACATATTAATAGCTATAGCCATTTCACTGCAGAGAGCGTCACATAGCTAGCAAGATCAGTCGGAGAGCGATGAAGAAAGAAAGAATGGGGGTAGGGATGGGGCTAAACCTCCTGCTCCTGGTGGCCATGGTCGCCGCTAACATCCTCTCTCTCTACCACCTCTCCTCCCTCCGCAACCATTCCCCATCCTCCACCACTCCCCACACTGATCCCGTACCAGACCATCTCCTCCACCAACTCCATACCATCCGAGCCACCATCTCACACCTCACCCGCATACGCTCCGCCACTTCCTCGTCCGGTGCCTCCTCCTCACTCCCTCCTCCCCCTCCTGAGCTCCTACTCTACTCCCACATCGGCCCCATCGCCTCCTCCTGCTCCGACCACCCCGACCTCCTCCACCTCTACATGAACTACACCCCTTTTTCTTCCTGCCCACGCGATTCTCTCTCCGTCGCCGAGCCCCTCCTTCTCCGCGGGTGCCACCCCCTTCCCCGGCGCCGCTGCTTCTCCCCAACACCTCCCAAACCTCTCCCCCCTTCCTCCCTCCCATCCCACCCCTTTCCATCCTCCCTTCCCGACGCCGCCGTTCTCTGGCCTCCCACCTCCCCCTGCCGCTCCTTCTCCTGTCTCCCATCCCACCTTGGCTTCGATCTCAAATCCACCGAATCCTCCCGCTTCCTCTCCGCCCGATCCGCCCTAGACCTTCCCCTCCACCAGCTCCTCGCCATCGCCAACGCCGCCGGTGCCACCCCCATTCGCCTCGGCCTCGACATCGCCGGCGGCACTGGCACTCTCGCCGCGCGCCTCAAGCTCACCCTCAACGCAACTCTCCTCACCACCACCATGAACCTCGGGGCGCCCTACAGCGAGGCTGCTGCCCTGCGCGGCGTCGTTCCCCTCCACGCGCCACTTCAGCAGCGCCTCCCCGTTCACGACGGCGCCATGGATCTGGTGCGCACTGGTCACGCAGTCAACCGATGGATCCCGGCGCCGGCGCTCGAGTTCCTCATGTTTGACGCCGATAGGGTTCTCAAGGCAGGGGGGCTACTGTGGGTCGACCATTTCTTCTGCAAGGCAGCGGATCTCGACACCGTGTACGGACCCCTAATTGCGAGGTTGGGTTACAAGAGAATCAAGTGGGCGGTGGGGAACAAGACCGATTCCAGCGGGACCAAGTACGGCGAGGTTTACCTAACTGCCCTTTTGCAGAAGCCCATTGGGCCGCCGCCTGTGGCGGCGAACATCGTCAGCGGAATTGGCAAGGCTTGACTCTTTACATTATATATGTTAACGTCTTCTGGTTTCTTCAGTGAAGATCCCTGTAAGTGGAATTTAGTATGATGATCACAGATCTGCTTGCCCTTTTCAGCCATGGAAAACAGTGGGTAAGCTCCATAGCTCAATAGTGTTGGGTAGAGTAAGCTTCAAGTTTATCTCACTTGCGGTGCCCAAACCACTGGTGAAATCTGATCTCTTGGTGTCGGTGCTCTCTGTTTTATTTTTTAAATTTTGGAATTTTAATTCTAAGGTTGTGTTCCTCAGCAAACTCGCTCTTCATAGCTATTTAATATTTAAAATTATTATAAACTTTTTTTTTAATTACTTTCTGGTCTGATTCACGTGAGCACATCACTCACCAGCTCACAAGATGATATCTTCTGCAACTTATGCCGAGATTCCTCCACTGATGCTATTCAATGATTATAGAATTATTACTCAACCTCACCAGTAATCCTTGCAAGAACACTGCCCTTCATGGAAATGGTGAAACCTATTACGATCCCTCACGATAATTTCCTTGTCATAAACCTTGGATATGAGCTTACTTGCCTCATGGCAATCTCTGCACACTCTCAAGTTCTTAGAAATCCTTATCGTTTCTCCCTGCTTTGTGTGCAATAACCCGAAAGCAATTGCCAGCTTTTCACTGTGAAAGAAGACAGGACTCTCTTTTTCCTCCATATTCTCGAAGTCATTGAATACTCCACCTCTATTAGGCACATAGCCAACCAGTCTGATTCTCCCAAGCATCTCATCCACCATGGCATAAATCTGGGAGGTCTCAGGATGGGACTTGCCTCCAGCAATAAATTTGTTCACCACTCCATTCTTTTCAATAATTGACCAGCCTGCTTCTTTCTTCACCCCTCGATCGTTCATTAACCTCCTCACATTGGCCACATCGTCCCATCGACCAGCGCTTGCATAAAGATTAGCGAGGAGAATGTATCGCCCACTGTTGTTTGGATCGAGCTCAATGACCCTTTGGCCAATTTGTTCCCCCAGTTCAACATTGCCATGAATCCTGCAGGCCCCGAGTAGAGCACCTAGACTACTGGCATCTGGTTCAATGGGCATTTCATCGAGCACCTTCTTAGCTTCTAGTAGCAGGCCAGCTCTCCCTAATAAGTCCACCAAGCATCCAAAATGCTCTGTTTTGTGTTCAATCTCATGAACTTGAGACATGTAATTGAAGAAGTGCCGCCCTTGATTAACTAGTCCTGCATGAGCACATGCACTGAGAAGATTGAGGAGAGTTATATCATCTGGTCTCACCATTTCCTTTTCCATTTCTTTGAACAGATTAATGGCTTCTTCACCTCGGCCATGGATTGCTAGTCCTCCAATCATGCAATTCCAAGATGAAAGCCCTTTAGTTTTCAAGCCATCAAAGACCTCATAGGCCTTCTCCAAGCATCCACACTTGCAGTACATGTCTATGATGGTGGTAGCCAGTTTCGAATCGAGTTCAATCTGGTTCCTTTCAATTTGTTCGTGAATCCATTGGCCCTGCTCTAATGCTCCGAGCCCTGCACAGGCAGCCAACATGCTTGCTGCGGCAAATTTGTCGAGCTCCAGTCCATTGTCCCGCATCTGGGAGAAGAGCTGAAATGCTTGGTGGAAACTTTGATTCTGTACATACCCTGAAATCATTGCGTTCCATGATACGGAGTTTCTTTCAGGCATTTTGTCGAATAGGTTGCGAGCATCGTCGATCAGGCCTAGGCGGCAGAGGCCTGTGATCATTGTTGTCCATGACACAACGTCCCGGTGACGCATTTTGTCGAATATGCGGCGGGCATCAACGGGGAGAGCGAACGTAAAATATAGATTGAGAAGATTGTTCTGTGAGAAGGTGTCGGGGTGGAATCCGAGCTTGAGAACGTGAGCGTGGACCTGGAGGCAGGCGGTGAGAGATTGGGCGTATCCAGCGGAAGAGAGGGATTTGAGGAGGGAGGGGAAGGTGAAGTGGTTGGGTTGGACGGAGCGGAGGAGCATCTGGATGTAGAGAAGAAGTGGGGATGGGAGAGAGGGGGAGCGGAGAAGGGTGTTGAAGATATAGGGGTCGGGATGAGGGAGGAATTGCGAGAGGCGGAGGGCATATGGAAAGTCGCCGGCGGGGGAGAGGGCGCAGAAGCGGAGGAGGCGGCCGACGGCGTCGTTATCGGAGGAGAGGCCGAGGCGGACGAGTTGGGAGTGGTGTTGCCGAAGCTCAAGCATTGAGGAGCAGGAGTCTAGTTTGCGGAGTGCGGCACGGCGACGGACGCGCAAGTCTTCCATGATTGTCGTCGTCGGCGGTGGAAGAGGTACCGTCAGGGCCATCAGAGCAAGGGACCGTCTTGATTGCTCTGGCAAATGAAGACAGGCTGAGCGATTGAAAATCTAGTAGCAGTGCGCTCAAGTCAGTGTGCTTGAAGGCAGTTGCAAGTGATAATCTCACATGTCTCACTCCTTTTATATTTTAAAATTAATGTAGTATATTTAAGGGATTTGTGTGAGATCGGTGATCGACGGAACATCTTCCTCCCATCTCATTCTTTAAAAAAATTATCTCCAACATTCGCTAAATTTAACAACTTTTAATAACTTATTCCGTTCCTACAAATAATCATATGGGCCCATAAATAAATTTATTTATAAGAATTTTGAGAGAAGAATGAACAATATTTAAAATATTTGATGTAAATTAAGAGATTATTTGATTCACTTTTATTTATGCTATTGTTATTATGTTAAATTTATTATTTTTATTTTATTTATATTATAACTTAAAATATAAACATATTTGATTTATATTATGCACTTTATTTTTTGAATTTAAAGCAATAAAAAATAGCATAATCACAATAAAATAAATACAAATTTGATTCAATTATTTTTTTATGAATAAGAATGTTATAATATTAAGAAGATTGAACATTTCATAATATTCAGTATAATTATATGCATTTCATTTTTACTTGTTGGTTGGGAGCTTAAATTTTCAATAAAAAAATTTAGAATTCAAAGTTTGCATATGTGATATATATAAATTTATAATTTATTTTGCCATAAATTCAATAATATTATAATGATTTATAATTATTTTCAACATCAAAGAATGAATGTCATATAATTTCAAAAAATATAAAGTAAAAGCTGAGGCCAAAAAAAAAAAAGGTTTAAAGCTTCCCAATTACAGCAAGACCAAAGGTGTAGCATCCATAAGCAAAGTCCCCCAAATAGAAAAGCAAGAATCTCACCAAAAGAATGGCATCATTCCACTCAAAAAGTCATGCAAATAAACAAATAAATAAATATTGGCTAACACCACCTCAGCTTGATGGTTAGCTATCACAATCAGACTATCAATGCAGCTAAGAATACATGTTTGAGATCATGTTGCAGCCTGTTGGTCAACGGAAGCAATTCCTCCCAGCAATCTCGCTCGAAAAGAAAAAGAATATCATGATTAAGTAAAGGCATACCAACACTTTTCAATGGCAAAAATTTGGAAAGGAAGAAGACATTAATGATAGGATGAATCCATGCACTTAGAGGATATGTATTCACTAATAGTAAAGGAGTATATAAGTAATTCCTAAATATGCCTAATAGTAATAGTCATAAAAGAAAATGGGATTATAAAGATTTAATTTTGAGTAAAATTCAAACATGAAATTGAAATTGTTCGAAGACGATCGGTACTCGATGCTGTTGCAAATCTGGTTTTGATGATGACAAACATGTTTCCAGTGTGTTTTGCTTGGCTAATCTGTTTCAGGCACAAAAGACCGCGAGCCACTCAAGCCAACTCAAGATCGGGTCCAAGTGTGTCAAATGTATGATTTTTCTTTTTATTGAGTCAATTGTAATGTAACTGATTCCCTAGCTAAGTAACCTTGCACACACACACTCAGGGAGAGAGATTGAGTGCATTAGAGTTTCTGTTAAAAATTTGTTCAGATCGTCCTGGACGATATCCACATCGTCTTGGACGATCCAGTTAGAACAGAAACCCTAATTAGGGCGACTAAGTTAAGAGGGTCTGATTGAGCCGATCGTCCTGGACGATCTACGGATCGTACGGGACGATATTCCCAAATCAGAAATTCTCAGCCGCCAGATCAAGTTAGGCAAGTTCTTATTTTTAGATACTTGGTCTGATCGTCCCGGACGATACGTGTATCGTCCCGGACGATCCAGTACAATCATGCCTAATTTAATCTGGTAATTAAGGAAAGCAATTTATTTTTGGTTGATACGATCATATCGTCCTGGACGATCTTGATCGTCTAGTGCATTTAAGTTGTACATCCAGAACTATGTACAGGACGATTTGGGGCCTTTTTGAACTAATCGTACCGGACGATGACCCCATCGTCCGGGACGATCAAGTCATTTTTTGGTCGTCCAGCACAGATTTCTCTGGACGACCCGAACTATCTTCTGGACGATTTCCCTCAATTTGAACTAATCGTCCCGGACGATCGCAGGATCGTACGGGACGATATGAACAACTTTTTCTACTGATCGTCCAGAAGAGCCAGATCGTCCAGGCTGAAACAGCTGAATTTGAACTGATCGTACAGGACGATCTACCGATCGTCCTGGACGATCTTGGCCGACCAGTTGAGATTTAGGGCAAATTTTAAGCCCTCCTTTAAAAGAACTTTTTCCAAGATTGGAAAAAAATCTTTTGCTGCCTTCCTTCCCTGAGAAACCCTAAAGAGAGAGAGAGTTGGGAGAGAGAGAGAAGATCTTGTGAGGGGGAGTTAGTGAGGGATTCACTAAGGTTGCTCCGAGCACGGATCAGAGTCGTCTTCTCCGCTCGTCGTCTTTCGTCTAGTCAGTGTTCGTCGTGGGAGGATCGTTCGCAAGAAGATCCGGGTTCTCTGCCCGCTTCAGGTGGAAGCGAAAGGAGTTCGTAGGTTCTCTGCCTGCTTCAGGAGAAAGCGAAAGGAGTTCGAAGGTTCTCTGCCTGCTTCAGGAGGAAGCGAAAGGAGGTCGGGTTCTCTGCCTCACCGTGTGGTGAAAAGGAGATTTTTGTACAGGCTTCTCCGCCTTGCTGTAGGAGCAAAATGAGAGACACTTCTGTTTAGTGCAATACCCGGAGGGGAGGCTCCGAGGAGTGGACGTATGTCAAGTTGACCGAACCACTATAAAATCTGGTTTGCTTTTCTGATTCAATTCTGCACTTTAATTTTTCCTGATATTAACTGCTTGGGTGAATATCTGTGGTTAATCTTTTTATCGTTGTTTTAATTCATTTTCCGCTGCACGTTATAAAAAGATTTTCATAGTTATCGTGAAATTTTTAAATAACCAATTCACCCCTCCTCTTGGTTAGCCTCGGGACTAGTTCACTAGGGCTTAACATCCCTATCGAACTTTCAGATGCATCAACTAGATGAAAGATTTGTCAACTCGTAGCTTGGCCTTTATATAAGGTTACAAAATAATCTCAATCTCAATTGATCCTAACTTGCATCCATTGCAAATGTAGCATGTTAGAATATTCGTGACAGTATAGTTAAGGGGTTTATTGTCATAGTATTTATACAAAGTTTCAACATATGCATAGATAAGAGATGAGTGTAGGAATTGAAAAAGAAATTAGAGGTTAATGTACAAAACCAAGAAAAGGAATAATATCATGGGCTTGGCCCAACTATAATGATTCAACTAGTGTTTGTCATCAATTACAAATGATATCTTTCTTTGAGGAAGGCATTGATTCAATGTAGTAATCATGTAATGTATAGAACATACTATGTAGATAAAGTTGAAAGAGTCATGTGGCATGAAAGATAACTTTAAGAGACTTTTTTGTTGTACTACTTTTATTGCACGTGCATTAAATGCACGTGAATAAAAATTTAAAAATAAAAAATTATATTAAAAATATTTTAATTATATTATCAACCGAAAGCCAGTTTCTCCAAAATTTTCCACAAGGAACTTTCATTTATCCAAGCCTAAGAGAAAATTTTCACATTCCCTTGTTCAAGAGTGATGCAAGCTATAATAGAGATTCCAATATGTTTTAATGTCTTCTCAAAATGTAAATTGTGTATTACCATGATTCTAAATAAAAATATAGGTCATATATAACAATAATTTAGTAATGAGGTCCCATGAATAAAGTTCCATAGACTTTCAAACTTGCAAGTGAGGTTAAGGTGAGTAGGAGAAAAATAATTCAGCCTCTTGTACTAACTGCTTTAGTGGCATTACTTCTAATGCTTTCCAAAATATAAAAACAATGTAAATTGAGTTGTAAGAAGAAACTACTTGTTCTTCTATAGCTTGGTGAATTCATCAAATGAACATAAGAGATGCATGCAACTATATACGTTTAATAAATGCATATTATAAAGCTACTTGTATTGGTTGAATAAATGAATATAATCAAATATAAGAAGAACAATCAAATATAATTTACCTAGAATGAGATCTTAACATAAAATATATAACTTAAATAAATATAGACACCTAAATTACTTGTATGGCACACTTGTAAGTAAACAATGGGGATCTACAAGAGAGTTATGCAATTTGATAATAGATTGACTAACTAATGCTCTACATCAAAACTACTAGCATAACAAATGAGTGGAACATGAATTGTTTGTGAACATCAAACTTTATTGACACCTCTGCATAGAAGATATAAATTAAATAAAATGTATAAATAAATTTAGACACCTAGATTACTTTAAATAAATTAAGAAGATAAATAATTAAAAAGATAAATGATTAAGACTAAGGTCGTATTTAAATAAATAATAAAAATAATACTATGCATCATTGTTGTCTTTTAATAAAATATAAATATCATCTAGTTCTAAGCAATTGTCATCTTATCATAACAGCATTTATATCATATTATTATGTTAAATTTTTTCACACATGCTAAGATTTCACAACATCTAACTAATTTAATACCTCCAATGAAAATTATTTGATCAATAAGTGATAAATATTTTAGAATATTAGATGAAATAATTCTAAATTTGAATTTCTTAATTAAAAAAAAGAATTGAGTGACTTATAACAATGATATAAAAATGCTTCACGAAATTGAGAAATACTTGAGGATCAAATAGTAAATTGAATACAACTCTTATTTGTAATTATAAGAAAATTTTTTATGTAATTATTCATGTACCAAATTTTAATTTTGGATAAACCCTTTTGGCTCCTCAATCTTAAAATCATAATCGTGCCTCTAGAACCAGTAAGGCATTAACAAAAAAATTATGTGAAATATGAGTGAAGCATGATGAATTTGAATGTCAATATTTACCTTAAAATATAAGTGGATTTTTTTTAAATAAATTTTTTATAGCTTTTTTATCCAATAGAAACATTTGCCAAAATTTGAATCAAAATATTTTAAGTTTTCTTTTTGTAAGGGATTAAGTGCGGATGAGTTTACATAATTGTTTAAACTTTTTATTATTTAAAACAAAAAAATTATAAAAAATAGCAAATGAAAACCCTTGTAGTAATCTCATTATATTAATGATTTATTTAAAGCCTAATTAGCACTAATAATGTTAGGCACCAAATTACTTTGATAAATAAATACGACAAATGATTAAGACTAAGGCCTTTAAATAAGTGATAAAAAACAACACCATTGAGCATTTATGTCTTTTCATGAAATATGTAATATGTATATCATCTAGTTTTAAACATTCATCTTTTTATCGAAATAATATTTTTAAAAATCCTTCAACGAGCCTACGCATTAATTCATAAAAAAAATTAGTCTTTACAGGGATCAAATATTCGCTAATGCTCAAAGAACTACAATTAAAAATCAAAATAAACCTAAAGAGCCAATGATCCCAACTACAATACATGAAAAAGAGGAAAGAGATTATCATAATAGAGATTATAATAATAAAGATTATATAATACTTTATGATAAAAATTTTCACCCATGATAATCTTTTATAACCTTTAACTAATTAATTAATAAAAAGTGCATATTACTTACCTTTATTCAAAAGTTGATTGAAACAAACAATATTAAAATTCACTATTAATAGATAATATGTGTTCAAACGTGATTAAAATAAAATAATAGAATTACACATGTAAATATATTAATGATAATAAAAAAATTTGTATTATAAATTAATAGCACATATTTCAAAAGGTTGAAGATTTAAAATAATTATATCAATATGAAAAAAATATCATGTAAAATACAATAAATTCTATCTCCATAATTAATTAGAAAATATACATGCAGTTAAATAACTTTATATATACTTGTCCATAAAATAATGGTAGATTTTTTGGCCAACTGACATAATAGATGATGAAATAAATTAGATTCTTTGATATTAACTGGAAAAAAATACATTAACGAATATGATCAAAGATTTTCAAATATGAATTATTTAAAAATATAAATAAATTATATGTGTTAGAAAGAAAATAAAATAGCATGATATAATTACAAATTAAATATATACTAAAAATAAAATTTCTGAATATAAATAATATCAATAATATCTATAGAATTTTAAGAAATAATTAAGTATTGTTACTTAAAAGTATCTATAAGAAATTCAAAAATTATCAAAAGAGAACCGATATGATCCAATCAACTTCAATGCATGTATATAACTATAATAAAATGCTCTTTGTATTAGAAAATTTTCTAAACTTCAATAGCCATAGTTTTTCTTAGAATTTAAAAGTTATATGTTGAAAAAGCAAAATTTTAACAAATAAATAAAAATAGTTTATTTTCTATAAAAATAATTATGTTGTTTCATCAAATAATTTGAATCGTTTTAAGAAAATTGTAATGAAGATAAATACATATTTTGTAATTATAATTTTGAGTAATAAGAAATATTTTTATGTAATAAGAGATGTCGATGGAAATATCTTATTTTTTATTATACAGATTTCAGTGCATTATTTCAATTTCGATTCTTCTTGAAATATTTTTTTTAAATTAATTTAGAGAAGATGAAGAATTCTGAAAGAATATAACAGCATGCATATAATTTTGCATTCAAATATGATTGTTTTCTTGTTTTCCATGATTTTTTAAGATAAAAAATGCTGAATTTAGTTACGAAATATTTTCTATTGTAAATGTTTGTATATAATAATAAAAACAGCTACTATTATTTATTTAGAATGAACATAAGTTGTATTAATATTTAATAAAACATTAAATATAAAGTCAAACCAACCCAATTACTTCATAATATAAGAGTTAAGCTCATATGCATACCTGAAAAATAAAAGAGCAATGGAAGTTGTTGACTACTTAACTCATCTCTAATGCCAAAGATAAACTCTGATCATCACGCTAGGGAAGCTTATTTTCCTCCACTGCTATAGACATGTTCTGGGGATCCAGTTTCGACTTTATCAAGGAGTTCCACAAGGTATTTCAAATATTTAATGTGAGGAGTTTCACAATTTAATGTATAATAACGATTGAAAATACAAAGGGTTGCCTCGGATTTCTAAAATGGAATACGAAGCATTCATATAATAATGCTAGATGGATGATCATATTTATAATTAATACTCATATTACAATAATTAGCTCTTACTTAAATGCAATTAAAATTTAAAATGTCAAGCATTTAATTAAATAAGTTTAAAAATAAATTAAATATACAAATAAAATGATAAAATGCAATTAAAATCTTTGGCATTCCAACAATTAATTCTTATTTAAATGCAATTAAAACGTGATGCATTTAATTAAGTAAGTTTAAAAATAAATCAAATGTACATATAAAATGAATGATTTGGATTCATATTTGATAAGTAAAATGAAAGGCTAAGATTATATTTGGGAAGAATCCCAAGTCACATTTATATATAAAATTTAAGATTCATTAATTTACGGTAGCATGCATTAATTTGCATAATTAGTATATATTTTTAGATTTATTAAGTATTTATAATACAATGAAGGGACAATATAATTTTAGAAGAAATAAAACGGATGGCCAAGATTTGATGTGGAAGGAAATTCAAACGGCTTTTATAATAGATAGTATAGATGTTTCTTCATCCTCTTTTGAGGAGGGAAGATCATAAATCAAGTAGTCCAACATAAGTCATGATAATGACATTAGAAGTTAGATTTGATGTTGATGGAAATCAATGATTTTATAAACAATGACACGCGTTGCCATTAGTAATGATGGTAGGTGATGAAGTTAGTGGTCATCGGTGTAGCTATGTGACAATGGTCAAAGGACTGTAAGTTAGAGGATAGTAGTTAGCGATAGATATCATAGGAATGTAGTCAAACAATGATAATCGAATGATTATAATCGAGTGATGGAGGTCTGAGGATTGTTGTTAGGCAATGATGATTTGAGTGCTATAGTTAGGCGACATTGATTAGAGGATTTTAGTTATGTGATGATGGTTAGAAGATAGTAGTTGAGCAATGACGGTTGAAAGATAATAGTCAAGCGATGGTAGTGTGGTGGTAAGAGGAAAAACACAGGAAAACAGAGGAAAAGGAAATGAGAATAAGACTCCATTAAACAACTCATAGTGTTTCCCTCGATTATAAATCATTCCATTGGTATTTAAGTAACTTAGTTATGGTAAGAGGAAAAACAGAGGAAAAGGAAATAAGAAGAAGAAGATGAAAGAAAAAAGAAGAAGAAAAAAAGGAATAAAAAGAAAAAGAAGAGGAGGGGAAAGAAGGGGAAAAAGTAAAAGAGATTAAAATTTTAAGAAATTGTATTTTAAGTATAAATTTATTTTCTGAAAAGTTTCTCATTAAAATATATTTCATTATTATTTAGGAATCCCGATGTATATAAGAAAGGGAAATTTTGAGGAACCAAACTATGTATGAGGAGAGAAAATTGTGAGGTATGTGATTTTGATAATAATTCTAATATCTTTATTTGAAGCGGGTGGAAATTCATATGAATTATCAAATTAAGGAATTTTGGGTTGGTGTAGGTGGCATATGCTCATAGGAGGTTGGGAGGTTTCTAAATTATGGAGGCAGCTTGTCGCGGTGGTAATATATTCATTTTTTTTCAAATTTAAAAAGCAAGTACTTTAGTCTCTTGCATGTACAATTACACCTAAACCAGTTGTATCAGTATGTATTATTCATTAGCAATTCTAAATATTATTGAATGGAATCTTATGTTGACATACAAGTTTTGAAAAGAAAATTACATGTTTTGCTAAGTGATACATTTTTATGATATGTACACTTTTTTTATACATATACCATATTTCTTATTTAGTGTAAATCTACATATATCATGTGTAATGATAAAGTATATGCAGTGATTAGAAATTGATAAGCCTGAGAAAATATCATATTAAGTGATCATAATTAAATAATTGTGTGCTCATTGGATTCTTCTCATTGAGATACTTAGTATTATTATAAACATCAAGATTTGGAGATCCGTGACTTATAAAATTTCAGCACATTAGTCTTTATTTATTTTAATTTAAACTAATCATTGACTCGTAATTCCAAAAAATTAAGAGTTCATCAACAATCTAAAGGATCTTTTTCTTATCTTTCATATTTGGGCAAAAGAATTTTATCAATTTTTAGTACTTCTTTACTTAGGTTTCGTTTGAGATAGTTTTCTTATTGCTTTCTAAAGCAGCTTTTTAGTATAAAAATTTTTTGGATCAAAAAATTTTCGTATTAAAAAGCTGCTTTAAAAAGCACTAAAAAAATACTTTAAAAAGCTATTCCAATTTATGACGACTTTGTTGAAAAAGCATCTTATAAAGCATGAGATTGTTGAAACTGGACAATCATTCATAATTTATCAAAGTATAATTATTCCTTTAATTATTTTTAATCGCCACATCAACAACAACAATAACAACATCACCAAGGTTACTAAATTATTATACTAGACACCCAGCCCAATTATCCACCGTCCACTACTTCGAGCTCTAATCTCAACGCCCGATATCCGAGGCTGAGATCTTCAACTCTATCGGAATTTTTCAAACAGTTTGAACGTACCAGTCGAATGACACGTGTATGTATCTACATCGAGATTAGAGTCAATTAATCCGGACCCACCACAGAGAGGAAAACGAAGCTGTTGTAGTCTGGAACTAATAAATGCCCAAACAAGGCCTTCCGTGTCTTCCGTTCAGCTGCCGTCCACGCCATGGCTGTCGGTTCACGTGGCCGCATCTAGACCGTAGGTTAGGGCACTCAGTTGTCTTGAGGGATAGCAGACCTCTTTTCTCCAGTCTCCTTCTTTCCTCGTTGTCTCATCTATTTGGAGCTCCGGTTTCTAATGGGTAATCGGTTGGGAGGCGAGAAGCCATTAGCTGGCTGGCTTTATTCGCCTACTCTCACCTCCATGTATTAGGCGATCAACCAATCCGTTCGGTCGCGCTTTATCTCGCGGGTGGAGTGGTTACGGTCACCTACCTTTCTTTCTAGTCTTGATACAAGCAAAATGGCTCGGTTTTAGCTTTGAGAGTGGGGAGAAGAAGAAGAAGAAGAAGAAGAGAAGGATATGGTTGGAATCTTCTCTCGCTTCTCTTCGAGGAGCGGACACAGGAGGACTCAGAGCGCAGCTGTAAGGATTTCGGCATCGGTCTTTTAAATTGCGGGAATTTGAGATTTGGGTTTTTATTCTTTTTCTCGATCGCGAGGGTCTGATTATTGTTGTAGAGTAGTAAAAGATTCGATTTTGATTGTTATCTGCCTATGTGATTTACGACCAGTGGAAAGGTACTGTTGTTTTATTTTTTTTCGCTTCTATCTCGGTAGAAGAAAGCATAGCAAGATTTTTTAGGGCAACAAGCAAAGAGTTCTCGTTATGTATAGTTATGATTTGATATTAATTTGATCCTATATCAGGTATAAGCATTCATGCTATTATTGAGTGAGAAAGTTTGGG
This sequence comes from Dendrobium chrysotoxum, assembly GCA_019925795.1. Classification (NCBI taxonomy): domain Eukaryota; kingdom Viridiplantae; phylum Streptophyta; class Magnoliopsida; order Asparagales; family Orchidaceae; genus Dendrobium; species Dendrobium chrysotoxum. The sequence continues at coordinate 85,097,104 of CM034315.1, read as the reverse complement.
ATGGCACAAATTGGGGACTTTTATGCTTGATTTGACTTATAATCGAGTTTGATGAAGTGCTTTTGATTGCTTCCAGTGGGCTACCACTTCCCTGTTTTTTAATCCACTAAGCGACTGTTGAGAATGCTTTTTCTACTAAAATTTTCCTATACTTTTCCCCTGCCCTTGGAAAATCCTAATTTTAGTTAGTATAAGGTACATGGTCCTTCATAGTGGTGTTTATTTGGATCTTAATCAATTTATTTGATATTCAGAGCCAAGTTTATTATGTTTCAGAATTTATTTCTGTTCTTATTTTGTTGTAGAATGCTCAGCTCTTAGGTTATAGTTGCTCTTAGTTGGCTCATTATCAAGAGTCTTAACTTTCCAAATAACCATGAGATATGGAAATCAAGAAGTCTTTTTTCTTTTTTTTTTTGGACATGTCTTTGCACCCATGACTGGTTGATCTTTGTGCTTTATGTTCTCAGAAGGCATTTGATAGATCACCTTAAACATTGATTATAAATCATTTCTTCAGTGTTTAACTGGTTTATGATTGTTCCTATGAGCTGTTTTTTATTGGTTGTATTGCTTTCTGAATTGTTATCTGTTCCTGAAAACAATAAACAATATTTCATTTTTCTCTTGGCAAGTTAAGCATGTATTTCCCCCCCCCCCCCCCCCCCCCCCCCCCCTCCCAAAAAAAATGCAGTGTTTTTGTTCCTTTCTTTTGACTTTATTCAGTCATCACATGTTCCCAGATTTCTTATAATTTTTTTCCAGATTATACTGTTTTGTGCTGTTAGCATTCTTCATTAATTTGGTATATGTACTGTGACATCTTACAGAATGTCGTAGAAAGGCCACAGAGCTTGGAGGTTAACATTCCAATTCCTGTTTCTACAACCCATGGATTTGAGGTTGCTGTAGAGTTTAAACCAGTTGAACACCCAATAGAACCTCTCAACCATGATCAGCCTGTGCGATGTCCTATGCCCGAGCCATCCATACTAAATGTGAGTATGGGACAGTCTGGAAGTTCCAAAATGTATTCTTTATTTCTGTTATTTTCTCAATAATTTCTGCTAAATTTACAGGCTTCCATACTTACTTTTGTTTATCACATAACTCTAGCTATTAGATAGAAGAAAAAAAATAGTGGCAGTACAACATATAAAATGTCTTGATACTTTTCTTGCCTTTGGTGAAATCTCTTTTCATCCTGGTCTATTGCAAGTAGTTATTTGATATAATGAAAGTCAAGTTTTTTAGAGGACTTGCTGTTTGGTTTGGGCAGTGACATCTGTTATTGTTTCTGATGAACTTGTGGCTTTGTGATAATACTAACTGTGACTGCACCTTGTTCATTCCTTGCTCCCATTTTAGTTGAATTGCTTAAACCTGATTTTTCCACTATAGGTTTTGTGAATTCTTGCACTGTGGGATTTATTTTGCGTCCAAGTTTGATCGGGTGGGAATTATGATGATTAAGCCTCTTCCTTGGTCTATAAGCTTTTTTTTTTCTGTGAGTGGTTTGATATGGTGGGAATTATGTAATGCAATGGCCTTGAACAATCTAATTTTTATAAGAATCAGCTAACTTGAGCTTGTTGGTTACAGCTTCAATTAGATGATGACTCGGAATGAAAGGTTTGAACAGTGCAAATCACTTTTTTTTTAATTTACAATGAAAGTGCAGTTATTCTATTTGGCTACTTACCCATTAGCATTTAGCAGCAGTGTTACATGGATGATATTTCATGAATTGTACTATTTTCTTATTTTTTGAGTTGGCAATCTGGGCTTTGGGACATATTCTTATTGACCAAGGATTTTTCAAACTTCCTGCCAGATCTGTGTAAACCATTGACTTTGTTATGAATTGAGTCATTAGTAAATTTTAAGCTTCTTAGCAAATTTCAAAGTGTTTTTTTCTGAGGTTCCTGCATGTAGAGTGTGAGAAAAGCTAGAGAAGGAAAAGAAACAGAGCCAGGAGCGAAAGCCAGAACAGAGAAAGAAATAAAGGCTGTATATTAATTCCTTTCCTATTACTAGCTACGTCTATATATAGTAGTGGGTACATAATAAAGAAATAAGAAAGTGTAGCAGTAGGTCCACGTGTACGGCTAAAAATACGTAGAGCTAACAGGCCCCCTCAAATTGATCATTCATGGGTTGAATGGTCAATTTGGAGCAGAGGGCTTGAATCTAGCTGTAAGAAGAGGTTTTGTTAGTATGTCTGCCAGTTGATTGAGAGAGCTAATGTGTGAGATGGAGATTGCTCCTTTGTTCATGTGCTCACGGATAAAGTGAAAATCTATTTCGATATGTTTTGTGCGAGCGCGGAAGACCGGGTTGTTGGCGAGGGCTATAGTGGATGTGTTGTCGCAGTAGATGATCGTTGGAGTTGATTGAGGAATTTGGAGTTCGGCGACTAGTCTGCGGAGCCAGAGAACATCTGCGGTTGCTGAAGAGAGCGAGCGATATTCAGCCTCTGTAGTGGATTTGGCGAAGGTTACCTGCTTCTTGACCGACCAGGAGATGAGGTTGTTGCCGAGGAATGTGCAGTGTCCGGAGATGGATTTTCTATCTTGGGAGTCGGCTGCCCAATTGGCATCTGTGTAGGTTCGAAGTTGAAGATCACCGGTAGTAAGCGGAAGGCAAAAGTGAGAGGTTCCTTTGATGTAGCGGAGTAGGCGTTTGAGAATTTGGAAGTCATGCGTCGTAGGGGAATGCATGTGTTGACAGATGTAGTTTGTAGCGAAGGCGATGTCGGGTCTGGTGATAGATAGGTATTGTAAGGATCCGACGAGTTTCCGATATTGTTGAGGGTCCTTGTAAGGTTGAGCGGAGGACTGTGCGGAAGATGGCTTTGGATTGATTGGAGTTGGTGCGGGTTTGCAATCGGTGAGACCTGCACTGTGAAGGTTGATTGAGCATAGTGTTGTTGGCTTAATAGAAAACCTGATGAAGTTCTTTTGATATTAATGCCAAGAAAGAGGGAGACTTCTCCCATTTGCTTGATCTTGCACTGTGGAATTATTTTGCGTCCAAGTTTGATCGGGTGGGAATTATGATGATTAAGCCTCTTCCTTAGTCTATAAGCTTTTTTTTCCTGTGAGTGGTTTGATATGGTGGGAATTATGTAATGCAATGGCCTTGAACAATCTAATTTTTACAAGAATCAGCTAACTTGAGCTTGTTGGTTACAGCTTCAATTAGATGATGACTCAGAATGAAAGGTTTGAACAGTGCAAATCACTTTTTTTTTTAATTTACAATGAAAGTGCAGTTATTCTATTTGGCTACTTACCCATTAGCATTTAGCAGCAGTGTTACATGGATGATATTTCATGAATTGTACTATTTTCTTATGTTTTTGAGTTGGCAATCTGGGCTTTGGGACATATTCTTATTGACCAAGGATTTTTCAAACTTCCTGCTAGATCTGTGTAAATCATTGACTTTGATATGAATTGAGTCATTAGTAAATTTTAAGCTTCTTAGACAAATTTCAAAGTATTTTTTCTGAGGTTCCTGCATGTAGAGTGTGAGAAAAGCTAGAGAAGGAAAAGAAACAGAGCCAGGAGCGAAAGCCAGAACAAGAAAGAAATAAAGGCTGTTTATTAATTCCTTTCCTATTACAAGCTACGTCTATATATAGCAGTGGGTACATAATAAAGAAATAAGAAAGTGTAGCAGTAGGTCCACGTGTACGGCTAAAAATACATAGAGCTAACATGCCCCCTCAAATTGATCATTCATGGGTTGAACGCTTTGAATCTAGCTGTATGAAGAGGTTTTGTTAGTATGTCTGCCAGTTGATCGAGAGAGCTAATGTGTGAGATGGAGATTTCTCCTTTGTTCATGTGCTCACGGATAAAGTGAAAATCTATTTCGATATGTTTTATGCGAGCGCGGAAGACCGGGTTGTTGGCGAGGGCTATAGCGGATGTGTTGTCGCAGTAGATGATCGTTGGAGTTGATTGAGGAATTTGGAGTTTGGCGACTAGTCTGCGGAGCCAGAGAACATCTGCGGTTGCTGAAGAGAGTGAGCGATATTCAGCCTCTGTAGTGGATTTGGCGACGTTTACCTGCTTCTTGGCCGACCAGGAGATGAGGTTATTGCCGAGGAATGTGCAGTGTCCGGAGATGGATTTTTTATCTTGGGAGTCGGCTGCCCAATCGGCGTCTGTGTAGGTTCGAAGTTGAAGATCACCCGTAGTAAGCGGAAGGCAAAAGTGAGAGGTTCCTTTGATGTAGCGGAGTAGGCGTTTGAGAATTTGGAAGTCATGCGTCGTAGGGGAATGCATGTGTTGACAGATATAGTTTGTAGCGAAGGCGATGTCGGGTCTAGTGATAGATAGGTATTGTAAGGATCCGACGAGTTTCCGATATTGTTGAGGGTCCTTGTAAGGTTGAGCGGAGGACTGGGCGGAAGATGGCTTTGAATTGATTGGAGTTGGTCCGGGTTTGTAATCGGTGAGAACTGCGCTGTGAAGGTTGATTGAGCATAGTGTTGTTGGCTTAAGAGAAAATCTGATGAAGTTCTTTTGATATTAATGCCAAGAAAGAGGGAGACTTCTCCCATTTGCTTGATCTTGATTGAGATTGAAGATGCTCGACCAGGTTTTGGATGGTGGAATTGTCGTTTCCTGTAATTAAAATGTCGTCGACGTAGATTAAGATATATAGTTGAATGTTGTTATGAAAATATAAAAGAAGAGAATGATCGGAACGACTGAACCCAAATCCGAATTGCTGAAGAAGTGTTGTGAGTTTGTTGAACCACTGGCGTGGAGCTTGCTTCAATCCGTATAGAGATTTAGGAAGTTTACATATATGATGAGGATGCTGTGTATATATAGAGCTAACATAGAGAAACTATTTTAGTGGCATAGACAGATTCTAGCGAACTAATACATAAAATGAACAACTTGATATTTGTTTTGTTAAGTTCATTTTTGTTCATGCTCTTGACTAATTAAGTATGATTTTAAAAGTTAATCATATAAATTAGCAAGTTTTAATATTGTCGTGTTTGTTTATTTTTGTCCATGATCGTGTTTATTTTATTTTGAATAAGTTGTTTCGCAAGAAGTAGAAAAAATTTTCATTTAATTCATTTAGGTACTTTAGTGATTGTCTACATTTAGATCCCTACCGGGTAACAATATCCAATGCAGTAGTTTGACCCTACGCATGATGTTTTTGAGTTGTACTCAATAGGAAATTGGCTTGCAGACCATTAAATTAATTTAATGAAGCCTCCTCTATCATCTTCCTTGTGGGCTGCGAACAGAAAATACAAGCATGGAGGAGATTATCTTTTGGGGAAGTCTGCAAGTAGTAAAAAGATTCTATAGCCATACACCTTCCAAATCTACAAATCAATGAGAGATCAATTGCACCAATAGCAACAGGTTGTGGCAATTCCTCTAATCTTAGATAGATTTATGCTTCCTCTGCATCAACCATCTCCACAACTGTACCGAGCTCAAGATCCACAGATCAACGGGAGAACGCTAGGTCTTCAGAAAACTATGACCGCATAGGCTTAGTTCCTGAGCATCATAAATGCTTTTCTTTTGTTTTAATCCATAAGAAATATGAGGTTTTCTTAAAAAGGCGAGGAACCAACGTGAATTGCAGTCTAAGGCTTTGTTTGGGATGGTTTTTTTACTGCTTAAAATAATTTTTTGTAAAAAAAAGATGCTTTAAGAAGCAGTAAGAAAGCTATCCCAAATGAAGCCTAAGCCCCTAAAACTTGACTGTAATTTACTCTATTATGAATTATGTACCAGTTTGTCAGATAAAGAGGTCATTAATTTTAAAATAGGTTCTTCCTCTGTATATCTTATTTAAGTTTGATTATGGTTTGTGCTTGAGAAATAAATAAGAAACAAAATTTTAAATTTTGGGTCATCTTCAAATTGGCCTAAGCTCAACATAAAATAAAATAAACAAGCTGAACCCGTCTATTTTTCAGCTTGGCTCATTTACAGCCCCACCTTTCTACTTGTTTTCTCATGACATTCTTTGCCAATTGAAGGGCTATTAATGATAATGGCAGGAATCAAATTACAATAGTTGATGAACTTCTTTGTTGTGCCCATATACTGACAGATCAAAATTGTACAACTGATTGTTGTCGTGTGCCCCTTGCCCCCCCCTGTTCTTGTGTCATGTTATCCCTTTTGATTAAAACCTATACTTCTCTGGATTCCATCATCAGAAAGCTATAAGGTTCTGATCTTTTCTCTCTTTTTTTTCCAGGATGGAAGAATATGGAAAGAAAGAATGACTTCTGTGAGTGCAAGGATGAGGATTGAATTGCCTGTAGTGAAAGAAGGATCGCAGCTTTCACCTGAAGCAGCTGTAGCTAAGACTCCTCGGTCTACACCAAGACGTGCTATATTGCCCTCTGTTAGTGCCCCTGAGGGTAATCTAATAAATCTCCTTGAAGAATACAACGAAGCAAAAGACCAGAATGCTGAAGGGGGTTCAAAAACTTGAAGCAGAAGTAATTTACTCAATACAATGTGGTTCCATTTTCTGGGTTTGTTCCTTGTATTTATATCCTTCCATTGGCTGTGTAAATGATTAAACATAGCAGACCTTCATCGTAGATTTTATATATTATACTAAATTTTCATTTACTTTAAAAGATATTTAAGTTCCTCATCATCATTAGCTTTTTTTAACTATTACGGTTTGATTCCATTATCTTTCATTTATATTTTAAGTGTAAAGCCAGGCATGCATATACTGTCAATATTTGACCAAAATCCCCAGAGAAAGGGTAGCAACAATTGAAAACTAAGCTAGAAAAAATGAGATCAGTTCCTGACCTGCCTATCTTGTGGTGTTGTCCACTGTACCTCATGTATATTACTACAAAAACATCAGGCTTCTCCTGAAGCACCACCTGCCAGCATTCTTCACTGCTGATGCTCAGCAACTTTGTAATCCACCACCTCTCGAAAGAGGCTAGAGTTCAATTCACAGTCTTTGCTTCCATAAACTGCAGCTTGTACACTCGCCATTAACTTGGCTATTTCCCTACCTGAGAAACCATCAGTCTTGGCTGCTGCTTCCCTTAAAATGTCATCAGTGATGCCTTTGATATCTATTTTCTGCGGCTGAGGCTTGAAAAGGCTAAGCATGCCAGCCTTTCTCTCCCCTGCCTTCACAATGTACTTATCGAGATAGAGCTTAAGCAGCTCGCACAGTTCTTCTTCACCGGGAAGAGGGAATTCAAGGACCTCATCAACTCTCTTTTGAAGAGAAGGATGCAGAACCACATCGCCAAAACCATTACCATTTGTTGTGGCATTGTTTCCTTTGCTCCGCAATGAGCTCATGCCAAGGATACTTTAGCAGCCCTAGCCTCTCCGATTTGTGGTATTCCTCACTAAGCCGGCCATTTTCCTAACGCTTCTTCGGCCGCAGTCCTGCGAGCAAGCGTTCGTCGTCTCCATTCAGCTGCACTCTTGCGCTCTTCTTAAATGGCGACGAAGATGAAAAGGGGCTCTATCTAAATTAGAAATTAATCTAACTTAGCATTTTTTTAAACAATTTAACTAACAATAATTAATTAAATAAATAATTAATTAATATTATGATTAATAGTATAATTAAATACTCTAATTTAATTAAATTAAATAATTAATAGTATAATCAACAATATAAATAAATAAATACAAGATTTAATTAATATATTTTAAAATACAAATAATTATTCTCTAATTAATATTATAAATAATTAATTAGTAGTGAAATATTTAAGTGATCAATGAGATAATTAATAATATAATTAATAATTAAAACCAATTAAAAACGACTTAAAAATTTTATTAAATCATTAGTAGGAAAAATAGTTAAATAATTAGTTATTTCAACTGTTTAGCTCCAGTACTTTACAACTATTTTAATTATGAAGTTATGTTGAACTATTTACGTGGTGTGTACTCGAATGTGCTATGTGATATGGTTGATTTGCATCTGCAAGTTACTGAGACCATCATTAGTTTCTTCATATTTAATTCTCTAACTATCTTAAATCTCGAAATCGGTTGCCAAACAGTTTCTTAGGATTTACAAGATTTAACATTTGTCATATCAAATAATTTTCAAGATTTAATAGCCTCAAGGATTTACTAAATCCAGATTTATAGAATTTATTAAATTTCACTAAAATTAAATCGAATCTGATACCAAATAACCCGTACGAAAAATTATTTTGTGCGGACGTCGAACGCCGTCCGGAGATCAACCAAAATGCACCACGTCACCCCTGCGCTCGGTACCATGACTTGGTACTGCTCGGTACTGCTAATATGACGTATTCTAATTGGTCTCCGGATAGCGTCCGATCTCCGTACAGAATAATTTCTCTATGAAGACCAAAGCCTGGAACTTGCTTTCTCTGCAGCAAACAATGTTTGCCTCGTCTCTTCTTGCTTTCTCAACAATTCAAAAACCTACAAAAAAAACAGAGGGCAATTTACAACTTAAGTTTATATTCTAAGATTATGTTATCAAACACAATAAAATACAGCAATTGAAAAATCATGTGGCTACCTTCTTGGCGTGCGAAGAATTGTTGATCTCTCTCAAGGCTTTAGCTCCCCTCTCCAACGCTTCTGGATCGAAACCTGACGCAGTGGTCCGGGGATTGTCGTTGCGAACCCTAGTCTCCTCCGGCGACGGGGGCTGCTGCGGAGGGCTGGCCCCTGTAGCGGCAGCGCCGGCGGAAGAATCTTGCGGAGGTGGGGTAGAACTTAGAAGGAGAAGAGAAAGCAGGAAAGTGGAATGTGCTATCGGCTTAGGCCGAATCCACCGCCACCGCCACCGCCGCCGAGGCTATGGCGGAGGATAAAAGTGCAAGGGTCACTCTAGCCATGTCCTCACCAAAGAATTTAGGCCAGAGCTGGAAGTAATTGGCGGAGTATGGCGATTACGGATCCGTAAGGCAGCCCCCGTAATTGGGGAAAAAGAAGGGTTTTGAGAAGCGTAGGGTTTAAGAATGAAGAAGGTGTTTCAGGGAAATGGCTGAAACAGCCGTTGATCGTGAAAGTCAGCAATTGCCGTCCGTTCTATGTGCCTTGCCACCCAAGCTGGCGCAAGGGTAAAATGGAACCATCTACTCTGACAAAGGAAAAATTATTCTGTGAGGAAGCCGAAAGCCCGCGGCTCGATACCGCTCAGTACCGTGGTACCAAGTCTCGGTATCACTCGGTATCGCTGACGTGACTCATTCTGATTGATATCCGGGCGTAGAGATATATTCGACGTCCGCACAGAATAATCTCTCATGATGAAGGTGCTACTTGGTTGCAATCAACTCGCAAGATATGAGCAATGTAGAATAGATTAAATATAAGAATTTTAAAATTTGAGTTATTTAATTAATAGGAAAGTAAACACAAACTTTTTTTTTTTGGTATTTAAAATTTCTTATTTAGTTCATTTTAAAATTTATGTATTAATTTTGCAAATAAACCTTATTATGGTAAATACATAAATATCCAAAAGGAAAAAAATGATAATGATAATGAAGTTTGCTTTCTATTTATAAATGATAATTAAGTTGTACTAACTATATATAAAAAAAAAGTTGTAACATATCATATAATTTGTAAAAATTATCTTTAAAAATATTAATCATCATGATGAGTTGATATTATGACAGTTGAATTAAGAACCACTTATGTCACCTTAGGCTAAGAGGCCTACTAATTTAAATAGGGGTGCAACAGGAATGATTGTTATGGTGATGGGTGCTTCTATCAAGAGCTTGCACTAATGCTACATCAAACAATATGAAATTTCCAACAACAAAAAGTACTGAATTACTTTAAAAAAAATTATTTAAAAATTTGATCAATATCCAGTACAATTTAGATACAGAGAACATTTTTCTTCCACATTATGAAGTAAAGACTCGCAATCATCTCAATCAAAACTACATAGCAGGACTTTCAACTAAAAAACATTTTTCCAGATCTTTAAATGCCATAGTATGCTCTAAGGAACCTCATATATTTCTACTAAGAAGTAGGTGGTAGAAAATCCAAGTAGTCTGAAAAAATTATGGAATTCATGGCAAGTAGGAATTTTCAGAATGCAGCCGGGAAGGCCGTCAAAGGAAACCTAACGCATTAAATGCAAGAAAGAGAAGAGCCGGAGTCGCAGTAGAAGACGAAGTCGTGAATTGCGATCCGACGAGAAACTGCTTTCAATAGCAAGTTTTGTAAGCCGAATCGCAGTGCAAGATGAAGGCATGAAGCCGTTTAGCGGGCGTGAGGCGAAGAAGAATACGAAAATACAAAATGAGTTAGGGCGTGAGGCGGGCCAGACGGCTAGGATTTTTTCTTTAAAGTGTATAATATAAGTTTTCTAATATTTTTTTAAAAATAATTTTATAAAAATTATATATATAATCGAGTAGCATGATAAGCTTTCGAGTTGAGTTGGATTGAGCTCGAACTCGAGCTCGTTTATTATACAAGCTCGATAAGCTCGGCTCGCGAGCTCATTAACTAGTCGAATTTGAGCCGGCTTACGAGCCGCCTCGGCTCACTTACACCCTTAGGTTCGGGTCCAACCAAAAATTAACCCACCTACAGTTGCTCCGACTAGAACCTAACCCGACTAGGCAAAAGGGTCAAAAATTCAAACCAGGACCTAACCCGTAGAGTTTTCAGGTTGACTCGACCAGACCCTCTAACCCTCAGATGCGAGCGCGGTGCAAGGCTGCGAGCATGAGCACGGGCGAGGCAGGCCAGCGTGGGACCGCAAGTACAAGGACGCGAGCATGAGCGTAAGGGCGAGGCTTGCAAGCATGAGACGTGGGGACGAGGGCGAGAACGAGCGCGGGCCACAGGGCGATGTAGGACAAGGATGCAGTTCAATTCCAAATTGATTTCGAATTTTTTTGTTGACCTAAACCCTACCCGAATTCATAATCGGGTCAGGATTTGAAACCCTAACCCGACTCGTTTTCCAAATAGGTTGACCTAAACCAAAAAAATTGAGGTCAAATTCGGGTCAAGTTTTTAGGTCGTGTCAAATATTAACACCCCTAACTTCAAACTCACTTGTGTATCCATAAATAGATGAGAACCAATCCATGTCAATAGTAAACAAAAATGGGAAAAGTGGGCAACCTGACCTTACCAATGTCCATTGGAGGATTAAAGAAACCATTAATTTCCCCCATTCACAATAATAGATAATGGTACATGCTTCTATCCAATGGACAAATAAGAAAAATAATCCCTTAGGTACGAGTCTAATCAAAAGAGCAGGACGGTTAACATTGTTTAACACTTGGTGCAGATCAATTTAAGTACAAAATAAAGTCCTAGTAAACAAGGATCCAAATTTGTTAATGATTTCATGTGACAACAAGTTATTGTCATCAATATCTTAATTTTTCATAAAAAACTACTTATTCTCTTCAATCTCAAGCAAAGGATTCCCTTTATGTAGAGAATAGAGGCGGCTTATTTATAAATTTTTTGGAGTGATATGTCCTCTAAATATGAAGAAAATTCAGAACAGTCCATTAAACGACCCGCATTCATTATTATTATTATAGAGAGTTCATTTAGTATTTAAGTGTCTAAATATTATCGAAATTAGGCAATTTCGGGCTTGATAAATTTCTCATTGATACACTCAATTTGACTATATAAATGTCAAATTTGGAGATCATTTAGTCCTCTGATTGTTTCCCAAAATTTTTAACTATGTTTCAAGCTCTTGAATTAGGCTATTTGGATTCATCTTGGATATTTTTTTGTTGTTGTTATTGAGCTAGTCTTATTAAGCCGATCAATTTAACTATAAATTTGTTGAAATTGAAATATATGACTTTGAATTTAATTCCAAAAGTTTATCGTTCAAATATACATCAAGATCCATGCATAATTAAGCCGATTTTTTATGACATATAGATTAGTTGTTCTTATAACCATGATATCAACTTTGCATTTATATTAATATGTGTAGCATATTTTATTTGAATAAAATTATTGTTATTTCCACATTTATTTACATTCAAAAAACAAAAAAAAAATTACAGATCTTCCATTTATATTAAGAAAAAAATTATGTCAAGCTATTCTAATCAAATTTTTAGTTAAACTAAACTTTAAATTTCTTGAATTTATTTTAAAATATGTATAATATTAAATTATTTATATGTTATATCCATTTCAAAATAAATTCAAAAATTATAAAATATATCATAACTATTCCATTTTAATAATATTTTGACACATTTTTTTCATTATATTATCAATTTTGTTTTATGCTACATTATTTTTATTAAAATTTAATTTAGAATAAATAAATATTTTATTAAATAAAAATATTTATTTATTTTTTAAATTTAATAATACTCATTTAATGTACATACTATTAAATCAACCAGATTATGACATCTTGGACTAAAAGGCCCACGCATTCGGAATGATGATCGGCCTTTGCCATTTGGCCCATTCCCTGCCGAATCACAGCTGTCCGCACTAATTTTTTTATTTGTACAGTCTAATTTTAGCATTGGAGGAAAAATTTACACTAAAATATTAAGATCCGAGCCAACAGAATCATTATGGGTATCAAAATGAATTTTTATAATGGGTCTGAATCCAACTTAAAATTGACCTGCCTTCAACCGACCCTACCCGAACCCGCCTCATCCTAACTCGGGTTAACCCAACCCGACTCGCTAACAGGCTAGCATCGACTGCGGGCCGCGGACATTGGGGTGAGCATGAGTGCTAGCTAGGGCACGACCTTGGGCTGGTGAGGGGGTGAGGTCTAGAGCCCGCAAGCGCGACTACGCTAGCGAGGGTGGGACCAAAATGCCAACGTGGGTGCGGGTGCGAGGCTACCAATGCAAGTATATACCTCAGGGCACGACAAGCTAGCGGGACGAGGTGCGGGAGTGTAGGTTTCGAGACACAGGTCAAATTCGGGTTGTTTCTGAGTTTGCAGGTTGACTCGAACATGACTTGATTTCAAACAGGTCAAAAATTAGGGCCCGAACCCGACACATTTGTTAAACAGGTCGACCCGAAATTGAATTTTTTAGGTCGGATTCAGGCCGAGTTTTTTAGTTATATCAATAAGAAAAATACAATTGCATCAAAGTTTGGCTGGCTCCACTTATTTTCTTGATTAATATTTTGTTTGAGAAAATTTTCTTATTAAAAAAAAAATTTAATTCAAGATATTTTTTATTAAATAATTAATTTATAAAGAAGCCTAGCTCTATGCCTGTTCATATTTATTATCTGCAGGATAACGAATGATTGGCTGTTCTGCCATAAACGTTGTGGCGGTTTGGTAGCTTCTAAGCTGAGGCGGTGGACATTTTAAGAACTCATGACTGATGATATTAGGAAAATTATGGTTATAGTCTTGTTTCTTTTTAATCTCTGTATTTTTTTTTTAATTTTTCATTGGAAGTTTTAGGGTGTTTTTTTTCGTTGATTGGTTGGAGATTTTTGAAAGCATGATTGTTCGCTTTACTAATCATTGAGTGATTGAAATTATTTTTATCACGCGGCTTTATTGGTCTGTTGGTTGAATATTTTGACTATCAACTAAGAGGTATTGGCATGAGGAAGCCGACAATTCTTGCTCTAAATCTGTCTTGTTTGACAATTTATGGTGGATGTATGATATCTTTTTTCTAATATGAGCCTAATGCTCTTTTTGGTGGGATGTCTTCTTTTATAGCATTTGTGGTTTTTTACTTTTAAGATTTATTCTTCTTTCTTTTTTTAAGGGTTGTTTGGTTGGAATACAAAGCAAAGTATTACAAATATTAGGGTTTTAAAAATTTTGGTGTTTGGTTGAAATACAAAATTGAACAAAGTAAAGAAAATATAGTGTAAATCATTTTAATTCAGTTTTTAAGTAAACTAAACTCGTCTTGTTTTGAGAGAAAAATTGTTTACACCACAAGTAAGCTCACTTGATTGCACCCACCGCCACCGGCCGCCGGCCGCCACCACTGTCGATCACCACTAGGCTGACAATAGAAAATGAATCAAAAGCGCCAAAATATAGCTTTATCTTTCTAAAATTCTTCTCTCTCTTTCTCTCTAGTCAACTGCACTTAAGAGGAGAAATGATTTTGATAAAACAATATGAGTAATGATTAATATTGTCTAAGACTTTGTGCATATCAATTTTGGCACAAAATAAATTTTTCTTAAACATCGATCTAAATTTGTTAATGATTTCATGATCCAACAAGTTGTTTTCATCAATATCTCGATATTTCATTGAAGCTACTTATTCTGAGTGAATAATGAATGACATAAGAGAGTTACTAAGCTAAGAGCTTAGAAATCACCTTATAGAATGTATCACTAAGTAGCATAGGCCAATCAGGCTTATAATCAAAAATGTGTTGGGATGGTTATTATTGTCGATAAAGGCAATACTATTATGGTTAATCATATTAAGCATTTTCTTATGATGGAAGAAATGACAGATAAATTTATTGTATACTAGAAAATCCATAGTATTAGAGTGAGGAGGTATTATAAAGCAATATAGGTTTGCAATAATGGTATGTTGAATAATATTTAGGTATTTTCTTAAGATAGAAGAAATGCTTGATACATTTGTTGCATGATAAAATAACTTCTCATAGAAGCTACTTGGGTTTTTGTGAATAATGAATGGGCATACATAAGAGAGCTTATTAGCTAAGATTTTCGCAATGTCCACATAAAAGGTATTATAAAGCAATATAGTTCTATAATCCAAAAAGGTGTCAGGATGGTTATTCTTAGGGATATGGGAAATAACACTTTTCTTAGTTATATTATATATTTTGGAAGGAATGATGTATCCATTGTTGCATGCTGAAAGACTTGTAATGGTAGAGACCAAGAATTTTTTATCTTGGTGTTGCATAAAAATTCACACACATATAATTAAAGAAATTCTTAGGGGATACCAAAATGTATCTAAAAACAAAAAAAGGTAACTATCATGTATCATGGCTAAATTAAAATAATTTACTGGATAAATAAGATTACAAAAGGCCAATATTGCACTCATTCAGAGAAGACATGATTATAAATTATAGATTACTTTTTTGAACTCAGATAAAGTTGGTAGTTGTTAATGTTTGGTCCAATTTGTAATTAGTTTTATTTCTTGATTTCAATTTTAATTAGCTGGTCTAGTCTCTTTTAAAGGAATGGCTTATAAATAGAAGGCGTTCCATTTTAGTTGCATGAAAAAAAAGAATAAAATTCATGTTCTATTTTCTTTTCCTCCAAACTATGAGCTCTCTCCCTCAATTTCCTCTCTTCTCTCTGTCAGTGGAAGCAACCAGAAGGTGGTCGGTGGTCCAGGCAAGAAGCAAGCATGCGGTGGTCTAGCAGAGAGCAGGAGGACCAGCTTGATAGAAGTTGTTGCTATTTGTAGGAGAAGAAGGTGTTGAATTCAATATCCATCTTCCTCCAAGGTTTTTTTTCACAATAGTCAGTATCAGAGCTTGCTCAAGAAAGATCAAGGGGAAGGAGGAAGGTGTTTCTTGTAATCAAGAAAAGGAGATAGGAGCGGGCTTCAGGCTCGGTCTAAATCAGGCTGATCAGGGTGATAGGTTGGTCACAGGCCGCGGGATCGGACACGGATTAAACTGCTAGGCTAGGTGTAAGGAGTCAAAGGCTCGAGCAGGTTGCTTGCTGACATAGAGGAGTTCATGCCAAGATAGTAATCTTGCAGGACACCCGTGTCGCATTGTATGTGCGGTGTCGGAGCAGGCTGGAGCGCGTGAAATGGGAGGCAGGGTCGGACATTGCAAGTGGGATGTGTTCGCACGGCTGCGGGGAGGAGGCTTTCCTGTGGTGTTTGTGAAGGTGGAGCTAGGATGTCGTAGCACGCGCGGGTTCGAGAAGTAGGTGACCGTTCGATGGAGGTTTTTCCTTAGTTGTTTTTTGTGGACAATAAGTGGAGGAGAAGAGGCAACTGACGGGGAAGACTTTTCTTGGGTTGTACTTTATGGATAGCAGGTAGAGGAAGAGTAGGTGTTTTCTTCGCAAGTGCTCCAAATAATATCGATACAAAGATTTGAGATTAACAAATTCACTAGTGAGAATGATTTAATCTTGTGGAGAACACGTATAAAGGCTCTTCTAGTTCACCAGGAAATTTCTGATGCGATTTCGTCAGAAAGTATAGCGGCTATAGCAGGCAGGACGAAGGCAAGGGAAATTCAACTGAATGCTCACAGTGTGATACTTCTTTTGCTTGGCGACAAAGTATTAAGAGAAGTGGCGAAGGAAGATTCAGTGGTGGAGGTTGAGGAGAAGCTTAAATCACTTTATTTGAAGAAATCACTAGTCAATCGATTGTATTTAAAGAAATATTTGTATACATTGCAAATGGATAAGATTAAAGATCTCAGGAAACACTTGAATGAATTCAACATGATCATTCATGATCTCAAGAATGTTGATGTTTGAATTGAAGAAGAAGATCAATGCATCCTTCTTCTTAGCTCTCTATCAAAGTCTTACAAACACATCATTGACAGGATGCTATATTGAAAACAAACACTTATTATGATTGAAGTTAAATCAATCCTATTGTCAAAAGAATTTCAAAGAAAATTACAAATTAAAGAAAAGAATAATGGGGAAGGGTTGTTAGCAAGAAAAAGAGAAGATCAAAGATCTAATAAAAGCTATTATAGACGGTCAAAGTCGGAGACATCTAAAAAGTGCTATCATTGTCATAAAGAGGGACATTTTAAGAAGATTTTCCATGATAGAGAGAAATGATAAGGAGTTGGGCTCAAAGACGACACAATCTTATTAGTGATAGCAAATTCAAATGGATATGATTCAGGAGATGAATGGATAATTTATTCAAAGCTACTATGAGGATTGCCATTTTTCTGTTAATACATTGTAAAATTTGACTAATGTGGAGATTGTTAGTATTTGGTCCAATTCGTAATTAGTTTTGTTTCTTAATTACAGTTTTAGTGAGCTGATCTAGTCTCTTTTAAAGGAAGGGGCATATAAATAGAAGGCATTCCATTTTAGTTGCATGAAAAAGAAGGAATAAAGTTTATGTTCTATTTTTTTCCCTCCAAACCATGAGCTCTCTCCCTCTCATCCTCTATTTTCTCTCTTCTCTCTCTTGGTGGAAGCATCTAGAAGGTGGCTGGTGGTCTAGGCAAGAAGCAAGCCTCTGGTGGTTTGCTAGAGAGCGGGAAGCTCTCGGTCCAGGCAGAGAAGAGGAAAAGCTGTGGTTGATTGCAAGAAAGTAGGGACCGACTGGATAGAAGTTCCTGTTGTTTGTAGAAGGTGTTGAATTCAAGATCCCTCTTACTCCAAGGTTTTTTCACAACAATAGTGAATATTATAAAAGTAATTAAGTGTGGTGATTATGGTCAAGAGATGAATGACATTCGATAAACGTTAATACGAGCAATAAATAACGATGGTCACATGATTGTGGACCTCCAAAAGGACAACAACACACATCGCCCCGCGAGGGGAGACTGTATTTGCCAATGGAAGGGCAGATTCGATCACACATACGATTAACCATTAAGGATAGCATCTCTCGCCAGCACACCCCGATGGGTAATAATATGCAGGATCTGATCATCACAACAGGTTTCCCCCACCCAATACATCAGTATGATTGGGGTTTATTTAATAGTGGGATTCGGTTTCTCACGGGCACAAGCCCCCGTGGTTAATTACATCTCAAGCCGGGGCCTGAGAAAACTCTCGATTAAAGATTCTATATTATACTCTCAAATTGGGATTGGCACATAGGGAGAAGATTAGGAAATCCTACTCAAAGGGAAAGAAAGGTTCAACTAGGCTTAGTTAACATGCACGGCTCAGATCAGCATCCGGAGGGACTAAGGTAGTGAAAAGAAACTAGAGAAATAAATAAATCATGCACTCAAAGTATGTAGGAGAGAAGGATAGAGGTGGCGTCATCCGTGTGATGCAGATAAGTAGGGTTTATAGTCTCTAGACGATATAAGACTTACCTACTGATGAGGCGTACTATGAAATAATAGTAGCCTTGAATCCTAGATCTAGAGTGGGTCTAGTGTTCTACGCAACATTAACACCCGTGTCCTAGCTAATACAATGCAAAACATAGACTTATCCCAGCCTGGATTGGGGAGCCAGCTAACCACCTAGTCGTATAAAACCCATGCTGTCCAGTCATTTATGAAAGATGGGTGGGTAGGTTATAGTTCTCTGGAAGTAAGGCCGACATCTAGAGAGTCTCCTAATTGGCCCTCAGACTTATGCAGGGTGAATGTTTCTAGAACTAATGCAATTAAAATTTTGATTTAGTTGATTTCTAATACAATGCATGCTAATTAAAAGTCTCCAAATCAAGTATGTATAAAACTTTAAAAAGGATTATAGAAAATAATTTTTAGAAGTAGACTGGACTTCCCCAGGTCCGGCACCTCATCCTCATAGGTCAGATTATCCGGACTCTACCCGCAGGCAGGAAAGTGTCTTATAAAAGGAGAGAGAAGAATGCAATAATATGCATGCGACCCCGAACTATTCCGACTGTTCCCTAGATCGTTAGGTTGCTAAATTATTTAAACATTAAAATTTTAAATATTAGTTATAAGTAGAAAACATTTTAGTCCTTAAAGAGCCTAACGAAATCTAGGCTAAAATAAAAGCAGCATGCAAGACTCCAAGAAACTAAGAAAAGCATACAACCTATATGCAATCAACATCAAATCAACATATTAAATAAACCAAATTAATTAAATAAATATCCATAGGCCAACTGCCCTTAATTACAAATCAGGGTCTGCAGAAAATAAAGTGGCCGGGCACCACTGCTAACAACCCAAATTTCTAATCCTAAAACAGACGCAAGTTATTTTGAGTGGGATATTCTCAGCCTTCACCTTTTTGATATTCTCTTCCTTGGACTCCCGGATCTCCTCTTCCTTGGACTCCTTGGATCTCCTCCTCCTTGGGCTCCTTGGATAGTAGAATGATCCAAATTTGCCTATCCTCATATTGGGTGTCCTTTTCTTTTCGAAATCCAACCTTTGAATTCTTGTATCCCCACTCAAAATGAACTTTCATAAATCTTAACTAATATTACAAATGATTACATTAAAACAAAGCAGTAAATTCTAGACTCTCCTGCATAGTCATCCCAAGCAGTTCATATTATTCCAAGCAATTTATAGGAAAATAAAATACTCATCACAACCACACTTGGTCATGCTCTTAATTATTTTGAGGGCTAAGCAATTCTGGAGCATCTGTAGTAATTTATAATGATTTATTATTTTAGCCCTCATTTATTTAGGGGGGCTGAGCAATTTCTGAAGCACATGCATGAAACAGCGTTAGTATTTAAATTATGATTATTGCCCCCCTTTTATTAGCGCTGCATGAGCATGGTCACCTGTAGAAAATATCCTTAGTATTAAAATCGATCCTAACCTATGGATAATCTATCGTGTAATCACATCAATTCACAAAGTACAGTAAAAGTAAGCAAACACATCAACGTCATCTCAATCACAACATGCAGTGAAATCTCAGAAAACACATAACAGAAAAGTAAACACCGGCCTAGCCTAAATCTAGAAGTGGTGCCCTAACAAAACATCTAAGTGTGTGTGAAAGGTTGTGTAGCTGAGATAAATCCTAAGCTGGGTAGTTAGTTGAAGTTGTCTAATGTCCAAGTTTGTTGAAGGTCCCGAGAAAAGATTTAAATTTAAATTTAAATATTATTGCATTACAAGTTGAATTAGGTATGTTTTAATGATTAGATGATTACTACATTTGTTTCACACCGAGGTCGTGAAGTTTATTTCACCTTCCTTGGGGCTAAGTCAATAGCCTCGTAGGCTTGGGTTACCCAATAGCAACCATGGGTTAGTTAGGCTGATTTAGTTGGTTGAAGATTAAAGGAAAGGGGCATATTAATTTATTTATTATTATGTTAATATGTTAGTTTTAGGTTAAGGGGAATGTTTCTGAAATTTAAGTTGAGCCAGTGGTTTTTAGGATGTCCGGGGTCACCTTATCCACTAGTTCAAAGGTGTCCAAAATTGACTTTTTGATTAAAAGAGGTTTATGAACAATTAATATTTTTATAAAATAATAGACCTTAACCCGATCAGTTAGACTGTAAGCATGTCCAATTTGGATTCTTCTATCCAAAGTTATGAATTTTTGAAGTTTTGGTCTCGTTTTGAACTAAGTTTGATCGGATTGTTGACTTTTTGATTTAAGTTGATTTCTGGAGTTTTAATATTTTTAATAAATACTAGACCCTAATATGAGTTTAATGTCTTTGAGTTTGTCCCATTTGAAGTTTTCTATAATTAGTTATGAATTTTCAAAGTTTTGGCTATTTAGTGAATTATCGAAATTATTTAATTAAAGGGCTGTTTTAGGGATTTTGATCCAAATCAGTTCAAAACTGCTTGGAATCACCCACAAAGGTCAAGAATGACCCAAAGAAGTGTTCCCAAGTGTTTGGGAAAAATTTGGAATTTTTAATAATTTTAAATTATTTAATTTAATTAAAAGGTGATTTCTAATCAAAATTAAATTAAAGTTCAGATTGAGGTCCAATCAAGGGGCTTTTAATTTTCATGGATTAGGGACTGAATTTTAAAGAGTTTGATATATTATGGGTATTTTTTTTTATTTAAAATGGATTTATTAGAATTTTCTAAAGTTGTCGGGCCCTAATTAAAGGGTAAATTAGGATTGATCGATTAAAGGATTTAATGAGTCCTAAAAATTCCTAAAAATTTCTGAGGGATTTAGGATGTCACTAAGTTTAAGTGTTTCAAATTTTAAGTCAATCAGAGGTAAACCCTAGCTCCTAGAATTTCTCTAAGTTTGCTAGACGGGTCCTTAATTATTGTCCTTAGGGTGTCACTATGTTAAATGGGTTTTGAATCGGTGTTTGAAACTAACTCTTGGGGTAACATAGAGGAAATGCAACACAAACACGAATACATCATGTCCTTAAATCTAGGAGAGCCTAAGCTAAGTGCTTGTGCATCCTACATATGCAAAGGACTATGAAACTACTAAAGAAAGTAAGCCTAACGAAGTGATTAGTGAATGATTGGGACACAATCACCCACTAATCCTCCCCACATGAATGTTGTTCATAGGTTTAGTCTAGGTTTAAAATTTCAAGGAGTGGATCTCCCAAAATTAGGAATTTAATGATATATGTAATTTTAAAATACTTAGAATACATATGTGTAGTAAGTAAACAAATATATATAATTTTGAAAATAGGGTAATTAAAAATAAGCTCATGTTTATATTTATGGGAGATCCACTGGCCACCCACAGTAAAAATTCAAGATATTTTTTATATTTAAAAATAATTTTTTAGTTTTAAAATAATTAAATAATTAAGTAATTGTGTAGTACAAAAAATAATCCTGAAAACACAGAATCAGTTACAGAAAATATTTTTTAAATTAAAGTTCATATTTTTTTAAAAAATTCAAGGTATTGTGCGTCAAAATCCGATTTAAAATGAATTAGTTATGAATTTTTGAAGTTAAAATAACTAAAAGTAATTTTAAAATAATTTTAAAATAATTAGAGCTTTAAAAATAATAAATAGATGAAATTAAAATAGACATTAAAGTTTCTGAAATCTTAAGATAATTTAAAATATAATAATAAATTTTAATTAAAATATTAAGATTTTAAACTATTTTATTAATTAGATAATATTAAATGATCAATTAGTTGAATAAAATTTAAAATAAATGAATAATTATTATTTAGTAAATAAAATGCAGAAAATAATATTTAAAATAATAATAATAATAATAATAATAATAATGAATTGATGATACTAATAATAATAATAATAGATTAAGGTATAATTTCAAAATAATAATACTAATAATATAATTATCAAAATAATAGTGGTAATAATAGTAATAACATAGTAATAATATTATTATTAGTGTAATAATAACATTATTACTAAAATAATAATGACATTATTAAAGTAATAACATTAAAATTAATATAATAATAATATCATTAAAATAATAATATTATTAAAATAATGACATTAATGTTAATATGATGAAAAATATTAATATTAATATAATGATATTAACATAACATAATAATATTATTATTAAAATAGTAATATCATTAAGATAATAATATCAATGTTGACATAATAATAATATTATGGAAATTAAAATAATGATAATATTATTAAAGTAATAATATTAATATTAATATAATAATATTATTATTAACATAATGGTATTATTAAAATAGTAATATTAATATCAATATAAAAATAATATTATTAAAATGATAATAATATTATTAAAGCCATAATATTAATATTAATATAATAATGATATTATTAAATCATAACATTATTAAAATAATGATATTAATATTAATATAATAAAATTATTATTAAAAATAATATTATTATTAAGCTAATAATATTAATAGAAATAAATAATAATATTATTAAAATAATAAAATTATTGAAATAATAGTATTAATATCAATATAATGATATTACTATTAAAATAATAATACATTATAATAATAATCATAATAATAACAATAATAATTAATAATAATAATACTAACACTGATATTAATAATAATAATAATCCAAATAATAATAAAATTATAAAATATAATTTTTCTGATTTTTTAAATATTTTAAATAATTTTTCTGAATTTTTTCTAATTTTAAAACTATATTTAAAACATATTCTAAATAAATAATACTTAAATATTACCCGGCGGCGGCGGCGACGGCGGCAGTCAGCCAGGTGTCTCACTCCGATTGGCGGGTTCAAACCGCGGGCAATCAGTGCCGTGGCTTTTAACCACGTCAGCGTGGTTTCGTGGCCATTGGATCCTCCGCGGTTTGGATCAACGCACAGGATCGCGCCGGACGAGAGCGGTGACCGCGGGATCGAGTCCGCGGTCAGACAGAAGCCGCGGGAGGGCAAAATCCAAGCCGTTGATCGTGAGATCAACGGCTTAGATCACACGTAACGCGTACATTACGTAAACTGAAACCCTAGAACCATCTTTCACTTCGTTCTCGCAAACGACTCGATAGAATGCCACGAAATTTTAAACACAGATAGAGTACATTAAGAGCATTCATGTAGGGTATTTCGCTTGGCCTAAAACGCACTTAGTGAAAATCTAATTAACTCTAAGTGTTTTGACCTAGATTAAGGGTTTATAAGGGATTATACCGTTGGATCTTCGAGATCTTGATTAGGTTGCACTTGTAGACTGTCCTCGTATGATTTCCTAGTTGAACCCAAGCTTTGAAATGCACTCGATCGATGGGGAAATCGCCCTGGACGTTCTTTGCCTTGATTCACCGGAGATCTCGCCGCCAGCGAGCTTTGGACGGTGGGTCTAGGCTGGGAAAGGTGGGGAGAGTCGATGGGAGTCTTCTCTCCAAAGATCTCGGGTTGAGGGGTCTTAGAGAGAGAGAGCGATCAAAAAGTCCCCTCAAACAAACCCTAAATCACTATTTAAAGCTCATGGCATTAGATCGACGGCTATGATCAATCCTAGGGTGATTAAGAGGGAAAGTAGATGTCCTTGGCCGTGGTTTGAGTCTTAGAGCCCATTAGGAATGTATTTAGAGCCTTAAATAGGTTTAATTAAGCCTTAATGGGTGTCTTTGACCCATTATGACTTGGGTTGACCAAGTCAAGGGTTGACTTGGTCAACCTAGCCAAGTGGGTCCAAGGGATGGAGGGGTTTGGGCTAAGTAGGTGTTTGGATCGATTTGAACTTGAATAGACCCATTCATACCTAATGGGTCAACCTGGTTGACCAAGTCAACCCAGGTTGACCCAAGGCCTGGGTCTGAGCTAAAAATAAGGTCAACAATTATAGTCATAGAGCTATAGTAATCTAGCAATATTAATAGTTTGATGGTGATTGAACGATGATAGTAGAGCAATAACAAATAATGGATAATGTGCAACAGATGATGATCGGGTGATAATGAATTCTTCATATCTTAAAGCTTTCTCTAATTTCTCCAATATCTATAATAGTCAAATAATAGTGATCGAGCGAATATAGTTAGGTGACTGCGTTTAGAAGAGGATAGTAGACAAATTTGGTTAGATTATTATAGCCAAATAACAATGGTGGAGAGATAATCATCAATATTAATCATCGAGTAGAGCTATAGAATTCTTCAAAATTAAAAGTTTTTTTTCCCATTTCAAGTCCATGCCATGTGAAGAATGAGAGTCTATTTATTAATTTTTTGGAATGATATTTTGATAATTCTAATAAAAATCTTTGAGCACTCCATCAGATAGACTATGTTGATTTTCACAATTATAAATCCTCCCTTATGTATTTAAGGGCCTTAATGATATTGTAACTAAGTGAGCTTAGGCTCGTGAAAGTTCTCTAAGTAAAATTAGTTGTCTTTTTATAAACATGTAAGATTTGAAAATCATATGGTCATATAATATCATGAAGTTTTTAAGTATGCTCTATTTGATTAATTGGAGCTTATCTATGCCAGACTCAGAGAAAAAAAACTTTTGTTGTCACTACAGTTTTCTCGCCAAAATATTCCTTTCAGACAAAAATAACAATTATAATTTTTTGAAAATGTGACAAAAATGTCAAAAATGCCTTTTTTAGAAGCTCTATGCAACTTCAATTGGCCAATATATCCAAATGCTCCTAATTTCTTTGATTGTTATAATTTTGTTGAAGAGGAATAATGTAACTTAAAGGCTATTTTCATTCGGCCTTAATAGTTGGATGAAAGTTAGTTGGACCTCTCATGCTTTATAGAGAGAGAGAGAGAGAGAGAGAGAGAGACAGAGAGAGAGAGAGAGGAGAAAAGTCGTTGGTTTTATTGAAGGGAAGGTGGGTGTGAGCTTCTCCAACTACCACCCGCTCTAATGAGACCAAAATTTGTTGCACCCAATTTAATACCCTCCTTATTCATTTATTGTCCTTTTTACCTTAAGTAAATCTCCACCTAATTTTTATTATATGAGTGTGTTATCATTATTTAGTAATGAGAATATATTAGGTGAGGTTGTCCTTCAAAAAATTTAATCATAAAAAAAAATTAAAATCATTAAAATATTTTGAAAAGTGTGCAATATAATAATTGATTGATTATTCATAATTTGCACACATCTCAAAGTAAATTCAAATACTTTAAACTCTTTTATTTTATTTTATTTTATTTTTTAAATAAAGAGCGATAAATCTAAAGTGTATTGCTGGAACTCATGATTTTAGATAAGACTATATTCTCCTCCAACCAATAGGCCATAAGTTCTTTTACCATCTGTCGTTGTCGCTTAATGATTAGTCATTTAACCCTCGAGTAAAGGCATTAATGTATTTAATTATGCATTAAAAACACTAAACATTAAAAAAAATTTAAAATTCATCGTGATCAAAATTTAGGCTTTGTTTGAGATGGCTTTCTAACTGCTTCTTAAAGCAGCTTTCTAGTACAAAAAATTTAATTTTTGTACTAAAAAAGTTACTTTAAGAAGCAATAAAAAATCCGTCCCAAACAAAATTTTAGTCTAGATACTCTGATCGAATTTTTCTCTTATATTTAGGACTTTCTTGATATAGCGAGGCAATTAATAAGAACTTATGAAGACATCGCTAATACTATACTCCTCAAAATAATCTATATAAAAATTCATTTAGATCTTTTGTTTTTACGATGGAATAATTAAGAGCCTGTTTGGGACAACTTTCTTACTATATTTTTCATATTAATAGCAATTTTAAAAAATATTATTTTTATTTGAGAACAAAAATAACTAATTAAGTTATATCATATATTTTTGGGGGGGGGCTTTCCCCCTTTCCCACCTACCACAAGTGAGAAGCCCTTACAAAACTAATTCCTGTCTCTGAGTCTTTCTACAAAGTTAAAATTATTGGTCGTTGGATCTTCCCACCCACCTTCTCCTTTTGCCAGCTTGCCTCCAAATATACGGCTCAGATCTTCCATGGATTCTGACCAAATCTAAATTTTTTAAAAAATAATAATAATAAAATATATTCTCTTAACTGTAGAGCACGGTCGATACCTCACATTCATTATGTCCTCTCAAATGCCTTAACGTTATTTGCCGTCCACCTAAGCTTCCTGTGCTTGGTGTGATTAGTGGAAATCAATCAAAATGACAGATTTTTTTTTAATTTTTTTTTTCTGAAAGAGAGTAATATCAATAAAACAAAAAATAAACCTATCATTGCTTAACTTGGTTGATGGGCGAGCACAGATGAGAACCCTCCATCTCAGATTCGATTCCCCTCTAGCAGCAGCACCCATTCGGTGGGGGTCCCGAAGCACCGGCTGCAGGTACAGTGGTGTGGGTGGCCCGGTAGGTAGGCCTGGATTTACGGACTGCCAAGCGCGTATGGAGAAATCAGGCGTGGCAGCGGACGATCCCTCGCCATCAAAAATTTTAAAAAAAATCAATAAAATATTAAATTCATAAATATTGAAAGAAATATGATCCTATTTTTTAATGAAGAATATTGCAATAGTGTTTTTGAAATAAATCTATAGCAAAATTACTTGAGATTTTTAATGTAAGATCAGAAGAATTTTATTTTTTTTTCAAACTTACGGTTGTATCTGTTTGATCTAGTTGAACTCGTTAATTTTTATTGAGTTCAAATTCGACTCATTAAAAAATATTTAAGTCGTCTGAAAAGTTATAATTTGACTCAATTGTTGAGTTTGATTACTTAGTTTTGAATTAAAATTTTTATTTTTTACAATTTAACTTTTAATATAAAAATATTATAAAAAGTTTAAAATTTATTATATAATATTAATTTAATATTAATTTTTAAATTATTTTAAATTAATCGAATGGCTCAACTTGAGCTTACAAGTCCAATCTGATAAAGCTCGAGCTCGAGCTTGTATAAATATATGAGTTTGATAATAAGCTTGAGCTCGGACTCATGGCTAAAAAGATTGGACTCATGAGCTCATTAATATTATTATTTTTTCTTATAGTAGTTAATGTTAATTTTAAAGAATAATATATATATATATATATATATTATTAAAATAAAAACTTAAATATCTATCTCCCCTATTTAAAATGAAATTATAGAATATTCATATTAGAAAATGTTTAATTTTTGAAATTTTAAATTTATTTTAGGATGAATATATATAATATATAAATAATTTATATTTTAACTGTTTCAAAGTAGATCTGAGTCTTCAAATCATTCCTTGCTATTTTTGTTCCATTTAAAATGTAGCTTAGGACGGCAGATCAGATAGCTTAATCAGATCTCCGTCACAACTTCTCCGCCTAAGCCTAATTAAAGAGAAAAAAAATACAAACGGAGAAGCCATGATCAGCGTCTCCTCCTCTCAGCGTGATAATTCCCCGTCAGCACCACCGTCATCGCCGCCGGAGACCGTCATATTCCGGTCAAGACTACCCGACATTCCCATCTCCAACCACCTACCCCTTCACACCTACTGCTTCGAAAAGCTCTCAGATTTCGCCGACAATCCGTGTCTCATTTCGGGCACCACCGGCCGAGTCTATACCTTCGCCGAAACCCACCTTCTTTCCCGCCGCACAGCCGCCGGCCTCTCCTCCCTCGGCATCAAACAAGGCGATGTCATCCTCCTCCTCCTCCAAAACTGCCCTGAATTCGCCTTCGCCTTCATGGGCGCCTCTTTCCTCGGCGCCGCCGCCACCGCCTCCAATCCATTTTGCACTCCAGCGGAAATTCACAAACAATTCAAAGCCTCTGGCGCTAAACTCATCATCACCCACTCCATCTTCGTCGATAAGCTCCAAACCGGAACCACGGTGATCACCATCGATGACCCACCGCCGGAAAAATCCTGCCTTCCGTTCACCGTTCTCTCCGACGCCAACGAGTCTGAACTTGCTGAACTAATTTCCATATCCCCCGACGACACGGTGGCGCTTCCTTTCTCGTCCGGAACGACGGGTCTGCCGAAAGGGGTGATGCTAACCCACCGGAGCATGATAACGAGCATCGCGCAACAAGTAGATGGAGAAAATCCGAATCTTTTTCTGGAAAGCGATGACGTTGTGCTCTGTGTTCTTCCCCTGTTTCACATATTTTCTCTCAACTTTACTTTGCTTTGCTCGCTGAGATCGGGTGCGGCGGTTGTGACAATGCCGAAGTTCGAGATTGAAGCAATGCTGAGACTGATACAGAAGTATAAGGTGACGGCGACGGCGGTGGTTCCGCCGCTAGTATTAGCTTTGGCGAAAAGTCCTCTACTGGAGAGCTTTGATTTGAATTCTATAAGAATTGTAATATCGGGGGCAGCGCCGCTCGGGAAGGAGCTCCAGACCGCGCTATGCCGCCGGCTGCCGCACGCCGTCTTCGGCCAGGTTCCTTTTTTAATCACACAAATCGTAATATTCATAGTAATTTAAAAAAAAGAAGATTTTTTTCATAATATTTTTAAAATTATATCTATAAAATATTACAATCATCCCAAATAAAATATTATATACAAATGTATTTAAAATTTATTATAAAAATTAAAAAATTCTATTGATTTTATTTTTTTTATTTTTAACCATCTCTGTAATTTTTAGAGTTTAGGGTATGAATTGAGCCAGTAGCTGGCTGGTTTGTTGGCAAGTAAAAAATTGGTGTCATGAGTCAGGACACCACGTGGTCATTTTAAAATATTGTCACGTGCCCAAAAAATTATTTTTTAATTAAAATATACAAAAAAAATCATTTGATTCTCTCAAAAAGTTGCAATTTTTTGGGGGACTTCTCACCCAATTAAAACTAACGAAGATACATCATATCATATTACATATATAAGTTTTAAATTCAAGATCTCTTAGATTTTATTTGGGATAACATTTTTATTGACTCTTACGGCATTTTTTTAGTACAAAAATTTTAGTTTTTATTTGGGACGACTTTTTTACTGTTTCTTAAAATAACCTTTTAGTTAAAAAATATTAGTTTTTGTACTAAAAAGTTGCTTTAAGAAGCAATAAAAAGCCGTTTCAAACTTCGGCTTTGTTTGGGACGATTTTCTTACTGCTTCTTAAAGCTTATTTCTAGTACAAAAATTTTAAATTTTGTATTAAAAAGCTGCTTTAAGAAGTAATAAGAATGTCGTCCCAAACAAAGCCTTAATTTTTTATTAGGAAACTGCTTTACAAAGCTTCAATAAAGCTGTTCCAAACGAAACTTTATTTGATTGTCAAAACTCTTCAACAATAGATCGACATGGGCTGCATGTTACAATATTTTAAAACAAAGTATTTTTTGTTTTTTGTTTTTTTAATTATAATCACTTTTCTTTTATTTTATTTTTGCTTTTTAAATTTAAGTATATATATTTGACTCTAATTTATTTACATGTTTAATACCTAAGTTTTTTTTTTTCAATTTATTTTTTTTAATCATCTTTGTTATTTTGCTATTAATTTGCTGGGCCATGATTTAACATTAGCTAAAAGGTCGGCTCATTAAATAATAATGGATGGACAGAGAAAACAAAATGTATGACATTTTCAAAAAATTGTAAATACGATTATAATTTGAAAAAACTTAGAAAAAATGAATGCTCTGTTAATTTAAATTTAGTAAATAATGGTAATAAATTTTTGTTAATAAAATATAATAAATCATAATTTGATGAGAGCCCAAAGCACATTATAAAAATATGCATACCTAATTTTATGTATAATATTTTATTTTTAGAGAACCAATAAAATCAATTAACATTATTTTTTTCTTATAGTTATGATCACCCCATTCAGTTATAATATTAAGTTAATTTTTTTCTTGAGAATTTTCTTTTATTTACTCCATAAAAATTGCAGAAAAAATTTAAAATTATCTAATTTTTATGATAAATGAAATATTAAATGATTAATTAATTATCATGCTTACTTTAAATTACACTTATTTTTTAATTGGTCAATTTTTTAGTCTAACTATCTCCCAACATTGTCAAAATACACATCAACTTCTTCAAATTTTCATGGTCGAGAGCAATGGATATATTTGTAAATATAAATTTTCAGGGCTATGGGATGACTGAGGCGGGGCCCGTGATATCGATGTGCCCGGCCTTCGCCAAGCACCCGACGGAGGCGAAGTCGGGCTCCTGCGGCACTGTAGTTCGCAACGCTGAGCTCAAAGTGATAGACACCGAAACCGGCTTTTCCCTTGGACGAAACAAGCCTGGCGAGATTTGCATCCGAGGTGCCCAAATCATGAAAGGTAATTAATTTCGTGAACCCTATATCTCTTTTTTCCACCCACCACTTTCAAAAAATTAGAAATTTCACAAAGTCTTATATATTTATATATTTAACATCTTAATATTTATATTTGCCTTCTACTATGTAGCACATAGTTAAAGAAATTTTGATAATACCGATGGGTGTCTTTGAACACTAACCTTACAAAACCAAAAAAAAATATTTAAATACAACTTTAATGTCTAGATCATATTAAAATCTATTCATAAAAAATATTTATTTTATTTAAATATGTTAATTTTTATTATGTTTAATATAATTTAAATTTTTAGTGGTTAAATATATAAAAATATAAGAATTTTGTTGTATATATGCAAATCTCTATAAAAATATTTAGGAGAGCACATCTTGATCAAAATTTAATCATAATAAATTTTAAAAATATAGAAATTTTTTTGAGAATATTTGGATAAAAATTATAGTGCAATGGGCTTAAAAATTGTTGAATTTGTTTTGAAATTATTACAGTACAAACCTTTTTTACGCAATATTATTCTCATAACAAATTTAGTAATTTTGAAGTAAATCCAATAACCCTTTATTCTATAACTCTTGAATTTACTTTAAGATAAATATAATATAAAATTAAATAATTATCTATATATTATATTCATCTCCAAATTTATTTAAAATTTTAAAAATTCAAAAGTTTCTACACTTCTATTAGAGCTTCAGATAATTTATTCAGGTGTGTCGTGCCACAGGTTATCTGAACGACCCGGAAGCCACGCTAGCAACAATAGACTTGGAGGGTTGGCTACACACAGGCGACGTCGGCTACGTGGACGATGATGATGAGATTTATATTGTTGATCGCGTTAAAGAGCTAATCAAATTTAAAGGCTTTCAGGTAATATATAATCCATCATCATTATTATTATTATTATTATTATTATTTAAAAGAGGACAGCTCACCTGGGGTATTACGCCAAACTGGAGTGAGTAATCAAGGTCCAAGGATGAAGTCTCCGCCGGAGCCCAGACGGCCACCGACGACGCCGCCAAGGAGACCACAGAGAGCGCATAGCAAGAGTTGAAGCGTGCTCCACTCAATTGACGCCTCGCATACGCACTCCCAGTCTCCACGCTGACGACTTGACCTGCTCTCCCGCCATGGCCGAGTAGCCTCCCACGCGTACACGCTCAGCGCCACAGGAAACTGTTTACCTTTGAAGAAGACGGAAGGAAAAAAAATTTGAAGCTTTTCTTTTGCATGATTGCATTACCATAAATAGCTTTAAATAGATCTTAATTAGGTAGTAATTATGCAGCCAGTGGGGGGCCGTGCCCCCGGTCCCCAGTGTGAATCCGCCCCTGTTATGATTGAAAAAGGTGTTGATACAATATAGCGAAGATAGATAAACCTCATAGAATGAATTTCATAATGAAAGTTAGAAGACCCTTATGACATTGAAGCTATCTTTAAAAGATTGTTTGTTGCATGTTCAATCGTTTGAATTTAAGAAGAAAAGATCAAAAATCAAGAATTCAGTATAAATCTTGGTGGTGGCGATGTTGAGAATCATAGTTGATGTCGATGAAACACATCGACTTTGTATGTGATGGTGGGCTTCAATATTGGTGGCGATGGAGGGAGCATTGACATAGACTAGCGATTATTGTTGGAAGGTATTAATCGGGTGATCTTGATTAGGAGGATGTAGTCAGGTGATCGTGCTCAGGAGGTCGTAGTTGGCTACGGTAGCCTGGGGACTATAGTCAGGCCGTGATGATTAGAGAATTATAACTAACAAAGGTGGTTGGAGAACTGCAGTCAAACGAATCGATCAAAGTGTCGAATGACTATAATCGTAGGATGATAGTCGAGCAATGATGACCAAGAGAACTAATTTTTGGTACATATTTGCAGGTGCCTCCAGCAGAACTCGAAGCCCTTCTACTAAGCCATCCATTCATTGCTGATGCTGCCGTTGTCCCGTAATTGCTTATCACCTTCATATATTTAACTTATTCATGGGATTAAAAGGCTCCATATTTTTCTCAAATATAGCTATTTTAATTGGCTTTTGTTGTGATTTGATAGGCAAAATGATGAAGTCGCTGGTGAAGTTCCTGTTGCTTTCATTGTTCGATCCAAAGACACTGAACTCACCGAAGAAACTGTAAAAGAGTTCATAGCCAAACAGGTTCCTTTATTTAATTATTTTACTGTTATTTGGTCAAGTTTAAAAATTAAAAAAGAAATCAATATTTCTCAAAATTTTTTTTAATTTTTTACAGTTATTTGGTCAAGCTAATTTGACTCATGTTTGTTTGGAATAGCTTTCTTACTGCTTTCAAAAGCTGCTTTCAAGTATAAAAATTTCTAGTTCAATAATTTTTTGAACTAAAAAACTGCATTAGAAAGCAGTTAGAAAGCCGTCTCAAACTAAATATTCTCAAATACATCCAGGATATAATTAACTTTAGAAGCTTGCTTTTTCGAAAAACCCAACCCCATAATTAAAATAAACCTTGTTTGAAGTCATATTCCTTGCATCAGAAATCTCTATGATAGATATACTTAGGCTTCGTTTGGGATGACTTTTTTACTGTTTCTTCAAGAAACTTTTTAGTATAAAAATATGAATTTTTGTATTAAAATGTTGCTTTAAGAAGCAATAAGAAAGCTGTCCCAAACAAAATCTTAATCTGTCTTTCGTTGATCCTCGCAAGCCTATAAAATGCATTGATAATAGCATTCGTTAAAATATAATTTATGATTAAATTCATTTTGTTTTAGGTGGTGTTCTACAAAAGATTGCATAAAGTGTACTTTGTTCATGCCATCCCAAAATCACCTTCAGGGAAGATATTGAGAAAGGAATTGAGATCCAGATTGGCTAATGCTTCTTCCTTATCAGCACCACCACATTAAGAATTACTGTATTTGTTAGGAAGAAGCCTTATGAGCATTATCATGCTTTGCCATGGAATTCTACATGGAATATTGTGTTGATCTTAGATGTTTATTTATAATTTATTTGCTAATTGATTGTTTGGACTATAATAAAGTTCTTTTTGTTTGTCCCCCTTCAATTTTTAAAAATTTTCATTCAAATTTTGTTTATTTAAAAATTTAGGAGGCAATTATTCTCATTTATAATATTATCATCTAAATCTTAAATGGTACAACAAAATTTTAATTTATATACTTTTCTTTCATTAAAATTTTAATGATTTTTTTTTTTTTGCCCAAGTGAAATGAAAGGATTTTTTTTTTAAAAAATATATAAATTTAGTGTTCAAATATTCAAGTAATATATTTTATGATTTATTAATAAAACTTATTTTACAATATCCCAATATAAATTCTTCATGTAGAACACTTAGTAATCTCAAATTAAATTAATAATTGTCAAGCATATTTTAATAAAAAATATCATTATATCTAGACAAAGTATTTAATCATAATTTATAACTCGCCATTCAAATAAAAAAAGCTAAATTTTTAATATTTTATTTTATAAATTATTTAATAAAAAGATCTCTATTCTATCTACTTAGGATCTATTTGAGATGACTATAATTTTTTGCAAATGTGATTGTAAAGCTATTATAGTAACAATAACACTTTTGAGAGCTGCTATAAAAGCAGCTTTCAAGTATAAAAATTTATAGAAAGCGGCAAGAAAGCAACAATCAAATATTATTATGGTTGAGATCTGAAAAGCAAAATAGTTAAAAAGTTGTTCCAAACAAACTCTTAAATTTAAATGAGGATTGAATAGTCTTAATGATAATATTTTCTTATCTCAAGCAATACCACTGTAATTTACTTTCTAACAACAATGATTCGTGGTTTAGCAGCTTCATTTCACACTCAGAAAAGTAATTATCCCATATCTAATTTGAGCAGCAATCCCTTAATCAAAGCTGTGCAAATCCCGTAATGGCTGTAATTTTCTTTACTATATTTCGCCTTCGTTTCAGACAGCTTTATATGACTTTTTTTTTTCTTATTTTTAAGAAATTTTTTTATTAAAAAATAGGTTTACAAAACAGTAATAAAGCCTTCCTAAATAAAGCCTTAGGTTTCATTTGGGATGACTTTCTTAGTGCTTCTTAAAACAACTTTCTAATACTAGAAAGTAGAAAGCTATTTTAAGAAGCAGTAAGAAAGCTATCCAAACGAAGCCTTAGTCATAGGTTTAGCTACACAAAATACATTTGTTTAGTTCTTTAGGGGCACAATGTTACAACTTTCTTGTGTTCATCGTATATATGATGTTTCTACCCATTTTTTATCTTAAAAAAATTTACCAAAAAAGCTATAGGTAAGCTTTAATTAGGATCAATGTTTTAAATTTTTAATCAAATTAATTTTGTATTAATTAAATTTATTTCAAGATCAATTTATTATAATTTTAATTAATTATTTATATATTATATCCATTTTAAAATAAATACAGCAATTTTTACATCAAATATCCTAACATTAATTCTTTGAGGGTTTTACATACATGTCACTTTATATCATGCTATTTACATATCTGATATCTAATACTTAAAATTTTAATATTTCATAACTGTTACTTATAGACAACTTTAATATCAAATATATCACTTCTATATTTCATTCGTATTATTCACTATTTCACCCTATAAATGTTAGATATATAAATATAACTTTTTTTTTAACCCAATGAAATGCTTACCCGTTCTTAGTATGTTTTAACGGTGAAGAAAAATCACCAATTCACCGTTCCGTTCAGTAACGGTCAAGTTTTTCAAAAAATGCTTAATTTTCCTTCACTCAAAGGCTCCAAGAGAAGATGGCAAAAGATTCATTGAAATCTCCAAAAATAATCTAAAGAATTATGAATTCAAAACTAAGGTTTATTTGGACCACATTAAGATTTACAGAAGCAGAGATGCAATCAAGTAGCCAATAATCACCATATCTGCAATGGAATCAAGCGAAAGAGAAGGAACCACCAATCCGAGAATTGGCCGAAGGTGGTTTAATGGCTACCCACAGCAGCGAGATCGTGATAGCAATGAGCCCCGACCAGACGAAGACGATAGTGGGCGTCTTCCCCCTCCTCCCCATCAACCCTTTAGCGAAAGGGTAGAGATGAGCCAGAACCCAGAAGCTAAAGAACACTCCGACGAGCAGCCGGCTCCACTGCGGGATAATCGAGTACAGGGTTCTGCTCACGCCCACAGCAAGGCCAATCAAGTTCATCAAGATAATAGTCAGCGGCGGAACCATCAGCCACGTCCACTTCACGACGTAGAGCTCGGCGAACTCGTCATCGTTATTGTCGTCGCCGCCGCCGGCAAACTTTGAGGTGAGAGTATAATGGATCTTAATCCGAGTGACAGCCTTAAACAGCCCCTGCAATATTGCAGCGAGGTGAGCGCTGGTTCCGCCGATAAACCAGAACTGCTCGTTACGCCACCATTCCTCAAGCTCAATCCCTGACCACCTGATCTCTAAAATAGCGAGAAGGCAGACAGTGAGAGTAATGACGAGGAGGTAAATGAGGAAGGTGATATCTAGACTCTGCACTATAAACTGTCCGGAGAAGAGACAGAGCGCCGGGAGGAAACAGTAGGCGATGAGAAAGATTGAGCTGAAGGGGTAAATGCTAACATTAAGGTACGCAACACGCTGCAAAAACTTCATCTTGGGGCTGGCGAAGAGAGCATTGTTGCGAGAGAAGAAGATTTCGACCGAACCAGTTGCCCAACGGAGAACTTGGTGGAGCCTGTCCGTGAGGTTAATGGGGGCTTTGCCTCGAAAAGCATCGCGCTTGGTGACACAGTAGATCGACCGCCACCCGCGGTTATGCATCCGGTAACCAGTAACTAAGTGCTCCGTTGCCGACCCGTATATCCACCCGACCTTACTCCCCCACTCCGTCTTCTCCTCGAACCAGCATGACACCACGTTAATGGCCTCCGCCACTGTGGACGCGTCGAGCGGGTCGCGTTGGAAGATCAGCGCCCCGGAAGGCCGGCCGTTCTTCACCGACGGATGGTCGGCGAGCGGTCGACCTTGGTACTCCGTCACCGGAATTGAATCCAATAGATAGATCGAGTTGCCGAATTTGCTGGTATTGGAAGAAATCGATAAGTCCGGCGAAGGCATATGAAGCGGGTGGTGGTTCTTCGCGCGCGGGGGGTCGAAGCCGTAAAGCGCAATGCGGCGGAAAAGACATCCGCTGCCAACGTAAACAGGGCCTTGCAAGCCATCGAGCGCACGCATATTGACATCGAAGAAAACGGTGTTGTGATTGGCGTAGCGATCCGAAGGGTCGATCCCTTCGAATCTCTGCGGGAATTGAACGAAGCAAACGCGGTCTCCGCCGCGGTCCATCATGAAGCAAATTCCTTCCCGCAACGCCTGCGAATTGTAAATATAATGATCGCAGTCGAGGTTTAGTACGAAAGGCGCGTTAGACATTATAGCAGAGGCTCGTAGAAGGGAGTTCATCGCGCCAGCCTTCCTGTAATGGTTGCAAGCCGTGCGCTTTTCTCGCGAGATGTAGACGAGCATTGGAAGCCGGACATCTACTTCGGATAAGTCGAGCACGGCTCCGCCACCGCCTCCGCCGAAGACGGGATGGTCTAATGGGGTTTTGAGCATGACTTGGATGATGGCAGAGTGATCGCCGCGAGAGTTATCGGCGGCGGGGATATTCCAAGTGCCAGGCCAGTGGGTGCCGTCGGCCATCCAAGTGGCTTTAGGAATCTTGACGGCAGGTTCAACGGAGGAAGCGTTGAGCTCCTCGCTGGCGTGGAAGGCATCGGAGCGGCGGCGGATGGATTCAGGGAGACCGTTGATGCGTACTTTGAATTCGTCGTACTCGCGCTTGATGCGGCGGCGGTCGCGGACTAAGTCGGGGCGGAGTTTGTTTTTGTATGGATCTCGGTTGAGGGAGAAGTAGCTGTCGGGGTTGCGGGGTTCGATGCGGTGTTTTCGGCAGAAGGGGACCCAGACGGACGCGAAGGAGGCCGCTTCGGTGATAGCTTCGAACGTGAGGAGGGAGGCGGCGTCGTCGGAGAGGTAGCAGGTGAGTTTGTCGACGGGGTAATCGGCGGCGAGGATGGAAAGGATTGTGTTGGCGGTGAGGAGAGGTGGTTCTTTCACGGGATCGGCGGTGGCGACGAAGACGTCGATCGAGGGAAGGTCGGATTTTGCGGTGGGGTTGGATGGTGAGGGGGACTCGAATTTTTGCTTGAGGATGGAGAGGTCGGTGGCGCGGTTGATGGGTGAAACTTTGGAGAGCTGATCGAGAAGCCACGAGAAGGCGAACCAGCCCTCGCATACTACTGACATACCCCACAGCCAAATGGCGTCTTGGTTCTTGTGGGCTATTCTCCATGTGAGAAACAGGGAGAGAGCTACAATGCGGATGGCAACTAGAAGCCTGCAAATTTATGAGATTGAATACGAACTTCATCAGTTTATGCAGCAACAGAGACCCTCATGAACACAAATGGAAGATTTAGCAGAAATATGCTTGAAAAAAATCCTATCAGTTCATTGAACAATAAATAAAAGGGATCTATGCATGATTGTATATTAAATGATATTTATATTTATCAGGGGAGATCCATCATGAGGTGAGGCTAGAATAAGCATCCAGTAGAATAAGCATCCAGAGGAGAAACCTTCATGAAGAAGTTCCTGTAAATGAGAATTGTAGAAGGAAGGGGAGAATAGCATATAAAGAACAAAGCTTCTTAAGTGTTTTGATTTTGTAACTAGCTTATAGCCACCTTAAAATGCAGTGAGGAGAAGGTTCCACCAAAAAGAGAAAAAAGCTATTGTCACACAAGACTTCCATCTTGTTCAATAGTTGAGTTAGTAGAAGAGGAAAGGAAACTCAACTCATCTTGATCTGTTGGTTGAGAGTTTTGACTATCGAATAAGAGGTCTTGAGTTCGAGTCTTGTGTGTATGATGTGTGTGTGAATTTGACATAAGATAAGTGTATTATTTTTATTCATACATCTGTAAATTTAGGCATCTATATATGCATAAACACTTGCCTGAATATTGGAATAAACTTTTATTTTTATACAATCTAAATTATATTGAAATAAATCTAATTAATATTTTTAGATAAAATGCAAATATTATAAGTAAACTTACAGTCTGTTTGGGGCGGCTGTGACATTTTATAAAATTTGTTATAAAGTTACTATAAAAAGAACAACTCGGCTACTATAGTTGTAGAAAATAGTTATTCCCCATAGAAATTTTTGAAAAAGTAATGAGAAAGCAACAATGAATCAGGAGCAAAACGAATTTGTAGCGGCTATCTGAAAAAGCAAAACAACTAGAAAGTTGTCCGAAACAGACCCTTAGCTTAAATGATGAATGAACAACCCTATCATTAGAGCTCTCTTTAGGTTAAGTGAAAAATAAGGAGAATGGCCTTCATTTGGGTGGTGTGGTAGTTCTTGTTGTGGATGGTACTTTGCATGTTCATCCCGCCTCTGATGTGGTTGGTCCGTCAGTTGTTGATTTGCCTCTTATTAATCAAGGTGGCATCCATGAGGGTGGTGTGGATGCTGCTCTTGCTTCCCTCCCTTCTGCTTCTAATGGTGTTGAAGTTGATCGTGCTAAGGGTGATTGTTTAAGGTCTAGTCCTATTGCTAGTATTTTGGCGGTTCCTGGGGTGGGTGTTTTGTCTCCTGTTTTGGATGGAAAGGGTGGTACTTTGGAGTGCACTCTATCATGCCCGGTTCCACCTAAGAATGCTATTTGTGTTGATGAGGATGGAATTTCAAACGAAAATAATTGTTGCATTAACCTTATAGCTAGCCATTCGTGTGCAGATGCTGTGGCAAATTCGAGTGATTTGTCTGTTGCTGTGGGTTTCATGGATGATGTTCCTTCTAGTGAGGCTTTGCCAGATTCGCCAATCCATGCGTTGGTTGGGTGTGATGGTTCTTCTCCTTTGGGGTCTGTGGTCTAGGATGCTGCTAAGGGTAATGCGGAGTATGTTGATATTCCTATTTCAGTTATGTCTAACGCTGATTTGAAAGCCCATCTGGCCTAATCGTTGAATAATTCTGTTTTGGTTCAATCTAATTGGTTGGATATGGATGATTCCCTTTCCATGCCTTCCATGGGGGAGGATGATGATTTTGGTGACTATGTTAATGATGATATATATAGTTTCATGGTGGGGTGTGTTGTTGATCAAGCAATACTCAATGGCGGTGGCAAAAGGCGTAAAAGTAAATCTAAGAAGAAATAATCTTTGGAATTTTCTTTCAACTTCGATGTCGTCGGCTTTTCTAGCATTTTGGACGATGATGAGGCAGCTCCATGCTTATCACCTTATTGGCCCGGCCTTGTTGGCAACCTTGGTGGTAAGCCCTTTTTTCTTGGTGGTTGCCGGTGTGGGTTCTAGGCTGAGGATGGTTTTGATAGGTTGTCACCAATGGATGGTCAGTGCCTAGTTGCGGGGTGGTTGCAGGGGGCTGCGAGTCCCGAGTTCGTTGTTTTCTTCTTTTCCTACTGCTTTGTTTGTCTGTTCTGTTGAGTCTACTTTTGTTTCCTGTTATCTGTTGTATTTCTGCTTTGGCTATGTTTGGGTGCTTGCTGTACTTCCCTTATCTTTTGTGGAATAAAATTTAGTTTGAAAAAAAAAGTGAAATAAGGAGAAATATTTCAAGGTCACTAAAACATAATTTTCATCTCCTAGAAAAATTTTCACCAATTAGGCTTTAGCCAATTTCACGTACTCACATAAAGACTTGATGTTATTATTGTATAGAAATTTTCACCGATAAAGAAAGATATTACTTAAGAAGATCATAATGCATTTTGAAATCGAGTAGACTTCAAAACTCTTGATTTTATGCTAAAATCAATGCAACATTTCAATATTACATATAGCGAAAATTTTAATATAAATTTAATAATTTTGAAACCCATCATACCTAAAACACATCAAAATATCTTTAATTATTTTTTTCCCACCAATGAATCTTATTACAAGAGATTCCTTGCAAAATAGATGAAATAAACAGACAAAATTTATAATAATAATAATTAAATCAAAATTAGGCAACTTGCAATGCAAAAAATATATTTTATGTTATTTTGGCTCAGTGTTATTGGATGATAATGGAAAGAGAGAGCATAAGCTGACATATTCTTGAAAAAGGAAAGAGCCAATAAACCACTAAACTTTGTCAGCATTTTCTTAATGCCAAAAAATATCATATAATTCACAGATGAATTGCAGCTGAAAATAAAAATAAAAAATAAAAAAATTAAAGTTTAAAACTTTTATTTTTTTAAAAAAATTAAGAGTCATATTACTGATTTTGAAGGTCCAAAATCAAAATATTATGGAGAAAATATAATCTTTTTTGTAATTTTAAAAATTCAAAATTAATTCAATAAATTATAAATTTATCTTAAAAATATTTATACCAATTTATGCGGATATTTATATATATATATATATATAATAGAAATTCTCATTATTTTTAAATTTATCAAAAAAATAAAATCACTAAAATATAATTATTTAATATAATGAAAATATTATGATTGAGCTGTCGCGATATGAGAAATAACGATAAACGGACAGGAAGAGAACAGAGCAGCAGCACCTGTAAGGGCTGAGTATGGCCGCCGGAATCTTAATCTTTCTGGTGAGCGGCCGCCACGGCTTGCCGACGAAATCCTTAGGCTCCCCCCTATCCTCCCCATCTCCAGCTTCGTCTTCCTCCGCCCTGATCGCGTTTCCGTACCCGTAAGTCCCTTTCGTCTCGAACAACAACTGGTTATAATCGAACTCCCCTGCCGCTCCCCAAGTCATCGATCTCATCCTCCTGTCTATCGTCGCCTTAGTCTTTGCAGCCGGAACCTTGTCTTCGCACCCCTCCACCGCCTTGTCTGAGACGGCTGGATCGAGGGGAACGACGTCCATGGGCTGGTTGTCTGGCGTCAGCGGAAACTGGACGACATATTTGCTGAAGTCCACGTTGCCCAGTTCGCTCTCGAGGTCTTCTCGAGAGTAGCGGACGTACCTGCCGGATCCCGTTCGCCGACCAAACGTGACCTTCGGAGGCGGCGGCGCCGGCGGATTCCCCTGGTTTTTCTCTGAAGACGTCATCTTTTTCGATCGGGCATCCGCTCGTCAAAATCCGAACTTGAAACTCCAAACTCGAGCTATGTGATAGAGTGGATTTGAAATTTAGAACTTTGCGACTCAAATCACAAAGAAAAGAGAAATCTCTAAGAATGTATTGCTTTTTACACAGAAGCAGGCCAGGAAGGAGGAGGAAGAGGAGATGAATAGATAAAGCATTGAAATTTGAAAGGGGGGAGGAGAAGAGGCTTATATGGACGTAGACCTTTTTCTGCTCTACGGGGAAGAAATCAAAACGGGAGCTTTGAAAGAGTTTGGCGCATTAAAAGAAGAATGAAGCTTGGTCCAATAGCAAATTAGTCTGCAGAATTACTTAAAAAATTATTGTGGGTAAGGCATTAGCTGTTAAATTATTATGAGAAAATTAAAATTTTTGAGAATTAGTATGGATAATAAGCCGGAATGAGATTATTGTCGTCTACCCTTTGGCAAATATGGTTATATCATCCATGCAAATCAAGCTTTTTTTTGGTATCATCCACCCTAAACTTTAACCCTCCAACCTCGTTGCTTTATTGCAAGCCATATTAATAGGAAAAAAATATTAAATATTCCGATCAATGTTTTGATGAATGATTCCCAAATTTTTTTAATTTATTTTAAGAGGAGGATATTAAGGGTTCATTTGGGATAATTTTTTTATTATTTTTTAAAACAGCTTTTAAATAACAAAAAATTAAAATTTTTGTATTAAAAATTTATTTTAGAAAGTAATAAGAAAATTATCACAAATGAAGCCTATATTTATTTGCATGGCTCACAACTCAAGTAATCATGAAAAAGTCTATTTCTTAGGAAAAAATATTATGTGCGGTGTCCGGATGCGTCCAAAGGTTAATCCGGATGCGCCCGGATTAGCCTCTGAACGCGTTCGGACACTGCACAAAATAATCTCTCATTTCTTAGAGGGTGATAATGTAAGTTATTCTTAGGCTAA
Source organism: Dendrobium chrysotoxum (assembly GCA_019925795.1). Classification (NCBI taxonomy): domain Eukaryota; kingdom Viridiplantae; phylum Streptophyta; class Magnoliopsida; order Asparagales; family Orchidaceae; genus Dendrobium; species Dendrobium chrysotoxum. The sequence goes on along the minus strand of CM034315.1, from coordinate 85,054,660 downwards.
GTAACTTGCCGATGGATTCTTGTATCATTGTGTGTAGTGAAATTTTGCTTAAATTAGGATTTAAGAGAAAAGCACAACATAATATCGCTTAGGTTAATTTCTAGCAAATAGTATGCTACGACTGGAACGAAAAAAACTGGGCTAGCCAACAAATTTCAAAATTTTATGACCTTGAAAGAAAAATAATATATAATACTTCATTATCCTCATATGAATGACAAAAAATGAAGATGTTGATTTTTTTATTGAAGATTTGATCTCAGATAGAGAAATAAAATAGAGAACACAATAATTGAAAAAAAAAACTCCTACTTTTAAGGTTTTAAAATTTTAAAATATCAATTCATCATTGCGTATAATTTTTTTCTTTTTTTATTTTTATTATTTGATTAGTTTTTATTTTGTTGAATCGACCGAATCAAAATTTAAATTACATTAATTATTGAAATATTAAACCAGCTAAATTGATTGATAGCAATACATTGGAGCACTATTTACTTATATTTGGCATGTGCCTATCTGCATTCTCTGGTGAGCCCTCGTTCTTTGACATTTGTACGGCTATGTCTTCAACTTTATTTGAATGAAGAGGAGGAGAAGACAGTCGCATCTCTATTTATTAATTAATGCTCCAGGTTTTATATAATTTCAGTATATCTTAATATTTTTCTCAGTAATACCATTTTTATTCAGGACGGGCCATCCATCTTTTGATACAGCACAAGACACTCTGAAAAAAGGAAATTTGTAATATTTATTTGGTTCAGCGGTTCAAGAGATTCACAGCCATGCTAATGCATCAACGGCGACTGTTGGAAAAAGCAAAGTCCTGTTCGATCAACATTAAGGATCTATAGGGGATGACTGCAACTTCTATAAAGTTATGAAATTATTGCAGAAAAAAAATAATTTCATTATTCCAAAAACAGCTTTATACTTTAAAATTTTCTAAAAAATAGCGAGTAGCAAAAAAGCAATACCCGAATAAAATTATAATTGATATCTGAAAACTAAAGAAATCAGAAAGCTGTCCCAAACAACCCTAAATCATAAAATCAAAGAAAAGCTAAGGGATGACTCTCACAATAAAAAATTTGAGAAGCGATATATAATTATATATAATATAATTTTTTTTAAAATTCTTTTCATACTTTCCTCTTAAATTTGAGTTAAATCTTCTAATTCTAATTCTGTAACTACCAATAAAAAATGAACAAAATGACTTTCCAGCCATAAAAGCAAGCCATATATACGGAGAAATTATTCTGTGCGGACACTGGACGGTCCGAAGGCCAACCAGAACGTGCCAACCAGAACGTGCCGCGTCATCCGGTACACAGCAGTACCGAGCACCGATACCGAGAAAAAAATGACGTGGCGTATTCTGATTGATCTCCGAACGCCGTCCAGGGTCCGCACAGAATAATTTTTCCATATATACTTCATGTTTTTCTTAGACAATGCTAGTTTAAAAAAATTTAGACAAGCCAAATAGTTCAGAAGGGGAGTTTCCTAGAAACTGCAAAAGCACCCTCGTGAAATTCAGCTCAATCAGCATCTCTTTCTACTTAGTAAATCATAGTATCAGACTTTATTTTCCTTCTCCTTGAAGCCTTCAGTATGAAACTTACCGGTTATGAAAATTTTAGGCATAATCTAAACAAATGTATCTTGAAAAATGTGCACATTTCAGCTCTAGCATTGGGATCAGTTGAAGCAGCTTTAATTGCAATAAGGAGAGAGTAAAAAGCATTAGCAACATCCTATTGAAACAAACAGCTAAAAATTACAAGTTTCCTTGGTAAATTTGTTTGATAGAATGAGCAATAGACTGTTTCACTGTCCCACAAATACTGGGTTAAGAAGTTCAGTTTATATTGTTTCAAGTAAATAAGCAGTTCATGTCGAGCAGAAATAAAATGATCAAGTTTCATGTTTCAATAGTAAAACATTGATCATTGAACCAAAGGTTAATGGTGTAAGATCTCCCTGGACCACAAGAACACCTTCCTAAATGCTTTTGAATTGTCAAAAGATTCAGCGTGAAGATTTGCAATACCTCATGAAGCCATTTGAGTAAAAACCATAAAAAACCTACGGTTTTTGGCAATCAGTGACACCTTTCTCTTCAGAAACAGTTAGGCTGTTCCCTCCGCCGGTATTATTGCTTTGTTTGCCTGACTGCTCCTGCTCCAAGAGATACCTGCATCACAATAGGAAGAATGAGATTCTTCGACCAGCAAAGTATCCAAACAAGCTGACAGGATTCAAGATAATAAGTGCTTGTTTGATTTGTTGATTGATGAATTTTTTTTTTTTTCTGCAAATATAGATAATAGTAGAAGAAGATTTAGAAGGACTAGTAAAGATTTTCAAAATTTTCATGTAGCGGTTATTATAGAATTCCCAAACGAGTATCCGATGAATTTTAAGGGGGCAATTCCATCCCAGATTGCAGATGCCGAGGGTTTTGCATGCATTTTATATATAAACTAATATTAGTTGCAGTTAAAATGTAAAAGCAAAAATTTCCAAAGTGCACCAATTAGAAGCTGGGTTGCAGACTGAAAAAAGAGGCCATAAGAGAAGAAAATTTTGCTTACCTGCCAGTGTGGTAGCCTGCCCAATACCATGCATTTATAACAGAATTGAGATCAGTCTTTCCGCTGGTACTTGATAAATCTTTGCTTGACGAATCATCCTCCCCGGTTTTCCTTTCTGCGCTCATAGAAATTGTGCAGTTTTCTTTGAGATGATAGCTTTGGTAATGCAACACGTAAAATGATAAATACTTGAGCAGTTGCTTTAAGAGGACATAAAAGGGTACGGAATTTAAAAAGCAAGTTTTCATATTTCTTAAGAATAAAACAAGATGCGTCTAAATAGAAGTCGTACATTTAAGAATTAGTTTAAGTTCAAACAACACAAAACAACATGAAATCCCTTCAACAACTCTAGAATAGATTATGAAGTTTTTTTTTTAATCACCAAAAATTAGGTTTAGCTGACTCTAAAAATCATTTATCTTTATTCAACTTTACAGTTCGATCATTGAGATTTAAAAAATCACCAAAAAGTTAATAAATCAATATAATTATCGTTGCAACAGCAAAAGAACATGTCATGTGATTGTTAAATCGTGGGTCAAGTGATAATTTTATTAATTAAATAACTATATACTTTGATTTAGCTCATCACCAATTCTTTCTTACTACCCTCCATACTATTTATATTCCTAAAACTATCTCTAAGACTTTAAATAATGAGAATTGAAACAATGCTATGAGAAGAAATGGAAAACTTTCAAAAGAACAAAATATGTGAATTAGTGACAATCAAAAGAAAAGAAATCAATAAGATGCAAATGGGTCTTTACTTAAAAAATACAAAACTGACAACTCATTAGAAAGGTATAAAGTTAGATTAGTGGCAAAAGATTACACTCAAATATATGAGTTTCATTATAATAAAACTTTCGCACATGTTCTTAAATTTGAATATCATTTTAGTTCTTTTATAATTTGCAGCTAATAAGGACTGAAAAATACAAAAAATCAATGTAAAGAATACTTTCAAACATGATGATCTAGAAGAGGTATATATGGAGGACCCACTGGGGCATGACTCAAATAGAAAATAAAAATATATGTAAACTAAAGAAAATATTATAGGGATCGAAACAATCTCCAAGGGCATGATTTTGGAGGCTCACCAAGGCATACTCAACATGGGATATAAGTAGAGTGATGAGCATATATTATCCATGAAACACATGGCTTTAGAGTATTTCTCCACACTAGTAGTTTATGTTGACAACATCAATGTAACAGGTAATGACTTGGAAGGTATAGATGTAATAACCCAAATCTTTTAGATTGGTTTATTACTTTACTAAACCGAACTAGCCCCAATTTCTCTACCAATTGTTGTACTTTTTATAACCTTAATCAAGACTCTTAGGCCATCAACTGAGAGTGGTGAGTGAGCGACATAAGAGAGGTAATTGAATGGAGGAAAGTGATGATCGACATCAACTCCCTAGGGCATACAAAGTGCGAGCAAGAGTGAGGACCTTCTAGTGTCCTAATCAGCAGCTTCAACAACTTCAACAAGGTTGTTCGAGAGGAAGCCAGGGGAGGGGACAATGAAAATGAGCATTGATATCTTATTTTTCTTCTTTCTCTTACATGATCATCTTCTTCTTCTTCCTTCTTGGAGAAGCTGGGTAAACTCTCAACCATAATTTTAATTTTGATAACTTTTGGCATTTTATGGACATGAATTAGAATGGTACTAGGGGGCTTATTAAAAACTCATTAAGATGATATTTGACCAAGTAGAACAATAACCTATTTTCATCTATACTATTAATTTCTTTTAAAGGGATGCATCCTGAATATTAAACCTAAGGTTATATAGCATATGGTGATTAAGGACGTGCATGCAATCTAGTTAGTGGAATTTATTCAACTCAAAAGATAATTAGAGAATTAATTTCACCAAATAAGGATTTCAGATTGTCTATTGTTAACAAAGGTTTAATGAGTTTACTTTAACAAGAAAACTTTAAGAATATTGTTAAAAAAATACTATTATAAATGATAAGATTTATATATGGTTATTTTGGGTTAATTATGAGATATAAATTAGGAGGAATCCTTAGAATCATTGCTTGTAAGAAAATGCTTAAATTGGTTGTATTGCCTATTTAATAGTTTGAGCATCTAATTAACCTAGATCCTTTTGAATTTAGGGTTTGTTAAACTACATATGTTGGAACAAGAAAGATCTACGCCATGATTGAAACATTGGGTTGCTATTGCTCTTTATTTGGTAGGTGACTCTTTGCTGGTTAAGGGATAATATACCCTTCATTTTAAGAAGTATATTCCTTTACATTTATTTATATGCTTTAACTAAAAATAATAGATTATAAAATATGCTTTGATTATTTATATTAATTCATATGGTCTTTTTATATGATGTGACGGTTAGGTCTATAATGCTATTTGTTGCACAAATTTTTATAAAATTTATGTGCAGTATTTTTAGTGTGAGAAACAATTGTGGCCCATATAAATCATAAACTATGCAAATATATAATAGATTTCGATCATAATAATTATAAAATTTTCTTTATAGAACTCTTACTGAGATATAAAATTTATATAATGCATGCTTGTGTGCACAGCATATGCATTGGCTAGGTAGGCTGGTGGGACAACAAATGAGAACTTTTGGGGAATCATTGGCTTTTTATGGGTTTGTAAAAACATTTTCAAGTCAGGATATTTTAGTAGACCAACTATGGATCATAAATAAATAAATATAAAAGTATCAAGATAATAATTTATGAATCATTTATTAAAATATAAATACAATATGCATGCAAATGAGTGTTTTAGCATTTAAATGCAATGATCATCAGTTTGCGTGTGAATCTTTAGAAACTCTATTATATAGTAATCACCATTTAATGATTACAATATTTAGAAATCATATCATTTATACACTATCAGTAAGATATAATCTTTAGTATTATTTCTGCCTATTCAATTAGTCATATTTATGCTCTTTGTCTTACAATTTAAACTTAAATAATAGGCTTCACCTATTATTTTACGATTTTCAGGTTATTAATTGTGCGTCATCTAGAGGGTATTATCTAGACTAATGCTTCAGGTATATCATTAGAAGATGATTAAAATTAAATTTTATATAAATGATTCAATAGTGATTTATTATTTGGATTAGTTATGGAAATAATTAAATTTTATTCATATTTTGACGAATAAATTAATAAATATTATTTAATTTAGATGTTTTAATTAGCTTATTAGTCAATAAATATTTTTATCACATGTTCATAGTTCTTGGGACTATTTCTAAAAATTTTCAAATCAACACATCGTGTAAGATTTTTGTAATCTTCTGTCCAGCCTGATGGGTAGAGTAGGGTGTCAATATTTGACACAATATGAAAACCTGACTCGAACCTGCTGGTAGGGTTCAGATTCGAAAAACCAACCCGTTTCAAAAATCGGGTCAAGTTCGGGTTGACCCAGAAACCCGGAAATGACCCGAAAAAAAGAGTCTGCAAGCGTCTGACCGCACGGGCACGCACCCGCGTCTCTTGCCCACGTCGGTCAGTCTGTCAGTCCGCGTCGCATCGCGTCACTGCGTCAGTTGGTCAGTCCGAGTCGCATCGACTAATCGAGTCGTTGCCGCACGGTCTGCACTGCTGTCGCTGCCTGGCCGGCGGCCGCTGCTAATGCTTTACGGATCCGAGTGTCTGACGAGATTTGGCTGATTAAGCGCGCGAACTGAGGGTGGTGGCTGACTTACGGGTCAGGACGGGTTAACCCGAACCCAAAGCGGGTTGAGTTCGTGTCCAAAAAACTGACCCGTTTTCAAAAATGGGCCGGGTCGAATAATGACGGGTCAGTTCCAGGTTGGACTCGAACCCGACCCGTGACCCGATTTTGACAGCGCTAGGGTAGAGTGATAAATGAGACTTTAGACTGCTCCAGAAATTTTAACTTAAAGACTTAGGTAAGCTAAATTACTTCACGTTAAGGTTACATACTATCAATATGGGATATTTATATTACAATAGAAATACATAATAGACCAAATTGAAAGAAATAGGCAAGTTGGGATGAAAATCTACCAAGAGCCCCCATAGAATTTAACCATAAAATTACACATGCTCTAAAAGATGGCCATGAAAAAACTACTATAAAAAACTTATCGAAAGAATTATCTACTTAGCACATACTTGATCTGACATTGTCTGTATTTTTGAAGTGGTAAGTAATTTCATTCACAATTGTATAGAATCACAACTTAGGACTATACATCAAATTTTGATAATATCTAAAGAAACACCGCGTAAATGAATTTTATTCAAAAGAGGGGATGATTTAACACTTGAATATAGATGCTAATTATGCAGAATATATGGTTAACAAGAGGTTAACCCAATAATAATGCACATTCTTAGGAGGCAATCATGTGACTTGGAGACCTTAAAAAAGAAATGTGGTGGCAAGATCTAACATAAAAATAAAATTTAGACCAATGGTCCTAGGAATCTGATTGACCCGCTGAGCCTGTAGGCCCCACTGGTGTGGGCGGCAAGCAAGGAGAGAGGGGGGCTCAAAGGGATTAATTCTACCTTTAATTACTTATCATAGAAAATCAAAATTGGGAGGGAATAAGGAAGATTTATTTAGGAAAAGAGGGCTGGTTTGAATTCAGTTTAGGAGTGAATTATAAAGGTTTCTTTAGGGAAAGATGGTTGATTTGAATTCAGATTTGAGAGGGAATTAGAAAGATTTATTTAGGGAAAGATGGATGATTTGAATTCAGATTAGAGAAGAAATTAAGAAGGTTTAGTCATGGTTAATTAGATTTTTTTTGTTTTCATTATATAAATTGTGTTTTGCTGTAATTTTTTTTAGAGTTGTTCTTAACGGTGCCTAAGGTCTGTGGAGAGTCGATGTACCTCTTGAATAGTAGATCAATTTGTATCTTGGTTTGTTGTGCTGATATCTCATTCTTTCTCGCTGATTTCTGCTGGGTTTTCTCTTCGTTATTATTGTTTTTTGCTAGGTGGAGATCGGATTCCTACCAAATTGGTATCAGAGCACCTTTTTTGGGACCTATGGCGGATAAGAAATTTGATGCATTGGAGGAGAGGCTTGATGGGGAAGTTGGAAATCTAAAATTTGAATTTAGAGAGCGAATTTCAACAATTAAGGGCAGATTTTCAAATCTGAAAGAGATGTCAAAAGGATGTTAAGAGTTTCAAGTCAAAACGGCATCATTGAAGGCAAGGGCGTCGTTGACCGGACAAGGAAGTGATGGAAACCCTAATACAAGGACGATGAGGGAGGATAAGGAGGTGAAAATTTTGGTGGGAAGAAGATGAGATGCAACCTTTGGAGCCACTTCCAAGGAGGAGAACAGGTGAACGGTATGGATGGCGAAGAAATTGGGATGATGAAGATCGCTGATTTGGGGGAGAGGGAAATATGGAGGGATCACAATACACTACATTGGAGGAGAAAGAAACTATTTGGGCGGTGGAAATCCTTGGGTGAAAAAGTTGAAGATGCTAATTTTTTAAGGAGAAAATGTTCATGGGTAGATTTATAGGGTGGAGCAATATTTTGCTGTAAACGAGTTAACAGATGATGAAAAACTCACCGTAGCCGCTCTATGTCTGGAAGGGAAGGCTCTGTCTCAGTACCAGTGGAGAGACTTGTGAGATGCGATCTGATCATGGAGGGAGTTCAAAGACTGTTTACTAGAACGCTTCTGAACCAGTCGGGAAAGAGACTTCTACGAACAGTTCTTTGCTCTGGTGCAGAAGGAGACGGTGATAGAGTACCGGGAGAAGTTCGAGTACTTTTCGAGCCAATTGAGAAGGTTGTCAAAAACTGTGCTAGAGGGAAACTTTATGAAGTGGCTCAAGCCTGATATTCGAGCAGTTGTTCGAGTACTAAGACCACGTAGCTTAGGAGAGGCTATGGAGTTAGCCCAGCTAGTGGAGGATAAGAACTCCTTGGAGAGGAGTAGCCGTAGTAGCAGTTCGGGAGTCTCCTACCACACGACCACTACATTTCTGAAACAAAAGGTGCAAACGGTGCCTATTCAGAAGGAAGCCCCGAGGGATAAAGGTCAGGGAGTACGACCAGGGGGAACTTCAAGAAGTTGACTGAATCAGAAATTCAGGAGAAGAGGGCCAAGGGTTTATGCTTTAGGTGTGATGAGAAGTTTGCTCCATGCCACCGTTGTAAGGATCGTTCGTTACAGGTCTTGACAGTCTGCGATGAGGAGGAAGATGCTGTAGAAGAAGAAGTAGAGGAAGATGACCACCTGCACCTAGATGTTGCAGAGGTATTCCTTAACTCAATGGTCAGATTCACACCGAACCACACCATGAAGGTTAAGGTAAAGATCAAGCATCAAGAGATGGTAGTACTGGTAGATAGTGGAACTAACAACAACTTCATTTCTAACAAGATGGTGGATCAATTGCGATTGAAATTAGTGGACATGGGGGGCTTTGGCATTATGGTAGGAACAGAAAAAGTAAAGGAATTTGCAAATGAGTGATCCTAATCCTTCCAAAGGTTAAGGTTTTTGAAGACTTTCTGCCATTAGATTTGGGGAGCTGTGGGATTTTTTTGTGGAGCTGCAAAGTTTTAAAGGAGAAGCGGATTGGGAGAAGATAAAAGCACCAGACATGGTTCAGCCACTCCTACAGCAGCATCTAGAGGTGTTCCATCCAGTTCAAGCGTTGCCTCATCTGCGGGAACACAAGCATGCTATCATCTTGAAGGAAGGAATCTCACCTATCAATGTTCGTCCGTACTATTTGAAAGTGCAAACAGGTTGTTAGACCTATTGCTCAATGTCCCTAGGCTAACCAAGAGGGGGGGTGAATTGGTTCTTTTTAAAATTATTCTTGATATTTTAAATAATTTAAAAGCTAATCGTACAGTACGATATAACTTCGTACAATACGAACAGAGATAATTTTTGCTCTTTCTTTTAAAACAGAAGTTGATAAGACTAGAGAGGGAGTTGAAGGTAAACTAGAATTGTGGAGGTCAACTTTAGAGTCTAAAGGTTTTCGCTTGAGTAGATCTAAAACGGAATATATGGAGTGTAATTTTAGTAATAATAGACCTAGTGAGGGCATTGTGACTTTGGCCGATCAAGTCATTAATAAGAGTACACGTTTTAGATATCTTGGATCTATTGTTCAGAGTGATGGTGATATAGATGGGGATATTATCAGCAGAATCCAAGTTGGATGGTTGAAGTGGAGGAATGCATCAGGCTTATTGTGTGATAGAAAAGTACCCCTCAAACTTAAGGGAAAATTCTATAAGATGGTGGTGAGACCTGCAATGCTTTATGGTGCCGAATGTTGGCCATTAAAAGAGATGCATAATTCTAAGTTAAGTGTTGCAGAGATGAGGATGCTCAGGTGGATGAGTGGCTTTACCCTTAGAGATAGGATACGAAATGAGCATATTCGTGAAAAGGTTGGAGTAGCTCCAGTGGAAGATAAGATTAGAGAGAGTCGCCTTAGATGGTTTGGTCACGTAAAACGGCGGCCTCCCGATGACCCGGTTAGGAAAGTAGAGGTCTTAGATTTGACTTATGTTAAGAAAGGTAGAGGTAGACCTAAAAAGACTTGGTTAGAAAATATTAAAAATGATCTTTCTTTATTAGATTTAAACGAGAATTTGACTTTTAACAGGACACAATGGAGAAAAAGGATTCATGTAGCCGACCCCACGTAGTGGGATAAAGGCTTGATGTTGTTGTTGTGTTTTAAAACAGAAATTCAACCACAACGAGAATAAACTGCAGAAAATAGAAATGCAGAAAAATAAATAGTGAACAGAAAACAGCAGAATTTATAGTGGTTCGGTCAAACACGACCTACATCCACTCCCTAGAGATCCCTTCTCTAGGTATTGCACTAAAACCAAGTGACTCTCCTTTTGCCCCCACAGCAAGGCGGAGAAGCCTTTACAAACTCTCTTCCACCAACCCTGGTGCGGCAGAGTACTGTCGTCCTTTTCACCCTCCAAGTGCGGCAGAGAACCGTCGTCCTTTTCACTCTCCAAGTGCGGCAGAGAACCGTCGTCCTTTTCACTCTCCAAGTGCGGCAGAGAACCGGAATCCTTTCGAACAATGCTCTTGCAAAAGTCTCCAAGGAACTAGGAAGATGCTTGAAGAACAAGTAAAAGAAATCCTCTCAATTGGATAACCTTGTGAATCTCCTCACAATTTTCTCTTGAAAGATCTCTCAAAACTCACTCCCAAACACTCTCCCAATCACTCTCCTCTCACTTCCCAAAAGAATTTTCGAAGAAGGATTTTCTCTTCAAACAGTTTTGAGTCATTTTTATACTTAGGACAGAAAAAACCGTCCAAAAATTGAATTTTCAAGTTAAAACCGTGCCGATCGTCCCGTACGATCGATAATCATACTGTACGAATAGTTCAAAAATTTTAAAAATCCGTCCTGTACGACTCATCAGACGAACAAATCAGAGCCGTTCGTACAAATAGTTCGTCCCGTACAAACCCTTGGACGATCAAGTCAGTAAACTTCGTCCGAACACTTCGTCCCGTACGAACGCTTGGACGATCAAGTCAGTGAGCATCGTCCGAACACTTCGTCCCGTACGAACGCTTGGACGATCAAGTCAGTGAGCATCGTCCGAACACTTCGTCCCGTACGAACGCTTGGACGATCAAGTCAGTAAGCATCGTCCGAACACTTCGTCCCGTACGAACGCTTGGACGATTCGAACAGAGAGCTTCGTCCGATACATTCGTCCCGTACGAACCTCTGGACGAACCCAATTTTGAGCTGTTCGTACAGCAAAAACTCATGTACGAATGGTATTCGTACTATACGAACATGCCTTAGAAAAATTTTCTTTTCTGATGGGTTCTCCCTGGAGGACATATTCTTCATATCGTACTGTACGAAATAAATTCGTACTGTACGATCAGTTTAAAACATTTAAACTTTTTACTCCCCCATTATGTGTGTGCACAGTTATCCAACTTACAATCACACTCTCTCAGACTCAAGAAAAAGAAAAAATTTACAGACTTCATTTACAGTGAACATGTGAACTTGAAGTCTTCAACAGTCTTGAGTGTGAATTTCCTGAAAAATACTTTAGTACACATAGACAAAAACTCAAATATATGTTAGAAGATGAATTAGACAAACAATAAACTTTTGTAATCATCAAAAACATAAACTTAGATTAGAATTCTCATGAACAAAACGATTCACTCAAATCAAAACACTATTATCCCCCAATCCAGAGGAATGAGATTGAGAGATTGATCAAGGAGATCCCGGAGGCAGGGATCATTCGACCTAGTGTCAGTCCAGTGCTATTAGTGAAAAAAAAGATGTTAGTTGGAGGTTTTGCGTGGACTACCGAGCGTTGAACAAGAAGATTGTGCCAGACAAGTTTCCTATTCCAGATGAGTTGTTGGATAAGTTTATGGAGCTGTGCTTTTCTCAAAGAATGATCTAAAATCAGAGTACCATCAAATCCAGATGAGGCCTGAGGATGTTCTCAAAACGGCATTTAGGGCTAATGAGGGATACTATGAGTTTTTAGTGATGCCTTTTGGCCTCACTAATGCTCCAACTACTTTTCAGTCCCTAATGAACAGGGTATTCCAGCCATATCTGCGGAGGTTTGTGTTAGTCTTCTTTGATGATATTTTGATTTATAACGGGACTTAGGAGGAGCACTTAGAACACTTGGGATTAGTGTTATCCACTATGTGGGACCACCACTTGTTTGCCAATCTAAAGAAATTTATTCGCCCAACCTAGAGAGGAGTATTTGGGCACGTGGTATCACAGGAAGGAATAGCAGCTGACCATAGCAAAATTGAGGCCATGCTAAGATGACAATATTCAGAGGGTTCTTGAGGCTTACAGGATACTACAGAAAGTTCATGAAGGGATACAGTTCAATAGCCTGGCCTTTAACCAAACAGCTAAAAAAGGATAATTTCAATTGGGGCGAAGCAGCTACCAAGCCCTTTAATGAGTTGAAGAAGGCGATGACCAACATGCCAGTGTTAGCCCTACCCGACTTTGGCCAGCCTTTTGTGGTGAAGTCGGTTGCTTCGGAGTATGGGCTAGAAGTTGTACTTATGCAGGACAAGAGACTAGTTAGAGGAGTCAATATCTGACACGACACGAAAATCCGACCCGAACCCGACCCAGAATTTTCGGGTTGAACCCGACCCGTTTTCAAAACGGGTCGGGTTCGGGTTCACAGATTCGACCCGTTTGAAAAACGGGTCGGGTTCGGGTTGACCCGACGGGTTGCCGGGTCAACCCGAAAACCCGTTTGAAATCCCCCTGCCCGGCTGCCCGCGCCTGCCCGTAGAGCTGCCCGCCTCCCTGCCCGCGCTGCTGCCCGAGCGCCGCTGCGGCTGCCCACGTGCCGCTGCGGCTGCCCTCGCCCACGCGCGTGCTTGCGCACCCGCCTGAGCACTCGCTCGGCGCTCGCCCCCTCGTCCGCGTCCGAGCTCGCCCCCGCGTCCGCGTCGCCAGCCCGCGTCTGCGTCCAACTCCTCGCGCGCGTCCGCCTCGCCCCAGCGTTCCGTGCCGAGTCGGGTCAACCTGACAACCCACCGAGTCGGGTCCGGTTTTTGATTTCCGACCCATTTTCCTACCCGGGTCGGGTTAGGGTCGACCCGTTTGAACGCCGTCATTTCGGGTTCGACCCGAACCCAACCCGTGACCCGAAATTGACACCCCTAAGACTAGTGGCTTATTTCAATCAGGTGTTAACAGCCAAGGCGAAGCTCAAATCAACCTACGAGAGGGAGCTGATGGCGATTGTGCTGGCAATCCAGAAGTAGCGACCCTACGTCTTGGAGTGACATTTAATTGCCAGGACTGATCAAAGAAGGTTAACATTTCTTCTGAAGCAAAGAATGGTTACAGGGAGCATCAGAGGTGGCTTTCAAAACTGTTGAGTAATGATTTTGAGATTCAGTATCGACCGGGGATAGAGAATAAGACCGCATATGGGTTATCCAGGTGTATAGGGGAGCCTAAATGATGGCTCTGTCTGTTTCCTTAGTTGTGGATTGGGAGGCTTTGAGAAGGGAAAGTTAACAAGATGAAGGATTAGAGAAAATCAAGAGAGATTTATTGGGGAACAAGCTATATCTTAGTCGATCAGAGACTATTATACTAGGGGAGAATGGTGATATTGAGGACATTGCCATATGTACCCCACTTGGTATAAGAGTTCCACGGTAGTGTCATAGGAAGGCCCTCAGTGGTACAGAAGACCTATCATAGGCTTGCAGCAGAATTGTATTGGATTGCAATGCAAAAAGATGTGGAGGAGATGGTAGCCGACTGTGATATCTATCAGAGGCATAAATACATGGTGATGGCTCCAAGAGGACTTTTGCAACCTCTAGCTCTGCCCGAGAAGGTGTGAGAAGAGATAACCACAGATTTCATTGAAGGTCTGCCAAAATTTGAGGGGTTTTCGGTGATTTTGGTAATAGTGGATAGGCTGAGCAAGTATGCTCAATTCATTCCCCTGCAACACCCGTACACGGCGGTTTCAATGACAGCAGCATTTATTTGAGAGGTGGTCCGCTTGTATGGAATTCCAGAGTCTATGGTGTCAGATAGAGACAACCGCTTCTGGAGAGAGCTATTCAAGATGCAGGGTACTGCTTTGAAAAAAAAAAGTACAGCATTAATTGGAGGAACAATTGGAGCGGTAACACTTTTGGAGAATTTCTTCCTTAATAAGCCTAAACCTATGGTTGAGGATGATAATCTATTTATAATACTTCTCTCCCTATCTTTGATAAAGTCATATCTAGCAATGGAGTATTTAGAGTACTGTTACTAGTTTCCTTATGCTCGTTGTATGTTAGAAATAATTAGAATTGATAAAATTTTCTAGAAATTATTGTCTTCTCTTATGTTTTTCCCTTAACAAGAAGTTTTATTGAAAAAAAGAGTGCTCCTCAATAAAACTTATATTCATACTTTCAAAGAATTTTTCAGTGATAGGATTAAAACATTTGTACCCCTTTCTATTAGAAGTATAGCCAAGAAAAATACTTTTTTCAATTTTAGGATCAAATTCCTTCATGTTTAGGAGGAATATCAACATTGATCTGATATATATTAATACATTTTTTTAGTATTTATAAAGGTATTTCAAATTTTAAAACTCTTGAAGGCATCCTATTAATTAAATAATTAGTCAAGAAAATATTTCCCCAAAGATATTTTGAAACATTCATTAAAAAAATAATGATACAAACAACTTCTATTAAGTGCCTATTTTTTCGACTATGAAATTTTGTTGAGGAGTATTAGGACAAAGTAACTAGTAAATAATTCATTTTTCCAAGAGGAATGTTCCCAGGTATTAATTAAAATACAGAGTTCCATTGTTAATTCAAGGAATGCCAAATTTAGTTTAAAATTGATCTTCAATCAAGTGAAAATAAATAAATAAATCTTTGCTCAACCTCAAATTTTTTATCTAATAAAAAATCCCAGCATAATCCTGGTGATCATGATACTGCCGAAGTAGAGGGTGTCCGCAGCATGCGGACCCGAGAGACATTGGACCAGCCGGTCCAGCCAATTACCTCCCAGGTGGGACCGACAGACCTAGAGAGAGAAGCAGTTGAGTAGGTGGGGCGGCCCAGTAAAGAAATAAAATATTATGTCAAGAGGGAATCAATTAAGGGATCTTTTCCTAATTGAATTTCAAATAGATGAGGGAAACTTATTAGGAAGGAGGCTAATTTTGTAGGGAAGGAGGAAGTCTATTTAAGTCTAAGGTTAGGGCTAGTTTTTTTATG
This sequence comes from Dendrobium chrysotoxum, assembly GCA_019925795.1. Classification (NCBI taxonomy): domain Eukaryota; kingdom Viridiplantae; phylum Streptophyta; class Magnoliopsida; order Asparagales; family Orchidaceae; genus Dendrobium; species Dendrobium chrysotoxum. Next base: position 85,039,228 of record CM034315.1, on the reverse strand, counting down.
CAGATTTTTATTTGAGTTTTATAGTTCTTCTTGTGTGAAGGATCCTAGCGGCGTCTAGGGTTTGGGAGAGAAGATTCTCCTCTCGAAAGAGGATCAATTGTATCTTGCTTCTTGTTATGTGTTTTTCTAGTAATAAAATTTGTTTTATGCTGAAGTTATCTTGTTCGTGGGCTGTTTTTTGATATCAAGGCATATCAAATTAGTATCAGAGCGTGTTTTTGGATCGGAATTTGTGTTCTTTTTACTGATTTCTGTAGCTCGTTCGCTGAATCCTGCTGTTTGGACCAAAAATCCAGGTCTTGTTGCTGATTTCTGCAGCAATCCTCCGTGCCGACCGCTGAAGTTTGCTGTTGGAAGGCCAGAACCACGTCAAAGTTGCTGTTTTTCACCAAGAAAATCTTGATCCGGGTACCAATGGCCGGAAAAAGAGTTGAGGCGTTGGAAGAAAGGTTGGAAGTGGAAGTAGGGCAACTACGAGCGGATATGAGAGCGGTGAACGAACGTATGTCAGCGATAGAAGGTAGGTTTGGAAACATGGAGGGCATGATGAAGAAGCTGTTGGAGATTCATAGCAAAACAGTTCCACTAGAAGGAAGGAGAAATCGGGAAGACGACATGCTAAGGGAAGACGGGGAGGGGGAAATCTTGGGAGAAGAGAAGGAACTACCCCACTTCGAACCTCTGCCTAGAAGGGGGATGGGTAGGGAATACATAGGGAGGAGAAAATGGGATGAAGAGAATTAGGAGGGCTGAATTTGGAGGATGGAGGGGTTATGAGCGAAAAAGAGAAGAGAAGGAACTATGGAGGGACCACAATGCTCGCACTATGGAAGGCATGGGGGGTGGAAGGGGACATTGGGGTGGGGGGGGGGGGGGGGAAGACCAGAAGATTAGGAAGCTGAAAATGCCCGTATTTGAAGGAGAAGATGCACATGGATGGATATATAGGGTGGAGAGATATTTTGCGATAAATGGGTTAAAAGAAGATGAAAGACTGATGTCCGCCGCTTTATGTCTGGAAGGTAAGAATCTGGCATGGTACCAATGGCGAGAGACGAGATACCCGATCCATTCGTGGGAGGAGTTCAAGGAGTGCTTGTTGGAGCGCTTTCAAGCTCAGCAGGATGGGGATTACTATGAGCAATTCTTTGCCTTGACACAGACTAGCACTGTGATGGAGTATCAAGAAAGATTTGAGCTTCTGTCAGGACGAGTTGGGAGGTTATCAGAGACTGTGTTGGAAAGCAACTTCATGAAGGACCTCAAACCAGAGTTGAGGGCAGCAGTTCGGCTGGCAAGACCCCGTGATCTAGGAGAAGCAATGGAGCTAGCACGGATGATTGAGAACAGGAAGTAACTGCAAAAGAGTAGTAAGGGGGCCAGTGGGGGAAATTCTTACCGCACGACGACCACTTATATGGCACTGAGAGTGCAAACCGTACCAGTAAAAAGGGAGATGCCAAAGGAGGGCTGTTCGGGCTCCCGACAGGGAGGGGAATTCAAGAGGCTGACAAATACTGAACTGCAAGACAAGAGAGCAAGGGGGCCATGTTTCAGATGCGACGTGAAATTTACACCAGAATATAGGTGTAAAAATCGCACACTGCAGGTGCTCATCGTGTGTGATGGGGATGAGGTGGACAAGGAAGAGGCAACGAAGGAGGAAGAAGAGGAAAAGGAGCCCGTGCATTTGGAGGTGGCAGAAGTTTCATTAAACTCTATAGTGGGATTCACCCTGAATCACACTATGAAGGTAAAAGGGCATATAGGGGGAGAGGCAGTGGTAATCTTGGTGGACAGTGGGGCTACCCACAATTTCATATCAAACCAGGTGGTAGACAAACCGGGGCTGAATCTGGTAGACACGGGAGGATTCGAAGTGATGATGGGCACAAGAAAAGTAAAGAAGAGCAAGGGGATCTGTCAAGGTTTGGTGGTTGAGTTACAAGGGCTTCACATCAAGGAGGATTTTCTCCCATTGGAATTGGGAAGCACGGATTTAATTTTGAGGATGAAGTGGCTACAAACCTTGGGAGAGACCAAGGTGAACTGGAAGGCATTGACCATAAAAATCCAAGTGGCTGGAAGAAGGGTGGTGATCAGGGGAGACCCCAGCTTATCCAAGGCAATAGTTTCACTGAAAACTATGGTTTGTGCCATTCAAGCAGAAGGAGGGGGATTCTTGGTGGAGCTCCAGAGAATGGAGGGAGGAAAGACAGAGAGAAGAGGACATTCCAGACATTGTCCATCCCTTGCTTCAGCAATTCATGGGGGTATTCCAGCTTCCCCCGGGAGCACGAACACTCTATTGTTCTGAAAGAAGTGTTCAACCCTACCGATACCCTCAGATCTAAAAGGATGAGATTGAAAAACTGATCCGGGAGATTCTTGAAGCTGAAATCATCAAGCCCAATGTGAGCCCTTTCTCAAGACCTGTATTACTGGTGAAGAAAAAAGATGGGAGCTGGAGGTTCTGCGTGGACTACCGTGCTTTACATAAGGAGACAGTACCAGATAAGTTTTTCATATCTATTATTAATGAGCTGTTAGATGAGCTGCATGGATCTGTGATATTTTCCAATATCGACTTGAAATCTGGATGTCATCAGATTAGAATGCAACTAGGAGACATCCACAAGACAGTTTTTTGAACGCACGAGGGGCATTATGAATTTTTGGTGATGTCGTTCGGCCTCACTAATGCACCAGCCACCTTCCAGTCCTTGATGAATAGGATGTTCCAGCCCTAATTACGAAGGTTTGTGTTGATTTTTTTTGACGATATATTGATTTACAGCAGGTCCGAAGGGGAGCATTTGGAACATCTGGGAGTGGTGTTGTCAACCTTAAGAGAGCACTCCTTATTCACTAATAAGAAGTGTTCTTTCGCCCAGGCCAGAGTGGATGTGGGCTCTAAAAATTTGCACCCCATCCTCCCCTGGCTTTCGGAGAGTTTTAACGGATTAAGTTCCGGGGTAAATTTTGGGAAGACATATTAGGTTTATAGATAAGATACTACTCAGATATTTCGCCCTCATTTTGCGAGGACTTTAGATCTGAGTTCTGGTTTTCTATAGGCGCAAGCCCCTATAGTTAATTACCCCTCCCGATAACAAGAAAGAACTTTCAATTAAGGCTAGTCGTCAATCAGATACGTAGAGAATACGTGTATCTGACATATAGTAGCAGCATGGGTTTAGGTGTTTGAAAGTTTAATATTTAAAATTTGAAATTTGAAATTTACCACCTTGCACTTAAAGCGGATGGTGGGGGAAGTGATGATGGACTCGATCAAGATCTCATGGTTCCGTCATCCCGGGCCATCATGGTCCCTGGTCTACTTAGCCAGAGGAGGTAGTCGACCCAACCTAACAGAAGGATCCTTGTCGGCAACCATGGGTTGCTTTGTCCAAAGGTACCTAGTAGACCTATGGTGAATATTAATCTCTAAGGGGACAAATTTGAATCCACCTTAGCTGACAGAGGGTTTTGTGCCCTATCGATTATATCATATTGATTCATATCTCAAGGATTTAGTATCATTGGGGAGCATACGAGCTCTGGCCATGACAGTAATTTAGTGGGTCATTTGGCGGCAAAACCACCTGATTCAGAGGGCCCTGGTCATAATTGTTTACATGCAGTGCTATTTGGCGGCAAAACCGCCGGTTAAAGGACATGTGCCACGTCCTTGCTGGCAATAGACTATTTAAGAATGAATCATAGTGATATCTCGACCAGACATTAGCTCTATATAAGCTGAAGTAATTTTTATATTTGTCCATCTCGACAAACTATTGCAGAGGGTGGATATTTGTTTTAAGTAGTTAATGATTGAATTTTCATTTTTAAATATTTTGAATTTGGAATTTTTAGTATTTTTAAATTTTCATGGGCATTTGGGAATTTGGGAGGCATTTTGAACATTTGAGGATTGACCCCTTCGGTTGAGATCTACATTCAACAAGGCCATCATTGGGGTGACTTTGAAATCACTTGTATCTCTGTAGGAATGTGGGAGGAATTTTAAATAATTAAGGATCCCCTCCGGTTGAGATAAACATTCAACACGACCATCATCGGGGCAATTTATGGGGAATTTCACTTGTTGATTGAACCTTGTCGACTCTGTCAGTTATCGACAGAGGATCGAGTTCTTCGTTGACGTTATGATTTTATTTAATGAATTTTCCCTCTTATAGACCTTGAAGACCTAATATGAATGTATTAAACAAATATCTCAGTCAATATCGCGACCGTATGTTTGTTTAACGGTTCGAGCCGTGTCGACTCCTACCCGTCACACAGAAGGATCGGGCTCAAACTTAAATTCATTTCTTGACCTACGCAGCATCTTCAGACGTCATGTGCGTAAATACAACACGCTCACCGGGGCCCATATGGGTATGTAATTGCACATGCATTTTTTTTGTGCTTGTGTATACATATATTGTATGTGTATGTGAGGGGGCATTTTAAAACGTTTGGCACCGGTCAGTTGTGCGGGCAACTATCATCTGGACATACGCGATGCTCTATCTAGAAATATGTAACCGCCTTCTATTTGCTTGTGCGTTTGTCGCGGATCAAGTGGCATAGCGTCGTGGGTGTGAATTGCTTACTACTTGTATCTATAGGTAGTTCATCATACTCATTGTAATCTTCTTATTCATGCTTGTAAGAGTCTACCATACTCGCAGTACACTTATTATCATTGTATTGGAGACCTTCCATCGCATCTGCAGGCAAATTGCACTGGATGCAAATCTTCTAGTGTTGTTCGTAAGTAGACCGTTGTATATGCGATGGATCGTTTGCTATGCAAGTGTTACAATGACTCAATTGCCGCTTCCCACAAGCATGTCATTGTGCACCATGAGATTCGTTGGATTAGTTTGTGGGCAAGTCGATGTATTCCTGTGTAAGTTAACATCGACTATCGATGAGCTGCGTTCATCATTGATTCTCCCTACGCACATTGATTGTAAGGTTGTTACATATACTTGCATATTGGCTTTGTGTTCGTAGGGGACTTCCGCATACATTTGCAATGCCCATTGATATTGATTGAAGGGAAATTGTTGTGTTCACAACCTATCCACTATTGTTAGTTGCAAGTGGACCAGTGCCTTCACTCGCGAGCTGGTTGATTGTTGAGCGTAAGAAGGTCATTATACTTATTGTATATCCCCCATACATTGTTCATAAATGTATCACTATATACCTCTTGCTATTACTTATAAATATTCCATTAGGTGCGTTGTTGTTTGATATACTTGCTCGTAAAATTGATGTAAATGTCACACACCAATCCTCATTATTCATGCATGATTTGCATATATTCATACATTTACTTACAACTGGGACACATATCCCTCTTTCTCCTTGTTGATGATTGCTTGCAATCAAATGACAATTGAATTCTTGTTCACTATGAATTCTATGTCTGTTCATTCGCATTGATTTTCAATATATATAAGGAATCGGCATATTTACTTGCATGTCACTTATGTATGAAGACCTCTCACCACAAGTTCCTTGTTTGCATGTAAATCATTTTTGGAATATTGTCCACTACAAGTCTTTCATTTACTCATTGATATTCATCATTTCATGTGCTCATTGATGTTTCTCACAATCTTTATCTATACATTAACTTTCATTCAAATGAATCAGATTGTAACTTAGCATTTTGTATTTTTAGTTTACTGTGCATTTGTTAATTTAGGGCCCAATTCACTATTATGCAAATTCGATTCAAGTCAAGCTTGGTTCCTTGTGCTCATTCGTTTGAGTTCAAGTTCAATTCAAGTTAAGTTCAATGTTATTTGTTCAATGTCCATTTGAGTCTAGGTCAAAGTCTTTTGCATTCATTCAAGTCCACATTAAGTTCATTGTAGTTCATTTTCAATTTGTCGTCGGTTCAAATTCAAATCCAAATGCAGTCCTCTATTTATCGAAAATTTCGGCAACCTCCCAGCGTCTCCCCCGTTTAGGGAAATTTTAGGAGACTAGGTCATCCCACCACGCTACATGAGAGTGTATGGTGAGTGTCGGATGATACTGCGGCCGTATTTCTTCAATCACACCACGCTATGAGAGCGTGTATGGGGCTTCAAAGTACCTGTTGGAAAATGCAATTGGCTTTCCCCGCCACGCTACGAGAGCGTGTACAGGTACTTAGAAATCTTCCCGCCACGCTATGAGAGCATGTACGAGGGCTTACCCGCCTCGTCATACGTGTTGCACCGGGTTTCCTCCTACCGTACTACGAGAGCGCGTATAGGGGGTTTTCCGGCTCGACGCAAATGCCGAATGCGGGATTTTTTTAGTCTAAAAAATTATACATGTAAGCAGACCGATGCCGACGGTGATGATGGTGAAGATGGGAAAATGCATACAAATTCACACTTTTCATAAAATCTCTCTTCATTCTTTTTTCCTCTCTTTTTCCTGTATATATATATATATTTTTTTTTTTTTTTTGAACTCCTTTTGACACTCCTACATATATATACACGCGCACACAAAGATACGCATATATATCTATATATATATAAACCTGACAACTAGTAGTAATAGCATAAGCAACTAATATTTACTAACATGAGTATTGACGATAACACTTACACTAATAACTAATACTAACAACAACAATAATAAACATATAAAAAGAATCTTACTTTTTCTTGTTTTGGAGGAGAATGGAATTTGAATGGTCTGTAAGGAATAGTTTGGGTGTGGACAAAAAAATAATGAATGTTGCTTAGTAATGATAACCAATACCACTAACTGATGATAAAGATAACTAAAAAAAAAGAAATGAAGTAAAAAAAAAGCTGCTATTGTGATGAATGGCAGTTAATTTATGTAGAAAGAAGAAAGTAATGCAATCAAAAGAAAAAAACAAAAAAAAAACGTGGTGTACTGAGGCTCACGTGAAAGGTAAAATTTGTATTCTTTTTTTTTATTGGATGCAAGCGGGCAAAATAAAGTGACGGGCTCTTGCTATTTTCAAATACCGAAGAGGAAGGCTCGGGTTATTTGCAGTTCTGAACCTCAGGTAGACGGGAGCGGGTTCGACAAGTGTCCGGATGAGGCCGAGGGAGGAAGGTGAGAGCTGCTGGCGTCTGATTGGCTGAAGGAAAATCTGGGATTGTGGGACGTTTAACAGCAGCGAAGGTCGGGTTCGGCGAAGTGAAGGCGTGCAGAGGGTAAGGAGTTTTTACATGGGAAGATTTTGGCTATTGGAGATTAACTAGAGAAGTGGAATGGAGGATGGAATTCAGGCATTTCACATGGAATAGAGGCGGCGGAAGGCTTCTGGCTTCGTGCGTGAAGATCGGAAGCTGCTAGAGGGGACTTGCGACTTGGCTCAGACGGGGTTGAGGTGGTTGTGAGTTCGGCGAGGCAAAGGAACGGCTACCCGAGGCGAGGGATTTGATCGGAATTGTTGTGAGGTGGATACGAAATGAGCATATACGTGAAAAGGTTGGAGTAGCTCCAGTGGAGGATAAGATTAGAGAGAGTCGCCTTAGATGGTTTGGTCACATAAAACGGCGACCTTCCGATGACCCAGTTAGGAAAGTAGAGGTATTAGATTTGACTTATGTTAAGAAAGGTAGAGGTAGACCTAAAAAGACTTGGTTAGAAAATATTAGAAATGATCTTTCTTTATTAGATTTAAACGAGAATTTGACTTTGAACCGAACACAATGGAGAAAAATGATTCATGTTGCCGACCCCACGTAGTGGGACAAAGGCTTGATGTTGTTGTTGTTGTTGTTGTTGTTGTGAGGTGGGTTCTGACGTGAAGCTGAAGGGGAATCGGGCACAGGAAAAAGAAACGAAATTGGAGAAGAGAAGAAGAAAAAGGGATCGCTAATTTCATTTTTAATGACGAGAGATCGACAGCAGGCTTTAGCGGCTGTCTTGACGTCTATTAGACGTGCCTTCAACGGGATTTCGGGGTCACAAAGATACTAAGTAATTCACATTAAATTGGGATTTGATTTCCATTTTAACTTTTCATTTATTTGGTCAGATTTATGTGTAATGTTAATAATAGCTTGCCATAATTAGTATCAGCATTAATTGAGTATGACAGTAATGCATCAGTCAATGAAAATGACCTTAACTACGCAATTTCCTCAACACTTGTGCATTTGCCTCATTTTGAGCGTCGATTTTGCCACCCGATTTTCTTTGGGCAAATTGATAGTGCATTTTGCGTACTAACGACGTCTCAAACACAACGGCGAAGTCCGTTTTACAATCGGACATCATTTGGGTAACGTCGCACTAATTTCCTTGAATTGCGCGTCGTTGTCTCGGGGACCCGCGTTGATTTGCATGCGCGATTTTAAATAGATAAATTGTCAGTCAATTTTGAGTATTAACGACATTCCGAACGCAACGACGAAATCTGTTCTGTGATCGAACATTGTTTATGCGGCGTCACGCGTCAATTTTCTTGGTTTGCGCTTTGTCGCATCGAGATTCATGCCACTTCGTCAGACAATCCCAATTGAACAAATAAAATGTAGTTTTTGAGTGTCGATGATGTTATGGACGCAACGGCGAAGTCCGTTTCGCAATCAAACGTCATTTGGACGGCGGCATGCGCCAGTTTCCTCGATTTGCACGTTGTTGCCTCAAAATTCATGCCACTTTACAATCCAAATTGAACAAATAAAATGTAGTTTTTAGTATTGAGGACGTTCCGAACACAACAGCAAAGTTTGTTTCGTGATCGAACGCCATTTGGGCAGCATCGCACGTCAGTTTCCTAAATTTGTGCGTCGTCGCCTCGGGATTCATGTCGATTCATCGCGCAATTCCAATTGAACAAACAAAACGTAATTTTTGGGTATTGACGTTGTTCCGGACGCAACGGCGAAGTCTGTTCTGCGATCGAACGTCATTTGGGCAACATCGCAAGACAATTTCGTGTGTCGGTCATCCCTTTGGACCGATCTCACCCGATTTGATTGTGAGAGGTCCCCACTAAGGCGAACTCGATGTCCTGATTGCAACGACGCATACCGTTTGGCAATCGGAGGTCGTTTGACCCTTCAAGTAAAGTGTCGCGTCGACGCATGCGTTGCTTGATTCGCCATTTTTATTCCCTTTGTGCATGGTTTGATGTATAGGGGTCAACAGTGGAGTACTTAGGGCATTTGATATCTTAGGAGGGAGTGGAATCTGATCAAAACAAGATTGAAGCCATGCTCAAATGGCCCATACTCAAAAATTTGAAGGAGCTGAGGGGATTATTTGGACTCACAGGCTACTATCAAAAATTTGTGAAAGGCTATGGGTCGATAACAGAGCCATTGACAGAACAACTCAAGAAGGATAACTTCAAGTAGGGAGAATCAACCACCCCGGGCCTTTGAGGAGTTGAAGAAGGCTATGACCAATGTGCCCGTTTTAGCTCTTCCAGACTTCAGCTAGCCTTTTGTAGTGGAGTCAGACGCCTCAGGGTTTGGGCTGGGAGCGGTGCTTATGCAGAACCAAAGGCCAGTGGCCTATTTCAATCAGAGGCTGACGACCAGAGCAAGGCTCAAGTCGGTTTATGAGAGGGAACTGATGGCGATAGTACTAGCCATTCAAAAATGGTGACTGTACCGTTAGAACTGACCAAAGGAGTTTGAAGTATTTACTAGACCAAAGAATGGTCACTGAAGAGCATCAGATGTGGCTTTCCAAGTTATTGGGCTATGATTTTGAGATACAGTACTGGTCGGGAGTGGAAAACAAAGCAGTAGATGGATTGTCTAGGAGCATGGGAGAATCACATATGATGGCATTGTTAGGGCTGCAAATGAACCGAGCATTCGACGAGCTACTCGTGGCTCGGCTCAATAAGAGCTTGTTTATAATCGTTTGATAAGATAAATGAACAAGCTTGAACAACTTTGACAATACTCGATACCTAAATAAACAATCTTGAACAGCCTAGCATTCAGCTTGTTTATGTTCACGAACAACATCGTTTAGAGCTCATGAATATGCTCGTTAAGAAGCTCGATTAAAAAGCTCAATTATGCCTTATTTAATTAAAAATAAATATTTTATCTTAACTAATGTTAACTTATATATATATATATATATATATATATAAGTCTAAAGGTTTTCGCTTGAGTAGATCTAAAACGGAATATATGGAGTGTAATTTTAGTAATAATAGACCTAGTGAGGAGATTGTGACTTTGGGCGATCAAGTCATTAATAAGAGTACACGTTTTAGATATCTTGGATCAATTATTCAAAGTGATGGTGAAATAGATGGGGATATTATTAGTAGAATTTAAGTTGGATGGTTGAAGTGGAGGAATGCATCGGGCTTGTTGTGTGATAGAAAAGTACCCCTCAAACTTAAGGGAAAATTCTATAAGATGGTGAGACCTGCTATGTTTTATGGTGCCAAATGTTGGCCATTAAAAGAGAAGTATAATACTAAGTTAAGTGTTGCAGAGATGAGGATGCTCAGGTGGATGAGTGGCTTTACCCTTAGAGATAGGATTCGAAATGAGCATATACGTGAAAAGGTTGGAGTAGCTCCAGTGGAAGATAAGATTAGAGAGAGTCGTCTTAGATGGTTTGGTCACATAAAACGGCGGCCTCCCGATGACCCGGTTAGGAAAGTAGAGGTATTAGATTTGACTTATGTTAAGAAAGGTAGAGGTAGACCTAAAAAGACTTGATTAGAAAATATTAGAAATGATCTTTCTTTATTAGATTTAAACGAGAATTTGATTTTTAACATGACACAATGGAGAAAAAGGATTAATGTAGCCGACCCCACGTAGTGGGATAAAGGCTTGATGTTGTTGTTGTTGTTGTAATGTTAACTAATTTATATATATATATATATATAATTTTAACAAATCTTAACTAACATTATTTAACTAATTTTAAATATATATATTTATATATAATAATTAAATTATTAATTTATTATTTTTAACTTTAACCGCTTCCATTAGACATATTTTTAACTTATATTTTTACTAATCTAACTAATTAAAAATATTTTATTAAATATTTTATTAAAATTTTCCTCTTCATTCTATTTTTTCTCTCCCATCTCAATTCCCCCTCTCCCGCCTCATTTCCCGTAAGCTCACGCTCAGAAATAAAAAAAAGAAAAAAATGGTTAGTTTAGCCCCACATCGTGAAATGAAATAGGATTTTGCTCTATATAATAAGCCATAGTGGCAACAGGTTTGAAGCGTGGCGGGCTGGGGGCTCAGTATCTGGGCAGGCGACTATGAGCGGAGCTGTTCAATTTAAAAAAAATTATGATTTATGAGCGGGTTGGTTGATTGGCTTAGCTCGTTAAACGAGTCGCCCGTTTGGAGGCTCGACGAGGTCGAGCTCGAACCTGAATGCGAGCTGAACTCAAACAGTGTATTTTTAAACGAGTACGAACAACTATTGAAGAGCTCGACAAGCTTCGAACCGAGCTTGAACACGTTTTAGACAAACGAGCTCGAGCTCGAACATGCCGAAGCTCGGCTCGGTTCGGTTCATTTGCAGCCCTAGGCATTGTCTATGCCCTTGGTGATTGACTGGGAATCACTAAGAAGAGAGAGCAAACTTGATGACGGATTGAAAAATAAATTAGAGAGGAGCTAGCATGAATAAGGATAGCCACCCAGGGTATTCCATGGTGGGACACAAGTTGCTGCATCAGGGGAGGTTTGTGCTTCCCAAGACCTCTTCTTACATTTCTTGCTTGCTCCATAAGTTCCATGGGACGGCCATTGGGGAACATGCAGGGGTCCAAAAATACACTGTTGATTGTCTGCAGAGTTGTATTGGGAAGGTATGAAGAAGGATGTCAAAAAGATGGTGGCTAGCTGTGACATATGTCAGAGGCACAAGTATTTAGCAATGTCTCCAGGATGGCTCATCCAATCACTAGCTCTGCTAGAAAGAGTATGGGAGGAGGTGACCATGAATTTCATTGAAGGGCTGCCAAAGTCCGAGGGATACACTATGATTCTGGTGGTAGTGGATCGACTTAGTATGACCATTTTATTCCCCTTCGCCGCCTATATGCTACAGTGTCAGTAGCTACGGCTTTTATGAGGGAGGTGGTGAGACTATATGAGATTCCTGAATCAATTGTGTTGGATCTAAACAAGATTTTTTTGAGCCAGTTCTGGAAGGAGTTGTTCAAGATACAGGGGATCGTTCTAAAAAGGAGCACTACCTATCATCTTCAGACTGACGAACAGACTGAAGTAGTCAATCGTAGTGTGGATATGTATCTAAGATGCTTTATATCAGACAAGCAAATGGTTGGCATGGGCAGAATACTTAACACATCCTATCATTCAGCAGCTCAGACAACACCGTTCAAAATGTTATATGGAAGAGATCCGCCGCACTTGATATACTATGGACTACGGGTGTCAAAAAGGGTTCGTGGGTCGGGTTCGGGTCGAACCCGGATTGACCCGGGTTTAAATGGGTTGATCCTAACCCGAACCGATTTTTACAAACGGGTCAAGATTGTCAACCCGGACCCGACCCGCAACGATTACCATGCTGACCCGACACAACCCACAAACCCATTCTATTTCAAATTCGCGGGTGTGTTAGACTAGGTTGGCGGGTTAGGCGAGGCTGGCGAGACTGGCATCGCGAGACATGCCAACTGCCGCATGCCATGTGTCGCGTGTTGCACTGCCGCGTGAGTCTAGGCTGCTGGCGAGTGGCGAACCAGCGTGTGAAGCCTAAAGGCGAGTTAGGCGAGGCGTCACCTGGCGAGTGGCGAATGGTGAATCACGTGTAGTGAAGGCAGCCAGCCCGTGAGCGTGAGCGGTGATTGGGCTCAGCATGAGCGTGCTGCCTACGTAGACTATGCAAGATTGGTGCCGTGTGCTAGCGGGCTAGGCGAGACCAAACCGCGTGTTACCAGACCCGGGTCAACTTCGTGTTGAGTTCGGGTTTCCGGGTCAACCCGAACCCAACCCAATTTTTAAAATGGGTCACATTTCTGAACCCGAACCCGTACCGTCTGACAAACAGGTTGACCCAAACCTGAAATTTTTTGGGTTAGGTTTTGGGTCATGTCAAATATTGACACCCCTACTATGGACAGAGTAGCACACCGATGGCATCAGTAGAGCAGTACTTAGAGGACAGAGACAAAACATTTGGGGAACTAAAAAGACATCCGTTGAGAGCTCAAAAAATCATGAAAAGAAAAGAAGATGCATAAAGGAGGGACATCTAGTTCGAAAAGGGAGACAAGGTGTACTTGAAGCTTCGCCCCTACAGACAAAAATCCTTGGCACGAAAACGGAATGATAAGATATCACCACGATACTTTAGTCCTTATGAGATAGTGGAACGCATCGGAGCTTTGGCTTATCGCCTACAGTTACCACCAAGGACAGCCATCCACCTGTATTTCATGTGTCCCAGTTGCGACGGGTGATAAGAGAGTATATTCCGTCCTCTACACTACCCCCGACCCTGACGGATGACATGAAGGTGTTGCTGGAACCAGTGGAGGTCAAAGGAGTGCGACAGGGAGCAACGGGAAGCAAAGAAGTGTTGATCAGATGAAAGGATCTACCAGAGCATGAGGCCACGTGGGAGTCCTATCAGAATATGCAAAAGCAGTTTCCTGCATTCCAGCTTGAGGATAAGGTGGGACTTTCGGGGGGAGTATTAATACGACAGGAGCATAGGGGGTCCGCACCATGCAGACCCGAGACCAGCCGGACCAGCCGGTCCAGCCAATTACCGCCCAGGTGGGGCCGACAGACCTAGAAAGAGGCGGCTAAGGAGATGGGGCCCAGTAAAGAAATAAAATATTATGTTAGGCGGAATCAATTAAGAGATATTTTCCTAATTGAATTTCTTAATTGAATTTCAAATAGAGGAGGGAAATTTGTTAGGAAGGAGGCTGATTATAGAGGGAAGGAGGAAGTCTATTTAAGTCTAAGGTTAGGGCTCATTTATTTATGCAGATTTTTATTTGAGTGTTGTAGTTCTTCTTGTGTGAGGGATCCTAGCAGCGTCTAGGGTTTGGGAGAGAAGATCCTCCTCTCGAAAGAGGATCATTTGTATCTTGCTTCTTGTTATTTATTTTTCTAGTATAAAATTTGTTTTGTGCTGAAGTCATCTTGTTCGTTGGCTGTTTTTTGATACCAAGGCGTATCAGATCATCAATAAAAATTACAAACTATTTTTTGTCAATATTGTTTTGACCTTAGAAGTGCTACAAATATCACTAAGAAAAAAATAAAACAGTTCTAACCAGAAAGATTTTATTGGAAAAAACACACAATGATCTTTAACTAAACAATAAGCTTCATAATGAGTTTTAGAACAATAAATTCCTATAAATAATTCAAAAAATAAATATTTGAGATATGAAAAACTAGTGTGCCATAATCCTATGCCATATTATAGCTTGATCATCAACAAAAGTTGAACTGGTACTACTTAATCCATGAGCTCTTTTATTCCAAGAAGGCAACTCATTAAGCTATTAAAGATCACTTATTTCTTTAGCAGTTCTAATCGTCTTACCTGAGTTCCCATCCTTAAAAACACAAATTGAAGGAAGAATGAATATTGAACAATTCTTATCTTTAAAGAGTTTACTAATAAAAAACAAAGATTGCAAGCAAGTTTGGGCACATAAAATATTTTCTAACATAATTTTTTTTTATATTTTGATGTGTGCATTGCCAACAATGAATGAAAATCATCCATTAGCAATTCTATTTTTTTAAAAAAAACAAGACATGGAAAATAGGAACTGAAAAAATGATAGCCACTAGTTATATGATCAGAAACCCCCGAGTCTATGATCCAGGATTGATTTCTTCAAAAGTAGAAAGTGCCTAAGAAGCTTTACATGCTTCTGCCACAAAACCAATAGGAGGATTAGGTGAGGAATGAGATTTTAGTAGTTTAAGAAGATGATTTATCTGTTTTTTAATGAATAGATATGATTCAGCCTCACGTGTTGCAAGAACATTTTGCTTTGTGGGCTTAGTAGATCTGTCATTAGGTTTTCTAACATGTAATTTGTAGCACCTTCTCATGTATGATAAGATTTCCCGCTATAATCACAGTGCAAGCTTTTCTTGTCTCCAATACATTAATTCAGAAATGTCTTGCAACTGTGTTGTGCTTCATGAATAGACAATATAGAGCCTTCAACAGGACCAGCAATCCCAATGGTTCTTTTCCCGAGCATCTCTTGTCTGTAGCTTTCTTCTCTTTGAACATCTGTAAAGACTTCTTGAATTAGAGGGAGGGGCTTTCTTTCAACAATTAGACCACGAACTTCATGGTATTCTATGTTGAAGCCTATGAAACTTAAAGATGTGACCAACATCAACCATCTTTTTATAATAATTATAATTGTGGGTAATTTCTACTCATAATCATTGAATAAGTTCCAAGTCCTGCCAAGAATTGAAATATTTTGTGAGAATGTCTCACATTAGCAAATCTTCCCAAGTCATATGGTTAGTTCATACACATGGGATTGACCTCCCAAGTCAGATTTCATTTGTGAGACAATATCCCATAAATCTTTGGCAAAGAAATTGCAGAGATAGTTTTCACTTATCTATTCGGTCATTACATGATTAAACATGTCATTACCGTGGAGTTCACTGCATCCCAAACGCCGTAGGCTTCTTCACGTTTCCGATGATATAGCCGATCTTGCCTCTCCCCCTGATGTACATTCAAACTGATTGAGACCAATGAATAAAATTATCCCCGTCCAAGCAGATGGTAATGATTTGAATGGGATAACGCTATCCAGGAAAAAAAATGATTATAGGCCAGGGATAGAAGATAGGGGTGTCAAAACATGATCCAACCCGTCAACCCGACCTGAAAATCCAGGTTCAGGTTGACCCGTTTAATAAACGGGTCGGGTTCGGATTGACCCACCAACCCAAGTTTGAATCGAAATGACCAGTTTAAATTGTTTTTTCTTAAATTTTTTTATTTGTTGGTATGATTGTTTTATTTTTTATTAATTAATTTAAAATATATTATTAAAAGTTATAACTTTTTTTAAAATCAAAATAGGTTATCGGTTCGGATTCGAGTCATTCGGGTCGCTAGCGGATAGGGTTCTAGTCCTCATTTTTTACTCATTTATTTAACGGGACAGGTCAACTTCAGGTCGGATCCGAACCCAACCCGTTGAGCCATTTTTACACCCCTAATATAAGGCAAAAAAAAACCTAGAATCATTCCCTCACTTTGATACCATTAAAGCAATGAAAAGAAATAAAAGCTAGGAGAAAAAAAGGAGAAAAATTACTGTAATTTTTATTGTTATATTTTATACAATGAATAGGCTCTTCATATAAAGTTTTTTATAAGTCCAATATAAGGAAATTATTATAAATTGGATACAAAAGAAAAGAGGGGACTACAGCATGGTAGTCCATAGATTACAAGATAACAGGGCAATCCGTAGGAAGAAAGGCAAGGTGTGGTATTGATCTTATGGCGGAAGTTGCATGACTGAACGACAGATTGATTTAGTAAGAAACTTGCCCATCAAGGAGGGTAGGTGGATAGGTGAAACTTGCAACAGAAATTTATATGCAAATTACAAGCGGTGAATATATTTTTATAATAATTGTAATAAAAAAAAGATATAACGTGTAGTGTTTCACTAGTTGAAATGTTTAACTATACCCAAAAATGTGTCGGTAAAATCCCACAATAAAAAATGTGGAATGTCAAGCATCACCAGCACGCATGAGTAAATTAATTTAGATTATCAATGTGCATTAAACTAGCTTTTGTGTAAATGAGATATATTCCTAGAGAAAAAAATTGTCTCGCAGGGCTCGTCTTATGCCTTTGATTAAATTATATATGCAGTTACATTGCTTCCAGTATGTACTGATTAAAACAACATTAAAGATAAACTATATTGCTCTACTAAGAAGATGCTTCTCACTCAAGTCAGGATGTGCTAGACACTAGCAGTTTAAGTCGAACTTGGCAAGCTAAAAGGATAAAAGAATGTAACAGAGGATTGCAGACAATGGAGAAACAATATTTATAGATAATTCTGTTAGGGTTAAAATATGCATTAAGACTATGAAAGGTTGCACGTAATCCCTTGTTTTACCCTCCTTTCGGACTAAATGAAACAAAATGGGAGCAAATGTAGTATCACGAGTGTGCAGTAAATATGTGACATACATACTTGTGGTATCCATTCTGTGCATGCACACACAAACCCAAAGTTACAGGAAATCAATTAATTGATGCCCCTACGATACAATTTAAACTTTAAACACTGTTTTGCAGAGAACACCATCAACCTAACCAAAAACCATCAAGATTCAAAATACTGTTGCAGATGTTTAATCGTCAAGTGGCAGACAATATGTGAGAACATTCAAATGCTGCACAGAAAAAGATTCAAAAGAAACGCGTTTGGTATCAGAATGTGAGGATGGTTGATGATTTAGGTACGCTACTTTAAATGATATGAAGGTAACCAGCTATGCAGCATAGAAAGGAATCATGTTCCTTATCAAACTTCCCCAAACAATAAAATTAAGGAAGAGAAAAGGAAATAAATAAATGGAATCACCTATCACACGCATGTTGTCCAATCGAACAATATATAAAAAAAGAGAAAAACAAATTAAGCAAGATCAACACATCACTTAGAAAAAATCATTAGCAATGGACAATCCCAGTGAAACACTTCAATTGTTGAATTGTAAATGATATAATTACCTTCATGGAGATTAAAAGCCATTGCTAAGTCTTCCTTAACAGAATTTTTCACCAATTCCACAGGCATGGGCCCTGTTTCAACAGCTCTTCCATCCTCTTGAACTAAATGATTCATGGTGTTCATGGGAAATGAGGTCACCGATGAACATTTGTCATGATTAATGGAGCAATGAGCACCTGCAAATTAGAGGTGGCTCATTCAGCAAATTACACTTACGGTTGCAAGAAGATGTCTGTGCAAATGAGAATGCACTTAAAAAAACCTATATACATTGGGGAGGGGGGGCGTAGAGAGAGAGAGAGAGAGAGAGAGAGAGAGAGAGAGAGAGAGAAGAAAACCTCCTGCTTCTTGATGTACTTGAGACCCAGAACAACACAAAATCGGTAGCGGACAACAAGCATGTCCCACAGACAGTGCACTGGCCATGGGACATTGATATGCGCACCAAGGACATGAGTTATTTGGGACATTTTCAGAACCACTGCTCACAGAGACCTGCTGCTGCTGAGTGGTCGGACACGGTAACTGGGTTTGATAGTTCCAGTAATTTGCTTGCCAAAGTTGTTCCACAATCTTTTCTTTCTTATGCTCAAGTTCATTGTACTGTTTAAGCAGTTCATTGAAATCCAAATTTTGGTGATCAGAGTAGCCATCAAATTTTGGATTCACACACGGGTGGTCAGATATAAGTGGTGGATTAAATCCTGGGACAGAACAGCTAGCACCAATATCTTCTTGAGTGAAAGGATCACTGGTAGCTGCAGCATTGTTACATGATGACGCAGTAATCTCCACATCAAGGTTATTGTCCTCAGGCTCAATCTGCCTTCCCCTGAGGACATAATGTGAGTCAAGTTTTCATTATAGCATCCAAATGTAGGCACCTTATTTTTATAACTACCACAAATGCCATGTAGAGATTTATCTATGATAAAAAAAATCGAAAGAATAATTACATACATAACACCCAAATCTTGTCTATTTACAAAAAAAAAACATCCAACCGCTCCATTTATAATAAGAGAAAAGGACCAAAATGGTCTCTCAACCCTATGTGAGGGACCAAAATGGTCACCAACTCTTTTGAGGGATCCCTCAACTCCCTCAAATGGGACATTTTAGGTCTTGTCATTTAATGGTAGAGTTGATGGCGTTAAGTATGAGGCTATGATGCACCAACACGTCTCCTCAAACAGTCATGCAGTGTCTGACACATATCCGACACGACACGCTTCCGACACACCTCTGACACATGTCGGACACGCCGAAAACGTAGATGACAGATGTCCTATCGACATCGACGTCTGATACTTATTGCATAACATCAATGCTCGACTCTCGACAGCATTGTCGTCTCCTCTCTTGCTATCTGATACACGGCATTGACACCCGACTCTCGACAGTCTAATATTAATTATTTAAAGCACATAATCTAGTTAAATGATTTATTATTTCTAAATTATTTTAATATTAAACTTATTCAATTTTTATACACTATTTTTAAAATATAAAAATTATAATATCATGTCCAACCCGTGTCCGTATCTTATATTTTCAATAATTGACATATCCCATGTCCATGTCGTGTCATATCCATGTTGTCGTGTCCGTGTTTATGCAACTTAGGTATGAGGGCACTTTGGTCATTTCTAATTAAAAATTTTAATAAATGAGATTGAGTAGGTATTATAATTTTTGTTAAAAAAATTATTAAACTTTTCTTTAATAAAAAAATATAAATAATTTTAATAATTTCACTTTTTAAAATGTTTATGTATGTAGCAAGCAACCAAATTTGCCATTTTTTACAAGCTCTACAATTACACAGAATTAAAAAAAATTTGGCATTATTTCATTACATACATTGTAGATTAAAGAAGCATAGAAAAAATCGCTAAATAAAAGCCAAAATACATTTCATTTAATGTGGTTCATTCTATTTAAACATTGTTCATTTGACGAAATATTTTTTCCATTATTTTTTTTTGTGGCTTAATGTTGCTAATAACATATTGATTTAGAGGGATCGCTGAAGCAGCTTTATCGAGTATTTCTATTTTCAATCAAAATACATAAGTATGTCCATCCCACATCCAAAAAATCTGGAGCAAAAGACGTTACCATAAAGTATATCCATCCCCCATACAAAAAATTACTAAACAAAAGCAAAAAATATATTTTATAAAAGGCTTGTCCATCCCCCATTGAAAGGAAAAAATGCATGCAGCTGAACCAAGGACAAAATTTGGATTTATCCTATGCTTCAAAAAGCTTCTTCAATGAGATTTTTTTTCTTTTGGAGATATAAACCTACAGAAAAAAAAAGGTTTGATAGATTGCATAGCAAAAGAAAAAGTCAATTATGACAAAAAAAATTAAAATCAACATACTAAAAGTGTTTTATTTGAAGATCCTTGAGTGAGAACTGAGAACTTTCAAAGCAGGTTCAATTTGAGGTCGACACTCCAACAACTTTGACAACTAGTTAAAAAAATAACATTTTTAAAATCGTTATCAATGTAAATAAAATTGATAGGATAATATGACTCACCATCTAAATCAATGGTTGAACTTCCTAGACTTCTCCATGTCTCTCTTCAGTATTCGTTTTCTCATCACATGTTATGTTGTTGTGTTCACTTTGTCTACATTTACGACAGTGAAGCTTAACATTAGCTCTCCCTAACTTTTTGGGGAGTGAATGTGATGCTTCTTCATTGATAATTCTTCTTCGCATCTTCGATGATCTTTCCCTCTTTGCTTTATTATATTTTTATGGCAATGGTGGTATCATGTTACTTATTAACACTATTCAAAGGCTTTATGTTACACTCATAACTTCTCATATAAGTCTCCGTTGTATAGTAGGGATGAACAAAATTCTCACAGTCTCCCATTATCATATGAATTGCAGCACAAGAATTTTCAAATGAATTTCTACTTAACTCCCACTTCCGATAAAAATAAGATTTTAAGTTCAAGTTGACCTTATATTAACCTCCATGCATGGTACTTACCTCATAGTTGTTATTATCTGATTTGTAAACTATGCAAGAACCTGCTTCATACATGTTTTTTCATACAATTTCCTTAATTGTAGAGCATAGCTTTTCAGTCCAATTTAATGCCTTCTCCTTTATTCTCCAACATTCTTATCATAATCATAGCTCTAATATTTTCAAACATTGACTCAATAGGCAATTCTCTAGCTTCAAGAATGTATAAGTTAAATCATTCGCAAATATTATTGAGCAAAGTGTCATTTATGTATAAAACTGAAATAAGACATGGGGTCCTGGACCACTCAGTGGAGGTTTCTCACTTGACCATTTATACACTGTCACATTTAAGTTCTCCAACTCTGTCATCTTGAAGTTGAATTGGTTAAGAGTGCTTGCCCTTGTTGCTGCCCATAAGGCATTCTTCAGAGTCATACTAGTGAAGTCTACCAATTTAAAATTTTAATGTAAATGTCTTACACATAATCTATTTGTAACATCAAGTAAAATGTTCTTGAAAACGGGTATTAAACCTTCTTACTTACTTGAAATGAGGTATAGTATTGCTGATTCTCCAGAAGATATAACTATTTGGCTAACAAACTCAAAAATTATTTACAGCTGCTTCTACTTTTTGTCTCAACTACTGCCCAAGCAATATGAAATATGTTATTATTAGCATCAAGCCCTACAGCTGTTAACAGTTGACCGCATTGTTTCCCTTTCAGAAAACATCCATCAACACCAATAATTGACCTACATATGATATGTGTTGAGATATATAAAAGAAGATGTAAGGTTATCTGCAGATGGCCTAATTACCCTTTTAGCATATATATCTCAACACATCAAGGTAGTAATTCATGGCAGATTAAATCATTACAAGATTATACATGCACAAGGAATTACCATAGCAAGACTTTGACATCAACAGTTATTGCAAAGAGGTATGTGAATAAAGTCAAACTCAATCCCCAAATGAGATGCAGTGTGTTTAGAAAAGAAGTGATGGATGACTTGAAATTGCATGTATCAAAATCTCAAGCTAAGAAGGCACTAAAGAAGGCACATCAGTTCATCTACATGAAGGAGGAAAATCAGTTTAATAAAATTTGGGACTATTACCCTGAAGTATCAGGGAGTAATCCAGAATCTACAATTTTTGTGCTTACTAATAAAGACCAAGATTTGTGTGGGAGAAAAAGATTTATGCAGCTTTATGTTTTCTTTGACGCATGCAAGACTTTCTATCAGGATGTATGGATGTTTTCTGAAAGGGCAACTAGGTGGTAAATTGTTAACAGCTGTAGGGCTTGATGCTAATAATAGCTTTTATATTGTATGGACAGTAGTTGAGATAGAAAGTAGAAGCAGATATGAATGGTTTCCACGTTTGTTAGCCAAAAATATACAGATTTTGAATAATTAGCAACACTATGCCCTCATTTCAGATAAGCAAAAAGGTTTAGTACCTGCTTTAGAGAACATTTTACCTGATGTTACCAATAAATTCTGTGTAAAGCATTTGCATCAAAATTTCAACTAGCATGGATCTGAAGAATGCCTTATGGGCAGCAGCAAGGGCAAGCACTCTTAACCAATTCAACTTCAGGATGACAGAGTTGGAGAACTTAAATATGGCAACGTATAAATGGTTAAATAAGAAGCCTCTAACTGAGTGGTCCATGTCTCATTTCAGTTTTATACCTAAATGTGATAATTTGCTCAACAATATCTGTGAATGTTTAAACGCATATATTCTTGATGCTAAAGAATTTCCCATTATATCAATGCTTAAAAGCATTATGACAAGAATGTTGGAGAACAAGGAGAAGTCTTAAATTGGACCGGAAAGTTATGCCTTAGAATTAAAAAAATTATGGGAAAAACATACAATGAAGAAGGTTCTTGCATAGTTTACAAATCAGATAATAACAACTATGAGGTAAGTACCATGCATGGAAGTCAATATAAGATCAACTTGAACTTAAAATCTTATTTTTATTGAAAGTGGGAGCTAAGTAGAATACCATATGAACACTCTTGTGCTGCAATTCATATGATAATGGGAGACTGTGAGGATTTTGTTCATCCCTACTACACAACGAAGACTTATATGAGAAGTTATGAGTGTAACATAAAGCCTTTGAATGGTATTAATGAGTAACATGATACCACCATTGCCACAAAATATAATAAAGCAAAGGGGGGAAGGCCATTGAAGATGTGAAGAAGAATTATCGATGAAGAAGCATCACATTCACTCCCCAAAAAGTTAGGGAGAGCAAATGTTAAGCTTCACTATCGTAAATGTAGACAAAGTGGACACAACAACATAACATGCGATAAGAGAACAAATATTGAAAAGGGACATGAAGAAGTCTAGGAAGTTGTTTAACTATTGATCTAGATGGTGAGTCATATAATCCCATCAATTTTATTTACATTAATAATAATTTTCATTTAAAAATATTATTTTTTAACTAGCCCACGAAGTTGTTGGAGTGTCGACCTCAAACTGAACATGTTTTGAAAATTCTCACTCAAAGATCTTCAAATACAATACTTTTAGTATGTTGATTTTACTCTCTTTTTTTTATAATTGACTCTTTTTTTGCTATGTCAATTTAATCAAACTTTTTTTTCTGTAGGTTTACATCTCCAAAACGAAAAAAATTCTCATTGAAGAAGGTTTTTGAAATACAGAATATATCCAAAATTTATCCTTGGTTTAGCTGCATGCCTTTTTTGCTTTCAATGGGGGATGGACAAGCCTTTAATGAAATGTACTTTTTGCTTTTGTTTAGTGATTTTTTGTATAATGGATTCACATATTTTATGATATTGTCTTTTGCTCCAGATTTTTTGTATGGGGGATGGGCATGCTTATGTATTTTAATTGAAAATAGAAATGCTCCATAAAGTTGCTTCAGTGATCCCTCTAAATCAATGTTATTAGCAGCATTAAGCCACAAAAAAATAACGAAAAAAATATTTCGTCAGATGAACAATGTTCAAATAGAATGAACCACATTAAATGAAATATATTTTTGATTTTATTTAGCAATTTTTTTTATGCTTCTTTAATCTACAATGTATTTAATGAAACAATGTCAAATGTTTTTTTTTTAATTCCATGTAATTGTAGAGCTTGTCCTGCAATTGTAGAGCTTATAAAGAAATGGCAAATTTGGTTGCTTGCTACATACATAAATATTTTAAAAATAGTGAAATTATTAAAATTAAAATTATTATAATTTTTATTAAAGAAAAGTTTAATATAATTTTTCGCAAAAATTATAATACCTACTCAATCTCATTTATTAAATATTTTAATTAAAAATGACCAAATTACCCTCATACTTAACACCATCAACTTTACCATTATATGGTAGAACCAAAAAGGTCCTATTTGGGGGAGTTGATAGACCATTTTGATCTTTTTCTCTAAAAGTAACATCAACTCTCAAATAAAGGTCAAATGTTATACTAATCCGCTGATTTACTAAAAATCTTTGCCTAATTTACTTGGATGCCAATTTGTACATGACATTATAGTAAAGAAATAACTCCATCCTACTCAAAATCTCCCCTTGCTTATAATTTACCTCGTAGACTTAGAGATTAACAAAACATGAATAAAAATTTTAGGTCAATATTATAACACTGGTGTAGTCAGTTTTTTTACTTCTTAAATTATTCAAGCCACTAGAAAAGAGCTGGGATACAAACCAAAAAATGAAAAAGGGTGGGATAAATGCTCAAAAAAGATTCTCAAGGGCCTAACAAAAGAAATTCTGATAAGATTTCAAGCTTCTGACGAGTTCATTAGTGACAACAATCAACCGAAAATGTTGAGTTCAAACCAAAACTCTTAAGTTCCAGCCAGAACTCCTGAAACCAAATAAGACTACTTAAAATCCAAAAATTGCACCGTCGTTGATGAAATCAATATATTTAAGCTAAACTAAGAACCTTGCTAGAGACCATAGAGTATATCAAGGAGATGCTAAAAATTCTTCACTTAGCGGAGGATTGTACATTAGTGGCAACCATCAATGTGCATAATCAATAAGAAACAAAGCTTCGCATAGCTAGTTAGTAACAAAAATATAATCAGAAAATAGAGATACACAAAAATGCACTAATCAAAATATCCAACCAAGCCCTATCTCAAAGTGTTTTTGTGGCAAACAGCAAAGGATTCAAACACAAAATTTGTGTTATACCTACCTCGGAGCCTCCTCAGTGGGTACAGTATCATTTTTCTTATTATTCTTGTCGTCCTTTTCTCGGTCCAGAGCACGTTCATGCGAATATTCAGTATGCATTTCCTGTGAAGGTAATTCACATTAAAGAGGTATCCAGGTCCTTTTACTATATATAGAGAGTGAGATGATCAACATAAGTTCATATAAGCTCATTAGAACTCAAATTTCCACTTAAGGATTCAAACTAGAGCTCCAAAAGCATGAGTTATGACAGGCTTAGCAATGAAGAAAAATCATCAAATCACAAACGATTCAGCTCAAAAAAATAGCATGGGAACAAAGAAAATCATATCTAATTCAGCTTGAGCTTTCTAAGGAAAACTATGTCAAATAATAGAGCGACAACTAATTTTTGGAAAATGTTACTATTAAGATAACTTTTATGGTAAAAGGTATCCAAATTTTGTTATAATATGCATTAAGACGAAAAGCTAAATCCTACAACACTATATTATGATAACTTGTCTTAAGTAGTCAGTGCAACAACAACAACAACATCAAGTTTTTATCTCACTATGTGGGGTCGGCTACATAAATCCTTTTTCTCCATTGTGTCATGTTCAGAATTAAATTCTCATTTAAATCTAATAAAGAACGGTCATTTCTAATATTTTCTAACCAAGTCTTTTTAGGTCTACCTCTATCTTTCTTAACATAAGTCAAATCTAATATATCTACTTTCCTAACCAGGTCATCGGAAGGCCGCCGTTTTACGTGAACAAACCATCTAAGGAGACTCTCGCTGATCTTATCTTCCATTGGAGCTACTCCAACCTTTTCACGTATATGCTCATTTCGTATCCTGTCTCTAAGAGTAAAGCCACTCATCCACCTGAGCATCCTCATGTCTGCAACACTTAACTTAATATTATGTTTCTCTTTTAATGGCCAACCTTCTGCAGCATAAAGCATTGCAAGTCTAACCACCATCTTATAGAATTTTTTCTTAAGTTGGAGGGGGGTTTTTCTATCACACAACAAGCCCGATGCATTCCTCCACTTCAACCATCCAACTTGAATTCTACTAATAATATCACCATCTAGTTCACCATCACTCTGAACAATAGACCCAAGACATCGAAAACGTGTACTCTTATTAATGACTTGATCACCCAAATTCACAATCACCCCCCACTAAATGTCTAGTGAGAACATCCATGACTAAAGCAAAAAGATATGGGCTTAAGGCTGATCCTTAATGTAATCCAACTGAAATAGAAAAATACTTGGTCAAACCATCTTGTGTTTGAACACAAGTAACAGCTCCTGCATACATATCCTTAATGACTTGAATATAAGCATTATTAACCCCTTTCTTTTCTAAAACTCTTCATAGCACTTCTCTTGGAACTTTATCATATGCTTTCTCTAAATCAATAAATATCATATGTAAATCCTCCTTATTTTCTCTATACTTCTCCATCAAACCTCTCAATAAATGTATAGCTTCCATAGTAGACCTACACGGCATGAATCCAAATTGAATAATTACAATCTCCCCCCCCCCCCCACACACACACAGTTGGAGTATTTATAGAATGCAAGGTGATATCAAGCTAATTTACTACAATTAAATAACCATTTTTAACTAATTGTAAATTTACAATCCTATGTCATGGATCCACAATGCTACAAACAACCATCAAAACTCAACTACATCATCATCTTCACACGTCCACCTAAAAGTTTCAAGTGGAAACCTTGGCGCATTGATTTTTTTTAGTGCAAACCTTGATACAACTGTGTGATCATCAATGATCAATGAGACTCACAATATAACTAAAAAAGTGCTTAAACATCAATTTCATTTGAGCATAATCGAAAAGCAAATTTCATTGCTCACTATAAAGTTGAATGATATCTCTCAATATCTAATGCAACCCTAAATCATTCTCCCTAGTTGGGTTATTTATAGAATACAATGTGATATCAAGCTAATTTAAAACAGCTAACTAATATTTTTTAACAAATTTAATAATTACAGTCCTATGTCGTGGATCCACAAACATTGCAACCTCCATCAACTCAAGAACAAGCTCGTTTATCATAATTTCTCTTCCTCTATTATGTCTAAAGCTATTGTACATTTTGCCACCTCAGTCACATCCACTTCATTCAAATACACCAACTAATGGCTCCAACAAACCTCCGCATCCAAAAAATTGTCTCGTTAGTAATAGTCAGCAAAATTAAGTCTCCACTTGTAGTGTAAAAAACAACCATCAAACGTCATCTACATCATCTTCTTCTCACGTTCTCTTAAAAGTTTATAGTGCAAACCTTGGCGCACTGATTTTTTTTTTAGTGCAAACCTTGATATGCAGCTATGTGATCATCCATGATCGACGAGACTCACAGTGTAACTAAAAAAATGCCTAAACATCAAATTCATTTGAGCATAATCAAAAAGCAAATTTCATTGCTCACTATGAAGTTGAATGATATCTCTCAACATCTGACTCAACCATAAATCATTCTCCCCAATAGGGGTATTTATAGAATACAAGATGATATCAAGCTAATTTACTACAATTAACTAACCATTTTTAACTAATTGAATAATTACAATCCTATGTCGTGGATCCACAATGCTACACAGCCCACCCCCCCCCCCCCCCCCAAACCAAGTGGGGTATTTATAGAATACAATGTGATATCAAGCTAATTTACTACAATTAACTAATAATTTCTTAACAAATTGAATAATTACAGTCCTATGTCGTGGATCCACAAACATTACAACCTCCATCAACTCAAGAACAAGCTCGCTGATCATAATTTCTCTTCCTCTATTATGTCTAAATTTATGGTACATTTTGCCACCTCAGTCAACTCCACTTCATCCAAATACACGAACTAATGGCTCCAACAAACCTCCGCATCCAAAAAATTGCCTCGTTAGTAATAGTCAGCAAAATTAAGCCTCCACTTGTAGTGTAAAAAACAACCATCAAACCTCCTCTACATCATATTCTTCTCACGTTCTGTTAAAAGTTTATAGTGCAAACGTTGACGCGCTGATTTTTTTAGTGCAAACCTTGATATGCAGTTATGTGATCATCAATGATCGACGAGACTCGCAATATAACTAAAAAAGTGCCTAAACATCAAATTCATTTGAGCATAATCAAAAACCAAATTTCATTGCTCACTATGAAGTTGAATGATATCTCTCAACATCTAACTCAACCCTAAATCATTCTCCCCAATTGGGGTATTTATAGAATACAAGATGATATCAAGCTAATTTACTACAATTAACTAATCATTTTTAACTAATTGAATCATTACAATCCTATGTCGTGGATCTACAATGCTACACCCCCACCCCAACCCCCAACCCCCGAACCAATTGGGGTATTTATAGAATACAAGGTGATATCAAACTAATTTACTACAATTAACTAACCATCTTTAACTAATTGAATTACAATTCTATGTAGTGTAATTATTCAATTAGTTAACAATGGTTAGTTAATTGTAGTAAATTAGCTTGGTATCACCTTGTATTCTATAAATACTCCAACTGGGGAGAATGATCGTTTGAAAATTTAATTAGTTCCCCTTCTATCTTTCTTTCACTTTTCTTTGTTTGGGAGTGATTGAGCAATTGAAATATTCTAACTAGGATTGAGTTCCTAATAATTTAGCATCTCTGATTTCCTGTTTCCTAGTCAATGATAAAGACTGGGACTCCCCATCGACTTCTCTAACACAGTAAATAACTAAACAAAACATTCTTAATTGCTTGTTCAGAAATTAATGCCGCTTTTCCGTTCAATCCAAAGCCCTGTTACCTGTCTCGAACAACCCACAAGGGCAGACCGAAAAAGCCGAAGCTGCACTTAAAATTGTACAAACTAAGATAATCAATCAATTATATAAGATTTTTTTTTATCAATTATATAAGATTCTTCCTTCAATTTTGATTAGCGCGTTCACTATGCTATACAGCCCTAACCAAAATTTCCAAGAAAGACAACCTCTAAAATACCTAGAACCATAACTGGAGCAGAAATGAAGAGAAGTTAAAGGCCTTTGTCCTTGTCATGTCGATGAAAGAAAGAAGTTGGAATAGGACAAAGAAGAGAAAAATAACCTTATAGCTCTTCATGGCGGCATCGAAAGCGTTTATGAGGGCGGAATCGTCCCATAGCTCTGTTCCCTTCATCATTTTTCCTGTCCCTCGGCGAAAGCATCGACTGACTGACCTACACCGTCGAATTGCCGCAGGGGAAGTAGAGCGATATCAAACGAAGTTCGCGCGAGCCGATGGGTTAAATGGTTTGATTGCGGAGTTAGCTAGTTCCCCAATTTTTTAGCCGAAATTTCCTTTATCTGCCTCGTAATAATTAATTAATCAAATATACTGATTATTTATAAATATTTATTTGAAATGAAATTATTCCTAATGAATAACAAATTATTATATTCATTTCCTGTTCTTCAACCATTTGACAATGATATATGAAGGAGAAGAGGAGTTTGTATGGTCAACAGCATCAGAGAATGACTAGAATTATGTTCAAACATCGGTCCGAAAGGTGCAACCAAATTCGAACTTAATTGAGCTTTCAAAATAAATCAATGAATATAAGATGAGGTCATCTCGTCGGGAACAAACTTTCAAACCTATTTCTTGAGGAAAATAAATTGCATATATATTTGATCTTTTTTTTTTCTTTTTATTGTTCATTTTGGGAAATTATCATTAAAAATATTTTGAATAACTTAAAATTGTATATTCTTTTAAAATTATTGTGCAACAAACATATTTTATGAAAGGTATTCTTATGTAAAATAATAATAATATATTATGGCTATCATATTATATGTATAGATGTATGATAGGTCCTCAAAAAATTCATCCAATCCAGCACTAATTTGGATAGAAAATTTGGATTAAATTTTTCATAATTTAATTCATGATCACTGAAACTTCAATTTCAGCAAATTTATAGTTGATATAAATTTTTCGGCCAGACAAATCCAATGATATCATAAGTATCTTGATCTAAATACAACTGAGCTCAAATTAAACACATGAAGCTTAATTGAAAATTTTGAGACAATAGTTAACTGACCAAACAATCTCTGAAATGTGTGTACTTGTAGTTTAAATGAATGTCTATGTAAAGGAAATTCAAAGAGCTTAAAACCATTCAATTATGAAGTTACTAAGGCATTTAAACGCTAAAATAAATTTCTATGATCGAAATAATTGATATTGATACATCATCAAAAAATTATTTTTTATCGAGCACGAATCTCGAGCAAAAATCAAGTTGGAAGTTTCTAAAATTAAAATTGGGACCACTTGAACTCCGATTTCAACAAATTTATAGTCAAACTGAGCGTCTCAGAATTACGAGCCCAACGACATCAAAATAAACTCAATCCGAGTCCAAATTGGTCCAAACCAAGGACCCAAAGCACTATTGGAAGGTCCAAATAGCAATTTGGATTACCAAACGGTTTCCAAACATGACATGTTTATAGTCGAATCTAGCGGCTTGACGAGACAAATCCAACGAGCCCAAGATCACAAAATTCTGACATCATTAAGACCTTTAGATGTCTAGCGAATAGTCCACGATCAATGGATTCAACATCGGCCGTCCATCCAAACCACTCCTCATTTGCTCTTGATCTTCCTCCTATTTACGGGTCATACCACTCCAGGAAATTTATAAATAGACCCCTCCTTTCTCATGAAAAGGGAGCCCTAAACCTAAGGAAAAAAGAGAGAGATCGGAGATCGCTCTTGCTTCCTGGCCTCCTCCACCACCATCGGAGTTCCGTCGGACCATCGACGAACGTCAGAGTTCTACCAACAAACGCCCGAACTTCCAAGTGACACCGGACTTTCATTCCCATTTAACATTAGACTACAACCATACGGTTGACATTTGTAATCTGATTGCCCTCAAGGATGAGTCAGCCCGTTGTGCGCAACTCAAATTCTAGTGGAATCATTTTCAACTGAGCTAGGCCCCATAGTTTTTCCCCTTTTTAGGATTTTTCACATAAAAAACTTATGTTCTCTATGTGTGAGCTTGATATTCGTGTAATGCTAAGACATAAAATTACAACTCTATTGTCGCGTGTATTTTAGTCTGCAATATATATATGCCATCTAATTATTATTTTTTTTATTTTGAAAAAAATACTAAAATGTCATTATATAAAGTTAGAAATAAACATATTTTTTCACATGAAAGAGGGCTTGGGAGCTCAACTTTAACATTAAAAAGAGCTTTGAGTTATGACAAATTATCAAGCTTCACCCCACATTTGAATATGATAATCATCGCCAAAACGATCGTTGTTACTTGTCCATCATTATTTGACTATCATCACTTGATCACCATCGTCTTATCGTCATAGCTTGATTGCCTGCCATCACCCTACTACGATCTCCTTGTCATTGTCTTCTAACTGCTGCCACGAGACCACAATCGCATAATGTAATAACTCGTATTTTGATCGAGGTAATTTTTTTTTTTTGAGTCAATATACCTCCAAATCTCAAACTGTCTTAGCCATAGTATTGTTATTATAGTATTTTACTTGCATGAATTTTTTCGTAATTTTTTATCACCGGTGAAAATCCTTAAGAAATTGATATCTAGCAGTACAAGTGAGGATTTCAGGATCGTCAGGTGCCCGTTTTGCAAACCGATTGCACCGATATTTTTTAAATAAAATGATTTATTTTATGGATATTTTTTATAATTTTTAAGTCCTAAAATAATTTTTTAGAATTTATACTAAAAGAATTTGATTAAAATAATAATATAATATTAAATTATTATTTTAATAAAAATATCCTAAGTCACTAGTTAAAACTTTTCAAAATCCTTTTCTTTTCTTCTAAATTCGGCTAACAGATAGTAGTTTAGTGAAATGAGAGGGAAAAGTTAGGAGAGAGAAAAGAGAAATCCAGATTTGGAGGCCGTGAAGTAATTTTTGTCAGTCGGATAAGTTGGGAGATTTACTCGTCTCGTTGTAAAACATATTTACCCTATTTATGATTTCAAAGATTTTGTAATTTTAATATTTTTTTGATCAAATTTATGTTTCAATTATAAAAAAATGTGAATAATTTTGTATTAGTCATACTTTCACCTCGTAACTTTTTTTATTTTATAGAGATCGAGATTATGAATATTTTGAGTATTTATTTGAGATTTTTTATCAAGTGATTTTAAAAATATAGCAATTTTTCCCTACTCAAAAATTTATTTTGATGTCTAAAAATAGTGATTTAGTTTAATTAAAACTTCATAATATTATTTTATACAATATTTGATAATTTGACTAAATTCTAAAAATATACATTTTTTCCCAGTATGATTTTTATTGTCTACCGTTATGACATTTTATCATTTTTTGAATTAAGCTCAATTATACTTTATTTATTGCAATATATTAAAAATGAATGTGAATATATGATTGAGATTACTGTTATAGTACTGTGATAATAATGTGTATGTAAAAGACAAGTAAAGATTAGTTGACCTGTTGGTTGGAGATTAATTGATCTACACAAAATAATGAGCCGATGGGCTTTCCTTTAAATACTGTGATTTGATGTTATACTCTATTGATTCACGTGGTACACTAATTGGGACTTATAAGGAGATCATTACTATGCCGACGGGCAAAGAGTGACGACTGTTTATTGAGCCAATGATTTACTGATACTGATACAATGAAAAACATCGTGATTGTTAGGACTTCTTACTTATTTAGTATAACTACTAAAATATATGTTCTTGAGGCATTGTTCTTATTACTGTACAGATTTATTATTATTTTATGGATTTATTGTTATTGTATTATTCTACTACTCTTGCCACTAGATTGTTATTGTTGTGGATTTAGATACTAATACTAAGTATGTGATATATTGAGCACGTGATATAGAATAACTGAATAGCATATGTATATTATTATATAATTTTACTGCATTGATTTGATTTCAACAGTCTTTACTAATATTTTGATTCGATACTTTATCTGATTTCTGTACTGATTGGTATTATGGATATTATGATTATTTTATAGATTTGACACTTGTGCTGGTTTACTACTTTACTAGCTTCCGTACTATAGTATTTTACTGTTTATAGATTCTAGTATTACTATTATATGTAAATTTTATTATGTTTACACTAATGATCATATGAATGTCACTGTTATGATTTAATCCCTAACATGCATATTACTTCTTTACCATGCTTTGAATTTAATTATAAGTTTTGATGACCTACTGAATTTTTTAGCTTATTATATGCAGTTAAATGATTTCAAGTCAGGTCAGGGGAGCAGAAGTGTGAAGCTGGTTAGGATTTTTCAAGTTTCATTTTTTTATGCTAGTTATTCTTTTATACTCAGAACAGAGTAGTTGTGATGTAATTGTGTAGATCCTGAGTAGTGTATATAATTTTTTGAGAATAAATACAGATATGTACATTAATATTTTAAATTATAGAACTATTTTGATGTTTATTATCAATAGATGATATTAGATAGCTCTGGTTGTTATTTATTAAAAGATTAAAAGAATAATTCTTCCAAATTAGATTATGGGCATCATTAATACAGACACCAATGTCCCCAACCTCTGTTGTGTATTTTCATCAGTAATATTGATATATATCATCACCAATAAGGTATATGCATATAGTAGACAATAACTTCAATTCATGATATCAATACAAAATATTGGTACTTGACATTTTCATCTCTAACTTGCTCTCCTAAAAAAAATTAGCCAAACAAATCATAAATTGACTCATAAAGACAACTCCAATGCCTCAAGGCTCCTCTAACTTCCATCATAAAACTCCTTAGCAGTTCATATCTACTGCATTCCATTAATGCTTTCCTCAATTAGATATGGAGAAAGATATTATTTTTTATTTATGATATATATTAGTAGACCCATTTCAACTAAACTAAGACGTGATTTATTTTCTCTTTACAAATTTTTCACATAAAGTATCCTTGCAATCTTCTTTTATGTATTTGTGTAGTGGAAGTTTGTACAAAGATAAGACACCCTTTTACCGTGAAAATTTTAAAAAGCAATAATTTTACAATGTATGCCGAAAACATTCATAATATTATATAAATACTTTTCCCGTTGCTAAAAGAAGTAAAACATCACTGATTGTAAAAAAATAAAATAAAATAATGAGAAAAAATGTATGAACAAGTAATAAAATTGCTCTAAAAAAAGCGATGTCAAATAGATTTTTGATATTTTTGGTCAATTTCATTCATCATAATTCTGCATCATTGCTCCGATGACACATTATTGCATTAATCATCATCTCTAACAAAGACAACAACGAATTTTGATGACAATTAACTTATTTGGAGGAAAACGTCCAAGCCTCAAATGGGATGAGAGTTTATTTAACCTCGAATATAATTTGTCCAAATTGAGAAAATCAACTTATTTATATGAGAAGACAAAGGCTCTCTGCCTCTGTTGCAAGGATTGAGAGACTCATGTACCACGACTTTAATTCATTCAAATGAAGATCGTTAAACCCTTTTTAAAATGAGATCTAAGCCCTATCATATGTATTGCAAATATAGGTTAATGCTCACAACTCTATCTATAAAGGAAGGTTCAATACTATTTGTAGAGATGCAATGCAGCCTACATGAAAAAATGTGTTCCACCTTTACATGTAGAACAATAATTGACCTTTTTTTGGGAGGAGTTAATTCTATGAAGGAGAACTTTAGAGGTGTGAGTTTTTTCTATCACCCACCAGGATTTTTATACATTGAAGGGAGAAGATGAGTAACAAGTTTTTTTTAAAAGAATATTTTAGAGTATTGGCAAAAAAAGTTAGTAGTTTTTGGATAACAAAATATGTTTATTATATTTTCAAATATTCTTAAAATATTATTTTAAAAAAATAATAAAAAAAAATGTTGGCATTAAAAAAAAAACAAAAAAAGGATTTCACGATCACATGCCTGAGAAGGGCATATGAATTTTAATAATATACGACACGATTGGTCAACATAGCCCAGCCCAAATCCAATGTTTTGGCTATGATATGCCAATTTAAGCATTTTTAGGGGTTTAGGACCTTTTAGATGGTCTTGACAACTATAGAGTGATTATGCCCTTATAATTTTTCCAAAATTATAATTATACTCCACAAAATTTTTAAAGATTCAATGTATTTTTAGACAACATACATTTTAATGTTGGAAAATATAGGGGGAAATATCACTATAAAAATCATAAGATCAAGTGCGGATCTCAACACAATATTTAAGTTAAAAACTTTCAAAATTTAATTTATGGTTGTTTAAACTTTAATTTAAATAAACTTATAATAAATGAATGTTTCGATGAGATGAGTTTTTTTGATATATTGTATCAACACCTATGGTAGAGCAACGATTTTTTTCTTGAGAGAACACAAATTATCAATTTTAAAAATACCCTTAACATTTTCATCAAGGCTTGAGACAAACATTAATGATTTTAAAAATTTATTTGTTAGAGGTGTTATTATAAAAAATATTCAATATATAATAATAGTTTAACGTCTTAGCTTTGTACGAAGATCCAGAACGCAATTAGATAAGAGAGCATGTGTAGCATTTATAAGAGACACCAAGATTTTTACATGAAAAAACCCTAAAAAGGAGAAAAATCATGGGGCTAGCCCAATTTGAATGAATCCACTAGTATTTTTAGTTGATTACAAAAGAGGCCCTTCCTTTGGAGGAAGGCCTTAGCTTGATGTAAGAAGTATACATCATATGGATTATATTACATGGTGGGAATAGGAAGAATCATTGTTGACATATTCATTTGGTCAGAAGGACCATAGTCAGTGGGCGACGGAGGTCGGAAGGACCGTTGTCTGGCGACGGAGGTTGGAAGGACCATAGTCGGCGGGCGACGAAAATCAAAAAGACTGTTGTCTGGCAATGGAGGTCGGAAGAACCTTGGTTGGAGGGCGACGGAGGTCAGAAAGACCATTGTCGGCGGGCGATGGAGGTCAGAAAGACCGTTGACGTGCGGAAGTCTGGCATTAGGTAAAAATCCGACGACGGGTAGAAATCCGACAAAAGTCCCATAACGGGCAGAAGTCCGATGACGGGTGGAAGTATGGCATCAGGTAGAAGACCAGTGATGGACAGAAGTTCGGGGACGGGCAAAAGTTCAGCGTCGGGTAGAAGTCTAACGAAAGTCCATCGACTGCCAGAAGTCTGGTTACGAGTGAAAGTCCGACGTCAGGTAGAAGTCTGAAAAAAGTCTGATGATAGGCAGAAGTCCAGTGACTAGCGAAATTCCAAAAATGGATGGAAGTTTGGCATCGGGTAGAAGTCTGACAAAAGTCTGGCAATTGGCAAAAGTCTGGCGAAGGACATAAGTCCAACGACAGGCCGAAGTTCGAAGATGGACGGAAGTTTGGCGTCGAGTAGAAATTCAACAAAAGTCTAGCGACAAGCAGAAGTCTGACGTCTGGTAAAAATCTGGCAACATTCGGTGGCCGGGCTGAAGTCAGGTGGTGGTCGAGGAGGAGTCTGGTGGCAAGAGAACTCTTCCTTCTCTTCTTGCTTGGGCATCCTTCCTCTGGCCTTAGACCCCCCTCCATGAGGAATGAGTGGTCTATTTATAGTTTTATGAGAGTGGCATGGCTAATAAATAGATGAAGTTTAATGGTAAATTGGGAGTGGTTTGAATGGATGGCCGATGTTGAATCCCTTGATCGTAAATCATTTATTGGGTATTTGAATGTCTTAATGATATCATAATTTGGCAATCTTGGGCTTGTTGGATTCGTCTCATCGAGTTGCTCGATTCGACTAAAAGCATGTCACGTTTGGAAATTATTTGGTAATCCAAATTATAAATTAAACCTTCTAAATGAGCTTCGGGTCTTTGATTTTGACCCATTTGAGCTCAGGTTGGGTTGAATTTGGTGTCGTTGGGCTCGTATTTTTGAGATGTTTAGTTAGATTGTAAGTTTGCTGAAATCAGAGTTCAAATAGTCCCGAATTTAATTTTTGAAGGTTCCAACTTGATTTTGCTTCGAGATTCATGCCCGATTAATATAATTTTTTGATGATGTATCAATTATAATTTAAATAAAAACTATTTAGAAAATATTCAATAATGGTCTATTAATAAATAAACATATGAGATGCATTCTAAGAATACATCAATATATTAAAAAATATGTTAAAAAACTAACTTGAATAAAAAATTACGATAATTCTCTCAATAATGAACACGTATACAATTATATTTTACACAGTTATTATCCTATATAGTGATAAAAGAAAATATTTTCACATTTTAGTGTTTTTTTTTCAAAGAACTTTAATGTACATCTTATATATTGATGTTTCTCAAAGCTTATCTTTCTAAAAAAAAGAAAATATATAAGAAGAATTGAAATATAAATATATTTAGAACCGGCTGGCAATCTAAATATGTATATTTGTCCTTTCATGTTTCATAAACTTCATGACGTCAAAAGAAATGTACAAAATTATTTAAGAGATATAATAAAGAGTTACAAGATTAATCCATAATAAATAGACTAAAACATTAGACTGAATTAAGAGAGAGAAAAATGTTCAAAATTGCATCAAAGTTATTAAAAAAAACTAGCTACATACTAATTAAGGGGCTGTCTAGTTTCCTGAAAAAGAAAAGAAGTGTAAAACGAATATAGTGTAAAAGGAATACTTTGAAGTTATTTGGATGAGTGTAAAAAGAATGCATGACTTCACATTTTTTTTATTTAGTTTGAAGTAAATGTAATGTAAAGAGTAAAAAAGTTGTGTCCTGGGGTGGTTTGCGGTGTCCGACAATGGAGGGTGTCGTTGGTGGCAATGGAGCCTGGATATAGTGGCGAGCGGTTATGGCGGTGGTGGGTGGCGGCTGATAGCGGTGACAGTTGGTAGTGGTGGCAGGGACGGTGGGCAGTGGCCAACAGCAACGACAACTGTGGTGGTGGGCAGCGGTCAAAGGTGGCGTGTGGCAATGATCGACGATAGTGGTGGTGGCATCAGTGGCGGTGGGTGGTTGCTGGCGATGGTTGTGGTGATGGGCGGCGACTGAATGTGGTGGGTGGCGATGGTGGGCGACGGTGGTTGGCGGCGTACGGGGGTGGTGGACGGCTGACGGGCGCGGTCGCCGGTGAATGTTGGCGGCCGACAACAGGGTGGAGGTGGAGACGGTGGTCATAAGTGGTGGTCAAACAAGCTTT
This sequence comes from Dendrobium chrysotoxum, assembly GCA_019925795.1. NCBI lineage: Eukaryota > Viridiplantae > Streptophyta > Magnoliopsida > Asparagales > Orchidaceae > Dendrobium > Dendrobium chrysotoxum. The sequence goes on along the minus strand of CM034315.1, from coordinate 85,000,920 downwards.
GGAGCGGTGTGAACGATTTTGTCTCAAAATTGGGCCAGAATGATTTATCTTAAAGATTAATCAGAATGAAATACATTGCATTTACTTTACTTTACCCTGGACTTCTTTTTCATACAATCAAATACCAAACATTTCAAAACCATTGTATTCACTTTACTTTACACTCATTTTACTTTTAACCAACAAAAATATATTCTATTTGCCATACTTTTTAAAACCCGAGTACAAATTATAGCAGTAACATTCATATGATCATTGAATCAGTGCAGAAAGTAGCAGAATCTATAATCAATAAAATACTATAGTACGAAAGCCAGTAAAGTAGTAAACCAGTACTAGTGTCAAATCTATAAAGCAAACGTTGTATCCGTAATAACAATCAATACATAAATCGGATAAAGCATCAGATCAAAACATCAATAAATACTGTTAAAATTAAATCAATATAGTAAAATCATATAGAAATGCATACATGCTATCCAACTATTTTATATTAATATCAAATCAATATATAACATGTTCAGTATGTCACATGCTTATTTTACAGTGAATCAGTAGTATTAAATAATATTAGTATCTATATCAGTAATAGTAAAGTGGCAGGAACAATAAAATAATGCAGTCATAATAAATCTATATAGCAATAATAAATATGTATAATAATAATAATAATGCCTAAAAAATATGTATTTCAGTAGTCACACTAAACAACTAAGAAGTCTTGACTATCACAATATCTTTTAGTATTGTATCAGAATCATTAAACTATTGGCTCAATAAACAGAGTAGTCTCTCTTTGCCCATCGGCACAATAATCATCTCCTTAAAACTCCCAATTAATATCATGTGAATGAGCAGGGAATAATACCAAATAATAGTATTTAAAGGAAAGTCCGTCGGCCCACCATCATGTACAAGTCAATCAATCTCCAACCAACGGGTCAACCATTCTTTACTTGTCTTTTACACATACACATTATTATCACAGTACTATAACAATAATCTTAATCACATATCCACATTCATTTTTAATGAATTGCAGCAAATAAAACATAATTAAGCTTAATTCAGAAAATGCCAAAATGTCATAATGGTAGACAACAAAAATCATATTGAGCAAAAATTCACATTTTTAGAATATAATCAAATTATCAGATATTACATAAAATAATATTCTAAAGCTCTAGTTGAACTAAATAACTATTTTTAGATGTTAAAATAAATTTCTAAGTAGACAAAAACTATTATTTTTTCAAAATCACCTGGTGAAAAATCTCAAATAAATACTCTAAATGTTCATAATCTCAATCTCTATAACATATAAAAAGTTACGGGTTTAAAGTTTTACTAATATAAAATTATTCTCATTTTTCGGTAATGGAAACACAAATTTGATCTTAAAAATATTAAAAACATAAAATCTTTGAAATCAGAAATAGGGTAAAAGTTTCTTACAGTAAGATGAGAAATTTTCCCAAAAAGTTCGATCAACGAAAATCGCTCTGTAGCCTCTAAATCTAGATTTTCTTTTTCTCTCTCCTCACTTTCTCTCTTAATATCTTAAGCCATGTCTATGTAGCCAAAAATGAATAGGAATAGGTTTAAAAAAACTTAGTAATTTATGATATTTTAATTAAAATAATAATTTAATATTATATAATTAATTTAATAAAATTTTTAGTATAAAATTCAAATAAATTATTTTAGGAGTTCAAAAATTATAGAAAAATATTCATAAAATAAATCATTTTATTTAAAAAATATAAGCGAAATTGATTTAGAAAATAGATATCTTACGGTTCCGAAATCCTCACTTGTATCAATATGTGTCAATTTCTTAAGGATTTTCACTAGTACCCAAAAGTTACGAAAAAATTTGTGCAATTAAAATACCATAATATTAATGATATGATGAAGACGGTTTATAATTTGAAGTTATATTGACTAAAAAAAAATTGACCTTGGTCAAAATATGGGTTATTACAATTGTGACTTTAGATGATCAAGTTATTAATAAGAGTATATATTTTATAGATGTTAAATCTATTATTCAAAGTAATGGTGAAATAGATGGGGATATTATAAGTATAATTCAAGTTGGATGGCAGAGGTGGAAAATGCATCAGACCCATCGTGTGATAAAAAAGCATCATTCAAACTTAAGAGAAAATCATATAAGATGATTGTGAGACATGTAGTACTTTATGACATATAATATTGACCATTAAAAGAAAAGCATAAAATTAAGTTAAGTGAGAGATGTTTATACTCAATTAGATGAGCGGTTTCACTCTTAGAGTTGGAATGCAAAACAAACATATCAATCTATACTACTATTATAAAAGGGATTTGAGTTTCCTTCCACATCAAATCATGGCCATCTATTTTAATTTATTTTAATTATTAAAAACAAATTTTAACCTTTCATTTTAATTATTATAATTACAATTAATTAATAATTATAACTTTATTCATAAAATTGATATATTAATGAACACCTCTTTGGATCCCACTAAAACGAACGCTTGCCTCATTGCTGAGTGTTTCGCTGCCTTGTGTCCCTTCAGATACCGTCCCAACTTAGATTTTAAGGCTTCACGTGAAGAAGAATGTATGTTTGATTTTGTGGCCTTTGGATCCCGTTCCCACTCAGCTTTAAGGCTTCATGTGAAGAATATTTTTGAAAGAGTCATCGCTTCTTCGCCTTCATTGGTCCTATCGGAGTTGCTGCTTCTTTGCCTTTGTTGGTCCTATCAGAGTCGCTGTTTCTTGGCCTTCGTTGCTCAGAAGTCATGTCGAAAGTTTGCTGCAAAGGTAACTATCTTTGTCAAGCCTTCTTTGTTCCTGTTCCTGTTGGCTCGGAAGTCACGATTATCTTTGTTCCTAGCTTATGGTCTTAGTTCGAATGGGAGCGATTGGGTTACAATCAAAGTAATGCAGATTGATGATAAGAAGCCCGAATCTGATACGATTTCATGGGTAAAATAGAGCTTTTTTGAAATGGCCTCTTCTTCTTCTCCCTCAATATGCTTTTTTAAAACTATTATAGCTGCTTCTACTTTTTCTTTTCTTTTTTTTGCTTAGGCTTCTTTTGCCACTGTAGTCTTGTGCTGTGCTATTGTAGAAGTGCATCAAATCATGTTAAGGGCACATTTTGAATTCATTAATCATGTTTTGATAGGCAAAGAAGTTTGTTGATTAATATATAAAATTATTATTAAGTTGGATGCAATCAAATAAGATTATTAATTTTATAATTATAATAAAATAATCTAATCCTAATTAATATATAAAGATAATTATCAAATAAAAAGCAAAAATTGTCAAAAAAAAACTCTAAAGCTATTTAAACCATGGTTCTCATAAATATTTTGACAAATACCATAAAACAATTACTGCCATCCAAAGGTGGAGCAGACATAAGAAAACTTTATCAACCAGAGCCTTGTTCTTCTATTTCTATTGTTGCTGCTTCTATTTCGCTTCTTCAACTATTTTCTCCTTGCGCTTGTTCGTATCCTCTCAAACTCTCCGTATTCTCAAACCGAAAGTAGCGCAAACCGTTTGTTCTGTTATCCAGTTTCTCGCAATTAAGTCGTTTTTCTCCTACGATAGTGGGAAAGTATGGAACTTCATCTCTTTCGAGAGTTACAGCGGGAAGGGCTTGCAGCTTCTTCTATTTTGGTAAAACTTCTAATGCTAAAACTACCTCTCTCTCTCTCTATCTCTATCTCTCTCTCTCTCTTCATTTTTCTCCTCCTTTTTCTTTATTATAGTGCTTATGGCCGGTGCGCCTTTGGGATCCTGGTATGTTATCCATTTTGCTCCCTCCCACTCCTCTTATTCATTAATTAATTTTAATTTGTAGTACCTAGCTTTTTGGTTCGATTTCCATTCCTTTTACTTTTCCTATAACATATTATATTCAAATTGGTGGGGAAGGAAGAAAGGGATCAATTAGATTCTGGCTTCCAAATAAATAACTTTGTGCTCAGGTATTTTTATTCATTCTTGTTCTATAATGGAGCATGGGAGGAAATGCCTCAATGAGCGTTTTATAGATCAAGGGATTTGTTGCTGCCAAGTATTTGATTCAAAAGTTTTTTTATTTATGATTAAAATTAACTTTGACGATATTCAAAGAATTCATTTTTATTCGACAAGAGTGATTTCGATTTCTGAGGGTTCCTTCCATGGGAATTTTGATAACTTTACCGAGTGCAAGTATTTGATTTAAAATGAAAACTCATTACATTGTTATTTTATGGGATTTTCATCTTTTTTTAGTTAGATATTATGATTTCTTACGTGTTAGTTAGATGTTTTTTTTTTCATGTTGCTCAGGTAATTGAGTGATTTCCAATGTCTTCTCTAGGGAAGGAGAAATTATTACATGCGGAGTCCGAACGTAGCTCTACGTCAGGACTTCTAATTAAACGAATACACACATATTTTTTTCTAGCATGACCCAATGACCCGGCTCGACAATTTGTGTTGTTTGGGTTAGAGGTCTTAGTGGCTCATATTTGCAATGTGCAGTTATCTTTTTTTATATTTTTTTGATGGAAATTGAATTTATGGGTTCTCTTTTTTACTTGAGTATTTATTGTGCTTCGTTGGTACTTATTATTAATTTTTGATGCGTTTCATGTGATATGAATCATTATGTCACAGAAAGATGTATTGTTAGGCGCCAAGAAAAAGGAAAAAAATTCTATTAGGGCATGTTTGGTATTCTATTTTATGCAGGATTTAATTAAAGCAAATAGAATTTTGGAGACTTTAAATTCTATTGTTTTGATAAATCATGTTTAGCACATTATTACTTAATTTAAAGTTTTGTTATATCTCACCATTCACATTGTTTTAGCAGATTTAAAGATTTTTCCTATCAGAAATCTTAAAACCCAAAACAGATAACCAAACAATTTATACAAATTGTATTTCTCTCATTCATGTCTTTATAAATTTTAAAAATCACAAATTGAACTTTTTAATATGAATAATTCACTTCCCTACTTTGCACTAAAATGACAACACAAACAAGGTATATTTTTGTTTAAGTTAATGCTTAACCTTTTAATTTTAAATATAATTTTTCTAATTATGATTTTTATGATATAATATATATATATATATATATATTCATACTGTTTATGCCACTATATAAAAGTGGCTTGTGATTATTCCAAAAAAAAATTCCTAACCATCAAATTTTAATACCAAAATAAATGTCCACTTTTGATTACTTGCACCTCTCCATTTCTTCGCTATTAAGCCTCCTCATTTCTTTGCTATTAGACTCTCCTTCTATAATGGGTTTATATATGTTGTGTGGAGAAGAGTTTTGAAAGAGTTGCAACAGAAACTTTTATGCCTTCTTCTACGATGGTAGCTCACTATGAAGGTGTGTTTCTTCCTTCGCTATTAAGCCTCTTCGCCTTCTTCTACAACGTCGTTGGCTTCACGTGCTTCACATGAATAAGGGTTATGAAAGAGTCGCTAAAGAAGCTTCTTTGTCTTCTTCTACAATATTATTAGCAATTCACGTGCTTCGCTTCATGAAGAAGAGTTTTGAAGGAGTCACTAAAAAAGCTTCTTCACCTTCTTCTCCAATGGGATAGAAAGTCACGACTGCAATTCACCACAAAGTAACAATTTTTCTTTCCCTGTGCACTTCTTTGGCTATTCTCCAACATCTGTTTTTATTTTAGCGAAGATGCAGTTCACCTCTCTTTCGACTATATTTTGCCTCTAAGAATTAAGTGGAAAATAAATATTATTTACCTAATAATCACATCTTGGATGTTTGGTTTTGGTGTTAATGATAATAAATTAGATTGACCAAGTAAATTAAAGCGTATGCATATTTCTCTTTGTAACAATATAATTAAAATATTCATAATATGATTTTTTTTATATTTTTATTCACGTGCATTTACTGCAACGTGGTTAATGATTGTCGTGCATTTTTATTTTTAAGAATATATACATACACCTTATAGTTCTTATATCTGATTTTTGTGCTCTAGCTTTCAACATGAGTAGAAATAATCTGCAAATATTTTTAATCAATGGCTTTGTTTTAAGATAACATATTCAGCTTTTGAAATGTCTTTTTTGGCTAATTCATTTTCTTCTACTTAAAGTAGCGACAAAATCTACAGTTCTTGGAATATCTCTTAATGTGAAATGTCAAGCACATGAGTCATATGGGGGCTTATTGAGCATCATATACCAACAGACTGACGAGTTTGTGTGATTCTGGAAGATAAATGTTGAATCGTGGGTTGGTCTCTTCATTTGGAAGTTACCAAGGGTATCTTAACACCTATAATATAACTCGACAAAGAGAATATCATGTTGAAACTCGTTTTTAAGATTAGTGCTGAGATGGAGATATTCATGGTCATGATCCGGTACTTTTTAATTCTATTTTTCGCATTACATTTTAATTTTGTACTAATAATGATTAGAATGCATTTATTGTGTTTCTTTGGAGTTCTTGATATCTCTATAACTATGTATTGTTTGATAATTCTGCCATTCAGTATTATTGTTATTAATGTCTACTCATAGTTTTATTTAAAGTAGACGAGCTTTTGGGCTTTTAACATATCTCAAATATCTTTTTTTATTATTTATACTGATTTTTCCTATATTTTTTATTGCAGAATTGGTGAATAAAATGTCTGAACTGGTTCTTGTGCATGAATTTTTTGCTAATATTATTTTAAGAAAAAAATATAACTTTTTGCTAATATTATTAATTATTATCTTTATTATAATTAATTATAGAAATAAAGATAATAATTTTATTTTTTATTAAATAAATATAATTAAAATATTCATTATATAAATTTTTATTATAGATTTTTTATTCACGTGCATTTAATGCATGTGCAATAAAACTAGCAAAATTAATGGCATTTTTTCACTAAATTTTAATTTTTTTATTCTTTTTTCATCTAGATTTTGTGCACATGCAAATAAATATTTGTGATTATAATTGTTTAAAATAATAAATTTAATAATTTTTTCTCATCTTAACGATGATGATATAATTAAAATATTTATAATATGAATTTTATTTTTATATTTTTAGTCACGTGTATTTAATGCACGGGCATTTTTACTAGTATGTGAAATAAGATTAGATAGAGTTGCCTTAAATGTTTGGAAACATTAAATGTCAACATTCTGATGATCTGGTAAAGAAAATATATGTATTGGATTTGGTCTGTGTTAAGAAAGGTAGATGTAGGCCTAAAAAATCTTATTAAAAATATTTTAAATAATATTTTTCTATTAAGTTTAAATGAGAATTTGACTTTTAAGAGAATATAATGGAGAAAAATAATTCATACAGAAAATCCAACTTGATGATGTTTTTTTTTCACCAATTAAGTCAAATTCACACACGATACATATGTAAAACTCGAAACCAAACCTCTTAATTGATAGTCAAAATTTTCAACCAACAGACTAAATTCAGCTATGTACTTGATGATGCTGGTACTATCATATTATATAATTATTACGGGCTAAAATATACGTGGCGATAGAGTTTTAATTTTATGTTGATATCCAACTCACACACAGAGAGCACAAGATTTTTACTTGGAAAATCCTAGAAAGGGAAAAAACCAGGGGGCCTAGCCCAATTGAAAATGATTCCACTAGAATTTGTGTTAAATACAGTGAGCTGACTCGTTCTTAAGGGCGATCAGATTATAAATGTAGTCTAGTGTCAAATAGGGATAAAAGTCCGGCGTTACTTGGAAGTTCGTGCGTTAGTTGGTAGAACTCTGGCATTTGTCGGAGTTTTGCTAAACCACCACCTTATGCCAAGAGTTTCACTAGACCACCACCTAGCGCGACCAATTTAACGAGTATTAAAATGGTTCCGGCTGGAAGCGAGTAGAACTATGTTCGAGCTTGCCCTTTAAGGCTGGCAGGAAAAACTTGGCATATGAGTGCATCTGAGGCTCACTAGATATGCATGATGGTTCTATAGTGATCGATATACTTGTACGGGTTGGATGTCCCGTCGTAAGGATCGATGCTTGGTAGTTTGAATCCTACCAGAATGGGGTGTTGAATGATGACTTCGATCAGGGGTGATGACTCTTAGAAGTCCCACTAATGAAGAGATTGTCATATGCCTCCCACAGGGAACTCTTCTCGGACCAATCTTCACAGTTCATACCATAGGGCATTGCGAGGGAGTTCATTAATGTGTGGTCAGGCTAAGTCCTCGAGGACGTCCAGAGGAATGCAAGGTTTTCGACCTGCACGTGAATGATGGGTAGAGCTTGTTGTATCAGCAAGTTCATTATCTTGACATGTCGGAGGATGAATGCTTGGCGGAGGAAGAGGAATCTTAAGATGTTATGGTTGAACATCTTCAACCCGTGGTAGATCTCGAGGGAGAAGAATCTATTCCTTTGGTGCTAGCGCCAGTTGTCGAGTCTCTCGCAGGAGTTGAAGGATCTCATTCTGAGATTCCTTCATTTTTCGGATACTATCTTCCAAGGATGGTCCTGATGTCCCTTTTACTTAGCACTTTGCGAGATACGGTCCATTCATACATTGATCTGATCCATCGCGTAGAGGCACAAATCTCCACCGATGAAGTCATTAATGCTTATAAAAAGTAATTTGAGCAAAAAAATGAGAAGCATAATAGTGCTTCAGGGATGGAGAATCCTTCCTCGCAGCGAAAGAAGCAGGAAAATTCTAATTTGCCTCCTCGACCCTCACAGCCACGACGAGAGCTTCGCCAAGAAAAAGAGTACACGCCACTTAACATATCTCGAGTAAATGTAATGATAACCATCCGAGATCAGGAGAACGTGAAGTGGATGAATCCTTTAAAGCCCAATGTCAAAAATCAGGAGCAATACTGTCATTTTCACCGTAGTCATGGACATACTACTGAAGCTTGTAGGCAACTCAAGGAAGAAATTGAGAGGCTGATATGAGAAGGATATCTCTGATAAATCATCTAGAACCCACCAGCTTAAGATGAGGGTGGTCCGGCTAGGGGGAAGAATCAACCTCAAAGGCAATCGGTGAATAATTATCAAATAATTGGTAAAATTGAAACCATTACAGGGGGACTCAATCAAGTCTTGATTCCAGCCAACAAGGAGCCAACATCTAAGAAGTCCCGTACCGATTACTTCATTGCTTTCGATGATTCTGATTTGGAGGGAATAAAGACCCCTCATCAAGACCCATTAGTAATTTGTGCAGGGATTGGTGATCCATGTTATAATGTTAAGCAGATCTTGGTTGATAATGGAAGCTCGTTGGATGTCCTATTTTACTCCATTTTCCTTAGCATAAGCCTTACTAGAGAAAAGCTCCAACAAGCTGCAGGTTCACTATACGGGTTTGATAATCGACTTATACGAGTAGAATGAACAATCAATCTCTCAGTCATACTTAGAGAATTTTCCCGACAGGATGTGCATTCTATCCAATTCATTGTAGTAAAGTCAGAATCAGCTTATAACGCTATTTTTGGAAGGCCACTCATGTCGATCTTTGGGATCATCGCCTCCATCCCTCATATTAAGCTGAAGTTTCTTACCCCGGTGGTGGTCAGTATAGTACGTGGGGGATCAACAAGTAGTACGATCCTGCTATCTTAGGCAGGCTCAACCACGCTCATCTATTACCTTAAGCATCGAGGATTTCGATCTCTAGAGCGAAGAAATTCCTCAAAGGGCTTCCCTCGTAGAAGATACTGCTTGTATCTCTCTATCAAATGAGCACCTTTTAAGAATGGTACATATTAGATCGCTTCTCTTAGATGAAGAAAATAAAATATACGTAGATTTTTTATATACAAACCAAGATATTTCTGCATGGAGTCCAGCCGATTTGCCCAGAATCAACTCTGAAGTAATCTTGCACTCCCTCAAAGTCAGCCCAGCATGCAAGCCAATAATCCAAAAGAAACGGAACTTTACACCAGATCATCAGCATGAGCAGGAAGTTGATAAGCTTTTGGATGCTTAATTTATAAAGAAAGTGCACTACCCCACTTGTTGGTGAATGTCATCATGGTATAGAAGACAAGTGGAGCCTGGAGAATGTGCGTAGAATATACAGATCTCAATAAAGCCTACCCCAAGGAGAGTTTTTCGCTTCCCCGTATTGACCAGTTGGTCGATACCACCTCCGGACATTAAATGTTGAGCTTTATGGATGCATACTCCAGATACAATCAAATAAAAATGGATCATGCTGATGAGGAGGCAATAGCTTTTCGAATAGACAAGGGGTTGTACTATTATCTGATGATGCCATTGAGGCTAAAAAATGCCGGAGCAACGTATCAACGCCTTATAAATAAGATTTTTAAAGACCATATTGAATGCACTATAGAAGTTTATGTTGATGATATGTTGGTAAAAAGTCTTGAAAAATCTCAATATATACTTAACTTGGAACAATGCTTCCACCCTCTACAACGCTATAACATGCGACTCAACCCTGCCAAGTGTGCTTTTAGAGTGACCTCTGGAAAGTTCTTAGGGTTTATGGTAACCCGCTAAAGGATTGAGGCCAATCCTGAGAAAATCAAGGTACTAAGGGATATGGTGGCCCCGAGAAATATCATGGAAGTCCAGAGACTAAATGGAAGGATTGCAACGTTGTCTCATTTCCTGGCCCACTCAGGAGATAAATATCCACCCTTCTTCAATATCCTTAGTGATTCTCATAACTCAGGATTCCAGTGGACTGATGAATGTCAAGAGCCTTTGAACAGCTATGAAAATATTTGGCATCTCCGCCACTACTTTCTAAACCAATACTTATAAAAAAAGTTGTATTTATACATAGCTGTTTCGGCCCATGCTATCAGCTCGATCTTATTGCGAGAAAAAAATTCTATGCAACATCTCATCTATTATGTCAGTAAAATCTTATCTTAAAAAGGGGGACGTCATCCACTAGCAAATAAAATAGCTTTGGTATTAGTTTACTCTGTCAGGAAACAACGTTCTTACTTTCAAGCCCATACAATCAAAGTCCAAATAAATCTGTCGTTAAAAAGTATCCTGTAAAAATCAAAAGTGTCTGGCAGACTCATTAAGTGGTTTGTAGAACTAGGAGAATTTAACATCCATTACCTGCCTAGACCTGATATCAAATCGCAAGCACTTGCAGATTTTGTGGTTGAATACACCATCCTTATATCTGATGATCCACTGAGTACTTCTTCTTCTTCCCCATGCTAGACCTTATATGTCGATGGAGCTTCTAGGAGTGCTGGTGCCAAAATCTTATTAATCTCCCCACAATAAACTACCCTTAAATACGGACTTTGACTGAAGTTTCCTGACACAAACAAGGTTGCTGAATATGAGGCCCTTATTATCGGATTAAGGTTGGCAACAACTGTGGAGTACAAAACTTGGTGATCCACACTGATTCCAAATTAGTCACCTCTCTGTGGACCTCCGAAAGGACTACAGACACCATCGCCCCGCGAGGGGAGACAATATCTGTTGCCAATGGGAGGGCAGATTCAATCACACATAAGATTAACCATTGAGGATAGCAGCTCTCACCAGCATACCCCGATGGGTAATAATATATATGATCTGATCGTAACGGGTTTCCCCCACCCGATACATTAGCTCGAATGGGGTTTATTTGAGAGTGGGATTCGGTTTCCCACGGGCGCAAGCCCGCGTGGTTAATTACATCTCAAGCCGGGGCCTGAGAATACTCTCGATTAAGGATTCTATATTATTCTTCCCAAATTGGGATTGACACATATGGCGAAGACTAGGAAGTCCTACTCGAAGAGAAAGAGAGGTTCAACTAGGCTTAGTCAACATGCCCGGCTCACATCAGCATCCGGAGGGACTAAGGTAGTGAGAAGAAACTGGAGAAAAATAAATAAATCATGCACTCGAAGCATGCAGGAGGGAAGGATGGAGGTGGCATCATCCGTGTGATGCGGATATGTAGGGTTTAGGGTCTCTAGAAGACAGAAGACCTACCTACTGATGAGGTGTACTACGAAACAATAGTAGCCTTGAATCCTAAATCTAATGGGTTTAGTGTTCTACGCAACACTAACACCCGTGTCCTAACTAATGCAATGCAAAACCTGGACTTACCCCGGCCTGGAAGGGGGAGCCAGCTAACCACCTAATCACTTTAAAACCATGCTGTCCAGTCATTTATGAAAGATGGGTAGGTGGGTTATAGTTCTCGAAAATAGGGCCGACATCTAGAGGATTTCCTAATTGGCCCCGGACTGATGTCGGGTGAATGCTCCTATGACTAATGCAATTAAAATTTTGATTTAGTTGATTTCTAATGCAATGCATGCTGGTTAAAGTATCCAAATTAGGTATGCACAGAACTTTAAAAAGGCTTATAAAATAATTTTTAGAATTAGACTGGGCTTCCCCAGGTCCGGCACCTCATCCTCATAGTCAGATTATCCGGACTCTACCCGCAGGCGGGGAAGTGTCTTATAGAAGGAAAGAGAAATTCATTAATATGCATGCGACCCCGGACGATTTCGGCAATTTCCTAGGTCGTTAAGTTTCTAAATTGCTTAAATTTTATAATTTTAAATATTAGTTGCGAGTAGAAAAAGTTTTGGTCCTTAGAGAGCCTAACGAAATCCAGGCTAAAACAAAAGCGGCATGTAGATCGCCAATAAACTATGAAAAGTGTACAACCTACACGCAATCATCATCAAATCAAGCATAATACATGATTAAACAAATCAATTAAATGTCCATAGGCCAACTGCCCTTAATTACAACCTAGGGTCCGTAGAAAATTAAAGTGGCCGGGCACCACTGCCAACAACCAGGATTTCTAACCCTAAGACTGACGCAAGTTATTTTGAGTGGGATACTTGGTCTTCATCTTCTTGATCTTCTCTTCCTTGGACTCCTCGGGTCCCAGCTCCATTGGACTCCTTGGATCTCAACTTCCTTTGATTCTTCAAGTAGTAGAACGATCCAAATTTGGATTTCCAAATAGAAAAGGACCATCCTCATATTGGGTGTCCTTTCCTCTTTGGAATCCAACCTTTGGATCCTAGTATCCCCGCTCAAAATAAACTTTCACAACTCTTAACCAATATTACAATCAATTACATTAAATGAAAGTAGTAAATTCTAGACGTTCCTGCAAGGTTATCCTAAAAAATCATCCCAAGCAGTTTAATATATCACAAGTAATTATAGGGAAAATAAAATACTCATCACAGCCACACTGGCCATGCTCTTAATTATTTTAAGGGCTAAGCAAGCTCTGGAGCACCTGTAGCAATTTATAATGATTTATTATTTTAGCCCTCATTTATTTAGGGGGGCTGAGCAATTTCTGAAGCACCTGCATAAAACAACATTAATTTTTAAATCATGATTTTTGCCCCCCCCCCCCCTTATATTTAGCGCTGCATGAGCATGGCCACCTGCAGAAAATATCATTAGTATCAAAATCGATCCTAACCTATGGGTAGTCTATCGCGCAATCACATCAATTCCCAGAGTGCAGTAAAAGTAAACAAACATACCAGCATCATCTCAATCACAACATGCAGTGAAATCTCAGAAATCTCGGCACACAACAGAAAAGTAAACACCAGCCTAGCCTAAGTCTAGAAGTGGTGCCCTAGCAAACAATTCTGCAGTGTGTGTAGAGGCCTGTGTGGCTGTGGTAGATCCTAAGCTAGGTAGTTAGTTACAGTTGCCTACTGTCCAGGTTTGTTGCAGGTCTGAAGAGGGAGTTTTAATTAAAGTATAACTATTAGCGGATTAAGATCCATTTTAATTGATTTAATGTGTGGATCTATTTTAATGCTTAAGGTAATGATATTTGAAGTTTAAATTACATTAGAGAATTTCAGGAGGTTCGGGGTCCCCACCTACTGAGCTAGGGGATCCAAAATGTCACTAGGAGAATTAAGCTAGGCTAGGGATTCCTAACATTTTAGTTAAATATTAGACCTTAGTATGAGTAATTAGACAGTTAGTTTGCTGGATTTGGAGTTTCCTACGCAAAGTTATGAATTTTAGAAGTTTCGGGCCCTAGACTGTAGGCTATGGTTGACCGGAAGGTTGACTTTTCAATTTAAGCTTATTTCTGGACACCTAGTATTTTTAATAAATATTAGACTTTAATTAGAGCTGAATGCCTTTTAGTTTGCCCATTTTGGAATTTTCTGTAATTAGTTATAATTTTTAGAAGTTGGGGCAATTAAATAAATTATCGGAATTGCCTAATTAGGGGTGCTTTGAGGGTTTTGGCCCAAATCAGCTCCAAACTGATTGGAATCACACCCAAAGGTCAGAAATGACCTAAGAAGGTGTTCCCAAGTGTTTGGGAAAAATTTGAGATTTTTAATAATTTTTAATGATTTAATTAAGGCAAAAAGGTGATTTTTGATTAAAGTTGAATTAAAGTCCAGATTAATGTCCAATTAAGGAGCCCTAATTATCTAAGGTTGGGGACTGAATTCTGGAGAGTTTGAGGTATTATGGGTATTTTTTTGATTTAAAATGGATTTATTCAATTTTTCTGAAGTTTCTGAGGCTTAATTAACGGGTAAATAAGGGTTTGCTCAATTAAGAGGTTCAATGAGTCCTAAAAATTCCTAGAAAATTCTGAGAGATTTAGGATGTCACTAAGTTTAAGTGTTTCAAGTTTCAAGTCAATCAGAGGTAAATCCTATCTCCTAAAATTTTTCTAAGTCTGCTAGACGGGTCCTTAATTATTATCCTTAAGTGTTGCTAGTGTTGTAGGGGATTGAAAGGAGTTTGTTTCTAACCCTTTGGACACTCGCACATATGTAAATGGGCTTAGGGATCTAAAAATAAAATAAGATAATAAAATAATCTAATAATTGAAGTTTCTATAAGGTCCTAAAGGTAGGGGAACGTACATACAGACGGGCTTCCTAAAGGCTGTCTAAGTTTTAAGGAAACTCACTACACCGGGGGCTACGACCCGGTGGTATCGCCCGTAGCACCCCCACCAGAATGAATGGGGGCGACTGATGCTCGAATCCGATTGCCCAAGCTCCTTCGTCTATCGCTTCAGTTACTCCCTTATCTTTTGCTTTTCAAAAAGTCCCTCGCAAATAACAAAACAAGAGCAGACATAGGGTGAGCGTAGAGGCTATTCAAAAAGAAATGCAAATAAATAAGAATTTGAATAATAAATAATTCAATATTTGCACTTATCTAACACATGCATATCACCACAGAACATGAAGCATTAGAAGAATTTTCTAATATAAAGCATGAAGGATTACTACACACGAATTATTTGAGAACCCGACAACGTTAAACACGGAGATTCATTATTATAGAATATATGAGAAAAAAAATCATAATAACACATGAACATTCACTAACATTGGTAAGGAAAGCTGATGAAGAAACACATTACACATAAGAGAACGATATAGGATCTTCTATATGATAGTATAATAATTCAATCAGATAAGTGTATTTTATTGCGTGTGAGTTAAGAAATCTAACATCAAGTATGGCTATTTAGAAATTCAAATTAAGAAAAGTTGATGTATGAACATATGTGACTGAATAGAATTAATCAACTTGCAAGCCAATCTAAAACCAGGAATGATTTGAATTTGAACAAATTTCAGTATACATGAGTTTTGGTTTGGTCAAACAAATTTCATAGTATGTTTATGAAATATTTGCTAAGAAGATATTCGCATGACATACTAGGAAGCATAAGTAAATGTAATTTACTAGTCGGCAGACCCTAACTTTATCAAGACCAGATGCCAATGATATGCACGATCATGACTAACATCACTCCATGTGTTAATTAGAACATATATTTATTTAAAATAAAATAAAATAAAACTAGCTTCCGATGTAAGCATTAATAAATCAAAAGTCGATTTCTCTTTTAGCATTTAACTCCAAAGCAAGAATATCTAATTTATCTCTATGTATATATACACATTGATGAAAATAATAGATTTATAAGTATAGGAATATGAAAGGAAGTATACATAGATGCGAAGTATATATCAGTGTTCATAAAATGTATTCTAAGAGATATTTGAAATACAACCATCTTCTTTCACAATAAAGCTCAGGTAATTTAGTGATAACATATTTCATATGAAAGCCACAAAACTCGTTTGAAAATGTATCATGAGAGTTAAATATGCATCATGATAATACATGTAATTCAATTATCTATTTCTCCCTTTTTTTTTAATCTTGTACATTTGTTCTTTAAATAAATAAAATTTGAGTATTATGCTTTTGAAAACCTCTAGATTTTATTCAACCAATATATATTAAAATCAAAGTAAAATTTTTGAATATTACATATGATTATTATAATGCGAAATCTAAATATAAATTCATCTAATTGCTATCATCATCTCATAAGAATATGTTTTAGTCAATTTACTTCCTTTTGCAAAAAGCCCAACTATACATAACTCATAACACACATGAACCGCATAACCAATAAAAAGCTAATAAGGAGAAATAAAATCAACGTCCAGAAACAGATTATAGAAGAAATAAAGTCAAGGCAAAGAAGAATGGATTAAATACATTGGTTATCCCACTATGGAAAGCAAATACATATTTTCTCTTTCAAAATAGAATGTAAACAAAATAATATAAAACCTGAAATATCAAAGTTGAGGCATATCTTCCAATTTCTACATTCACACAAAAAGCTAATTCCTGTACTTGAACTTCCCGATGGCCTATCATGCATGCTGGTATTCATATTCTCAAGATTTTTTTTTTTGACAACCATAGTATTTAATCATCTCTCTCAACTCTTTCATTTAATTTGGAAATGCTTCTAGCAATACCTGAAGCTTCCTTTACAAGCTGGTCATCGTGATCAGTTGGATGTCAACGATCAACTGGATGGAGTGAGAACAACAAACTTTTCCAGCTGATTGAACCTCACGATCTCCTACTCGCGAATGAGGGAAACTCCAGCTGTCGCGAGGAGGAGATGCTTGTTAATTTGCTGTAGGGTCTTCATGGCAGAGAAAGAACCTTAGGGCAGATGGCTGAAATCTTGACCGAACTCTGCTACAGGGGGAGGGGGGCTGGCCGAAATTTATCTGTGCAAATAGAGTGGTGGCCGGCACTTTAAATGGGCTTTCTTCTTCCGTCCCTGAGCACTAGAGGAGGCCAGCGACTTGGACCTTATCTGGGGTTCGCGAGCAGCAGAGACGAAGAGAGCAGGGGCAGGCCTCAGCCTCCTAGCATCTGCGAACACCAGAGGGAGCCTGTTTCTGCCTGGATTTTGCGAATAGGGGCGACGGAGGGAGAGGGAGGTCCGTCCGGGTTCCCATGCCAGGGATCTCGCCTGATCTCTTTTTTTCTTTTTTTTATCAATGTGGATCTGTTTCATATGGAGTAAATTCTCATCAAAATAAAAGAGGAAACTTTTTAGAATCATGCCATACGCGCTCCTTGCTCGACGCCTACCGAACCGTGAAAATTTTGTTGACTTCAGCTGAACCACGGATTCCATTCAATCGTAATCGTCGATGTGATTTGCTGTTTTAGAAAAATGATTTGAATTAAGCAACAAAATCAATTGAGCTTTAATGCAAATTAAATTAGATAAATTGAGCTAAAAATCAGGTTGAATTTGAGTCCAAATTCTAACTCAATTTGAGTCGGATTTTACTCGATCTAATTTAACAAATTTAACTCTATGAAATTGAACACCAAAATAACATCAATTGAGATTAACTCGGACCCGACGGGGGCAACTTGCACTGATCGAGGTTAATTAAACATGTTAAGTCTCACTCGACTCGAATCGAGTCGACCCGAGCTCTACTTGGGCTCGACGAGATTCAATTAAATTAATCTAGCCTAACAGAAAATAATTATGCCTAATTTGACTCAATTCGAGCTGATGCGAGCCCGAATTGGACTCGAATTGGTTCAATGAATTTAATCGTATAAAATTGAACCCGAATTGACATCAATCAAAATAAAATCTGACCCGACACGGTCGATATGTGTTGATCGAAGTTGATCGAGTGCAGTCGAGTCCAATTCGACTCAATCCGAGTCAATTTGAAACCAAATTCTAATTGACGTCGATTCGATTTGAATTCAACTCGTCCAAGCACGATCGAGGGAAAAGCACTAAAAAAAATGAGGTCAACACTCTCAAGTGGAAGGGGAGTTCTACATCCACAACCCGCAACTTGGCCAGTACTACAAGTTAGTAAAGTCGGTTTTAACCCATATATGAGAGCATTAAATTATTCATACCCTTTGGGAGCAGAACGCACGGGGAGATGTTCTCTCCAAACTAGCTACTTCTATAACTGGTGATATTTTTCAAAAGGAAGTGTATCAAGGATAACCACTTTTCAAGTATCCAAGGCCCGTGGGTTATACAATCAATCGAAGAGTTGAGAGAGACTTCTTGGATCGATCTCATTCTATCTTTCTTACAAGATTATGTTCTTCCCGAAGACCCGATAACAACAATGCGACTTCGAAGGCAGGCAACAAACTTCACTATTATTAATGGATAATTGTATAAACGAGCATTCACATGTCCCTACCTCAAGTGCATTCCTCCTTTAGAGGCTAATTATGCACTTTAAGAAGTACATTCAGGCATTTATGGAGAATATCTTGGTGGAAGGGCATTACTCCATAAGATCATAAGATAAGGGTTTTACTGGCCAACGAAGAAGCATGATACACTAAAGTTTTGTACAAAAGTATAACAGTTGCCAGTTATATGCCAACCTCACCCATTTATATGCCATAGAGATCTCAGCATTATAGAGTCTCTCGCTTTTTGTCCAATGGGGGATAGACATAATGAGACCCTTTCCTATAGCCACTGGACAACAAAAGTTCATCATCATGGTTGTGGACTATTTCACCAAGTGGGTAGTAGCATAACCTCTGGAAAAGATCACTGAAACTAATGCCAAACAGTTATTATGGAAAAATATAATATATCACTTTGGCATTCCAGCAAAAGTTATCACTGATAATGGGACTCAATTCACTGAAAAGATCTTTACAACGATTTGCAAAGATCTTCATATTCAACTGGTGCATATAACCATGGCCCATCCTCAAACAAACAGGTGAACAGA
The DNA here is from genome assembly GCA_019925795.1 of Dendrobium chrysotoxum. Taxonomy (NCBI): domain Eukaryota; kingdom Viridiplantae; phylum Streptophyta; class Magnoliopsida; order Asparagales; family Orchidaceae; genus Dendrobium; species Dendrobium chrysotoxum. Next base: position 84,981,767 of record CM034315.1, on the reverse strand, counting down.
GGTCACAAATCATACTATACTGAAAGGATTGAAGATACGATAGGAGAAGGCTAGGGGGTACTGGGCTGATGAACTCCCAAATACCCTCCGAGCCTATCATACCACTGCTAGAACTCTGATAAGAGAAACCCATGTTGACCTCATTTTTGTATGAGTTTAGTATGACCAATCCAGGCCTTAGGATCTTTCCAATCCTTAGGATTTAATCTTGACCATAGGATCAATCTGATCTTAGATCAATCCAAACTTTCAGAAATTCAGATTTCAAACCCATTTTTGATTTCAAACCCATTTAAGCTTCAAATCAAACTCAACATTAAGCTAATCCAAATCTATTCAATTTCTAGATCATCCTAGACCTTAGATCCTAGGATTTCTAAACTTTAGGATTTTCCTGGATTTCTAACCCTAGGATCTACCCAGACTCTAGATCAGTCTAGGTCTTAGAATTCTCCTAGACCTCAGATCTATTCTAGACCCTAGGATCAATTCAGTTCCTAGATCAATCTACCCTCCAGATTATTTTAGATCTTGGGATTCTCCTAAATCCACAGCTTAAGACTTTCATAGACCCTAAGATTCTCTTAGACTCCAGGTTCTTAGATCTACCTAAACTCTAGATCAGTCTAGGTCTTTTTTATATCCTAAGAATCTTCTAGATCCCAGACCTTAGGGTTTCTTAGACTCTAGGATCTGCCTAGACTTCAGTCCCTAGGATCTACTCTGGACCCTAGGATTTCCCTAGATCAATTTAGGTCTTAGGATTCTTCTAAACCTTAGATCTATCCAGACCTCAAATCTATTCAAACTCCAGACCAACCCAGACTTTAAATCAATCTATTCAAGACTCAAATCAATTCAAATCCCTGACAATCCTGACCTTTAAACAACCCAGATTTAATTGCTCCAGCCTCTGACCTGACTTTAATCCTATCTAATCATCTACAATCACCCAAATGATTGTAAATGATTTAGATAGTTTAAACCCTATCATTCAAAATCAAAATCCAGCTCAAATATAGACTCAAATTCAAAGGCCAATGGTCTAAGTCCTGAAAGCCTTTTCCAATGAATCTTTGAATATTTAAAAACCCTATTAAATGACCTCTGATTTAAGATCTATTAGTTCCACATTGATGTGACATGTCTCTAGAGGCAACCCTCCAAATTTGAGCTCATTCTGAGATCTCTAACTCTAGAAACTGAATTAAAATTCAAAGGCTGTAAAACCTTCAAATATTTATAGCCTATGCCACTGGACCTGCCACCCAGTGGATTTTGACCTTAGATCTTTCTACAAAGCTCCAAATCACTTCCAGACCCTTAATTATGACCCATTGAGCAATAAACTGTATTTTTTGGACTCAATTTGACCCCTAGTTGACCAGGGGTCAAAATGACCAAAATACCCCTATGGGGTATAAATGGTCATTTGAACCAAATGAGCTCCAAATCAAATGCAACCACTTCCAACAAGTTTCAAATATCAAACCCAATCTATTGGACCCAAAACTAGTTCCTAGGTCGATCTGGTTGACCAAGTCAACCACGTTGACCAAACAGGCTTTTATGGGTCAAAACAGGTCATTTTGACCAAATGACCTCCTCAGACCTTGGGATCACCTCCATTGGTCTCCAAATGTCATTTCAAATCTGTTGAACCTATTTACAGACCCTGGACCCACCTGGTTGACCAAGTCAACCAGGGTTGACCTAGAAGGCCCATTAAGGGCCCAAATAGGTCATTTTGACCAAATGACTTCTCCAGATCTTGAGACCACCACCAGTAGACTCAGAATGTCATTCTGAACTGGTCGGACCCAATCCCTGACCCTGGGTCAACCTGGTTGACCAAGTCAACCCAGTTGACCCATTAAACCTTTTAAGAGCCAAAACGGGTCATTTTGACCAAGTGACCATTCCAGACCTTGGAACTACTTCCACTAGACCCCATTCATCAATTTAAACTTGCTTAACCTTGACCCAGGTCCTAGGTCAACCTGGTTGACCAAGTCAACCTAGGTTGACCCAATATCCCTTAAGGTTTTAAGTGGATCATTTTAACTCATTTAATCATTTAAAACCATTTTAAACTTCCCAAACCCATTCCAATAATGTTCTAAAACATGTTTAAATGCATCTAAAGTCAAATCACTCTTGATTTAACTTTGTCAAAATATTTACTCTGTTCAAACTAGTTCTTTAATCCAACCCATGTAATTATTTCAAGCCATTTATATATCATCAAGCCTTAAGTCTACTTCAAATAATGGCTCAAGTATTTACAAATCTACCTTGGGTTGAATTCTAGTTGATTTGACCAAGTCAATTCAACTAAGCTTGGTCAAACTATCTCAAGCCCCCTTTTAAATATTCAAAACTCAATCCTTAATCATCAAATCCCCTTCAACCTTTTCCAAATCAGTGCTTAAGACTACTTGACTGCCACCTTGGCAGTCAATTTGACTGTTGACTAGTCAAACTAGTCAACAAGCTTTTCTAATGGTCCTAAGTGGTCAAAAAGCTTGGTCCCAGCCTTTTCCCTTTATTCCAATTTATTCCAGCTGTCTAGAAGTACTCTAGAACATTCCTAGCCTCCCTCCCAACCATTATATTGAAATCAAATGGCTTGGATTACTCTCCCATGCCCAAGTGGGGACCAAGAGGCCTTTCCACCTCATGTGTCCTCTAGTCCTTTTATTCCCTTGCTCTATAACTGTCTAGGGACACCTGGCAGCCATCTAGGAATTCCCACACTCAATCTCAACCCTCCATTTGACTTGGAGAGAATTGAATAGGGCAAAAGGGCTCTTAGAGCTCTCATCCTCTCCTTGACACTCTCTATCCACATTCAAGCTCTCCCATTGAGCTCTCGGCTCATTCAAGCTCTTAAGGTTCTCCTCTACCCACCCCAAGCTAGAACCGACCGGTTAAACCTTGCCGGCGACTAGATCCCGGCGAGTCAAGCTCAAATCCGTTCAAGGAGATATACTGCACGATCCAGACGCTATCAAGGTTCGAGTTCTTCTACAAACTTAAGCGAGGACAGTCTACAAGCTCAGAGAACTTGAAATCTCCTCAATCCATCGATTGGTTTGGGTAATATCTTCAACCCTAGTCTAAGACACTTAGGAGAAATTAACGTCTTATAAAGCTCCTATTAAGCTGAAATTTTATATCCACATTAATTCTGTTCACATATTCAATTTAAGTTTAAAATTTCATTTAGTTTAGTCCACTGGTTTGAGAGAATGAGCCGTGTTATCGTTTTTAGGGTTTAACCGAGGCCTGTATAGGCCATGCGCTTTCTAGACCGTTTATCGGACCATCAACGGTCCAGATTGAGCCTGTCCGCGCTCTGTCTAAACCGCGCGGTCTCGATGGTTGAGCAGATCTCGGTTCGACGAGATCTTGGCCGTCCGTGCATTACGACGGACGATCAGACGGTCAGGGATTTCCGCTGACTCGGATAAGTGGGAGACGCGTGGACCCCACGCGCTTTCCCAATCATCAGCAATGATTGCGCGGCGGCGCAATCATTGCCGATGATTGCAGTCTCCACCGCGTTTTGGATCAACCAACAGGGTGTCGCCACGTGTCTTCGGCGCCGCCAGATCCATTTAAATGATTTAAATTCTATTTTAAATCATTTTAAATTCTTTTTTTATAATTAGTTTAAATAGTAATATATATATATATATATATATATATATATATATATATATATATATATATATTAAAATATTAATATTTTAGAAAATTTAATATTTTAATTTTAAATCAATATTAATTAAAAATATTAAAGTATTTTAAATAATTTTTTTTAAATATAATTAAATGTTTAATATTTTAAATTTAATACTTGTTAAAAAAATGAAAATCAAAATTGAAATATTTAATAAATCTTGAAATTTTATTTTAAAATTGAATTACAAATTTCAGATTATTAAAATTAAAATATTCTTTTAAATATTTAATTTTAAATTGATTAATTTATGATATATTTATATTTTAAATAACTTTTAACTAATGAGATATTTAATATTTAATTAATACTTGATTAAAGCTAATCTTAGATAATTTTGAAAATTTAAAGGAAATTACTTTAAGTAATTTCAAAATTTCAGAGAGTATAAAATTTAATTTGATCTAATTTAAAATTTATTTTAAACATTAATTTATTTTAAATTATTTAAACTCATTTAATTGATTTAAAACTTAAAATTCATAATGAAATTCAAACTAATTTGAAAATTTTCAAGTAATGTATCAAAATTTTTGAAATTCATCATTCTTTAATCTAAAATTAATCATAAAATTTAAAATTGTAATTATTTTAAATAATTTTGAATTATTCTAATATTTAAGTAATATTTAATTAAAATATTACATTAAATATTTTAAAAATTAAAAATTTATTTATTTTTTAAATAATCTTGAAAATCAAAGGATCTCTCATTTGAATATTAACATTATTTTGATGATATTTTGAGTATTTTAAATTTAAATTATATATATATATATATATATGTTAGTTTATATATTTATATTTATATTTAAGAATCTATTTTAAAATTATATATATTTAAATTTCAAGTATTTGAGAGATCCCATGAAATTCTAAACTTAGATTAAGTTTGATTGAATAGAATTTGTGGGGAAGGTTATTAATGAATAATTATATTTTAATTATTCATTAATGATATCATTAATCATTTTAATTAGTAGTAACCCATGCATGTTTAGGACATACACACACCACCTAGCTTTAGGGTTCTCCTAGATTTAGGGTTTAATTGTGTTTATGTATGAATGCATATGTTGAGTTAAGGGTTAGTAAAACTTTGATTTGAACCTACTTAAACCTAGTGTCATTAAGGATAATAATTAAGGACTCATTTAGAGAACTTAGAAAAATTTCAATAATTAGGATACTTTTCAAATTGACTTGAAACTTTCAACACTTGAACTTAGTGACACTCTCAGCCCTAGGAAATTTTCTCACTGAACTTTGAAGTTATTAAGCCCCTTAATTAACCTAATCAAGTTTAAATCTTAATTAAGCTATTTAAGCTTCCAGAAATTCTAATAAATCAAGATTAAATCCAAAAATTACAAATAATACCTCAAACTGACCAGAATTGAATCTTTAATCAATGAAAAATAAAAGCCCCTTGACTGGACTTCAAAATTAAGTTTAATTTAAGTTTAATTGAAATTTAATATTTAATTAATTTAATTAATTAAAAATAATTAAAAATTCTCTAAACACTTGGAAATCACTCCTTAGGTCATTCCTGACCTTTGGAGTTGATTTCAAGGAGTTTGGAGATTATTTGGATTCAAACCATAAAAAGGGCCATAATTAAATAAATTTCAAAAATTCAATAAATACTCAAAACTTCAAAAATTCATAACTAATTCAAATGAACTTCAAACTGAGCAAACTCAAAGGCATACAACTCATCTTAGGTCTAATATTTATAAAAAATGTTAAGTTTCCAGAAATCAATCAAATTTGAAAAAGTCAACTTTTGGTCAAACCTAGTTCAAATTCAAGTCAAAACCTCAAACCTTCATAATAAAATGTAGAAAAATCCAATTCCAGCGTACTTACTATCTAACTGATTGTATTAAGGTCTAGTATTTTAATAAAATATTAACTTTCCAGAAAACACTTTAAATCAAAAAGTCAACTTTTGATCCTTGAATTAAATGAATAAAATAATCCAGAAAATACCAAAATTTAAAAAATCATTCAAAATTCCAGGAAATATTAATTTAAACTTAAAATTGAATAAAATTTATTAACTCTCAAACCCTTAATTAAACTTAAAGCACTTAATTATACCAGGTGACACTAGGTAACCCAGGCCTACGAGGCTATTAAGTTAGCCCCAATGAAGGTGAAATAAACTTCACGGCCTCGATGTGCAACAAAGGTGGTATCCAACAAACAATCAAAATCAAGTTTAAAATCAATTTCAAATCATTAAGACTTAAACTTCAATTAAAATCTCCCTCAAGCCTTTCAACCAACCAAAACTCTAAACAACTTCAATCAAGTACCCTATCTAGGAAATATCAAAGCCACACAGCCTACCTCACACACTTTAGATGATTTGCTAGGACAACTAACTCTAGTCTTAGGCTAGGCCGGTGTTTACTTTTCTGCTACTTGCGTGTGCCGAGTTTTTCATAATTTTCATTGCATGCTGGTTGCTACATTTAAGTAATTGATGTTGATGTGATTGTTTATTTATTTACCGCACTTTGTGATGTGATTGATTGTACATTAGACCTACCCTTAGGTTAGGAATGATTTATACTAATTCAATCTTATGCATGTGGCCATGCTCGCACAGGACATTTAAAATTAAAAGGGACAATCAAATAATTAAGCTTTAAGTTAATATTGTTTTATGCAGGTGCTAAGCATGCTTAAATCCCTCTCTTTAAAATTAAAAGAGCATGGCCAAGCGTGGCTGGTTTGAGCATTTTTAAATTTCAAATATATAACTACTTGGGATGTCAAATATAAACTGCTGATTATTAGGATAACCCTGCAGGTGGTTGAGTCTAGTTTTTTTTTTTTATTTCTATTAATGTAATTTGATTTAAATTGAGTTGTAAATTGTTTAAAGTACTTTGAGATTGAGATGTCTAAACATCTAATTTGGAATCCAAAGAGAAAGGAACATCCCTTAGGGGAGAGTTGCTATCCATTTGGAGATTCAAATTAGGATGAATTTTAAATATCCAAAGAGAAAAGATAACACCCCTATTCAGGGGGAGTTTCTTTTCATTTGGATATCCAGACTCGACGATCCAAGGAGTTCTAAGAAGACGAAGAAGTGAAGAACGAGAAGAATCTCAAATCTCAAAGTCACTTGAGTCTTAGGAGTAGATACTAGGTTGTTGTCAGTGGTACCCGGCCACTTTACTTTTCCTGCAGACCCTGGGTTGTATAATTAAGTGGCACTTGCCACATGGACTTTCCGTTTGAGCATTTATTTAATTGATTTAATTATTTAATTGATTTGATTATATGATATTAATTGTGATTAAGGACTTGCCTGCTTTTTATAGTTTTTTGGCGATTATTGCATGTCAATTTTGTTTTAGCCTGGAACCCGATCGGAGGCTCGTGAGGGTACGGTCATAAATTATTTTTACTTAAACAAAATATAAAAACTTTAAGCTCAGATAGAAATTCTAACGCTTTTAAGAAGTAAGCCCGGACTCGCCGGGGGTTTTTAATGCATTCATATTGACTTTTCTCATCCGTGTTAGACACATCCCCGCCTGCGGATTTTGGCAGACCACCTGACCTATTATGATGCAATTCTGTCCAAGGGGATGTTGTGCAATCTCTAGGATAAAACCTATTTTTTAAGCCTGATTTTAAAACTGTTACATTTTGATTTAAGCATTTAATCGAGTCAACTAGCATGCATTGCATTAGATACAAATTAAATTTGAGTCTAATTCTTTAATTGCATTTTTAGCTTAAGCATTTAACCCAACAAGTATTAAGGGGCTAATTAGGAATCTGCTCTAGATGTCAGCCCTGCTTTCCTTAAACTAATCTTAAATAACATCCTCAACCACTCTTTCATAAAGACTTTGACTCATAGTTTTGAAGCGTTTAGGTGGTTTAGCTGGCTCCCCAATCCAGGCCGGGGTAAGTCCAGGATTGCATTGCATTAGCTAGGATTTGGGTCACTGATTCTCAGTACCCATTTTAGACTTAGGATCTGAGGCAGATGTCTTCAATCCTAAGACCTCAACCTTTCAGGAATCTAATTCCCACTTTCTAGTAAAATTGACCACTTAAACATTAAATCTCTTTCAATCTAATTCAAGCCCAACACTTATGATAGTTTGAAGTGTTTCTGAAGTAATTCAAAATCTCAAAACACCTCCTACTCTTCTTCCTTTGACTCCAGAAATAAGTGTTCAATTTTGAACCAATCCCACTTGAAAATTCAAGTCCTTAACCTTCTTTAATATCAATCTTTGAATTCTTAAATAAAATTTGTATCGTTATTTTAATCGAGCGTATTCGTAGGAAATTTTTTGGTTTCCTATGATGTAATTAACTACGAGGGCTTGCGCTCGTAGGAGATTTAGAAACCCAGACCTGATTTTCAAAATCAAGTTTTTCAAAACCTTCAATTGATTATCTTTGGGAAAATCAAACCTGACAATCATTATCGTCATATTCAAATTATTGATAGTGATTGATATTTTTTTCTTCGGATATATATATCAATTACAATCATAACTTTGATTATGAAATTAATGATCCATCTATTCAGATTAGCATTGTCAAACATTGAATTAAACATCATTTTGATCTTTCGAGATTGTATGTTGTTTCTCCTTGAATTTGACTACGATAATCAGAATAAATTCAAAGATTTGTAATTAAAACCTGTTAGAGAACAATATGTTCACCTTTTGAGGTGATATAACATTCATAATAAGTGTTCGATTATAAGATTTAAATTTCAGAAATTAAATATTTTCCAAAGAAAATTAAACCTTTTTCAAACCATATATTTTTCAAAGCAAATAACCCAGTACAATCTCAGCTTTAGCACAGAAGCTGTTATTCCCATTGATATTCGAGTCCCAAGTCTTCGAGTTCAAACTTTTAACTTTAACGATAATGAGGAGAAGCTCAGATATATCTTAGATCTCCTTTCAGAGGTAAGAAATGTGGCGATGCTCAAGGTTGTTGCATATCACCAAAGAATTGCCCATCATTATAATCGAAGAATAAAATCTCATCGTATTTTGATTGGAGATTTAGTTCTATGCAGCATCGAGGCAGCAGGGAATGACCCTCAATAGAATAAACTCTCCCACCTATAGAAGTGTCCTTACTTGGTGGTAGCCATGGTGAAACCTAGAACTTTTAAATTGAAGAATATTTATGGAAAGATGCTCCCTCGAACCTAAAATATAGGGAATCTCCACAAGTACTATCAGTAGAAAATAGTATTGCTACTTGTTTTAAGTGTTGTATGTCTTCAGTATTGAGTGTTGTTTATCTCCTGTGTTGTCTATGTTGTTTGTGATTTTTGTATCCCTAAGCTATAATAGAGAATTAGGGTGTTGTTTAATATAGTGAAACTTTAGTTATTTTGTTTATATTGTCTTTTTTTTTTCAAGAGAGAATATAATAACTATTTCGCACATGCTGCGATCCTTAACATCAAAATCCTTGATTCAAAAAATACACAATCTCTATTGTATCTCAATTACGAGATGATCGATCCTAGGGAGATTCGATCCGACATCTTCCAAACATGTTAAAAATACCATAGAATGCTTTGATTAACAACATCAGATAGGTCAAACATCTTAGGTGGGTGTCACTTAATTATCAAAATTATTAATTCAAGAAATATGCAATCTCTATTGTATCTCAATTATTGGATGATCAATCTCAGGGGGACTCAATCTGACCTCTTCCACACATGTTATAAAGCATCGAGCAATATTAACAACCTCGGATAGGTCGAGCACCTTATATAAACATCAATCAAATTCACTTGAGCTGAATGAGAATTTTGGAATATTTTTCACTAGTCAATTGGAAATAAAAGCATCAATAACTCATTACTAAATTATAGAAGACAACACATGTGAATGCAAACCCCTAATACATAATAATTAATAAGAAAGATAAGGTGATACACTACTCAATATCTACAATCTCATCATCCTCCTCAAGGGAAAAGACCTTCTGCAACTCGCTCTCTATCTCATCACCATCAGAATCTAAATGAGAGCCATTTGAAGCTTGGCTGGTGTCAACCCTTCAACATCAACTTCGATCTTCCGCTGTACTAAGTGAACTCCCTTCAAGAAGCCTCGGACGAATCCCTCGTCAATACACTGCTGCTCCAAAGCCTTCACTTCTAGGTCATAAATATGATCACAAGCCTCCTAAATACGATTCTGGATGATGGTCTTGAAGGCTATAGACTTCTTAAAATCGTCAATGACTTTTGAAGATTCTAAGTCAGACAAAACGGCCTCCTTCTCAACAATAAGAGTTTGGGACCTATTATTCTCAGCCTCGAGTGCCACTATCTTCTCTATTGAGGCTTTTTAATCTTTTCGAAGATGGGTGATCGTTGCTTGTACCTCCACCAAGTCGACCTAAGTAGATCTATCTGCTGATTTTGAAGAGAAATATAGTGCACTATGTTGGCCAACTCAATCCTGCACTCGCACACTTCCTCCTCTAACACCTTCACCTCTTTGGTCTTATGGTCATACTTTCGCTTATACTCTCCTTGGAGATATTTGACCTTCATAAATTCTTTGTTCCATTCATCCAAGGCTGAGTAAATTCAGCCTCAAGATCCATCCACCGTAGTAACTGAAATAATAGAATGATAATGATAAAAGATAGTTCAAATAGATACACTAAAAGGAAAAAGAAAAAGAAGTTGCTACTCACCAAGTCATCAGCTTGGCGACGCCCGATATACTAGTGATTAAACACATCTTTTGGAATATGCAACTTGATATAGGAGAGCTGGGGGAACCTTGCTAGTACTCCTTGTAACCCCCTTCATTCTCTTCTTCTTCAACAAAGCCTGGGGATCATCACCTCTCGCCTGTCGCTTAGGAGCCACTTTTGAAGCTGGGGCAGGGGGCTCGGGAATCTTAGAGGACATCTTCAGCATCCTTGCATCAGACATCCCAACATGAAATGATAGCCCGACTGAATAATAACTCTTCTTCTATGTATTTATTCAAGTAATGAACCTTATATAGAAGATGTTCAATGTCAGGAATCTTGAGGATCCTCATTATATCTTCTTCCCTGATGTGCAAAGGGGCTGGCAGATCCTTTATCTTTCGCCACTTCTCTATCAGGCCCCAATGATTTTTCATAACAAAAATGAGCCGATCTAGCCATTCAAAGGATCTCGGGTATGTATGTCCAACCATTTGGCTTAAATATTATGCGCCCCTACATATCACTAGTGAATCAACCCATTCATGAAAGATGTTTAGGTGTCATAATGGCTCCTCGATCTCTAAAGAGTGCAATCAGCCCATCGTCACCGACATAACTCTATATGAAAATTGGGATAGACTCATCCCACACCGTACAAAAATCTCGATCAACTCAACCAGAGGTGAATAGCGCAACCCTGCTTGTAAACTGGTCTCGCAAACGATCATGTATCCGTGAGGAGGAATGCCGGCCCAATAAGATCTTTTATGAACCGCCGTCAACACATCACTTAGAAAGTGAAACTTTTTAGGTTTAACGAGTCATCCGCCTCAGCTCCCTTATTTGGCCTCCTCTCACCGTCATTCAGGGCAATAGGATATCCCCTGATTGCAGGATCTCTCGAAGGAAGGTGGTTACCCGACATGGCCTCTGTATAGGGAGGGGCCTTGCAGTTGGATAAGAGATGCCACCTATCCAAAAGCAGGGGAAAGCATCCCATATAGGAAGAGGACTGAAGAGGAGAAGAGGGAAAAAATTTCCTTCTTGCAGAGAGGGGCCCTGTGCATGAACAAGGGATATTATATGTACAGGGCTAGGAGAAGGGCTCAATTGAAAGAAGGAAAAGGAGAAGGAGGAGAATGTGTGATATGAATACCCAGGGGAGGGGGGGGGGGGGGGGGGGGGGGGTGTATTTATACTTTGGATTTGGGGCAAAAATGGCAAAAAAGAAGACAAAAATTTTGTGGATGCCATGTCAGCCACAATCCTGCGTGTCGTGACCATGTCAGCCACGACCCAACAAGTCTTGGGTGCCACATCATCCACGATCCTCCGTGTCGTGGCCACGTTAGCCACGATCCTACATGTCGTGGGCCACGTCAACCAAGCCAAGCCAAGCCAAGCCTAGTCGTGCTAAGCCGGGCCAAGCCAAGCCCAAGTCGGGCCAAACCAGGCCGAGCCGGGTCAAGCCGAGCCGACCGGGCAGCAAGCCAGTGGCGGCCGGCAACGACCGACGGTCCAAATATGTTTTCGGGCCCAAATTTAGTTCCGAAAAAGCCAAATTTGACATTTTTTAGGCCCCCAGAACCATTTTTTAATATTTTGGATTCAATTTTGAAACTTTTGGAGCTCAACAGAGCTTATATGATCAAATTTGAGCCAATTTAAATTTTTAGAGCACAATTACTTGACAAATTTTGATCAAAAAGTCTGTGGTACATATTTTCAGACTTTTAAAACTTCAAAGTTCGAAAATAGGGAGGCAATTGATATATCGTCAAAAAATTATCTTGATCAGGCACGAATCTCGAGGTAAAATCAAAGTTGAGAACTTTTAAAATTACAATTGGAACCATCCGAACTCCGATTTCAGTAAACTTATAGTCAGACTGAGCGTCTCAAAATTACAAACCCAACGACACCAAAATCGACTCAATTTGAGTCTAAATGGGTCCAAATCAAGTAGTGGAAGCGTTATTGGAAGGTTCAAATAGCATTTGGATTACCAAACGATTTCCAAACATGACATGCTTATAGTCGAATCGAGCGGCTCAACGAGACAAATCCAATAAGCATAAGATCACTGAATTATGATATCATTAAGATATTCAAATATCCAATAAAAGATCCTTGATCAAGGGATTCAACATTAGCCTCCCATCCAAACTACTCCCCATTTACCCTTGATCTTCCTCCTATTTATGGGTCCTGCCACTCTAGGAAAATCATAAATAGAGCTCCCTTTCCTCTTGAAAACGAACCCCAAAAGCTAAGGAAAAGAGAGAGATCGGAGATCGCTCTTGCCTCCTCGACCATCGCCCGAAGTTCCGCTGGACTACCACTTGACGCCCGGAGTTCCGCCGGACCACCGATGAACGCTGGAGTTCTACCAACTGACGTCCAAACTTCCAAGTGACGCCGGACTTTGATCTCTGTTTGACACTAGACTACATTTGTAATCTGATTGCCCTCAAGGACGAGTCAGCCCGCTGTACTCAACACAAATTCTAGTGGAATCATTTTCAACTTGGCTAGATCCTGTGATTTTTTCTTTTTTCAGGATTTTTCACGTAAAAATATTGTGTTCTCTGTGTGTGAGCTGGATATCTGTGCAACACTAATACATAAAATTAAAACTCTATCGCCGCGTATATTCTAGCCCACAACAATAATATTTAATTTTACATGTTATTTTCATTCAAGTACATAACTCATCTTAATTTATTGGTTGAGAGCTTTGATTATTAATTAAAAAAGTTTGGATTTAAATTTGTATATATGAATTATGTGTGAGTTTATTTTAATGAGCTTAAATATAAAAAAGAAAAAAAAATCGTCTCAACGTTGGCGGTTCCCCTTCCTACTTGAACGATGAACCCTCCACGTGTGGGTTAAGCCTTCGTGCACCCCCTGCTCCCCATAATAGACATGACGCCACATGAAAATATCACCGAAGATGAACGGTATGATCACCTCTTCAATCCGACCCGGAAGCGTATTTGCCGTCAGATGATGAAGTTGGTGTCATTTTCTTGGGCCCACAGCATTTGTGCCCGGTTGCTGCACTGCCGACGGTCTCCGCCACACTCTCGCGATCGAGGATTTGGGATTTCGTCTGAGACCGTCGCTGAGATGAGGGAGGAGGCCACTCGCTCGCAGGTTTGAAGCATCCAGCCTCGAACGGCTTGAGGTATAATAGCCTCCGCTGAGCTCCTCCCTTTCGATCGCATCCCTTTTCCTAGATCAGATTATTTTTCTGTTTACCGTCCATGTATTTCCTCTTTATTTCTTCGACAGAGGAGTTGGGCGCTGTATTTTCCGGTAAGTCTTGGTTAGATCAGTAGCCTTTTGGTTTGATTGACTTGATCTGTTTATATTTGTTGCCGAATCCGTCGATTGAGCGGCATGATTTTGGTCATTGTGAGCCCCGTGAGGTTTATGGCGTTCCTTCGCTGCAGTGGTTCATGGTTTGAGTGGTGTGGAGTAGCGTAACCGACAGTTGATTTATCCGATGTGGTTTTCTTGATGCATGCGGGCGAGAGTGCTACATGGGCGGCTTAGTGTGTTGAAAAAGTGGATGATAGGGCATGCATTTGTTTTTCTTGTTGTTCTGTTGGAGCATATTTCCTTTTTTTTTTACAGTATTATATTGGAGGCTGTTGCATGAGTTGTTTTGTTGGCGGATTCTTTACCTGGGGTTGTTAGAATGGTGGCAAGTCGCGCGTATTAGAAGGCTGGAATGTCAAATTCTTTGGTGGCTTGGGTTGGAAATAGAATTATGCTCGAAGGTTAGGGCTTATGATTGCAAACTGGAGTAAGTAGGTGTCTTTTTTTGAAATGTATCTATCTGCCATTCGTATCATCATTTTCTTTTGCCCCCATTTTTCTTTTTTCCCCGTATTACAGAAGCGATTGTGCTGCTCATAATTGGCATTAAGCAGAAACACCGCTGTGGATGTTTATGATGTAGTTGTGTCATTTTCGAAAATGTAGGCTTGTGTTTCATGATCTTTGTAGTGCTTCATTTGGTGGATTTGATTCTGATGATTTTGAGGTGATACTGGTTTTCATAGTTGATATGCTGAACTTATTTTATCCATATTGCTTCTTTTCAATGTTTTTTGCAACTATGGTGTTCTTGCTATGACTTTTTTCTCATTTAGTTTGTAAGTTATACCAGTTGTTTGAGGTTTTACCTGTTCTTGATTACTTCTTAATGCTTCTACATCCATTGTTTAGAACTGCGCAATTTGAGGTGCCCTCTGAGGCTCGCCTCAGTGCAATTTCAGTGAAAATGCCTCGAGGCATACGCCTCGAGCTTATTTGTGAGGCATGCACCTCAGTTTTGTTGAGGCGCGCCTCGCCTTATTGGCATGAGAAAGCAGCTTCCTCTCAATTGCCATGATGAGAAGTTTTTGAATCCAAGAGATGAGGGCAAGATGAGCTCCTATGATGGGGATGGCAAGGGTGATCACCAACCCTTGATGTTCTTTTTGTGCGATGTTTGACATAAGTTGTGTAAACACAGGCGAAGCTCGTAGCATCAGTCATGGCTATTATGGAAGGGCATGAGAATTGACTGGGGTTGTTTTGGATGCTTAACTTGATGAGAAAGGTGGAGGTGTTCAGTGTTGGTGAGAATGAAGTTTTGATGGAGGCACCCTTAGTCTCGATTGAATATGGCATAAATCAAGGAAGCGAATGCAGTTGCTGATAGCCCACAACAAGATGGCAAACAAAATTTTGTCATAAGTATGCATTGGAAGGCATGTTCAGAAGGATTTGCAATGGGATGACTAATGCTACACCAAGAGACATCATAGATGTGTTGGGCGAGAAGATTTGTTGATATAATGCAAACCTACATCTAATTTTGTTGAATGTAAATATGCACCTACATTACATACTATTCATGAACATGAACATATACTTGAGTAAGATTTGTAATATGACTTTCAAATTAAATTTGAACATGATATCAATTCTTAATCTAAGCCCTGTTTAGGAACTAAACTTGGGATTGAAATTGAATAATATTTAAACTTGGGTTGCTATTAAAATCTAAATTTAATTCTAAGTGTGAACCTGAACTTTTCATAGAATCTCTTGAATGTGAACCCAAGCTTTTAAAAGATATTCTATCTATTCCTGAATTTGGAGTGAACAAATCATGCCAGTTAAATCAACTAAGTAAATTGATAAAGGGTATTTCGAATGAATGTGAACTTTTGCCTACTAATGATGAGAAATAATTGAGCAAGTTTATCAAACTCCTGATAAAAATTCTAGTGAAGTTATTTATACTAATCAAATTGAAATTATTTTTTAAAATGATTTTTTATTCCCAAACTCATAAAGAGAATCTTATGGAGAAAGTTTGGTTATGTCAACATTTCTAAGAAGTTGCAAATAGTGATGCCCCTAATGAAAATAAGATATTCAACTTTTTCATTCATCTGGACAGCTTTTAAAGGAGCAACAATAATTTTTAATAATATTTCAGCTACTTGGATTAACCTTCTTAAAGAGGTTCATTTATATAGACATATATCATATTTATGTGGATTGTATATTTTTAATTTTCTTTATCTCATCATTTAGGAATGGATTATAAATCATTATTAGCATATTCTTAGTATCTTGCAGGATGCTTCTTGACATTTTAGTATATTAATTAGTTATTTCATTAATCTTGAAATGCTTTCTATGATGACCTTTAAGAAGTTAACTATGAGAAAGATAAAACCATGTAAAATCATATAACAGATTTGGACCATTACTTCTAAAATTGAAATATTGGAAAGTTCTGTCATTACTTTATCCATGAATGCATTTATTTTGATTTTATTTCATGATTGTACTAACAATATCATGGATTCTTCACTTTTTATCAAGGTGGTAAAAATCGGACCGGAGATAAAACTTGAAAAGTGAGAGGTTTAAGGTTCAATGGTTCGACCGGGGTCGAACCGAATGATGTAATAAATATTAAAAATATTTAAATGATATCTAAATAATAATATAACTTTGTAATAATTATGAAATAATATAATTTTTTGTCTAAAAAAAGAAAATTCATTCATAAATAATATATTCCATAAATTTAAACTTAAATATAAATAATTATTAATTTATGTTATATATTTAAATATAAATAATTACTAATTTTAAATTTAAGTGTAAATATCTCCAATCTTTAATTTTAATTCATATTTAATACAAATTTAGTTTATATATAAATAGATAAATTTAAAATAAGTAATTGCTAATTTAGATTATATTTTTACATATAATTTTCACCTATAAATTATATATAAAATTCACATTATAAAATTATATTAATTAAGTCACACTATATTATTTATTTTAGATTTTTCATTTTTTATTATCATTTAATTTTATATTTTATTGTATTATATTATATTTTAGGATATTAAATTATAATTTTATTAAATGCATAAATTTTTATTTTGATATTTCGATTAATTTATGTTGTCGTCATGACTATTTTTAAAATAATACATTTAAGAATTATTTAATACACAAATAATTATAAATTTAAGAACTTAAAAAATTATTATAATCATTTTTTTATTTGAATATTTTGTACAAAAATTTTTCAAAAAATCCTCATAGAAGCAATCCACCATTCACACATTGTAGAAATTTCAACTAGTTGTTTAGTCCCACATCACTTGGGAGGTTTGCATTGTGTTGTTTATATAGCTTTTCTTGTATTCATTGGTTAAGAGTCCGCATGAGGTGGTGGAACTATGTGAGTATGATTTATTAGTTCTTGATATATAATAATTTAAAATTTTTGGATACTATTAAATAAAGTGTGTTATATTTAAATTAATTTATTATTTAATAAAAAATTAAATTAAATTAAATTATTTAAATATATTATGAATTGAACCGGCTATTTTTTAAAAACCGGGACCGGTTCAACCGTTGGCTGGTTGAACCGACAATTCAAACCGGCACTGGTTTGATGCTGGATCGGGTTTTCATGAGGACCAAACCGGCCATAAGACCAGTTCACGGTTGAGCTGGTAGAACTGGCTGGTCTGGTCGGACTTTCAAAACTATGCTTTTTATCGCCACCTTACTAGAGGTATGTACTCATTTGTCCTTAAAGCCATCTTTTATACAAAGATTGCGTCCACTATTGATGGTGGATTTTAGAGATTCATTGTGTCTTTAGATTTATTTATTTCATTTCTGGATTGCCTTGCAGGAAGCACAACATATTTACTTAGATTTACATGACAAATACCAAATAGTTAATTCTTTGGAGCCAAATTTTTTCAAGCCGAGCATAATGATGTAAATCTGAAAGTTCTTTTTCATTAGAAATACAAATTGTGTGCTTTTTTGGCTTTGTTTTGTAGTTTTTTATTTTTTAAGTTATTTTGATCGTAATACCCTGACCAAAACATTTTTGGTTCTTCTGTATTGAATAAACAAACTACAAATCTTGGGTCGTCTCTATCAAATTCAAAGATGCAAATTTGCAGACTCAAATTAATTTTTAGGCCATGACAAACACTTATAAGTCCTGCCAAAACACCTTGATCCATTTGTGGGCCTTCTCTTAGGTTGTAATCCCCATCTTTTGCTAAAATCAGAACTCACCTTTTTTGTGCGAACCAATCACTCACTAGAGTGGGCAAAACAAAGAAAGTCTTCCTTTCTTTGAGTCAGTTACATTTCAACATGGAGCCTAGGAAAACTCATGCTTTGTAACTTGAGGCTTCTCATAAATATGTCAAAATATCCTCTACTACGTAGATTTTAGCCTCAATAATAACTTTTGAGAACCGCCTCAACTCAAATGTTTGATATGAATTGCATTCTTAAGGAATGCCCAAGCGCTCCAAATTATATCCATTCTTATGTTCTAAGATGCTTTCTTCTTTGAAATGTATTTAGGATTTTGTCTTGAATCATTGAATCAATGGCACATTATGCCTCTGAGCCAACCTTAGAAAGTTTTCATAGTGAGATTTCGAAATTGCCTAACATTATAGAATTTTCTTTTTTGAAAGTGAAATTAGGTCTTCTACTCCTTTCATGATAATTCACTCCGATAATTAGAAACATTATAAAATCATTACTATTTTTGAAGCTAAAGGATTTTACACATTCATTGATCACACTTGAAAGACATTAGTATATCTTATCAAATAAAGGTCTAATATTAATCATATTCTTCTAATTTTTATTGTTATAATGGAAAATGAATTTAATGTTTTGATAATTCATGATATTATTTTAATCCGAATTTATATTCTTTTCTTGAAAAAGAACATATTATTCACCAATCCTTCTAACCTTACACCCCACAACACAATTGGATGGAAGAAAG
Organism: Dendrobium chrysotoxum; assembly: GCA_019925795.1. Lineage (NCBI taxonomy): Eukaryota > Viridiplantae > Streptophyta > Magnoliopsida > Asparagales > Orchidaceae > Dendrobium > Dendrobium chrysotoxum. Next base: position 84,962,910 of record CM034315.1, on the reverse strand, counting down.
AAAAGAGTGGCACTTTGTAGAAGTCAATATTTACTCTTCTCTTTCAAAATCAAGTTCTCAAAGAATATTTGGGAGAAGTTGTCCTAACCTCAACATATCTAATTAATAAAATAGCCTTAAGAGTGATTGGTTTTGGAAGTCTCTTGAATTATTTTATTGAATTTTTTCCTCACATAATTTTTTCTCAACTCGCGAAATTTTTTTTAGTTGTGTTATATATTTACATCTACAAACAACATCAGGATAAGCTGGATCATAAAACTCTTAAGTGTGTCTTTTTAATGTATTCATCTATCAGAAAAGACATAAGTGTTATTATCTACAACAACAACAACATCATCATCATCAAACTTTATTCCACTACGTGGGGTCGATTACATGAATCATTCTCCATTGCGTCCTATTAAGAGTCAAATTCTCATTTAGATTAACAAAAAAAGTCATTTCTAATACTTTTAAACCAAGTTTTTTTTAGGTCTAGCTCAACCTTTTTTAACGTAGGCTAGATCTAATACATCTACTCTCCTAACTGTGTCATTGGAAGGCCGGCATTTTATGTGATCAAACCATATAAGGCGATTCTCTCTAATCTTATTTAGCTACTGGAGCTACTCCAATCTTTTCACGTATATACTCTTTTCGCATTCTCTCTAAGAGTAAATCCGCTCATTCACCCGAGCATCCTCATCTCTGCAACACTTAACTTAATTTGTTGCTTCTATTTTAATGGCCAACATTTTGCATCATAAAGCATTACAAGTCTCACCACCATCTTATAGAACTTTCCCATAAGTTTGAGAGGTATTTTTCTAACACACAACATCCCATTACATTCCTCCACTTCAACCATCCAACTTGAATTCTACTAATAATATTACCATCTATTACACCACCATTTTGAACAATAGGCCCAAAATATTTAAAATGTGTACTCTTTTTAATGACTTGATCACCCAAAGTCACAATTCCCCCACTAAATCTATTACTACCAAATTACACTCCATGTATTTGATTTTAGATTTATTCAAACGAAAACCTTTAAACTCTAAGGTTGAGCTCCATAATTCAAGTTTTCCTTCAATTCCCTCTATATTCTTATCAATAAAAAGAATATCATCAGTAAAAAGCAGACACCAGGGTACATTCTCTCGCAAATGTCTTGTAAGAACATCCATGACCGAAACAAAAAGATATGGGATTAAAGTTGATCCTTGATGTAATCCAACTAAAATAGAAAATTACTTGGTCAAATCAGCTTGCGTTTGAACATAAGTAGCAACTCCTGCATACATATCCTTAATGATTTGAATATAAACATTATTAACTCCTTTCTTTTCAAGAACTCTCCAAAGCACTTCTTTTTGAACTTTATCATATGCTTTCTCTAAATCAATAAATATCATATATAAATCCTTCTTATTCTCTCTATATTTCTCTATCAAACTTCTCATTAAATGTATAGCTTCCATAGTGTGTACCTATTCAACATGAATCCAAATTGATTTTGAGAAGCATTAGTATCACGTTGTAAGCTATACTCGATTACTCACCCATAGTTTTAATGTATGACACATTAACTTAATTCCTCTATAATTCACACATCTTTGTGCATTACCTTTATTCTTAAAAATAAAAACCAATACACTACTTCTCCACTCATTTGACATCTTTTTAGTCTTCAAAATAATAGCAAAAAATTTAGTAAGCCAAGAAATTCCTTCACCTCCTAAGCATTTCCACACCTCTATGGCTCTATTGGAATATCGTTAGGTCCAACTGTTTTTCCACACTTCATATTATTTAAAGCTTTTCTAACTTCGGTTTTACAAATACGACGATAAAAATAAAATTCTCTATTTTAATTTAGGGTGCTATAAGTGTTATTATTTAACCTCTAAAAATTTTTTCACTTCAAAATATGTCACTTTTGATGAATAACATAGTTTCTTCACTCAAACTTATCTTCAGAGGGAGAAAAATCAAATGGAAGAAAGTTTGATAAACTCATTATCTGTTCTGTCTGCATCCTAGTTACACAAATAGAAGAATAGCATGTTACTCCTATTATTAAACCTATTCTAGTCTAAACAAGGACTCTGCCCATCCAAATTCTAGCAAGCTCTAGACTTAAAATCTTCGTTAGGTAATTCCCATAATGTTGATCAATTTATCAACACATATTCTCCTCTTTACCCTATAACCCAGCACACATATTTAAAATTTTCTCCTACATGTAAAGCTTTCCTTGCAAACATTAGCTCTATCATCATTAAAATTTCACAAAATCTATTTGAGAAATTAGAAAATAAGAATTAAATAAAATGCTATGAGAGAAAATATGAATGCCCCAGAAAGGAAAAAAAAAAAAACTTGGGAGTCGTTGAGTGAGCAAAAGGGAAAAAGCTTATAGGATGTAAGTAGGGTTTCTCATTAAAATCTAAAACATATGAAAGCTTATATGGTATAAAGTAAGGTTAATGGCAAAATGCTATACTCAATCCTATGGAGTATATTACTAAAAAATCCTTGCTCATATTGTTAAAATGAATATAATGCGCATCCTAATTTCTATGGAAGCTAACTTTGGATGATCCATGTAATGATATAATATGAGAAATGCTTTCTTACATGGGGATACTAAAGGAGTTTATATGGATCCTACACCATGATTCAATATCTCTTTAACAAAAACTGAGACATGTAATTTGAAAAAGACATTATATAGCCTTAAACAATTCCCAAGAGCATGTTTTGGCAGATTCACAATAGTCATATACGGAATGGGATATAAACAATGCCGAGGAGATTATTAATCTTCATAAAACATTTTCTTGTCGGAAAATTTTCATTTCTTATTTTGTATATTTGTTGATATAATTGTTACAGACAAATGATAATGCATGAATTATATTAAAAAAAACTGTTGTAGAATTTGAAAAAAAAAAAGGAACTCAGTAAACTGCTTTCCGGGTATGGAAGTTACTCAATTAGAAACAATTTTTTTTATCTCAACAAAAATATGTTATGGATATTTTGAGAGAAATAAAAATGATTGAGTTCAAGCAATGTAAAACTCCAATTGAACTAGGTTAGAAATTGGAGTGAAGAGGGAATAAAATATGAAATTGGATAACATCAATGATTAGTTAGGGAAATTAATCCATGTATCCCACACCTATCTTGACATCGCCTTTGCAATAAGTTCTATATGTCAATCTATGAACAAATTATAAGAATCTCATATTGCAACAAGTTTTATATGTCAATCTATGTACAAATTATAAGAATCTCAGATACAAATAGATGCTATTTTCAATTTAATCACATATATTTTTACCAATCATATTTTATAAAATATGACTAAAATTTTTGAAATTAAAATTAAAATTATTATTTATTTTTTTATCAAAGAAACGTTTAATAAAATTTTTTAGCAAAATGATAATTGTTTGAAAATTACATTTAATAAAAATTTATTAATTTTTTTTCAAAATATCCTTTCATTTAACACCGTTAACTCCAACATTGGATGTTAGGACAAAAAATGTTCCATTTTAAAGAGTCGAGGGACCAAATTTTGTCCCTCACAATATTTTGGTTCTTTTCTCTTTTTTAATTTCTATTTCAACTTTGGCGCTTTTGCTGTCTGGTGTGTTCTCATGTGTAACTTTATTTAAACTTTATATTAATTATAAGGTGCTGTTTGATGGGTTTTGTTTCAGTGACTTGCATTTTTTCTATTCCGTTTCTCTAAAGTGCTTCTTTCTACTATCTGTTCTGTTTACAATCCAATGCGATGATATTGTTTTTCTGCTTAGTTTGTTTTGTCCATTATTTTGCTGTTCAGGGTTACTGAGAAGATATTGGTGGACATGAGTTCTTATGGATATTCTCGATGTATTTGTAAATAACTGTAGGCAAGCTTACTGGGTATATAGTATTTAGCTTTTTCTGCTGCAGTTTTCTGTTGTTAATGGAAATGGAAGGAAAAAATGCGAAGGTGCTGCATAATTCTGGAGTTAACAATTTTGAGAGGAAGAGACTGTCCTCTTCCCCACATTTTACTTGTGTTGGCAGTAGGTTGGCAACTGTTCGATCTGGAGTTGCCCAGCTGCCTTTATCATGTCACAATATGGTTAAAGCTTGTAATTGTGATGCTCAGAATTTCCTACCTCCCAACAATCTTACTGTCAGAAATTATCGTAACTTCATGAAGAGTGGCTTGCCCCAGCGGTTGTTGTTTTACCATGACGGTGAATGGAAGGATTTCACTGCTGAGATCACTCACCTGATGCGTGAAGATTTCCAAGCAAAGAAGGCTATAATTGAGATTACACATATAAACCAACAGATTTTGTTGGATTTTGTCCATATGCTTCATATAGATACAAAAACAGGTCTTAGCAAGCCTATTGCTTGGATTGATGAGCATGGCAAATGCTTCTTTCCAGAAATTTATCAGGAATCTTGTGTTGCACGTGGATTCCTCAAGGGGAGAAATGTTTATGTTTCTAGTATGCTAGATGGATCAGGAGAAATGGATCACGGTGTGGTCTTTTCAAGTGCTTCTGAAAGCTCAAATATTGGACGCCCTCATGATGATGAAAAGGGCAAGGATGTTGAACTTATTATTGTTGACAATGATTCTGCTGATACTGCTGAAAGAATAGGAGAGAATGAACCGTGCTCTTTGTATTCAGCAAATGTATCGTATTCAGGGTCCGTGCAGGCGAAAGAAACTGGAGCAGATTATGTTTCAGATATCTTGGGTTCCATCCAGAGTCTTTTTCTGTGTGGAATCTACCCGCATGTTAAGGCCAATGATGTAGTTAGCATCTCAAGGACACCTACTGATAATACATTTGGAGAAGTTTGTTTGCAAACTTTCCAGAAGCAGGTTGAGATCGTAAAGAGTCTTCGTGGTGGTAGTGCTAATGTACGGTATGCATGGTTGCCTGCCAGCAAGTCTGCTGTGGAAGATATCTTGTTGCGTGGGGCTAGGAGAATTGAAAAGCCAGTTCGAGGTACTACATATGGACTGGGCATTCATCTTGCTCCAGTAAACTGCTCCAATGTCTGGTGAGGTTTTCTTTCTATTGGTCATAATAGGAATTGTTCATTGTGGGTTGTCAAAACCTTCAATCCATGCCCAGGGAGTGAAAATATGCTATATGTAATTTGTTTTTATACATGTAAGCTTATAATATGTTCATTCAGTGCTAGCTATTCAGATGTTGACGAAAATGGCTTGTCTTATATGATGCTATGCCGCATCATTATGGGCAACGTGGAAGTTGTTCATCCTGGGTCCACACAATGTCAGCCCAGCAGTGAGAATTTTGATAGTGGCGTGGATGATCTTAGAGCACCAAAGCATTATGTCGTATGGGATAAGAATATGCACACTCACATCTACCTAGAATATGTTGTGACTTTCAAGTTACCTTCTGAAGCTAGAGGTAGTTCTTATCTGGTCATTTGACATTTCTATTTTAGTATTTGTAAGGTTTTGGCAAGTTGGCTATGGAACTGTTGACGCTTATCTTGGATTCAGAGTTTATTTTTGGGAAAGAAAGGACAATTAATTCCACAATTACTGATGGCACTTCGCCTGTTCCACCGTCTAAGGTGCTCCTTTTAACTTTCTTTTTTATTTATTTTCAGAAAATAGTTTTTTTAAAATATACAATGATTACCTATACTACAACTGATTTTTTGAAAATGTTTTTTTTAAATATTACAACTGATTTTCTTATTTAGTTTTTGTTATTCACGAAATGTATCCAATTCAAAATTTAAAATTCTTTGGTTTGTAATTCGAATTGGTTGCTTGGGTTTATAGTTGGTATATTGGATGTTTAGTAGTTTTAAAGTTTAGGTTTGGTCATTGTCCTTTTCGCTGGTCCATGTGTTGGTAATTTATTTATTTTGGTTTCATCTATTTTTGATGTTTTTATTTAATGTCAAGCTAGAATTTAGTTCTGATAAAATTAATGAATGATGGCCTATGATGTTCTTGTTTAAACATTCAGGTAGGGAATGATAACCCGGCACTTAGATCAGCCAACCATGTACATGGTATAACTGATTCTTTTGGTAGAGATCCAAAACCAACATCGCCATGGATGCCCTTTTCTATGTTGTTCGCCGCAATTTCAACCAAAGTTTCTTCTCAAGATATGGATCTTGTTAATAAACATTATGAAGAATTCAAGGTTCTTTTTAAGTTATTTTTTTGTTTAAGCTTGTACCTGTCGAAAGTCGAGCTCATTTGATTATCTTCCTATTTTCATTTTATTAGAAGAGACAAATATCTAGGCTCGATCTGGTTAAGAGGTTGAGGCACATCATTGGTGATAAACTTTTGATATCTACTATAATGAGGCTTCAGCACAAGGTAAGATGTTTCTGTGTTATCTCACTCCCCCCTTTTAATGTAGTGACTTCGTTTAAACATGATTTCTTGCTCACTTTTCTTTTGCATACACGCACATAAGGGATCCAATTTGCATTTGAAGGCCTTCAGTTTTGCAGATCAACTGGCATTAGTATTTATTAGTATATTCTGTATTTCATGTAGTAGTAATTTCTACATATTTTCTATTAAAAGTATAAAATGCTGTCATGGAAGTTAATTTCATTGAAGGTACAACCCCTGACACATAAAAGGTCGGCCTTCCGATGACCCGGTTAGGAGAGTAGATGCATTAGATTTGGCCAATGTTAAAAAAAGGTAAAGTTAGACTTAAAAAGACTTGGTTGGAAAATATTAGAAATGACATTTTTTTTATTAAATTTAAATGAGGATTTGACTCTTAACATGACAATGGGTAAAAATGATTCATGCAGCCGACCCCACATAGTGGGATAATGCTTAATGATGATGCTATATGTCACACCCCAAAATCTAATTTGAAAGAATTATTTCTTTTATCTTTTATAATAACAATAACTAGAGCTATCTAATTTCTTTTATCAATAGTATAAATATCAATGGAAATGAATTTATTGATCGAAATATCAATATATATCTGTATTAATACTCCAAAAATTATATACAATATCCAAGAATCATACAAATGCAACGCCCCTCTTTTTACTTCTGAGTACAAAAGAATATCTAAAGAAAAAAAAAACAACAAACAACAATAAAATCTGAGGATTCCTATAACTTAACTAATCAGTCTCACACTTTGGATCCTCTTCCTTGACCTGAAATTATTTAAACTACATATAATGAGCTAAAAGGCTTAGTAGGTCACTAAATCTTACAACTGAACTCAAAGCACGATACAACAACAACAACAACAACATCAAGCCTTTATCCCACTACGTGGGGTCGGCTACATGAATCCTTTTTCTCCATTGTGTCCTATTAAAAGTCAAATTCTCGTTTAAATCTAATAAAGAAAGATCATTTCTAATAGTTTCTAACCAAGTCTTTTTAGGTCTACCTCTACCTTTCTTAACATAAGTCAAATCTAAGACCTCTACTTTCCTAACCGGGTCATCGGGAGGCCGCCGTTTTACGTGACCAAACCATCTAAGGCGACTCTCTCTAATCTTATCTTCCACTGGAGCTACTCCAACCTTTTCACGAATATGCTCATTTCGTATCCTATCTCTAAGGGTAAAGCCACTCATCCACCTGAGCATCCTCATCTCTGCAACACTTAACTTAGAATTATGCTTCTCTTTTAATGGCCAACATTCAGCACCATAAAGCATTGCAGGTCTCACCACCATCTTATAGAATTTTCCCTTAAGTTTGAGGGGTACTTTTCTATCACACAATAAGCCCGATGCATTCCTCCACTTCAACCATCCAACTTGGATTCTGCTGATAATATCCCCATCTATATCACCATCACTCTGAACAATAGATCCAAGATATCTAAAACGTGTACTCTTATTAATGACTTGATCGGCCAAAGTCACAATGCCCTCACTAGGTCTATTATTACTAAAATTACACTCCATATATTCCGTTTTAGATCTACTCAAGCGAAAACCTTTAGACTCTAAGGTTGACCTCCACAATTCTAGTTTACCTTCAACTCCCTCTCTAGTCTTATCAACAAGAAGAATATCATCAGCAAAAAGCATACACCAAGGTACATCCTCTTGCAAATGTCTAGTGAGAACATCGATGACTAAAGCAAAAAGATATGGGCTTAAGGCTGATCCTTGGTGTAATCCAACCGAAATAGGAAAATACTTGGTCAAACCACCTTGTGTTTGAACACAAGTAATAGCTCCTGCATACATATCTTTAATGATTTGAATATAAGCGTTATTAACTTCTTTCTTTTCAAGAACTCTCCATAGCACTTCTCTTGGAACTTTATCATATGCTTTTTCTAAATCAATAAATATCATATGTAAATCCTCCTTATTCTCTCTATATTTCTCCATCAAACCTCTTAATAAATGTATGGCTTCCATAGTAGACCTACCCGGCATAAATCCAAATTGATTTTGAGAAACATTAGTATCACGCCGCAACCTATGCTCCATAACTCGTTCCCATAGTTTTAAAGTATGACACATTAACTTAATTCCTCTATAATTCGCACAATCTTGTGCATCACCTTTATTCTTAAAAATAGGGATTAACACACTCATTCTCCACTCATCTGGCATCTTTTTAGTCTTCAAAACAGTATTAAAAAGTTTAGTAAGCCAAGAAATTCCTTCATCTCCTAAGCATTTCCACACCTCTATTGGAATATCATCAGGTCCAACAGCTTTTCCACCCTTCATTTTCTTTAAAGCCTCTCTAACTTCGGTTTTACTAATACGCCGATAAAAACAGAAATCTTTATTTTCATTTAAGGTGCTAAGGTCACTACAGTCAATTTTATTTTCACATTCTTCATTAAAAAGTTTAACAAAATATCTCATCCACCTTTGTTGAATATCATCTTCTAAAAAAAGTACTTTTTGATCTTCATCCTTAATACACTTCACTTGAACTAAATCCTTGCTACTCCTATCTCTTTGTTTGGCTAGCTTATACATATATCTTTCTCCCTCCTTACTATCTAATCTATTATATAAATCACTAAAAGCTAAACTCTTTGCATCACATATTGCTTTCTTAGATAAAAGCACGATAAAAAAATAATATGTATGTTGTCAATTAATTTATAATAGTAGCCGTCAATATGATCAAGAATCTGTACAGAAATAGTAAAACACATGCAGTGACTGTAAGACCTGTAAAATAATAAATTCGTACGATATGGAGGCTAGTAAAATAGTGCTGTACAAAAGAGTAAAATCTTTAAACCAGTGCAGATGTTGAAATAATAAACTGTAAACAATCACTTTTAAATCATACGTCATGATAGTGTTATCCGATCAGTAAAGAAATCATGTAGAGCACTATCAAATTCGTATACACATAATTTTTAACTATTGTATATAAGTATCAAATTAGTATCTTATATTACATGCTCAGTAATATGAATCACATGCTGAGTGACAATGAGATAATAAACATTGAATTGCAGTAATAAGTAGAACAGTATAATGGCGGCAATGTAGTAACGGTAAACCAGTGGAATAACATGCATTCTAATAGTCACACTAAACAAATAAGGAGTTTTGACTTTCGTGTTGTTTTTTCAATAATTAGTAAGTCAATAATCATTGTTTCAATAAACAGAGTCGTTACTCTTTATCCATCGGTATAGTAATTAACTCTTTATAACTCTCAATTTGTGAATCACGTGAATTAGTAGAGAATAACATCAAACCACAGTATTTAATGAGAAGCTCGACGTCCCACTATCATGTACAGGTTAGTCAGTCTCCAACCAACGTTAATAAATAACCAATATTTATTTGCCTTCACACATATTATTACAAAAGTAATAACCATCAGCTATTACCCAATCAAATGCCCATATTCATCCACAATGCATGTATGAACAATATGCTTGTATTAAAATACTAAAATTACCGTTCTGTGCAAATCATACAAAATATAATATTTTCCATTATACCTAGTGAAATTATACAATCAACCAGTTAAAATGTCCAAAATGATTAGTACTATAATATACAAAAAGTTATACGGTGAAAGTTCACTAAATCCGGAGAAAATGTAATAAAATCAATTTAGAACAAATTGAACGGTTGAAATTAAAATCTTTGAAAACTGAAATAGGATAAAAGTCGCCTACCGTAATCTGAGCAATGTATACAAAAAGAGCGAAACGAATCGGTGACTAAAATCCGGATTTTCCCTTTCTCTCTCTTTTTTTCCTCTCCTTTTCTTTTTCCTTCCACGACAAGCCGACGCTAGTGGAGCGAGAGAGGTGAGTTAGTAGAGAATATATATATATATATATATATATATATATATATATATATTTCACAGCGTCACCACTCAACGCTGCAATGCTGCATGCTGAATCTAGAATTATTATAGAACAAAGCCTTCAATGCCGCGGCGGTAACTTCTGACGCCGCTCGCTCACAGGCCTAGAACCACAATGCTCACAAGCTCAGCGCCGCAACGCTCCAGTTCAAACAAAAATTTAGTGTTTTTTTTTCTTTCTTTCAGAATTTTTCTGATTGTTACACTGTGAGAGTTTGATTTTTTATAAACAAGTTTATTTTAGTATTAAGACATTGTTGAAGTTACTGGCTAAGCGACCCATGTTTTTAGTTGATTGGTGAACATATCTATACTCGTTTTTCCTAGAAATTTATTTTATTTTTGTTTTTAGCCTATTTTTTGTTATTGAGCTAGCTTTCAGATATCTCGGATTAACTGCTGCAATTCATCTTGAGATTTAGTACTAATCATAGCTTTTCATAATGTGGTCATCAATAGGGCATGACATGTGTTCAACGGCATTTAGTACAAATTTAGCTAACAAAAAAAATTAGTATAAATCTAGTTGATAAAAAAAATTACTTTTCTTATGTAAATATATTTTTACAACATCGTATACTCATGATACTGTAATTTTTTGAAATCACATATAATAAATCATTATTTTTATGATATGCATGATATAGATTGAGTATGATGATATAAGCCAACACATATTCACGATGTGTTAAGAGGTGTGCAATAAGTGTGAGACGTCTTTAGGAAAACCCCAAGAGGCATCCAAGGAGTGTTAGAATTTATTAAAAAAATACAAATATCATACACATCAAATGACATCTTTAATATGCCATCATAGAGTGTCGTAGTGTCCAATGCAGTGTATAGCATGACATTATGGATGTTTTGATGCTTCATAAGGCAGGATGTCTTGGTAAGAATGAGAAAAGAAAAAAAGAAGAGTTCTTTGCCTTGGCCTTTAATCTTAAAAGATGTTACTTCATTTTGCATAGATTATGGCTTGTCTAAAATTTGGCTAAGTCAAAAATTGAGTATCTACTTGTGTAGATCAAGTTTACAATATGGAACTGATCTACCTAACCAAACTTGAAAGAAAGAGTAGACTAGTACTTTATTACATATGTGGACCCATTTGTCATTTATGCTTGTGGAATGTGTTTGTACCTTCTTTTTTGGTAGGCTTCATAGTTGTTGGTTGTCTCGCCATGTTTATAGCCCATGCTTGGCATCTGATTTTTGGATCCAATCTGCTGATGTCTAACACTCCTATCACCATGGAAAATAACCTTGTCCTCAAGGTTGAGAAAAAAAAAAAGACAGAGAAGGGGAGAAATTCAAAGTGACTGTCATGAATAGTTTGATGAACATTTTTTTTAGAATGTATTCTAAATTGTTGAGAGGCAGAATGAAAATGAAGTTTGGAAAAAAATTATCTAATTCATTTAAAAATCCATGTACTATTGGCATAGGAAATATATCTTGAATGGTGAGTATTTTAAAGACTTTAGAATTAATGCAAAAATACCAAGTACTATCCAGTTTATGAACAAGCAATATGGAATAGAAAAAGAGCTTGAAATATGAAGAGCATCTTTATGAAAATGTGAAGAATGATAAGGACGGATGTTAACTGGTTGAGATAAGGATGAAAGATGAATCCGATGGTCAATGGTCGAAGCAAGTGGCAGTTGTGGAGAAGGGATTTGGTCGGAGGAACTAAGGATGCCGGTGGAAGAGGAAGTATCTTGATGGAGTAGAATATGTGGATGGTCAATACACAAATTATCAAGCTTTTTATCTATGAAATCCTTGAAAGCATGGATTTGTTGAAGGGATGAGCCTTTAGCAAATTGAACATCTGCTTGTTGTAATGATTTTTGAATTTTGGAAAATTGGCATTCTTGATGAGATTGCATGGATCTCCAAGTCAGAATTCTTCATGGTGATGGGTCTCGAGATGATGGAAAATGGAAATATGCAATTCTTGAGAACAAAAAAATTGGTACCTGTAACAAGGAAAGAAGAGGATCCAGTAGAAATATGTATTTGGAAATGCAAAATAAGTAAGAGTATCAAAGAAAGGGAGAACCTGATGCGGTCTTGAAAAGAAAATTTGCAAGAGGTGGAGGACCAGCTGATAGCAAGAATCCGCAGGTCTTGAAAAAATTGCAGATGGAGTTGTCGTAATGTTCTTGCATGCGAAAACTGCAGGTCTTGAAAAATACCTACAGCTGTTTGGTCTTGAAACTGCAGGTCTTGGAAGGTTAAAACTGCAATTCTTGGGACAAACAATGCCTGAAAAATGGTGGAATTGTTGAAGATTTTATTTTATTTTATTTATTTATTTTGTGGAATTGTTGAAGATTGAATGTGCAGTAGAACGATGAAAAGGATATATCAAAACAGCTGCAAAAAGCTATATCTTGTCTAAATAATGCAGGGAATGTGGCTGGAACTGAGGTTTGCTGTTTCTTGAAAACAGCAATTGCAATAAAGTAGGTGTTGTATCTAAAACATCAGCTGGAATAGGTGGACTGCTGTTGTTCTTGAAGGTCTTGGGTGTAAAAGAAGTGGTTGAAGACAGCGGCTGTAAGAAGTCTTGGTAGAACCGAAGATTCTCTCGGTGTCCCCACCCTTTGTATTGGTCCCTATCCTATTTTACTTGTGCACACTACAAACTCTTGAAGAAACTCACCTTATCACTTGAGGGGGTCTTTCCTTTGTTTCTTTTTGCCAGTTCATTTTTTTGTAGCTGTGTATGGATTGTAATTCTTAGCGGTTGCTCTTCCCTCTTTTGTTTTTTGGTTTTGGGAAGACATAGATTGATACCATACCAGTTTGTATTTTTCTTGTACTCTTTCCTTATCTTTAATTAATGCAATATGCACTTTCAAGAGTAGAACCGAAGAGCTGTGTCCAATATTGCTGATGAAGTGCGCCTAGAAGCTGCGTTTGGAAGGTTGGAGTTGCTTGATTGACTGGAGATTGTGGCTGGGAAAGCTAGCAGAGGATGGCGGACGGGCAAATGGGAAGGAGGGATGCTTATAGACAGGAAGAGGAGAGGGAATGTGAGGTTAGTGCAACAAGAGCACCATTTATTATGCTTCTTGGTGATCCAAGAAGCTTTGACACATTTCAAGTAGGTGTAGAGTCCAAAAAAAGAAGAGGGAAAAGAAGAAAAACTAGAAAGAGATAAATCAGAAAATTTTCATTTCATAAGTCTTTCATTATAATAGGAGAGGTATTTATACTGCTTGGGTAGACCAAATTTGTAATATAGAATTGATCTACATATCCAAACTTAAAAGAAAGATTAGACTAGTTCTTTATTACATATTTGGACCCATTTATCATTTATGCTTGTGGAATGTGTTTGTATCTTCTTTTTTGATAGGCTTTATAGTTGTTGGTTGTCTTGCCATGTTTATAGCACATGCTTCGCATTTGACTTTTAGATCCAATCCCATATGTTGATGTCTAATAATATGGCATGGGGCAATGTTTGGAAGAAGGATTTGGATGTCACTTGAGAAGAAATGGATGGATCGCTACAAGTGCGGCATATCTAAGTTTGTTAGGATGAGCAAGTACAAAGTGCATCTAGGTGTCGATGGCGGGAGATGTGGAAATAATCGAGGACATAGATGGGTTTGTGGATGATTTATGATGGAAGATGGGGTGGTTGGTGACGAGATGGTTTTGCAAGGAGTGAGTGACGAGATGATGGCAAGATTCAATGAGAGAACCAATTGATGTGATCTGAAAGATCGTATCTATTAATGATGATTTTGAGCGTGTTGACAACTCTAGAAATTAGGGGATTAAGGAGGAGGAAGAGATTATCTTAGCAAAAGGGGATTGTGATGTGTCTTGGAAGTAAAAACAAGTAAATGAGAAGAAAAATGTAGGAACACAAAGATAGGGGCCGATTTTTGATTTGTCCTTCAATAATAATGCAATATACAATTGATCTACTATTCGAGAGGTAGATACCCAAAAATCCTAGCCGCCATTAGAAAACTTGGACAAACCCTAGAAATAAAATTCAGCAAACAAAAAAATCCAAACCCTAGACAAAAAGTCTATCATAAGTAGTCCTCATACATAATAAGCACAATTGGAATATTCCTAAACAGCATAAACACCATTAGAAAATCTTTCTAAACAATTAATACTTTCCTAAACAATATAAACACAATTAGAAAACTTTCCTAAATAGCTCTCCCTTGATTCCTCCTCCTTACATAATGAATAATAGATCTCTTGTGCCCCAGAAGGGGGCACCCCTTGGCATATCAATACTCCCTCCCTCCCTCCCTCTCTCTCTCTCTCTCTCTCTCTCTCTCTCTCTCTCTCTCTCTCTCAAAGACACACCTTATCCTCAAGATGGAAGGATGGGAATTTTCTCTTGATCATCTCGTGTGACTCCCATATGGCTTCGTACTCTACCAAATCTTCCACTTGATTAACACCTTCTATATTCCTATTTTCCCTTGGCGCACCCCTTCTTCTCCTAGGGATTCCAAAATGATCTCTATGTCTTCTGTCAAAGTCGAGGGTTGTCAAGGCGGTCTGTGATCTCATATTGCCCGCCTCAACTATGAGACATGAATGTTGGGTGCAAGGTTGATGAAGATGGTAATCCCAGTCGATAAGCTATTGCTCCAATGCACTCCAAAACTTCATAAGGCCCAAAGTATCATGGGGATAATTTCTCATTCCTTCTCTTGGTTAGTGTCTTCTGTCAGTAGGGTCTCAATTTCAAATAAATCATGTCTCCTGACTCGAAGTGTATTTCTCTCCTGTGCACATCAGCCTTTTTCTTTATGATCTACTAGGCCCTTAATAAATGTCTCTTGAGCTATGCGAATATCCTATCTCTTTCCTCTAAGTATTGATCTGCACTGGATATTGGTGTAGTGCTATGCCCATAATGTATCAAATGAGGTGGATCTCTCCCCTAGAGAATCTTGAAATGGGTGGACTATACCATTACTTGGCCCAAGCAATCCACATTGTCCAACTCTTAGGTGTATCTGATACAAAGCATCGCAAATAGGTCTCTACGCTTCTATTGGCCACCTATGTTTGGCCATCTGTCTGGGGATGGTATGTCGTGTTCATCTTCGGGATTGTCCTTGTAAACAGAATAGTTCATTCTAGAAATGACTGAGGAACACCTTGTGTATATCTGACACAATGGATTATGAAAATCTATGCAAACACACCACCTCTCGTATGAAAGAAATAGCTACAGAGACCACGGTGTAAGAGTGCTTCAGAGGAATGAAGTGTGCATACTTGCTCAGACTATCCACTACTATGAGTATCACAGAAAATCCTTCTGAACGCGGTAACCCCTCGATGAAGTCCATCGTCACCTCCTCACACACCCTCTTCAGCAGAGTTAGAGGCTGTAGTAATCCTCCTGGTGTCATGGCCAAGTACTTGTGTTGCTGGCACATATCACATCTCGCCACCCAGTCCTCTACATCTCAGCGCATCCCTACCTAGTATAACTTTGCGGACTACCGACTGTGGGTTTTCTAAACTCCTAAGCATCCTACAACTGCATTGCCATGAAACTTCTGTAATAGATTGAGAATGTATCCTGATGTCCTTGGTAAGATGAATATCCCCTGATGTAGTAGCTGGGGCCCCCTCAGCGTGTAACCGAGATGATGTCTGGGTCCTGTAACAATTCAGCTCTAATCTTCCTCATACCCTTATCTTGTTTGCTCTCATGTCTTAGGGCTTCGATGTTTAGGACCATTGGTACTGATAGAGTTATTAGCTGTAGCTCGTTTGTCTTCCTCGATAGTACATCCGCGGCCTTGTTCTCCAATCCTGGGCGATACTGGATCTCAAAATCATAAAGTAACTTGGATAACTACCTTTGATGTTCCTCAGTCACCATCCTCTGCTCCAACAGAAACTTCAGACTCTGATTTGTCTGGATGATAAAGTGTTGCCCCAAAAAATAGGGTCATCACTTTTGGATGGCTAAGACAATCGCCATCAACTCCCGCTCGTATATGGACTTGAGCCTTGCCCTGGTCATGAGCACCTAGTTGAAATAAGCAATGGGCTGATGATCATGCATGAGTACTGCCCCTAGTTCGTATCTTGATGCATCCGTCCCCACCATAAATGGTCTGCTGAAGTCAAAAAGTGTTAATATTGGCATGCTGGTCATACGTTATTTAGTTGTTCAATGGTCTATGTTGTTACTTCTCCTCAATTGAAATTGTCCTTCAGCTGCTCCATCAGTGGTCATGCTATCTTGCCATACCTCTATACAAACTTCCGGTAGTACCCTATGAGACCCAAGAACCCTCTCAATTCCTTCAAGTTCTTAGGAAAATACCAATCTAACATAGCCTTAATCTTGGACTTGTCTTCTGCTACTCCTGTTCTGCTTACCACATGTGCTAGGTGCTCCACATGTGCCTATGTAAAGGAACATTTCTTTAGATTGGCATACAGTTGGTGCTCACCCAAAGTCTCCAGTACAATCCTTAGGTGACCAACACGCTTTGCCTCCGTACGATTGTAGATAAGGATGTCGTAAAAAAATACCAGTACGAATTTCTTGTTGCTACTCTTGTTCTGCTTACCACATGTGCTAGGTACTCCACATGTGCCTGTACAAAAGAATATTTCTTCAGATTGGCATATAGCTGGTGCTCCCCGAAAGTCTCCAGTACAGTCCTTAGGTGACCAACATGCTCTGCCTCTGTATGATTGTAGATAAGGCTCGTAAAAAAAATACCAGTACGAATTTCTTGAGGTAAGGTTGAAATACCCGGTTTATAAGGGATTGAAAATGGCTAGAGCGTTGGTAAGGTCGAAAGGCATTACCAAAACCTTGTAGTGACCCTCATGGCCCTGAAAGCTATCTTGTACATATCCCCCTACTTCATTTTGATCTGGTGGTACCTCGACTTCAGGTCAATCTTCGAGAAGATGACCACCCCAAATAGCTCATCCAACATCTCATCAATCACAGGGATAAGAAACTTGTCTAGCACATTTTCCTTGTTTAAGGCCCTATAACCTACGCAAGACCTTCAACTGCCATCCTTTTTTAAACCAGCAAAACTGAGCTGGAAAAAGGGCTCACACTAGGTCTGATAATTCCTGCCTCCAGCATCTCTCTGATGAGCCTCTCTATCTTTTCTTTCTGAATCTGCAGGTACAATACGGTTGAACACTGATAGGAGAAATTCCTTCCTTCAAGGTAATGGTGTGCTCGTGCTCCCGGGGTAGCGGTAATCTGCTAGGCTGCTGAAAAATATCATGAAACTACTGTAAGAGATGTTGTACACACTCAAGGGTCTTGGCTGGCTTTGAATCTATGACCTCCTCTAGGCTCTACAACTCCACCAAGTAGCTCAGCCCGGCTCCCGCCTTGACCATTGTTTTAAGTGAAACCATGGTTTTGCACAGGTTGACATCTCTTTGCAGCACCACCCTCTTCCCTTCGACGTGAATCTACATAGTTAAAGATTTCCAATTCACTTTCGTTTTCCTATCGTCTGTAACCATTTCATTCCTAGGATCACATCAGTGCTCCCCAAATCCAAGGGAAGAAAATCCTCCACTATTTGTATGTCCTGGAGTGTCAGTTCCAATCTCCTATGAATCCCCTTACTCTCCACCTTCCCTGTTGTCATCATAACTCCAAAACTCTCTGTATCCGCCAACTCCAAACCCAACTTGTCCACGATCTGATTTGAGATGAAGTTGTGAGTAGCCCTGCTATCAACCAAGATCACCATTGGCCGCTCCCTAATCTGCCCCTTCAACTTCATGGTGTGATTTGGAGTAAATCCCACCATTGAGTTCATGGACACTCCGCAGCATTAAGGTGTAGGTGTTCTCCTCCCTCTTCAGCTTTCTCATCCGACTTCTCGCTTTTGGTCTCCTCCTCATTACAAACCATGAGGACCTAGAGTGTGCAGTGCTTGCACTGATGGACAGGTGCATATTCTCATCACATCGGAAGCACAAACCTTTCGCTCTTTTGTTCTGCACCTTTGCTTCTGGGAGGTACTTAAAGTTGGCTCCGGGTGAACTCCCCCACACTTCTCCCTCGGTGCCCCTGCTGAAAAGACACCGTATGGGTCCTAGATACCAGTGTAGTCAAGGTACTCCTATAGGATCCTCCTCTGACTCTGCACCTCCTAGTCTTCTCCATCGGTCTCCAATCCTCAGCTATCTAGGCTAGCTCCATCATCTCCCTCAACCCCCTTGGTCCTAACAATCGGAGGTCTGCCCGTATGTCGTGCTTCAGGCCCTTCATGAAATTTCTCTCCATCATTGCCTCCAAAATCCCTCTCAACTATCCTACCAGCAACTCATATCTCTCCTTATACTCTATGATTCTCCCCTCCAGAGTCAAGGCAAAGAATTGCTCGTGCAGGTCTCCTTCTCGAGTGACTCGAAAACGTCCTAACAAGCAATCTTTAAAGTCCTCCCAAGATTGGATTGAATATCTGGCCTCACTCCCCTAGAACCAAGCTAGGGCTTCCCCTCCAGACATAACCCTGCGACCGTAAGCTTCTCCTTTTTATTCAAATCATTAACCGCGAAATACCTCTCCACCCGGTTCACCTAGCCATGGGCATCATCCTCTTCAAACATCGGCATCTTTAACTTCCTCATCCTAGTATCTCCCCTCCAACTTTCTCTCCCTCCTATGGTTCCCCTCGTGTCTCGAGGGTGGGAATCCCACCTTTCTTCGCTCCTCCTTGCATGAGCCGATCCCCATGTATCGGCTCGACCACCTCCATCTCCGATATCCCATCCCCCTTACCCAAAATGACTCCCATAGTGGTCGGCCACTGTACAAACTCCTCCAAAAAATTTCTCCTTGCTGTCACCCCATCCGGGAACCCTGATCTGCTCCGTATCGAAGTCCTAGGAGGTGGCTCTTGATAAAATAAACTCCCCTCATCGAGCTCCTCTCGTCTGACGTCCTTTCCTCTAGATTCAGCCACGGGAATTCTGATCAAATCTTGGTTATGGTTAGTAATCAGAACCGCTGATGGAGTTTTTGATTGCATCTTCATGAGCTTCCTCATCATCTCCTCCAACCCTTCAGATTAGCTCTCCATCTGATTTTCTATGGTTGAAAACATTCCGTCGATGGTTGAGAACTTTTCCTCCATCCCGGATTTGATTTGCTCTACTTCTTCTTCCACCGCATCCACATTCTTTGCTGCCATCTCTCCAAAAACTCGCTCTGATACCAATTTGATGCATTTTGGAAGTAAAACAACAAGTAGATGAGAAGAAAAAAATGCAGGAACAAAAAGATAGGGGCTGACTTTTTATTTCTCATTCAATAATAATGCAAGATATAATTGATCGACCATTCGAGAGGTAGATCAGTTCTCCCACAAATCCTAGCCGCTACTAGGAACCTTGGACAAACCCTAGAAATAAAATTCAACAAACAAAAGATCCTAACCCTAGACAAAACTCCCCTTAAATAGTCCTCGCACCTAATAAACACAATTGAAACCTTTCTAAATTGCATAAACACAATTAGGAAATCTTCCTAAACAATTAAAACTTTCCTAAGCAACATAAACACAATTAAGAAATCTTCCTAAACAACTCCTCCCTTGATTCCTCCTCCTTACATAATGAATAATAGCTCCCTTGGGCCCCATAAGCCTCTCCGGCGTATCAGATTGTTCATTTCATTTATGCTTAATACATTGTGAATGGGGTATTTTATTGCAATATAGAACTAAAAGAAAAGAAAAAAGAAAAAAAGAAAAAATAATAATAATAAAATAAAAATAAATAAAAAATTATTGCAATATAGAACAATATAATATTTTTTAATCTGTCTATTGAGCCCCTTAATGCCCATAATTATCTATGAACTCAATTACTCACAATGATCCATTAACCTACTCAATAAATGTATTAACCGATCTAATTCATAATAGACGCCTAACATTAATGCCTTATAGTTTGCCATGCATTGAGGGCATAGCTTAATAGATGAGATCTCGTCCTTGGTAAGTGAAATTTGAATACTTTGTAAGTTTGCAAAATAAGCGGCTTAATGGGGAATAATGATGGTAAATTTTGGTGAACTTGTAATTGATGTTTATCAATTAATATATTGGAGGATCATGTAAAAATTGCAAAAACAAGTATGTTGGATATATTATACAAGAATGGTATGTAGTTGAACACAAATTTTCTAGTTAAAGGGGTTTAAATGTCAATATGCTCCAAGAGTAATGTCAGATAAGAAAATATTATGGCGCTTTAAAAGTACATTACATCTAATTTTATTGCTACTAGGTAACTTGAATGCGACCAAAGCGGATGTCAAGATATGTTACCGAGCCTAAAAGGTAGGGATTAGACTAATGATGATGGTAATTATATTTTAGTTGGCATGATTAAGATTATGTTGATTATGATAATTGTTTCATTTGTCTGCATGAAAGTAGAGTATGATCTAATTAATGTACTTGGTAGTTTGGCTGTTCAAGTTTAGCCAGGTTATAGAATTGCATGAATGGATTATGCTTCTTCTTGCTATTACCTTCATGGAATTATAAGTTAAACAAATTAGTTTCCTTTTGGCAGCTGCCTCCATTGGCGAGACAAGAGGTGTCAAGGTCGGGGTGCAAAAAGCTTCAAACAAAGCCTTAAATCTGGTGAGCTGAAATATAAGGTTTGACGAGTAAGAAGTTTCAATGTGAGCTGACCTCTGCTTGTGGACTTGCTAGTTTAGAATGCTTGGATCAGATCTGTCGAAATGAATTGTCATAATCCGGACTTAGTTTTCTTCTATGTTGATATTTGCCTTTTATGAACTGCTGAAGTAGCTGTAAATGATAGGTAACGTTTTAAGGTTTACTGAAATACTCTCATCTATGTTTTGGTGTCATTATTCCCCTGATTATGCTATTTTTGTGTTAGTTGGCTTGGACGCGATCACTTCTCTGATTGTTAGAAAATGACTTTATTATAGGCGTCTCATGCATATACATAGTTGAGGATGTGCCAAGCTTTAGCCTTTATATGTTGAGAAGAATGGAGTTAAGGAATCATGGGGTGCAACCTTTCTAGTGGGTAGTAGGGGTTTTAGTTTCTCTTTGAAGTTATTGATTCTTTGGCTTGTTTTGTACTCGAGAGTCTGACTGGTTAGTTGCCCTTTGTTTCAACAACAACAACATCAAGCCTTTATTCCACTACGTGGGGTCGGCTACATGAATCCTTTTTCCCCATTGTGTCCTATTAAAAGTCAAATTCTCATTTAAATCTAATAAAGAAAGATCATTTCTAATATTTTCTAACCAAGTCTTTTTAGGTCTACCTCTGCCTTTTTTAACATAAGTCAAATCTAAGACCTCTACTTTCCTAACCGGGTCATCGGGAGGCTGCCGTTTTATGTGACCAAACCATCTAAGGCGACTCTCTCTAATCTTATCTTCCACTGGAGTTACTCCAACCTTTTCACGAATATGCTCATGTCGTATCCTATCTCTAAGGGTAAAGCCACTCATCCACTTGAGCATCCTCATCTCTGCAACACTTAACTTAGAATTATGCTTCTCTTTTAATGGCCAACATTTGGCACCATAAAGCATTGCAGGTCTCACCACCACCTTATAGAATTTTCTCTTAAGTTTGAGGGTACTTTTCTATCACACAATAAGCCCGATGCATTCCTCCACTTCAACCATCCAACTTGGATTCTGCTGATAATATCCCAATCTATTTCAACATCACTCTGAACATAGATCCAAGATATCTAAAACGTGCACTCTTATTAATGACTTGATCGCCCAAAACACAATCTCCTCACTAGGTCTATTATTACTAAAATTACACTCCATATATTCTGTTTTAGATCTACTCAAGCGGAAACCTTTAGACTCTAAGGTTGACCTCCACAATTCTAGTTTACCTTCAACTTCCTCTCTAGTCTTATCAACAAGAAGAATATCATCAGCAAAAAGCATACACCAAGGTACATCCTCTTGCAAATGTCTAGTGAGAACATCCATGACTAAAGCAAAAAGATACGGGCTTAAGGCTGATCCTTGATGTAATCCAACCGAAATAGGGAAATACTTGGTCAAACCACCTTGTGTTTGAACACAAGTACTAGCTCCTGCATACATATCTTTAATGATTTGAATATAAGCGTTATTAACTCCTTTCTTTTCAAAAACTCTCCATAGCACTTCTCTTGGAACTTTATCATATGCTTTTTCTAAATTAATAAATATCATATGTAAATCCTCCTCATTCTCTCTATATTTCTCCATCAAACCTCTTAATAAATGTATGGCTTCCATAGTAGACCCACCCGGCATGAATTCAAATTGATTTTGAGAAACATTAGTATCACGCCGCAACCTATGCTCCATAATTCGTTCCCATAGTTTTAAAGTATGACACATTAACTTAATTCCTCTATAATTCGCACAATCTTGTGCATCACCTTTATTCTTAAAAATAGGGATTAACACACTCATTCTCCACTCATCTGGCATCTTTTTAGTCTTCAAAACAGTATTAAAAAATTTAGTAAGCCAAGAAATTCCTTCATCTCCTAAGCATTTCCACACCTCTATTGGAATATCATTAGGTCCAACAGTTTTTCCACTCTTCATTTTCTTTAAAGCTTCTCTAACTTCAGTTTTACTAATACATCGATAAAAATAGAAATTTTTATTTTCATTTAGGGTGTTAAGGTCACTACAGTCAATTTTATTTTCATGTTTTTCATTAAAAAGTTTGGCAAAATATCTCATCCACCTTTGTTGAATATCATCTTCTTAAAAAAGTACTTTTTGATCTTCATCCTTAATACACTTCACTTGAACTAAATCATTACTAATCATATCTCTTTGTTTGGCTAACTTATACATATATTTTTCTCACTCCTTAGTATTTAATCTATTATATAAATCACTAAAAGCTAAACTCTTTACATAACATATTGCTTTCTTAGATTCCTTACGTGCCTCTTTATATAATTTTTAATTATCAGAATTTTTATAATTAAACTAATTTTTATAACAAATCTTCTTATTTTTAATCTTTTCTTGTACATTTGGATTTCATCACAAACTATTTTTACTATTAGGAGGAGCTTTTCCCTTTGAAACTCCAAGCACATATTTTGCAATATTCTTAATATTACTAGTCACTTTTTCCCACGTAACATTAGCATCCTCATGCACAAGACAAAATCTTAAGATCTAAAATTTTACTCTCAAAATAAATTTTTGTTAATATTCATTAAATGCTCCCATCTAATCCTAGAAAATCATTTTACTTTAATTTTTATTTTCTTGCCCATTATCTTCAAGTCCAAAACTAATAAATGATGTTGGGTATATAAATTTTCACTCGAAATAACTTTACAATTTTTGCAATCTAAACGATCTAATTTTCTTATAAAAAATAATCAATATGAGTTGTACTATATCCATTTTTATAAGTAATGAGATGCTCATTCTTTTTCTTAAATAAGTTATTAGCAATTAAAAAATTATAAGCTAAACAAAAATCTAATATGGATTTATCACATTCATTTATCGTTCCAAACCCAAGGCCACCATGAATACTTTTAAAATCATCCATCTCTCTACCAATATGTCTATTTAAATCTCCTACAATAAAAATTCTTTCTTCAAGAGGTATCTTTTGTATTAATTCTTCCAAGTCATTTCAAAATTTTAATTTTGAATCCATATCCAAATTCACTTGAGGAGCATAAGCACTTATAATGTTAACAATCTTAACATCAACAATAATATTTAAAGCTATAATTCTATCTTCAATTCTATTAATAAGTTATGTCCTCTTTGATTTTTAACATAAGCGCAGGTGAAGGTATACAAACTGATATTTGTCCGCTGCAATGAGGTTGTTTCTTTCATGTTAAGAATTTCTTTGAGGTGTGAAGCATGGTTGAGTGTAATTAGAGGCATCAGTACAGAACTACATGATTATCCCTTTCTCAAGGGCATGGAATGATCATTCTAACTATCCATGGGTGAACTAAGTTTGATTTGATCCAAATATGTTGAGCTCCAGTTGGGACTTGTAGTTTTAGATTTCATCTGGAATAGTTTTCTTACTGTTTTTTATAATAAATTTTTAGTTTTTTTTGCAAACGGCAAAAAGATAGTGATAAAAAAGTGTCCTAAACGAAGCCTTAATCTAAAAAAGTCTTCAAAGTTGGGGCTTAAGAGTGTAAATTTTGCTTTGTTGTTGGAAACTTATAATCTCTCATTTAAGGTAGTGCTCTGTAATGGGTCTTCAAACATCATTCAGTATACGAGGTGACCCACAAGCAACCTAATTTGTATGGTTGAGGCATCCCTAAGAATGCATGCAAATGAATGTTACAAATATTTTAACAAGTCCAAGAGTGAGGGACATTAAGGTTTTGTTTGGGATAGCTTTCTTACTGTTTCTTAAGGCGATTTTTTAGTACAAAAAATTTAATTTTTGTATTAAAAAAATATTTTATGAAGCAGTAAGAAAGCAATTTCAAACGAAGTCTAATTCTTGAGGAACTTTGTGCAAATTAGTGAACCATAATACCTAGTTTGTAAAGCCTTTGAAAGTACCTTAATTGAATTGTGATTATGTTTCTTGGTTTTTTATATATATAAGGTGAGGGATGCTTTCCTCTTATTGCTCTATGGGATATATAAATTGAGTAAAAACTTACTATGCATGCTTTTCAAAAATTGGCTGAGGTTGCCAAGTAATTTTAAACGTAACATATAGTGCAAAATTGATTACATTTTGACTTTACCAAATTGTGGATTTCATCTTGATAGAAAGGTACTGTGCCATTCATTGACTCATAAAGAGCTCTTAACTTTTTTTTATATATAATTTTAAGATTTATTAAATATTTTTTGACCTTTTAGTATTGGAGAACTTTGGTAATTTATCATGGTGTATATTCTATAATAGCAAAATGGAGATAATTTCCCTCTATGAACTTACAAAGGAGGTTAACCTCAATTTTATTATTTTTAAATATGTCAATAGTTTTAATAAATTTATGCTTTGAATGAGAATTTGATAATTTTATCATTCTATGGACTCAATATAGTAAAAATAAAAATGTTGAACCCTCCATCGATCTATGGAGGCATACTTTAATTTTTTTTTATTTTTTAAAGGTTTATGTAATGGCTTATATATTTTTAATCAGAGTAATTTTTATTTAAATTTGTGCTATAAGTCCATTATACTGAGACAAAGGTATTGTAACCTTCAATAAAGTATGGGAAATCTACCTCACATTTTAAAATTTTTTGAAGTGTTTGAGTGTATTTTTGAAATTTTTTGAAGGGTAGGTTGGTAAATCTACCTAGTTATTTGATCATTTTACTATATTAAAATAATTTTCAATTTTTCATGTGCTTTATATATTTGATGCACAAATTAGGGCTGATTGTAGTTTGTTGAGTGGTTCAATGTGTTCAATATGAGTTGAAGAGTGGAGTGCATTTTAAAGCCTTTGAAACTTGAGAGATATATCTAAGGAACTAACTCAAGGTCATTGGCCCTTGTATCCATCGCTCCTACTCTCAATTCCTTTCATGTTACAAAAACACAGAAGTTTATTCTTAACAAATATGCTAAAAGTTAAATAGTCCCTCTTGGAGGCCAAAGAGTATGCATTTGTAGTTGGAGTGTCAATGTGGGTGTGGAGAGTGGCGTGTAGGCCATAAATGATAAGTTTAGACAAGGACGGAGGATATGGTTCATGTAGGTCATGCATTATATGGTAATCATCAAATCAAATGACTGTATGATTAGTAAATAGTTGGTCCATGAAATAATTTGGAGATATGATAGGGTATATAATGATAAAAAAGGGATATTCCCAAAATGGTTGTTTTTCTATATGAGAAGTGGTCGTGTGGGATAAAAAGAGATAGATAGGGTTGTGAAGATTGCAGGCGTGTTAAGGTCAAAAGGTAAAATTTTCTCAAGTTCAAGGAGAATGCCCGATTGAGATAGAAGGATGAGTTCGAGTAGATGTGTTGGGGTTGGACGGCCTAATCGAGTTGGAAGGATTATAGCTTGCCATTAAACCTCAAGTTCGCTAGATAGTCCACTTTTCATCCTATTAGTTAGGGAAGTTTGAACTAACTTTTTAAAATTTGTACATATTAACATATCTTACAAGCTTAATCATATAAGATTTTAGATATTTATTTATCCAAAATATGTTACCAAGCAAATTTAGTTGTGCTTACATCATGAGCTTAAAAACAAATATAGAGTATTAAAAGGCATTTTACTTGGGACAAATCTTAATTAACAACTCTTTCTTTTTTTAATAAGAGAAGTTAACTCATAAACTTAAAGTCAAATTATTATCCTGCAACTATAACTATAATGTTTGTACTCATCAAAATAATATGGGGTCTAAATAATTTCTCCTTTTTTTAATGACGATGGTACTAAATAAAAATTAGAGTCCTATTATATAACCTTGTGACAGGTACACATACGAGACTTTGATATGACTTTGATTAAATGACATCTTAAAAATTAAATATTTTGATTACATATGACTTTGATAGAGATCATAATAGAAAATGAAAATATTGTCATATTGTATTTACGAAAAACTTTAATGAGAAGAATTAGGCAATATAAACTTCGTAGGGTCTCCAAATATATTTTAAAGAATGATAATTTTCAGAGCTATGATCTTAAAAATCTAGAAAGATTTTTCCATGAAGAAATTAATGTAGTTAATACCTGGTTTATGATGAATAAGATTTGTATAGCTTAAAGTGTTACGAGTTATTTTAGAAAAATAAGTTGTAATATATAATATTGAATAATGTCATAAAAGAGAATAAAATCGTCATAGTTACACATTTATGAACGGACACCGACATAATTTGACATCTCCAACCCGTTATTAAAAGCCCAATTAATTTGGGCCTCATTTTATAAACCCAATTAATTTGGGCCTTCTATCTTTTTTTCTTAAAGCCCTGCAAATCCAGTAAAATCATACCACTGACATCATCCACTAAATTAAATGTAATTTAAGTTATAGAAGCTATGATCCAATCTGGACACTTCCAGCATGCCCATTATAACAAAAGACAAAGCCTTTTCCTTATAAAAATGCAGAAAATAACAAAAATATAATAATGTTCACATCCTACCTTTTTCTTTTGTTAGCTAGCCATTGACATACACTTGGAAGCACCTCTTGAGTTCTTTTGTTCTGTTCTTTATGGAATATGCAAATAGGCAGATTCTCCATTGTAAAAATTGTCTTGCCCAATAGATTACATGAGGATTCTTCTGCATTGGTTTTTCTTCTATGCATTCAAGGAATTAGATGCGGTTCAGTGGCTTGTTTTTTTCAACTTTTACAGTAACATTATGGTGATTCTGTTATTTAAGTGCTGCAACTGCAGAAAGGAAGGTTCTCCTAGCTTCCATATGGCCTCTATGAGGGATAAAGGAAATATTGCATTCTTTGTTGTTGTGTGAAAGAAAGAATACGGTGAAGGGAAGGATCAAAGTTTTGTTTGGGACGGCTTTTTTATTACTTTCAAAAGCAACGCTTTAATTAAAAAAATTGTTGAACTAGAAAGCTGCTTTAGAAAGTAGCAAGAAAGCCGTCCCAAACAAAGCATAAGAGAACTTTTTTTTTTAGATTGAGAAAGAGACCCTTAACAAGAAATTTTATACTAAAAGACAATTGAGAATTGATGAGTTATTTAGGCTTTGTTTGGGATAGCTTTTGGTCCTTTTTTTTTTTTTTGCTTTAAGGAAATTTTTGAACTAAACAGATGTTGTAGAAAGCGTTAAGAAAATTGTCCCGAATGAAGTCTTAGTTGTTGAAGCTCATGAATAAAAAGGTCTGAATATGCAATATTAAATAAGGAAGAAATTGGGTTCTTATAACCAGTTTGCTTGATGATATTTTTTTTTTATTATTTTCCTTATTTGTGTTTCCATTATTTCCATTTATTGACCATATTCATATTTTCAGGAGGCTGGCTGTAAGACTGCCATTAAATTTTTTTCCCCCTGAATAAAAGCTTGTCAGTAGCTCTCTCATTAAATATAAAAAGATAGTTAAATTAAACAAAAACATTCTTATTAAAATTTCTTTAAAATAACCAAAGTTTAGACACTAAGATTTTAATGATCAAGAAGTTGAAAGGTCTGCCTAATCCGAGCTTTCTTCCTTAAACAAAGTGATTGAAATGATTTTAGCCCAAATTAGCGCAGCATAAGATGCCATCCCTTACAGTATTCTAGAGTTTCTCTTGTCCTAGATGGTCCAAAAAAGGTGAGTAACTATGATTAGAGCATTTTTATTGTCTGATGCTCTGCTTTCTCTCTTATCAGCAATAACCAGAAGCCAAGCAGAAAGTTTTTAATTTTTTTCAGCTTTCTAAATCCGTTTGGCTAACAATGCTAAGATGGATGGTTCCCAAACCACCAGCCTTTTTGGGTTCACAAGCAATTTTGCAATCAATAGAAGTGATAGATCTCATTTTGCCAAAGAAAGTTTCTTTCCTTTTAAATATAGGGTTTTAAGTGTGCTACTGCATTTGATGAACAACTCTAATTTGGTTTGGTTCGGGCTTCGTTTGAGACAGCTTTCTTATTGTGATCGCTCAATCTTAGTCATAAGAATCAAGGATGAGTGCATCTTTGTCTCGTCAAGGCGTTCGATTAAACTATTGATGTAGTGTTTTGTTCTACAAAAAAAAGGTTAGAAGTAAAGAAGAATAAATTTTGGAGAAATGAAAAGAGAGCATATAATAGCTTAAGTGATTTGGCCTTTTTCACTTACTTCAAATATGGAGGAGCTTTATTATAATTGAGGGAATAAGAATAAGTGATTACAAGCTCTTTCAACTCTCAATAGTCTCTTTATTACAAAATGAGCCAAGGATCCACACTAAAGGAATAAGAGGGGTATATATACATAGTAAATCCATTGAGGTGGCATAAATATTTCCAGATTTTAAAAATTTCTGAAAAAATTATATATTTGTAATTTAAAAAGAAGAATAAACTAATTAACTATTTGAAATAAACTAATAATATTAACTAATTTAAATTAACTATTTAAACATTTAACTAAATTGATTAAATATTAATATTATTATTTAATTTTTAATTAATTATTAATTTCAATATTTTATTTTAATTAGTTATTAGTTTTAATATTTTATTTTAACTAATTATTAATTTTAATTTTTGTCAAATTCTAGTTTAAATATAAAAGAGTAATAATTAAAATATTTTTTTATTTGCAGCGGAGTGATTGGGTATTTGTTGACCTTCCCAATGAGTCGAATCTCACGGATGTCAAACGCGGGCGGGCAGCTCAGGCCACTGACCATCGGCGGGTGGATGCGTAGTGGGCCTCCTCGGACAAGGCAGCGCGGGCAGCTCAGGCGGGCCGCGGGCACAGATGAATTTTTTTAATTTTTTTGCAAATATTTTCTGCCGGAGAGATATTTTCATTAATGCCGGAATGCTTAAGGCCATCAAGCATTAAATCATTAATGTTTCAGACCATCAAGCATGCATGCATAAAGCCATTATGCAGAAATTAATAGTTTAAGGCTTCGTTTCGGGCGGATCTTTTAATGCTTTTGTAAAGCGGTTTTTTACCATAAAAATTCTTAGTTTAAAAAATTTTTATACTAAAGAATTGCTCTAAAAAACAGTAAAAAAGCCGTCTCAAATAAAACCTAAGATAGAAAGGACTCGGTATCGTCCCATGCATTAATGGAAGTCTTTATCATGAACTGTTGCTTATTATTTTAATTTTACTAAAACTTATTGTCAACATTACTAAGTACAGCTCTATTAAGTATTAACTATAAATCTGTAAGGTTTTTTATATATGTTTTTTTAATGTTCGTTAGAAGACAGGAATTTTGTATTTAAACAAAGGGGAAGGAGAGATTGGCTTCAGTCTGACCATTGGGAGGAGCTCAGATTGGCCTACCCTCACAACCAAAATAATAAACAATATTTATTCAGCTGGAATATTGAACAATTTTCTATTATAAAGTTTATGTTCATTAATATTTAATCATTTTGTTCATCTCTACATTTTTTGTCTGGCAATAATCATTTTGTTCATCTCTGGAAGGATTAATTTGGGACAAATTTTCACTATTTTACTTTTTAAGACCAGCACTACACTGCTTTTTAGCTATCGTTTTCTTGCTGCTTTTCTAAATTTTTTTCTTGCGAGAGATATTTTTTTGTAATTAAATATGCTTAAAAAAATTATAATGCCACTGTCAAAAATGAGTTATTTCCGCAATACTCAGTAGCAACGGTTTTAAAACCGCTGCTATAGATGACTTTTCCCAACAGTTTTAATCAAGTTTATGCTATAGGTGCCTGAGACATCCAATTCTAGTTTACTGTATAAAATATATTATTATCATATGTCAATCAAAAACCAAGCTCTGAAATTATAGTTTGCAAGGGGATTATGACAGATTGAGATATAATCATTTAGGAATTACATCTAATAATATAGTTGTAAAAAAAAAAAAAACAAATGTGTGCAACAGCCCTTAGATTTTGATCTGAGGGCTGCAGATGGAAGCTAGAAGAGTCAACTACAGTTTCAAGTAGTTCTTGGCTCCAATTTTCCCCCCATTATGTTAGTCTGAAAGCATGCTTGGTCAAGGGAAGAAAGCTAAAGTGAAGTTGTCAACTACAAAGTTTTGAATAAATCATGACAAGTAACTAAAATAAAAGCCTATCAGCTGTCATGTCATGTTCACCAATTGTACCAACCATTGGCCTCACAAGGGAAGCTTCTATTCTTGCTGATCATGCCAGAAAAGCTTTCCACACATGCAAAGATTATATATTTGTTGGTTCACTGTAAGCAATAAATCATAAAATATATAGCTCAAATTCATAAGTGGGGAGATTGGATATAGAGAATCATTTGATTTTGTCTCTGTGAACAGTAAAAACGCAATGGTGAACAGTAACTGTGCCAGAGATAAACCGGACGGTTCTCTGTGTCCGATCTCTGCAAGTAATAATTTCTCTGAATTCGAGATTCCAATTCAGAATTTTAGTAATAAATTCAAATATCTTTATCAACTAAGCTATACCGTTCACTCAGTTTGAGTTTTTTATCTAATCATTTGTGATACATAAAAGAGACTAGAAATTTAACACTTCAATCTGTTTTTTTTTTGGAATTAAAGTCCAAAGAGTCATTTCAAATTCACCTAATACAAGAGAAAAAGAGACGAGTATGGAAAGATAGTTTGAAAGGGTAGTGGGGTAGCCATCTCATATTCTGTCTTCAACAGAGATTTTGATGGAGAATTTTAAAAACACGATGTGCAGAGAGAGGGAATCAGAATTGGTGGGGCGCTCGCTCTTCTTTCCTTGCACATTTTCTCTCTTTTGAGAAAGTGAGAGCTTTAGACTTCTTCTCTCTCTTTCTCTATCTATCTAGACCCTTTTTGATTACTCATTCCTTCTCTAGATTATCTAAAGGGAGGTAGTGACATTTGACAGCTTGAGAAAGTTTGCCTTCGCACAAGGTACCAACAGGTTCTACTGCTTTAGCTTCCACTTGGAGGCATGTCGGCAGTACAAATTCAATTGGGAATTTGGCTTCTTTTGTTAAAAAGGACAAAGGATTTGTAACATGTGAAATGACAATTGACCAGTTCCAAGTAGTCCAATACCACTAGTTGGAATTGATTTATTCATGTATGTTTTCTGTGGGCTCTCAAGGAATTGCCAATTGATTGCCTTAGGTGCTTTAGTGTATAGAAATGAGGATTGGGTTAGCCTTTAGTCCAAAGGAGGACTTCTTCGTTTAGGAGTCGAATACTTATATTTATCATTAGAGAAATACTCTTTTAATCTTGTATTTACTTATTTTATCTTCAATTACTCTTTTATGAATATAATTTACTATATGAGAATTTTCTAGATTTGAAAGTCACTGTTACAATTAATACTCCATCTGTATGATGGATTTCATGATATAACTTTAAGATAGTGGCAAAAGGGAGAGAATTGTGATGTTTTTGAATCCCCCCAATTTAATCTCGATGTCATTTTACCTTGTATCAATGGTGAGCGATAATGCTCATGAACTAATGTTGAAGACATTGTTCTACGGTCACAATGATGACTTGAAAATCTACTGCGATCGTTAATAGCATGGTAGATGATATTTTTCTCGATGATAACCTATTTGCTCAACGACTATGATCTTACTGCTAAAGACATGATTGACAACAAATCAAGTAATTAGCTAAATTGGAATATTCATCAAATAAATAATTCAATTTTTCGAGCTCGATTTTCTCAATTTTAAGTATTTATTCCGGCATAATTCAAGCTATCCTACGACGAACTACTAATTCCAATAGATCCATCAATTTGAATATTAAATTGAATTAAGATCAAAATAATCTGTTATAAAATTAAAACTTCTAATAGATTAAGGCTTCGTTTGGGACGGCTTTCTTATTGCTTCTTAAAGCACCTTTCTAGCACAAAAATTAAAATTTTTGTTCTAGAAAATTGATTTAAGAGCAATAAGAAAGCCGTCCCAAACGAAACCTAAATTTCATCAAATTATATTCTAATGCTGATGAAATTTCTTACAGATAACTAGCCATAAACACCCATATCCTCTATTCCAACTTCTAAAAACACCTCCATTAATTCCTTAGTAGCTTCTGGGAGATCTCATTTGAGATAAAATTCTTGTAAGCTTTCACACATATATCCTTCCAAAATAGTATTATTATCATTAGGTCCATATAAAAACTAACTCTTTGTAAAAGCTATCACCCACACTCCAACAAAAAAAAAAAAAAAAAGAAAGAAAGAAAGAAACAGGTGGTGGGAGCTCACCATCTCATGATCCACCAAATCCTAGTACATGCCTATTCTGAATATCTACAGTAAGGTTTCAGGCCATAAAAAAAGGAATCAATGGACCCTTTTTTAAGAGCATCTGTTCCATTTATCATTAATTTTGTACTGATTTATTGCTTCTCCAATCCAGGTGATGAAGCAACTGTGCAAAGGACTCAAACATCACATTATGTGATATTTCTGGCAATCAGTGACCACAAGCTTATAATTTGGAGGCCAGTTTCAACAGTTAAGACATAAAATATTGATATTTCTGTAGTGTTTTGGAGCATGTGGGTGAGAGGTAGGTATTAACATGTCATATGTGTGGCTTTATTCATGCTATTGATGTGTGGTTATTATATAAACAGCAAAGGGTCCACCTCTTCCTCATTTCTTATAGGTATAGATGTAAGATTTTGCCAAATGTTTGAAAACAAATAAATAATGTGTACTTTTATTTTTGTTTAAAGATAAATTTATGATGCTTTGTATTTTTTTTTTTTTTAAGTATAGATTGTGGCTTTGATATCTTTGTATAGAATCTTAGGATATGATAAATAATAAAAATTATTATTATTTTTTAAATTAGTGCTTTATATATATATATATAAAGTGGTTTTATTATAATAATTTTTTTTAATTTATTTTAATATACTTGCTCACTTATTTCTTATCGAATTGTAGTATTTACTATAACCGAGTTTGTTAACAAACAAGATTATAAATTTTTTTATTTACGAAAGGTTGAGGTAGACCATAGCAGCACCAGTGCATCGGATCCTATCAGAACTATGCAATTAAGTGTGCTTGGGCGAGAGTAGTACTAGGATGTGTGACCTCCTCGGAAGTCCTCGTGTTGCACCCCTTTTTAACTCGTCTTCTCTTTATCCCCACGTAGTGGGACAAAGGCTTGATGTTGTCAAGGGCGGATCCCTTTAGTGCCCGGGGGGGCAATTGCCCCACCTCAAAAAATTAATTTTTTTTTTATTGTATGGATCTTTAGGTAATTTGTCCCCCCACGATCTTTTTTTTACTCTTTATTATAAGAGTCTTTAGGCAATTGCCCCCCCTAAAAATATTAAAATAGTATGTTCTTTAGGCGATTGCCCCCTAGCAGAATTAAACACATTATGTATATGTGTTATTTATAAGTTTGCCCCCCAGAGTTTAAAAATACTATGATCATTAGGCAATTTCCTCCTAACATAATTAAATACATTGTGTATAGGTGCTATTGTTAGGGAATGAAGAACCAAATAAAAAGAAAAATGTTAAAGAGAATTCATAATTTTATTTATTAATTTGAATTCCAGGTCGAACCCTGCCAGGGGGCGCTGCCCCCTTCGACCCCCGATATATTCGATATTGACCCATTTTCTTATAGCGAACGGTCGAGCCAAATTCGAGGCAACACCAACAGTTACTTATAAGTTTGTCCCCCTTGAAAATTAAGGCTGATTCCACCCCTGAATATTGTTGTTGTTATCGAAAGATTGAGGTAGATCTAAAAAAACTTGGTTAGAAAATATTAGAAATGACTTCCTTTATTAGATTTAAATGAGAATTTGACTCTTAATAGGACACAATGGAGAAAAATAATTCATGTAGTCGACCCCACGTAGTAGAATAAAGACTTGTTGTTGTTGTTGTTGTTGTTGTTGTTGTTGTAGATATACAAATAAGATGATAGCACATTTACATGTTAAATATGGGGATGGATTTAGGTTTTGGTTGCTGTCTATTTGGTAGTGTTTCAGTTGAACTAAAACTGTCTACTGGCAATAACAATGGGCTGTAAATAGAGTATAGTAAGCAATTGAACAAAGAGTTTTCCCTTGTGAGAAACCAGTGGAGAATGCTTGTTCTTCATCACATGCTGAACTAATATTATTAAATATATATATAGAGAGAGAGAGAAAGAAAGAGAGAGAGAGAGAGAGAGAGAGAGAGAGAGAGGTCATCTATAATATAAAAAAAATTCATGTAAAAGGACATGAAAAAAAAATACTTTATTCATTCAAAAACGGTGAAGAAGAACTGAATAACTTTCATTTCAACTATGACAAGTTAAAAAAAAAAAAGAACTTTGATTTGTGCAGTGATGAAAGGAATGCCTATAAACAGACTAAAAACAACTGCTTCTTCACACAATAATCATCGAAGTAAATTATTCTTTTCTCTGCAAAAGTGAAAAATCCAAACGCTTATGAGCTCTCTTTTGGAGCCAAAAGTTCCCAACATGTTCACCTAAAGCTTCCAGTTTGGGCCACAGATGAGCTGCTTTTATCCTCACAGCTTTAAATTAATGAACTGGTTTTCCCACCTACCACTACCAATCCTTATCTAAATAAGCTTTGAATTTGACCTCAGAAAACAACCAAAGTATTATGTGAGGAGGATCGTGAATGGCTAAGATGCTTACACATGGCATCAGCACATTGGACCATCAAACCTAATCCTTATCTCACTCTTATAATACACAATGCTTTAATTACTTGTTAATATTTAATTTTTTTATTTATTTTTACATTATCATATCATTGTTATATTTCTATTTGGCTATATTATTATTATTATTATTTTAAATATATATGACTAGAAATATTTTTTTAATTCTATTTAATGAATGTGATAACCTTAAGAAAGCTTAGTTAATTTTTTTTAAATAGAAAATATAAATATCCGTAATAGTTTTCAAAAAATATATTTTTATTAAATCTATTTTGAGGAAATTACATATGCATCATAGATTTTTTATATATTTACATAAATTTTTATATTTGCTTATATAAGATTTTCAATCATATCAAAATATATGCATTAGAAGATATATTTCTTTTCTAAAATATTGAATATTAATGTTATTTTTTATATAAAATTATATGATATATATAGATAAATGCTCTAACTAATTTTACAAACAATACAAACTCTTCAAAAAGATCACTAATTGCAAGCATTAAATTAAGAAAGTAAAAAATAAAATTAAAATTAAATAAGATAAGCTGACTTTTCCAGATCTGAAAGCATAGCAATCAAGTACATTCCAAAGGCCAATTACTGGTCAACTGAATCACCACTGGACATTTATATCATTCAAAGGTCAATGATTGTTTTATCTAATTAATGCACCTTTCCCACAAAATTATTTAGATTCCTCACAATTTTAGGTCAGCTTATTGTGCAAGTTGTTGATTTTTATTTTATTTTTAAATAATTTCATTGGATACTATTCTGTTGGAGTTAGATTATCTTGTGGGTGAGGAAGCTGGCTTGCCAGTCATTGATGGCATGATTGGAAAATATTATGTTTTTATTGTGTTTATTAAATTTGATGTTAATGAAAATAAAGTTCTTGAGATTGGAGTTGTTTTTTTTTTCTTAGCAACAGTTCTAGAAAGAAAAAATTAGGGTTTAAATAGGTATTATTGTAGCCATTTTGTTAGTAGTTGTGAGAGGGAAAATCCAATGAAGCGGAAATATGGTCAAGGGATAATATGAGAAATTCTATATACGGGGATAATTTGATGTGATGATCGTCAATTATGCAACTTGCCACTCTCTTCCTAGGAAAGACTATTCATCAAAGATGTTTGTCATCACTCATAGTGGATTGTCATCAATCATACTCGTAGTCTCTGCTATATAAAAGAGCCTACTTGAGGGGCTCACAGCTCGCACTATCACAACCAACTGACAATGGAGCCTACTTTCCTACAACTCGAGCTCACTCGTCTTCCATTTCCAAATTATACAGATCTCTAACATAGGCCACCAACAACTTTAAAGTGTTTGCTAGTGACAAATCTATCACTTCAAGACATGCTAATGGACTCACCTATGCCTGCGTGCTCGTATGCACTCAACACTACTAACCTTGTGTCGAGACAAATAATCAAGGTTAAGGAAAGTAATATTCCCTTTAGTCAATTAGAGTATAACATGTGTCTGACGTAATATTGAATAAAAAGTTAAATCATTTGAGGATAATAGTTGGGTCGATGATATTTTTAGTCACATGACAAAATACATAGATAGCGACATCGGCACATGGGAGACATAACGTTGGCAACATCAGTATCATTCGTAGCAACATGAACATAGGTGGGACGAGATCATTACCACATATGATCTCTTGGTAACGCGATATATTCTAAATTTATTCAAGTTGGATAAAATCGAAATACAAACAAAAAAAGATATACCAAATTAGAAAAAAGAAACTTTAAATTCTCCCATCTTATAACTTTAGATTGTAAGTCTCACAATCTCCCATCTTATAACTTATGTATTATCATCTAAAAATTAACATTTTTGCATTACTATGCCCGTATATTTTTTTTTATTTTTACACTTCCCCACTGATTTTATTTACCGTAAATCAATATAATTAAACCGTTAGAAATTTCAAAAGCAAAGGGGGCTAAGCGTGAAACTTTTTCAATTAATTATTGTACGAAGAAGCCGCATTGATGAAGAACGGACGGTGGGGACAAGCAGTAGTTTTCCCAAATCTAAAAGAGTAAAAGGACTTTCTTGTCACCTTGTCAGTGGAATGCGCGCGCCGATTGTAGCGCGTGGAGCCCGAGGCTGGCCGGGACGCATATGCCGGACCAGCTGAGCCGGCGGGCCGCTCGAGGCCGTGACGGGTCCGGCCCGCCGCCTCCCGTCCCGTCGGACTTCTCTCGCTGACGAACAGCGTAAAAGGTCATGATGAGCTCTCGGAAACAAAATTTATGTGAAGTTTTTCGTTATAATATTTTAAGTATTTTAAATTTATATTAAATTATCATTGATATATCTATAAAAAAAACTGACATGATCAATTGAGTAAATTTTGAATTGAAAATTTTTGAAATTAATTTTACAATCATAAA
Organism: Dendrobium chrysotoxum; assembly: GCA_019925795.1. Lineage (NCBI taxonomy): Eukaryota > Viridiplantae > Streptophyta > Magnoliopsida > Asparagales > Orchidaceae > Dendrobium > Dendrobium chrysotoxum. The sequence continues at coordinate 84,924,714 of CM034315.1, read as the reverse complement.
AACTCCAATTTTCACAAACTTATAATTGAACTAAACATTTCAATAAAATGAACACAACGATACTAAAAGTGATCCAATCAGAGCATAAATGAATCAAAATCAAACACTTAAAGTATAATTAAAAACTTCAAATATTAATTGGCTATCCAAATTATCTCAAAATTAGACATGCTTATAATTGAATCGAGTGGCTCGACGAGACAAATCTAACAGATAAAAAAATCACTCAATTCTAACATCATTAAGGCATTTAGATGCTAAATAAAAGCTCCGTGATCTAGAGAATTAAAATGAGTCGTGCGGTGAAGTATTTTGGATTCTGGTTCAATTACCAAAATATTTATCCCATAAAGTCTATAAAGAGCTTTATTTTTCACATGAGAGGGGAGGAAAAAAAAGAAACTATAGAACTCTCTTGTATTTTTCAGATATCGTTGTTGATGATTACCACTAGCTATTGTTGCCAACAATTAGCATTGCCATTGGTGATCAACATCAGAAATCGTCACCATCTTCAAAATACTTACAAGATATTTCAAATGTTAAAAGAAATAGCCGTAGACCTAAAAATATTTGATTAGAAAATATTAGAAATAATTTTTTTAATAATATTTAAATAAAAATTTAAATCTTAATAAAACACAATAGAAAAAAAAATCAGTCAGCATGCTATAAAAGCTTGAGTTTGTCATTGTATTATTTATTTTATTTTAATAAAAATTAAAAAATAATTAGAAAAATCAGTTAAAAATATTCTGAAGAAATATTTTTTTAAGCAGAACACAGTACAAGTATATGCGCAATTTGAGAAGCAACAGAAAACCAGAAAATTTAACAAACGCATCCAGCTTGTTTCTGCTCCACCGCTTTTTCTCACCCGCTTTTATTTCTTCCAGGTCACTGGGCGGTCACCATAAACAAGCGAAGCCCACGGTGAGAAAACCAGGAGGCGGAATCCAGGACCCGTGAGTCCGAGGGCAGCGGGAAAAGCAGGCCGGTCATGCGCGTGAAGGCCTCCAGGGTCCCCATAAACACCAGCTCAGCCAGCTCTGTCAAGCTCACGGCCGGCCGACACCTGTTCCTCTGGCATTTCCTCGATTTATCTCACCGCTGCGGTTCACCACGTGTCAGCCAAACTCGACGGGACAGCTCGTACGCTGAACCGAACCGAGCCGCTGCCCTTCACCAAACGCCCGTGCGAGTCCAATGAACCATTGTTGCTCCTGACGTCCCCATCAGAAATCCCTCCTTTCCGTTAACGGTCGTCTATGTAATTTACAAAGTTGCCCTCTGCCATTTAATGGTTGAAATTGTAACATGATTATCATTAAAACAAAGTTTATATATATATATATATATATATATATATATATATATATATATGAGTTTATTTTGAGTTTATTTTTAGTATTATCTTTTTAATTATTGATGAGTTACCCACCGTGTTTAGTTTGGTTGGTGGGCGAGTACGGTTGGGAACTCCCAACCCGTGTTCGATTCCCCTCGAGCAGCAGCGCCTCTTAAGTGGGGCTCAATTAAGTGCAGGTCAGGAGATTTTTAGGGTAGGTGTCTCCTCTAGGTAAGCCGAGGATTAGTCACACCACGAAGCGCACCCTCTCAGGGGTGGCAGCGGGTGGATACCCCGTTCCAAAAAATATATATTGAGGAGTTATAAGAATTTTTTTTTATCTTAAGAGATGATAATGATATCCCGACCTTCAGGCAACTCTCTCCTATGATTTTAGGAGCCCAATAATGTTTTATCTTTTTTGAGTTAGTACAAATCATCTCAAATAAAAAAATATAGCTTACATTTATATAGATATTTCCATTAAACCTCTAAATGGTTTAAGTTTATCCGAAGTGTTACAGTTTAATTTTCAATAAATCTGCTATGTATGACCCACTAAGTAATAATTTGATGGTCATTTATAATGATATGAGATAGCATGATATTTTGAAGTACTAATCTCATAATTAATTTATCATTCTTATTATTATGGGTAGCTCACTAAATTTCCTTTTTTAATTGTTATAAAGTTGTAAGACCTATCATCCCCTTAAGTGCCATCATACTAGGCTTGTATTTTTGTCATCTCTTGGGCCTCCTCTAAGGAGAAGGTGTCATCACAATTGGATCTTATGGCTCCTTAACTATTATTGTGTGACTACCTATCTCCTTTTTCATAACCCATATAGCATCTTCTGGTCATTTTTAGGCTAAACCCATACAACATCAAGCCTCAAAAACTCATTGATGTTTCTTTTGAATGTTGGCTTAATCCAATGGTAGCCATCGCTCCCTATGTAAACCTTGATCTATAAACCTTGTGATAAGTAAATTTCACTTGGGTGTAATTAATCATAAGGTAGTATGCCCATAAGATACATCAATCCCCCAAAATTAAACAAATATTATTTATTCCTTCACATTTAGAAGCAATCTCTTATATATATAAATATGTCTTCCATGTATTCTCAAACTATGATTTGTTTTCCACCTTTTAAGGCGATACTTTTGCGTTTTAGTGTGAGGCTATTTGTAAGCTTATAGTTTTATAGTGACTCCTTGGAAAGATTTCTCTCTATCTTTGAATGATAACTAATTTAAATGGTTACATAGTGGGCAATTTTGTTGGATTTATTTAAAATGCAGTCAGTGTCGGGCATTAAGGGTGACAAACAGTGATAGTGGGCAAGTAGGCGGGCAACAACGTAGGTGAGTTTGTGGCAATAAGTGACAAAAGTGAGGTCACGAGCTATGAGTTCTTCTTGCATTTATAATTCATATAATTTTTACGAATTTTAAATTCAAAAATAAAAAAATAAGCATTATGGGGTATTCTAATCCCCTTAAATAAATTCGTGCAAGAAAGTCAAATTTAGTTATTTACGTAAACTTTTCTAAATTGGTATGTATTATTATGTTGACACCATCATCAACAATAACATCATATCAAAAGTTAATCATCATCATCATCATCAAAATGATGATATAAAAATAAATCAACATCAACATCATTAAAAATAAAAATAACATGTCTTTATTATTTTAATTGAAGGTAGCTTAGTTTTAAGTATAATGAAACTAACTACATAGTTTCACACTCTTTTCAATTAGACATAGTCAATTTGTCTAAGCATAATATTAATGTATGCGACCTTCTCCTCTCTTTCTCCACATTCTATAAATATTCCAATGAAATAAAATAAACTATAAATAGTGTTTTAAAGTCCATGATCCAACTGCATTTTATTTTTAAATAATTTATGAATGGAAGTAATTAATAAAGCAATCAAATATAGAATTCAAAAGGTCATAGATTCATCAGGCGGACAATGTGATGCCTTTAGGATTATAGTACTGTTCAAACAGGTCTAATTGGACTAGAAGTCAGGTAACCTATTGGATTTTTGTATTTGAACTCTCTTACATGTGTCTGAGAATGATCTGTGTGCATGAAAAATATCTGCATATGCTCTGAAGTGGGTTACAGGGGTCTGAATGCTTCTATATTTATCCTTGTACATGTATTGATCACAATACAAACACAATCAAGATCATCATGTTGGAATCATATGTTCATGTATGTTCTAATAATCATATAACCATATATATAATTTGTTAGTACATGTATCCTATATATATAATCATGTATGCAAAGTTATGATTATATGTATCATGTATATAGGTATTATTATGTTCATCCATATCAATGCTATGCATGATATCATTATCATATATATATGTACTGTGCATCATATCATATTAAGATTATTATTGTGTATGGCTGAATATTAATCATTTAATATTATCATGTACATGACTATGATATATATAAGCATCATATCATTATCATGTACATTAGTATTGTCACAGCTCAATCCGACATGACTCACAAATATATGTCACACCATGTTGGATGGTGACAGAACAAAGGTGTAATAGAATATACTAAGATTTTTTGGGGAGAAATACCATATTTTTTTTTCAGATAACAATGACCAAAGCTTCTAATTTTTTTACTATACATAATTACTATTATACAATACTATTCTTTAGTGCCTAGATATTTTCCTACAGTTTAAGAAAAATAGTATTTTAAAAATACCCAAAAGAAAATTTATAAAAAAATACCTAAATGTCTAGAACTATATTCTCTACAATATACTAAAAGTTACGCAGTGAAAGTTTCTCCGTTTAAAAGTTATCTCGAATTGAACTCTATAAATTTATATTTTAAATTAGAAAAATCATAAAATAATCCAATTATTTAAATCTAAGATAATCAAAATGCAACCTACCTCGAGCCGGATAACATTCAAAATTGGGCAGTTAACAGAAAATGACTCGAAGCGGCCAAAACATTTAATTTCTCTCTCTAGATATCCTCTTATCTCTCCCTAGCCGATTGTTGTGATTGAGGAAATGTCTTGATTTAATGGAAAAATATATTTTTAATATAAAAATTCGATTGAGCACATCAACACCCAATCAAGCGTGCCGCAACACTCCCCCTGCACCGCAGTATGATAATTTGCAAAATTTCAAAGAGCTCACCATTGCAGTGACTCAAATTTGTATAAATAAAACCTATATGATTATCTTTTTATTCCTAATTGGAGTCCAAACACTTGCTTAACTTCATTTTTAGTTCCCCAAATATATTTGAATCTGTTCTAGATTATTAAGACATAATTTATGTTATCTCAATTATCCAACATGCCCCAATTAGTTCTTTGAATACCTTTGAACTTAATATAGATTATTAAAATCTAAATCATATTATCTCGCTAATAAAATTGCCATAATTAATTTTCTAAATAAAATTGTATTTCTTACGAATAAAAAAAATTTAAGTCATATTATATCTATGATCATAATTTAGTTCTCCAAACATCTTTGATTAAGTAGAGGTTATCACTCATAGAGCATACCATAATTTAGTTTTTAAAATAGATTTGAATTTAGTTTAATCAGTAGAAATTTAGAGTAAATTAGCCAAGGCGAAGAGGGCAAGTAGGTAATTTTAAAGATTTGGCGTTTCCACCTCGAGCGCAAGAAACGCGAATCCGTTTGCAAGCGTTTGGTCGAACCACCCGCAACTACCGCTTTTCTCCTTCTCATTTATACTTATTTATTTATTTTTATTAAATTATACGCACAATTTCTACAGCCAATATCGTATTTAATAAATTCAGGAATCTCTTACAATATCTCATATAATGGAAATAATATAAGATGAAACTTTTACCTTTTTCCGGTTTCTGAGAACTCCCTCCTGTTCGGCACTGTCTGCGCTTCCGTTCTGAGCCTTCCCTCGTTTTCTTCCTCTGGTTCCCCTTTCCGCACCGCCGAAGCCTTGTTTTCCGTACGGAATGCATCTCGCCGTCGCCGAGAACCGCCGTGTCACCGTGTGAAAGATTGTTTCTCTTGGTTGCTGATAAAAACCGCAGAATTTGCCGTCTACGGTGCCGGTGATTTGCCTTGGGGTTAAAGATTCGGATCTCGAGGAGATTTGGCGGTGAGAGAGTAATGTGGGATCGGTAACTGGGGAGGACGGCGGCTTCCTTTACTCTTTCGTTGGGGATTGTGCTCAGGAACTAGCTTCGGTCGCGCCGCGCAGGATTTTATGTTTCCTATTTCCATCCTTGGATGGTGGGTTCGCTATACTGATCGGCGGATTGTGGAGGAGTTTCATTTGGCCGAGATCGTTATGAAATGGCAAGAGTTGTAGATCTTACAATTCTTTTAAACCTTTTTCTTTGTTTCTTGATTTTATGTTCGCGACCTGTGCGTTTTTATATTTTCGACTTTGCGCAACTTATTAATTTGTGCATTTTTTAGTTCTTCCGTTATTGATAGATATCAGGGTTTTTACTCAGCTTTATGACCCAGACGGTTTTTTCCTCCTTTCTATTTTTAGTTAATGATTTTTTTTTTCTTTTTTTGATTTTCTATGTAATGCTGGTTGAAAGATGAGAGAGAAAATTCCTATTGCATTTCCTCTAATGATTGATGTTACTTCTCCTGCTGTAATTTTCTCAATTTCGCTGTTGAAACTATTGTACATTTACTTGAGTAGCTTTTCAACAGTAGAGAATTGGAATTTCGTGAATTCTTTCGCCATTTTTGTTAGAGCTGGGTTCAGCTAATGGATGGCGGCTAGCTTGTTTTATATTATAGTATTTCAGCTTTTGCATTGGTTCGCGTCTTCAATTTCATCTTGAGTTATTAGGAACTACTGAGAGTTGTTGATTTATGGATTACGGCATGTTATGCTTTGCTTGTAACTTGTTCAACGGTTTTACTAAATCTTCTTTCCTGAATAGTGTTTTCGTCCTGTCCCGTAGCTTATTTATAGCTTCATGGGTTCATTGCTGAATCTTTCTTAAATTAATTGACGAGTTCATGATGCCTATTAAAGTATAATACTTTATTCCACTCTGCTATGTTGCCTATCTTGAAATGTTTGCTCTATTGAATGCTCGTTTCCTTGCTTAGTTTGGTTTTTTGCTGGCATTCCATGTTTCTTTGCCTTAGGAAATGAAGCCTGGACAGAGTTGTATGTTTCCTTTATTTATTGCTTTGTTGATCTACGTTTATCTTTTGAAAATACATATTCTTTACTAAATAAAATTTTGTATTGCCAAAGTCCCCTGCCATTATTCTGGTAAAGCTTAATTATTCTAGTTTCCTGTACAAATCCTTACTCCCTGGATTATTTATGTAACAAGTTAAATTTCCCTCTTGTTATTAAACATAGGTTATTTCTTTCTCACTGTATGTAGTTAGCTATGATATTCTTCTTTTACAACCTGTGCTTTCCTCGCTTGAATTCCCCTATCTGGATATGCTAGCCTAGAAAAGCGTATAATACTGACTCAGGAATTATGCTTGAAACAAAGTCATACTTAATTTACATGCATTCTAAAATCACCATATTTGGGTTATTTTATCAGCTGCGGCATATTGACTTTTTTCAATTTGCATCTTACTCATTGACAGGTGGAGGGTAGGTCATGTTTGTCTGGAGAGGTTAGAAGTGGTTTAGAAATTTTGAAGCGTAAGAGACTTGAACGAATGAAGTTTTGCACTTTTCCTGAAACAGCTAATGCGGCAAGTACAACATCTAGAAGTTGTGGAGATGCTATCAGAGCTTCAATATCATGTGGAAATATATCACATGGCATTGCACATGCATTTTTCAATGGCAGTGCTTCTTCAAAAGATGCCTATTCAAAGCGCAAAGTTGAATGCTTTGATATGTCTAACTTGGAATGGTTAGATCAGATTCCAGAATGTCCTGTATTCTGCCCAACAAAGGAAGAATTTGACGATCCATTAATTTATCTCCAGAAGGTTGCGCCTATAGCTTCAAAATATGGTATTTTTCTATGATATGTGCTTGCTATTATTGCATGTTCATGAGTCAGTGTACTCACTATGAAGTAGAGCTCTAAGAGGAATTTCTCCATTCCTTCCATTGAAATTTCCATAGCTTGCTTTGATGATACAGGCCAGAGGAAAGTGACTACAAGTGCTTGTTTTCTTGAAATTCTTTTACCTAAATCTATGTTGACGTCTAAGCCAAAAGTTCCCTTTTCAACTCATGTTCTTTGCTAGATTTTTTTTTCCTTCAGCTTCATGTGTTATTTTTTGAAATGTTTTCTTTCTTTCTTTTTTATGTATTAGACGCATCTTTGATTCAGCATTCCTGCATCTATTTTTTTCCACCTTTCTATTACGTTTTATTTTTTTACTAAATTCATGGATTGCTTTTCTGGCCGTACATGTTCGCACATGTTACATTCTTAAGTAATCCTCGTTTGAGTGAGTTACTATTTACGGACTGATGCTAGACACTATTCTCTCTATATTCTTGTTATCATTTATGGCAGGGAATAGATTGGATGGTCTGAAAATTCTTGTGATATTGTTGTCATCTTATTTTCTTCCGCTGACCAAAAGTATTTTGATAATACTAATGTTGATGACTATTTTAAGGCTGATATATCTCAGGTATCTGCAAGATAATTTCCCCTATTTGTGCTACTGTACCTGCTGGTGTTGTATTGATGAAGGAGCAAGCTGGATTCAAATTTACTACTCGTGTGCAGCCTTTTCGTCTCTCTGAGTGGACCACGGATGACAAAGTTACATTTTTTATGAGTGGGAGGTGAGTTACATGTCTGTAATTCCTAATCTTTTTGGGTACCTATGGTTTGCCCTGATAGATCTCTGTTTTGCCCTAGGAAGTATACATTTCGGGATTTTGAGAAGATGGCAAACAAAGAGTTCACTCGAAGATTTTCCAGCGCTGGATGTCTTCCTTCTAAGTATGTTGAAGAACAATTCTGGCAGGAAATTGCTTTTGGGAAAACAGAGTTTGTTGAGTATGCTTGTGACATTGATGGCAGTGCTTTTTCATCTTCCCCTAATGATCAATTGGGGAAAAGTAAATGGAACTTGAAGGTATGTTCATTTTGGTTACCAGTGCCTTTTCATCTATTTTTCCAATTGTGTTCATTTTGGTTGCCTTGACATTTTGGCTATATTTGTTCACTACTTTTGCCTCAGAATATTTAGTTTTGATTTCTTATTTGCATTCAGAAGCTTTCTCGTCTTCCCAAGTCTGTGTTGAGGCTTCTGCGGTCTGCTATTCCTGTAAGTAAACTTTCAACATTTCGCTTTTTTGGCATAATTCCGAAGCGCATCTTTGACGTCTCTCATTAGAAACTTTTTCTACTCTCATACTTTTTTTTTTGCTGCAGGGAGTAACTGATCCCATGCTTTACATAGGAATGCTATTTAGCATGTTCGCCTGGCATGTTGAAGATCACTATTTGTATAGGTTTGCAGAGAAATATTCTAGATGTTGGTTATTTACCTCTCTTTTTTCATTGTCGGAGTTGGTGGAATGATGTTTTATGGTCTTAACAATATCTTGCAGCATCAACTATCATCATTGTGGAGCATCTAAAACTTGGTATGGAATCCCTGGTCATGCAGCTCCCGACTTTGAAAAAGTGGCACAGAAACATGTCTACAAACGTGAGATTTTTCCAACTGAAGGAGATGATGCAGCTTTTGAAATGCTTCTGGGAAAGACTACCATGTTTCCTCCAAAAATTTTGTTAGACCATCATGTTCCTGTTTATAAAGCTGTACAGAAGCCTGGAGAATTCATAATTACTTTTCCTCGAGCTTATCATGCTGGTTTCAGCCATGGTACGATAATTGTCTTCATGACAGCAATGAAGCAAAATCTTATCTGTCCCAGAAATGTTTTGTCCTTTTTTAATGAATAACTACTTGCTAAATTAACCGTTCTTTGTGTTGTTTCAGGTTTCAATTGCGGTGAAGCTGTCAATTTTGCCATTGGTGATTGGTTTCCTCTTGGTACTGTTGCTTGCCGGCGCTATGCACTTCTTAAAAGGATGCCATTGTTACCTCACGAGGAACTACTATGCATGGAAGCAATGCTCCTTTTCAGGAATTTGACAAATTTGAATAATAAAGATTCTGATTCAGGGAATGAAGAGTTGTTCGACCAGAATTGTGTTAAGGCTTCCTTTGTGAGCTTGATGAGGTTTCAACATCGTGCCCGCTGGTGGCTCATGAAGTTGGGAGCTCAGGCTTGTTACTCTTCAATTTTTCCAACAACCATGCTTTGTGGCATCTGCAAACGTGATTGCTATGTAGCCTATGTCACGTGTAATTGCTATAACAACCCCATCTGCCTTCATCATGGTATTATCCTTCCTGCTACATTTTTTTTTTATCTATCTTGTTAGTCTTCATAATAATATTGTTTCTGATCTGTATTGCAGAGAGTGAGATAAGAAGCTGTCAGTGTGGCTCTAATCGCACTATCTTGTTAAGGTCAGATCTTTTAGAATTTGAGACTGTAGCAAAGAAATTTGAGCAAGAAGATGGGATAACAGAGTTTGAAAAGCAATTACAGGAAAATGACTTCATTTCATCACAGCCGAACGTTTTTCTTTGCCCTGTTGAGGATGGTTATAGTCCGTATTGTGAAATACGATTTGAAGAAGGTAAAAAATGTGATGCTATAGAAGAATGTAAAACAATGTCAGGATCAACTTTTTCTTTGCCAAAAGAGTGTTTTGCACTGAATGAAGTAAGATTCCCATTCTTTCTTCATTTTACAAAGTACAAGGAGTTCTGTAGGAAAAAAATTAACCTTGCCATAAATGTTGGTATGCCATTAATGCACTAATGTCACACTGCAGCCATGTTCAACTTCAGATAGAAATAACACTTATCGGAAAATTTCCCAGAGAGAGTTAACTTATCCACGTAGATCTGCTGAATCAAATGCATCTGAAATGTGTATTGATGGATATGAAGCTGGTTCCCATACTGCAGCTGCACAAGATTTTGATGATTCGGACTCTGAAATGTTCAGGGTTAAGCGTAGGTCTGTTATAAGTTCAGAGGAAAAAGATAGAGCAGATTCAAGATTTCCTGAAAAACTGGTAACTAATGAATCTGTGTTTACTATATTATCTGTTTCTTATTTTAATTCCGTTATCGTGTGTTTTTCCTGAAAGTTAGTTGAAGAATATTTATGAATGCCCATTGAGGAAGGAAAAGCTATTACTCTCTATTAGCTGCTTTCTCTAGATCATACAAATGCTTTTATTTGTTACATTGATTTTGGTGATTAAATGCATACTGTTCTCCGAGTGTCAGTAAAATGACCCTCCTGACGTCATCTAATGACAAAGACAAGCAATTTGTAGCTGAAGGAAATAACTTACCTTTAGTGAGTATTGGCGATAAATCTGTTAAGGTCACAAGAAAAATGCATTTCTGTTCAAAGCTTCTTTTTTCCTTCAATGTCTTGCGTAACCCAATTATTCCTCTTTTCTCTTAGCAACACTTCATCTTTCTGGTCCCATTTCTGCAGAATATCTGAGTAGTGGATGTATTCTTGATTGGGAAGGTTGACAATTTATGCATAAATTGAATTGGCCTTACCACAGTGCGCTCCATTGTGTTGAAATAAACTGAAAGGGTGATGTGGGACATTTTAGGGGCCAAAGTTTAATAATCAGATCTACAATGAGATTACAGAATCTTGAAAGCACATGCAAATTCACAAATTATTAAGTCTTAACTATGACAATTTTATATTACTATAGTTGAAATAAGAAAAATAGTCCAACATTAATAATAACTTGATAACTTTCTACTAGAAATTACACAGAAATTTGAAACCTTAAAAAATCATATGATTCGTTGAAAACCATGATTTTACAAAAAAATTAGATTGTATCTAACATGAATAACTTCAATTCATCATGTAAACCAATTATAAGATTTGGCAAAATATAGGCTGAAGGAACAAAAAATCATCAAATGAGCTTCCCGCTTGTCAATAAGGCTATGCTATGGTGTGTAATGATTCCTACACCTTTAGGGAGACGAGATATCATCTTAGGGTTTGCCATCAGCTCGTTGTGATCATCTTCTTCACAAAGTATCAGAGCATTTAGGGCTATCTAGGGTTTGGAGGATTACCTACACTAGAGCTCAGTGCAGCGGGTTTGAAGAATGCAAGAGCTTTGTTTCGATGGAATGAGGCTTTGCTGAAGGCTTGGCCATTTGCCTCCTCACGGATCTATCTAGAGACCAATAAGCCACCACAAGATTGCTGGAGCTTGGTCTTCCTGCACACTGAAAGGGTTAGGAGGGAGGAGGCTTATTAAGTTATTCTATCTCGAGCTCTTATAACAAATTTCATGTAGGACATTTTAAGATTCAAGGATTGTTAATGCAAATCTATAATAAGATGCGCAAAACTATACAAATACACTTTAATTCACGTATCATAAACTTTTAATTTTGACAAATTTTTTTAATTTAAATGAAACCCAAAACATTTTGAGAAATTTCATAAAGATAATTTAATATCTTTATGCTAGAAATAGCACATAAATTCAAAACCACAAAAAATCATAAGATTCATTGAAAATAATGCTCAATTAGAAAACATATTATATCCAACCTAAATAAAATCATCTCATGTAAATCAATAACATGATTTCAAAGAGAATAAGTAGAAGGAACAAATATATCAAATCAAACCTCAAACTTGTACAAAAAATTAGGAGCTCCAACTTGATCTGATAATGGTAAATTAGAATGAATTATACATCAATTTAGGAATTTTTTAGAAATACCTGCTTATTCTATTATTATTCATCAAACTGTCGTTATGTTAAATGATTTGACATTATCACCTTATTTATATATACATGAATGTCCTCTTTCATCACTTTAAGCACCCTGGCTCATGATGTAATATTCTTGTGAGAGCTACTAGAAAGTTACTCTTTCATTCTTGTAACACTCCCTTTAACAATTTTTTTTTGAAATAGTTGCATTTTATATAATCATAAGACTTGCCATTCCCTCCAACATCAGCTTACGCTCTTTACTACCATGCCAGGACTTTTCTATGAACCATTATGGTGATTACTTGTAACCTTTTTGTACAAAGCCCTTGAATGATTTTGATTAAAAAAATTGAAACGTGCAAATGTTTAAATTAAAAAAAGAAAGATTAAATAAACAAAGTAAAGAAATTAGGTTTGGGGAGATAGCTACCAGAAGAAGAAGTGATGTAGTGGAGGAAGAGAACTTGGTGAGGAGGAGGCAACATAGATGGAGGTGAAAGGCTGCAACATAAGAAGGGTTTGGGAAGGGAATGCGTCTGAGAGTAGATGAGTTAGGGCACCTTGATTCAAATATTCTATGAAATCAAGAAATTGTTAGGCGTCTGGCATGAGTTTTGAGAGGTAGGATTAGATAATAGAAGGTTTTATTTATTATATTTTCTAAAAAAACTACTCTAAATTGCGCATGGCTCACAAATATTAAGGTGAGCTGTGTTGTCTTGAGGCGGGCCTCACTTATTGTGAGGTGTGTGTCTTATGGCTAAATTTTAGAAAAAGAGTTGAGGTGTGCCATTATGTTGCACAATTTTACCAATTTATTAGGTCAAGGTAGCTTAAAAGTCAAGAGAGCAGAAACCCTCCATATTCATATGTGTTATGTCCATTATGTCAAACTCATTATGTCACGACCCAACCCAAAAGTTGAAGTTAATAAAACGGGAACAGACGGTCGGGCAGATATTACAGTTCTTTCAATAATAATAATTACTCAACATACTAATATCAAAATATAATTGAAGATTCACTAAAATAATTTTTCAGTCTAAATATATGATAAAATAATTCTTATCTATTTTCATTTGATTATTTTGTTTTGTACACGAATCCTTTTCTTTCAGCCATTTAATCCACAGAAGATTTATCTGAAAACTTTTTAATTTAATAATTTGAGTTTTTCATAATAAACTCTATGGACAATTACAATTTATAATATAACAATTGAACATGCATATAAGTAGTTATGTAGTTATGCTTATTTATTAAAATTTTTCATTTAACATACATGTGAATATCTAAAATAAATATAGATCAAAATTTCTATTTTTTTTTTTTCATTTATCATAGGAGCACAGTCTAGAATTTGTATTAATGAAAGTAAAATCATTTTCATTTTCATTTTTTTTCCTTTTAACGTGCCTGGTATATTGCATCCCCAGCCGATACCATAAAGAGGTGAATTCTTGTTTTTTCATGCATATATCTTTTTACTTTTTACACTTTTCGTTATATATTACAATTCATTTTATTCATTTCATTTTCCATTACATATACATATTAATTTATATAAGCATCTTTTCACACACACACATACACACACACACACATATATATATATATATATATATATATATATATATATATATATATATATATATATATATATATATCATATTGTAAATTTTAATTGCTTAGTTTTCCTTAATTTATTGCATAATAGACACTTAAACTTTAGCAAGTACACATGCATGGTACAATATTCAATAATTTCAATGAAACGAACAAAAAATGTAATTCTTATAAAATAAAAATAATTGCCCACTTTACTTCTCTTTCGTGTGTAAGCACTCTTCCAAATTCCTATAGTCTTTATAGGGTCTTCTTTAATGCAACACCTAAGGTTACATATATAATTACATGAATATGTACTGTTTTCTTACAACTATATTTTAATTTATTTCAAATAAAATTTTCAGTAACATATATGTATCACCTAAACTTTTCTTGAGAACTCTTGTTGTGTTTAATATTTTATCTCAGTTCAACGGTTTAATTCCTTCATTGTTTCAAAATAATATTTATTTGCATTAAATATTATTAAACTAAATTTTGAAGTGGTCAAACATTGTTTAATAAGTCATGAATTTGACATTGTTAATGACAACTTCAATGCATTGAATATCATTTAAATAATATTATTTTTATTTTATCATACCATAATGACAATTTCATTCTCTAATTTTATTATAAAAAATGACTGAATTAAAATATCTTTAAATGACATTAATTACCTCAATTAATTTTTCTTTCCTTCCTCTTCTTCGAGACTTCCACCAATTAGATTCTTAGTATTGAACAATCATATACTATTGTTTCACTTAAGGGAATAAAATTTATATTTTTTTATTTTCTTCTAAAGTTGAACATAAAATAAGAAAATTAAATCACTTACACTTTCTCTGCCGTTAGAGATAAAAACTCTCAAACATTTTTCTTCCTCTTGCCTAACACCAAACATTCGATAACCTCAATAGAAAAAAATTCTCATCCCCGAGCCTTTCTCTCTCATACAAATTTCTCTTTTCTTCCTCCCAAATTCTTCACCTCTCATTCGGTCTCACTGAAAGGAGCGAAATGATATCTCTCGCAAGGAGTCGCATACGTTCACTCTGAATCATGATAATCTTGGACCCCTCACGTGCTTGTATCGATTACGTTTGGACCGCTCACACGCTATTTTGCCCATCGGCTTGCTCACTTGCTCCCTCGCTGCATTCGCTCAATCACCTGCTTTACTTAGGGGACTGGTTTGATTGAACTGGTCCAATTGGTTTTTACACATTAGGGGAGTTATTATATTAGTTTGGACTCTAGTAATCCTAGCGGAGTGGAAAATTTCTTTCAAATTTGTGTTTTGATAGAAAATATAAGATGAAACATTTTCCCATCAAATTAGGCATGCTTCTGATAGAATCTTGAGATTAAACAGATGACTTAAGTTATGAACAACCTCCACATAGAATATTCATTTTTAGCATTGGGGAACAGGATTCTAACATCATACGGAGAAGAGGGAGTAATAAATAGTTAATGACTCTCAACAGGTTGACATATTGCTTTCCCATACAAGGTTCTTGAAGTATTGGTTGGCCCAACAAACGTGTGATGAAATCATAGATGGAGGAATAGGGGGTACCCTAACATACTAGCAACAACAATGGAATATATTAACTCACAAGAGAAATCAAAAGAAGTATTCAGAGCATAAGAACATCCTAGCATAGCCAAATTTGAGGAAGCATCACTAAAACAATGAGAACATCCAATGAACTAGCAGTAGCAAGGGAAGATACTAACTCAAAAGAGGAATCAGGAGAAATATTCAAAGTCGTAAAACGAACTGGCAATAACAATGAAAGTTATTAAGTTAAAAGATAAATTAAGAGTATTCAGAGCATGAGAATATCCCAGTAGAGCCAAGACTGCGGGAGCATCAGCCAACAATGAGAAGATCCAATGAACTAACAGTAGCAAGGTAAGGCGCTAACTCAAAAGAGGAATCAAAAGAAGTATCCAAAGCATGAGCGCATCCTAGAGGGGCCAAGGCAGAGAGAGCTGCATCCAACAAGTTGAAAGGGCTTTAATTGATCATTAGTATTAAACACAAACAGTTGTGTCCAAATCCTTATGAAAAGAACAATCACCAACTATACGGTCCCTATAGAAAGATCTGCTCAATTATGAATGCTTTAAAGCAATCTATGTAATCATTTATCTAAGATTTTGCTAGACTGACAATATAACAACACTCAAATTCCACTTTTTTGCAAAAACCTCATGAAGAAGTACCAATTCATACCTATTGAGCCAAAACGATAGAAAAATCTATCTCAACAAATACAGGGGACACAAATAGATGGTATAGAGTAGTTGCATCCACTTGTGTTGTTTTCCCAATAAATGATCTCAAAGAGTAAACTTTAGATTGATTGATGTAGCATACATGAAGAAGTGGAAAATAGCCCTAAATGGAGATAATAGGAGGCTTCTCAGAAGTATCAAAATATAGAGGCCACTTTATGATGGACCGATCCCTCCTGGACTAGCTAGGGTTTATGGCAGGCGGAATAGAGTTTCGCCTGGATTGAGATCCTACCCCCTTTGGGGATTTGCTATGTTTTTTATGTTGTAAGTAGATTGTTTATCTTAGGGTTAGGGTTATGTTTTGCTGAATTTAGTTTCACCAAGGTTGAGAGGGCTCTAGCTGACGGCTAGGGATTTGGGAGAGCGGGATCTTCCTCTCCAATTGAAGATCTAGTTGTATCTTGTCTTTCTTTCATAGCTATTTCAGTAAAAAATGTTCTTGTGTGTTTTTCCTCCTATTTTCTCTTGTTGCCAATTTCTGGTTTTTGCTGAAATTAAATTCCAGCCAAGGGATTTCACAAATTCTGCATCCACTTTGTATCATTTTAACATACGTATAAGAAGACTATAATGTGCATATCAAGATAAAAGCCTTAAATAATTTGATTCAAAGATAATTTGATAAGCATGTGGTGGCCGCCAAAAAGTCCAATAAATAAATCACTTATCATACGATGATCTGATATAAATGTACAAATTATCTCCAAGCTTAGGCAATCAAAGGCAAATTTACCAATCAAAGTGAAAGAAAAATGATACACCGTATTAGAAAATTCAGCCTTTGTTAAAATAAGAGTGAGTTTATCATTAGCAATAGTGAGCAACTTGTGTCTAGTCGAGATCTTCTCTATGCAAAGAACTCTTCCTCCTAATAGCATCAGTGAGTGAAAGATTGGAGTCGTTGTGAGAGGAGAAGCACCAACATCCGGAGAAGTATGGAATGTAGGAGCAGGTGGACGATTGACTACCATTGAACGATCAAGATCAAGAAATGACTAGAAGCATGTAGTGGAGCCTCAAGGCCAATAAGAGGAAGCACTACCGAGCAGGGTTGAAAAAGTTCCATGAAGTGAGATGGAGGGTAATTTGGGTGCTTGTTTAAATTGTGGAATCTATAAGCTGCTTTCTATTCATTAGATAGTAGTGGTGGATTTGTATGTTATATGATTATGATTTAGAATTGTGTTACGCCGGTTCACTTGGAACCGGCCCAAAGGGGGCCGGTCCAGCTAACCTACAGGAGGCGGAACCCGTCCGCCTCCTCTTATGTTTTCCGCCCAATGGGGTGGGTCCCACCCTCCTAATCAAATTCAAATCACATAGGAGGGGGCGGCTAGGGCTTTGGGAGGGAAATTAATTAGGAAAGCTTTTGTATTAGAAGGGGGAGAGGTTTGGGAGGAGAGTTATGTTATGTTTTGAGAAGAATTAGGGTTCCTTGGAGGCTTGGGCTCTAGACAACTTTGTCTAGAGATTTTGGAGAGTTAATCCTCCTCTCGAATTGAAGATTATTGTATCGTTTGTTGTTTTTATCCATCGTCTAGTGGAATACAACGCTTGCTTGATTTTCCTACAAGTTTTCTCTCTTATTTCCACTGTTTTCCTACTGTTTTGGCTTTTTTCCTGCTGTAGACAGCCATATTGCTGCTGTTGGAACTCCGATTTGGACTAGGTTTGCTTGCGAACTCAAGTATTCCCTTCGGGTTACTTGCGAACTCAAGTATTTCCTATCAAATTGTAAGAATAATTTTGTAGTATTAGGTCCTATTTATAGTTGAATGAAATGGATTTTAGAATGCAATGGATTTTAGGAAGTGTTTTTTGAATTGTGATTGTTCAAATGTGAGGGTGTATCAAGAGGCGAGCTACTGATAACTGAGCATGGCATGGATTTCTGTTGGTTAATATGTAGTAAATTAAGTAGAAGTACAACAAATTAGTTATTTAGCTATTTTAATGAGACAGAAAAAGGATGATTTATGAAAGGATTAATAAGTTGTGCTTGGCTATTGTGAAATCCATGCATAATTTTGTCCAGTTGAGACCCACACTTACTAAGACTTTTGTCATATTTCATTTTTTTTTTGTTGCATCTCATTTGTGGTATACCAATTACATACTCATCAATTTGTAGATTACAATTATTTTTGTAATTATTATTTATTCATTTTGTATATTTTTTATTATAAGCTCTCCTATGTTTGTATAAATATTATATGAATGTTGGAATATAATATTATCATGGTATCAAAGCCTTGCGTTTTTTCTCTTTCTTATATTTTCGTTATTGTAGCCTTCATTGCCACATTACCTTAAGCGTGCTGCCTTCATTGCTACATTATCACATTATTGTAGCCTTCGTTGTTGCATTACTTCAATCGTGCAACATTCATTGTAGCATATTCACAATCATGCGGTCTTCATTATTGCACACTCTTTCGTTTCACCTTTTTTTTATTACTGCAGCCGTCATCGTTCAATTGCAGAAAATATTTCCTATTGTTTGCAACCTTCTTTGCTGCATTATTGTAAACTATTCCCATTTTTGCATCATTCATAATTGCGATGCAACCATTTTTCTTTTTATATTTTTCCTATAAGCAAAATCATAATTTTTCTCTCCATGGATAACAATAACAATATCAACATACCATTGATCTTAGGTTCTCTTGGAATTGAGAGATGTAACAAAATCCAATGAGAGAGTTGCAAAACATACATTCAATATGCCTATTGAGTGAGAAGAATTATCTAAAATGGTTGCGATTGGTTTGTACATTCTTAAGGAGAAGAAGAAATCGAGTCATTTACTAGATATAAAAAGACAAAAAAGGCTTATTAGGAACGCTTGAACTAAAACATTTATTTTAGGTGAATAACTTTGCTTACATTTTTACCAAAGGATTATTAGGATTAGTAGTTCAAAAATTTTTAGACAAGCCTATAATTGATTCTTTCATTCGTTCTCTTGAGGGAGAGTGTGAAACGCCTGCATAGTTTCCTCTAGTTAGGATCAACATTCACCAAAACTTCCGTCCTTTTTCATTTTTTTTCCCATCACTACATTATCAATTTTTGGGATCTCTATTGCTTACTTATCAATCATTTATGAAGCTATTTACATACATTTTGGCGCAGGTAGAAGTAGGATGGTTGATATGATGTTGTATTTATTAGAAAATTGGTCAATTTGGCTTGGTAGACATTGAAAGTTGATGGTGAAACAAGAATAATGACTACCAGACTTGGATGTGATGGTGTGGTACTCTTGATTAAGTTGTCACTCTATGTATGTATTGGAGGTGTAAGTGACAATAATCAGTGAATGTAGAAATGGATATTAAGAGCCATAAGGACTAGGATATATATATGTATGATGACTTATAGTTGAACTAGATGTGTCTATGTTTTAACACTATTTTTTACCGTGATCTTTTTATCAAATCAATTTACACTGTTCTAGAATGGGTTAGTATAGGAATCGACTTTAAGTGTCTTCACTTAGGCTTATTAGGTAGACAAAAATTCAATATAAACATAAGTTGCTAGGCCTTAATGTGTGGTGCTCAGCTTGGCCATGTTTGCGCGTGCATGCATATCAAGGAAGTATCTTTTCATGTTTGGCAACTGCACGTTCAACCGCAGGAACATCTCTGCTAAGTTCATGCATCATCTGTGTTCATCATTGCAACTAATTGCATACCCATCTAGCAACTTGAATGCAAGCTTATCTAACAATGTCATGTACACTCCCCTAGAAACTCCCTTGTACACACCTTTTTACTTTTCCATTACATGCACCCTCCCATGTACATGTCCTTGGCACCTGCGTGCATAGGTACACACCTTTGGCATGCATATTGCTTTGACAACTTGTGTACACATGCATGCATCCTTTGCCATCACATGCACACGCCAATTTACATCTGTGCACATCTGAACAAATTGCGTATCCGCTCCCTCATTCTTGGTTTTCGCATATTGGTTTTCGCTCACACACCTATGCGCATCTCTTCATGTCACAACAACAATCTACATGCCCATGCACGCATCCATGGCATTTGCACACATGAAACACGTCTTTATTTGTTACAACAGCATAGGCTCCTGCACGCGTCACCTAGGTATCGCCTGTATAGACACCGATGCATGTCTTTGCATATCTTGAGTCTTGACTATAGTACACATGCACCTTTACACACAAGTGACTGTAAATATGCTCTCACAAGCCATTAGCACGCCTCCACAAGCTGTTCGTCATCCTTGCATGCATGCACTTCTCTATTTTTTGTTTGCTGAAGTAGTTGCTACTAGTCTATTGCTTTGTTTATAGCCCTCAGCTTTTTTTCTCCACTGATGCTTGCTTTTTTTTGCTTGCCATTGGTTATTGTTTGCTTGTTGTTGATTTTTTGTTGCTTCTTCGTTTTTTCTTACCATCCGCTACTTTGGCTGTCGTTTGCCTATTGCAAATTGCTGTTGCTTTTGATTTCAAGTCAAAATCAGACAAATTAATATTTGTAGCAATCTGGAGGAGAGAACAAACTTATTACTGGCCCAGGGAAATACTGCCAAAATAAAGAAATTAAGTCTTGTCCGCTCCAGGAAAGGGCGTTGGATAGTAAGAAAAAAAATTTGCAGTGTGAAATAGTAGTTGAGGTTCCTTTAATCAGTTGATAGATCAATTGTGAATCTCCAGTAAAATTTTTAAAAATTGTTTCGATTCCTCTTTAGCCTCACTTTGTGTAGGCTAGCTGCGAACCAAATAAAGTTTATCAAAGCTAGGTTCCTTGGTGCCTCGTAAATAAAGTAGGGATATAAAAACAATGGAGAGTTTTTTTTATCTTGGTGATGCATCAGAAGTCAAGAAAGAGATAAGTGCAAGAAGAAGAAAGGTAAGAAAGCCAATCTAGAGTTTTTTGCTTACTGACGCTGTTGTTGATCTGCTGATCGGCTATTGTACTCTGCCTTGCTTCCCTGCTGCTGTTGCTTGATGTTTTGCCTTGTTATTGGCTGTTGATGTTTTCTAGATGTTGCTTGTTGTTATGATTGCTGTTGGCTCTTCTGGCCGTTATTTTTATGAGACTTCGAATGAATTAAATGGCAAACTCTTACACGTATATGCAATAATTCCTAGACATTTTGTTTGAAAGGCTAAGATCTTTGTTGTGGCTGCTGTTTGCCTGCTGCCAATTGCTGCTGCTTCTGATTTCTTGCCAAAAATTCTAATAGATTATTGTTTGTAGCAATCTAGACGAGAAAAAAAACTTGTTGCTGTTCCGTAGGAAAATTATACCAAAAAAACTGATTGTAAGGTTAGCATGACTCCTTTGCTTGAATTTTGCTACTTTTAATAAAATCTTCATCAATATCCTTGCATCTTCTTTACTAGATTATCTTGTATGATATATTTAATTCTTTTGCTAAAATATTCCTTGATACATAATGTGATCATCTTCATTGCTCAATTATCTGCAGACAGACTAAAATCGTGTTGTTTTGTTTGTCAGGCATTCAAACGGTTGAAGAAGCACAGTTTGGAGGCATCAAAAGAAGTTCTTGGTAGAAGCTACATCGGTGGAGGAGTTTGTCCTGCACCATCGACGATGAGGCATCACCCTTTAGATTCTAAGTTAGACAAATCGGGGAGGAATAAAGAAATGGAGCAGCAGAAGTTATATAATAAGCATAGGCGGAGGGAGAACCGTGCGCACTATTTGCCAGCTTCCAGTGCAGAATCACCTTCTGTAGTAGAGCTCGGCCCAAAGCGGCTAAAAGTTAGAGGCCCCTCCTTGTCTAGCGTCATTGTTGAGCAGAGCAGTTACTGCTGTAGATTTTCTGAGAGCGATGAGAAGGAAGACATTTCTCTCAGAGCGTGATCTGATAGTGTGATGGTTGCTAACATCAAATTCTAATCTCGACTCTTAACTATGGGAAATGGGTTTGGCACTTAGATCAGATTAAGTTCACATAATTGATTCTTTGTGCAGACCTCAAATTGAGGCTCTGGCACCACCTGATTTTTAGTTTATCAGTACTGTTGCCCCTCTTATTTGTTCTTTTTTTTTTTAATGGCTCCGTTGTGCAGGGGGGCTTTAACCTCAGATTCCCGGAGTGATTCTGGGGATAGTTTTAACTGTAAAATTTGTTGATATTAATTCGATTATTGTAGGTAGGTCATCCCTGCCACAAAGTCAGTTTTACCTTCATTCCTTTCATTATTTGTACTGCAAAATCTGTAGATTGGGGTAACTATGCGAGACCTTGGATTTTCTTCTTTATTAGCAAGCTAAATTTCTTCACCTAAATCACTACACTGAAATAGGATTCATGATATATGTTGTTAAGCCCTAAACCTCATGCAAGAACTGAAAACCACCTCCTTCCTCTCCTCACGTTGCCCACTTCTTAATACTTATAATATTTTCTCCTAAAATATCTCTATAAAACCCTCATCATCAATATCATAATTTAGTACCAATTTAGAACCATAATTTCCTCTAACCGCTCCATTTACCCTCTTATAAATGCCAAAATTCCCTTTGGCCAAACCCCCCTCACACCTCTTAAATGATTCACTGTTACATCCATATATTAAATCTACTTATAGGCTTAAATCATTATTATCATTTTAAATATGCATATTATGATGCTATTATAACAAATAATTGAAATTTAAACTTGTAACATTCACATAAATATGATTATTAACATGATCAATGTGTTGATTATTTTAATAACGAAATGTTAGGGGGTCGAACTAAGAAGGGATTGAATTTTGGTTATATATATTAGTGATGAATTTTATTTTTAATTAGAAAAAAAAAAAGAGGGAATTGAAGTTTAGTTAGATGCACTAATGATCAAATTCATTTTTAATGTTTATACTAGAGGGCGACATATAACACTAGTATAAGCAAGTGGAAAATTTTTAAGATTAATCGTAGTATCCTTAAAATATCTAAAGGGCACACATCTCATAGCACGAGGATATCGCATAACTACTTCAATGTAAATATTACAACAAATATTTTTTTTGAATCGGACATATTCTTGATCTTTTATGACAAATGATTTTGATATTTGTAATGAGTTATTAGTCTATATTCATCCCTATGATCTTCAATGTAGATCACAAAAGATTAATAAAAATCTTGATAAACTTGATCAAGTTCTTCATAAATACTGCCAAATGTGGAGTTCCTTTATATTAGCAAGAATTGTTATATGAAATAGTACAATAACATCACATGACTTCCATATTTTTTTAAGAGCTTCGCAATGCAAAAAATGTGCTAATTTTGAGTGTAAGCTTCTTCAATTAATTGTCCCCTATGCCATTGAATTAGGCTTTGAACTTTGTTGAATTTCATTAAAATTTCTAGTAATTCATTTTGTTAGGACAAGAGCATATATCACATATCTTTTATTTTATTTTTTCATTTTTTTATGACATATCTTTTATTAAATACTCTGATAACCACCCATAAATATACATGAATCTTTATATTTTTTTTAAATATTTTTTTTTCAAAATTGTTGTATAATCTGATAAATTTTGAATTATAAAATAATATATTACCTTTATGAATCATTTTATATATTGAAATAATTTTTATGTTTTTATTTAAAATATGATTTGCTCATTTCTAACCATATATAGACAAATATCATTTGTGTTCTTAATTTTAATAATGCTAGTTAGAAAGGAGTTTGTATTCTAAATTTTGCTTCTTGAGCTCTATTTTTTTTTTTAATGGCAGAGGCAATATCTAGCATAATTTGTTAAATTTTAAAAAATCAAAATTATTCTTCAGATTATTTTGTGTGTAGCTAATTTAATCCTTAGTATCACGTTGCTCCAATTTTATCCTTTGAACATATAAATTTGATTCAAAATAGTCTCTTATATTATAACTGTGATATAAAATGAATTCCAATTTAATTCATTGATTATATAAAATTGATCGCAATTTAAACCCAAAAGGGATAATTTAGATTAATTTTATATAATTGAGAGATTAAATTAGAGTAACATGATACTATGTAACTAAATTGGTAATGCATGAATAATCGGACGACTATTTTGAAGTTCACCTTAATTAAAAATTTTAATTTTACTCGATCTAAGTATGAGCATAGAATGATTGATTTTAATTATTTCTTAAATGATTTGACCCTTCATTTTAAATTCAAAAAACAATTTTAAATTTAAATTAGGATTATACATATATATATTTTAAGAAAATTAATTTAAACCTTTATTTAATATAAGAAGATATTTTGTATATGATAAATGTTATATAAATAAAAATACAATACAATGCCAATAATTTTATTTTTCATATGATAAAATTTGAACATTATATAGTTTCATATTAGAGTTTTTTCATATATATATAGTGTTGCGACCTAGAATATTCGCGGCGATAAAGTATTAAATTTAGCATTTTAGCATTCACGAGTATCCAGCTCACAAACAGAGAGAGAGAGAGAGAGAGAGAGTATAAACACCAGAATTTCTTACGAAGAAAACCCTGAAGGGAAAAACCATGAAGCCACACACAATTGAAGTGAATCAACTAGTATTTGAATAGATTACAAATGATGATTTGTCTTTGAACTTGAGGACTATCTGATTACAATAGTTAGCCGTCGGGTATAAATCCAGTGACAAACAGAGGCTAGATGGAAGTTTGTCGACGGTCGGTGGCCGAGAGTAAATTCCGACATTAGTTGGTGGCCGGGTGTAGGTTCGGTGACGATCAGTGGCTCGGCGATGGTGAAGACGAGTATGGTGGTAAGAGAGCTCTTATATTTCTCTTTATCTCCTTCCTTTGTCCCCTTTCAATAAAGAATGAGGGGTCTATTTATAATTTTTTAGGAGTGACATGACCAGTAAATAGGAAAATGATCAGGGGCATGCTGAGAGTGTTCCGAATGGACGACCGATATCGACTCTCTAGATCATAGATCGTTTATCGAGTACTTGAGTGTCTTAATGATATCAATATTTGACAATTTTGGGCTCGTTGGATTCTTCTCATCGAGCCGCTCGATTTAACTATAAGCATGACACATTTGGAAATTGTTCGATAATCCAATTTATGATTAAAACCTCCGGAATGTGCTTCAGATCTTTGATTTGGAATTATTTGGGCTTGGATTGGTCGAATTTAGTGTTGTCGGGTTCATCTTTTTGAGACATTCATTTCAACTATAAATTTGTCGAAATTGAAGTTCAGATGATCTCAGATTTAATTTTAGAAAATTTAATACAAATTTAGCTCAAGATTCGTGAGATCATAAAAATTATTTGACAAGGTATCAAATAAAATAATATTTTCTTCTTTAAATAAATTAACTTAAAATATCTTAGATTCTTGCTTGTCAAATAAACATGCACGAAATAAATTTTTATTTTTATATGTCGCGTAAAAATTAAATAAAAACTTTACGCGTGAATTTATTTAGGAATGTATAATTATTTCTCCCACAAATTACCCTACCGATTGAATTTTTATTTTGTCGCAATTTTTTTCGCTGCAATTTGTTTCGAGAAGCCTGCTGCTGATTCCCTTCTATCGTCGTGAGAACTGGAGGACGATGCCGCTTTGGGGCGCCGGCGCGGACGGGCTTATAGTTCTCCCCCGTAGCCACCTTGTTGCCGCCGGGTTCAGGTCGCCGTCGCCGGACTTTAGACTTGTCCCTTCCATTCCGGTCGACTCCAGGACGTCCTTCTTCAACAAGGTACTTATATATTCATTGCCTCCTCGTTCCGGACTTTTCTTAAGTTCGTAGAACGTGACTGGTCGCAAATATTATTCCGTTGGTTTTTTGGATATTCAGTTGGATATTTACTTTTCTGAGATAAACCCTGGATGAACTCGCTGTTCATATGCTACATTCGGATGCTTAAGCTTGGTAATTGCAGGGATAGTTTTGGAGAGTTAGGTTTGCTTATTCGCTTATTTCCAAGGAGGGTGGCAAAAGAATATTCATTTGAGATGCCTATCTGATTCTGCTATGCAATTTTTTTTCTTTGCTAAACAGAACCTAATCCCGGCAATCATGCTATTCGATGATTCATGTTTCGGATGATGCTGACTGCTTGATCGCGATCAAGATCCTGCAAAATTTAGGAGATCCAGCGATAATTAAACTTTGGGTTATGTAGAATGCCTTCTTGTATATAAAATCGTCGCCTGGTCCCAACAGTGTTCCTCTTCCTCTAATGCTCGAGTCAACTAGGTAGTGATTGAGGTGGAGGTTCTCACAAAGTGGAAGGGAGGTGAATTTTTTAGAAAATAGTGCTAGGCTTATTAGAAGGAAACCATAATGAAGGCTTCGTGAGCTGATCGTTTTTTTTAATCTTCAGATGATCTCAGTGGAAGAATTGATAAGCAATAAAGATGATAGAGTTTGATTTTCAGAGATATTGCGATTTATCATGAAATTGTGGAAATATATATATATGCTAATTGGTTATTATGCGTGGATTGCTACAGGGGCGGAACTAGTTTTATTTTTTAGGGTGGACAAACGCATTACAAGAAGAATTAAATATAAAAAAGATAAAAAATATATATGACAAAATTCAAAGCAAAGACTTGTATTTTATCATAATTGCAAAAAAAAAAAAAAAATTATAAGCTTTGCATTCTATTTTGCATTTTTTAATAATATTGTATTATAATTTTATTGGAATCAAGTCAAATACATCTTTCTCAATATATGTTATTAGACAGTCATTGAGCCAGTCATTACTCATTTTATTACGAAATCAGTGCTTTACAATCTTCATTAAAAAATATTTTTTCATTTGTAGCGGTAGCAACTGACAAAGTTAATGTCAAGCTAATAAGCCTGTAAATTAAGCGATACATAATATCTTTTTTAACTTTAATGATTTGTTTTGGGAGACCAGCAATACTATTCAAAGAGAACTCTTCGCTTGTACACATATTAATAATGTATGCAGAAAACTGGTGATCAAGGATCACAAGTTCAACCGGAGAAAAAATACTTGAATATAACTCTACAAGGATTAGTTTATTCTTGCCTTAGGCAGAAAATGAATTACTTGGATTTCTACATGCCACACAAAGAAGCAACTTAGTGCTGACTTTAGAGAATCGATTATTCAGTTCTTGGAGCTGTATATCAATAACGATCTAAAATAGCTCAACATGATAATGATGTAAAATTATTATTTCATCACTTTCCGTACTGACCGCCGACAAGGCTTAAATATAGAGTTTATGTTAGGAACTCTATATACAAAATATAGAGGTGTTTTGATGAGGATAAGCTTGATAAAGAAGATTATGATGTGGGAGATTATAAAAACAATGAAGAATTGTTTATTTTGATTTATGATGATAATTATTATAGTTTTTGAATTTGAATATATGATTAATAAACAAACTATTAGTTATGTTTTGAGCACAAGTATTATCTTGAGAGTATTTATGTTCATATTTTCTTATGAAAGCCTAAGCTCCAACATTTTGCATTTTATAATATTATGTATGGTTTTGCTTTATTTGTTATGATTATTTATTTTTAGTCTCATTACTTTTTATTAACTTTTTTATGCTGAAGCTGAACAATCTTATATTATACTTTTTATTTTTTTTTCTTAATTTTTCTTTTAGGGTATTCTTCTCTTGCATTGAATTATTGATAAATTATTCATGATTTTGATGATTTTCTCTATTTTCAAACTAGCACATTGCATCTTATGCTATGGCTTCATGGGACCTTACGCTATAGTGCTCCATCCTTCAATGACAAATATGACCTGATCTTTTGTTGAGTTGGCCAGGCAAACATGTACCACCAGTATAATAGGTCATGCTGAAAGAGTCTTTAATTTTTATTTATTCATTTTTAATTTCTTGAGTCAAGTCTTGTAAGGGTGTATACTAGCTTGGTGACCGTGCACACACACACAAGGGGAGCAAAAATAATTTTAAATATTTTAAAATTTTTTGTATATCGTACTGTACAATATGGATCGTACTATACGTTCTGGTATTACAGAAATTAATTAAAATAGTTTACTTTTTTGAAAAAAATAATTTTAAAATATAACTATTCGTACAGTACAAACACCACATCATACTGGACGATCTGTTATAATTAGAAACACCGTCATTCATTAAATTAGGCAAAAATTTGAATTTGAATGTTATTTTATTCGTACTGTACGATGTTTAAAATATTGTCTAATTTAATCCTGTGATTAATCAATCGAATCTGCTTAATTTTGATATTTTGATCGTGTTATACGAACTGGATCGTGCTGTACGATCAACAGAGATGATATTTGGTCGTCCCATGATTCGTCTCGGACGAACTGCATTTTGGTTGAACTAATCGTACTGCACGATTGGTCATTTGTACTGGTGATTGTACAACACTAATAGGCAAAATTGAACTGATCGTACTGTACGACTGGTCATTCGTACTGATGATCGTACAATACTATTAGGTCAAATTCTGCACATCGTATTGGACGATCCTTCGATCGTACTATACGATCTTTGACGGCTGAATTGAATTTTTAGGATTTTTGAAGCCCTCTATTTAAGCTTTCTCATAAGACTTTGTAAGAGTCTTTTTGACATTCATTGAGTTGATTTCTTCTGAAGAAAGTTTGAAGAGAGAGCCTTGAGCTAGAGAGAGAGAAAGGGTGAGGTTTGTGAGAAAGGGAGAAGATTCTTGTGGGTTTCAAGGGAGTGTGAGAGAGATTCCACACGGTTGCTCCGGCGAACTTGCATATGAGTTCCTTCATGTGTCAAGGTTTGTCTTGAGGGAAGTTTTGAGAAGAAGATCTCTTTGGTATCAAATGACCCGGCTACTCTGCCACACCGGGAAGGGTGAAAGGGATTTGAGGTTCTCTGTCTGTGAAAGGATTCCGGTTCTCTGCTTGTGAAAGGATTACAGTCCTCTGCCGCACCGGGTTGGTGGAAGAGATTTTGTAAGGTTTCTCCGCCTAGCTGTGGGGGCTAAAGAGGAGACACTATAGTGATAGTGCAATACCCGGAGAGGACTCCTCCGAGGAGTGGACGCAGTTCATGGTTTGACCGAATCACTATAAATCTGGTGTGCTCATTCTAATTTTTACTTTCTGCACTTTATTTTTTTGCATTTTATTTTTTGTTATAACTGCTTGGTTAAAAATCTGTGATTGATATTACGTTGTACTGATTAGACTATCATCACCATCTTTATAACTTTTGATAAGTGTACTAACTTCCGCATCAAGTGATAGTATTGCTTTCGTCTTAGTGTGCCTTAGGGTCAGTTCATTGAGGTCTTGCAACCTCCTCGAGCTCTCAAGTTATTCATGCTCTGTGAGCTCTCCATCGATCCAAAATAATTTATGTTAAATTTAGCCTTAAATTTGAATAGTGGGGTCATTTTGGTCACCATTAAAAGGATTTGAGGACTAAATTGAGACTTTTATATAGTTTGAGATCATTTTGATCTTTTTATCAAAACCAGAATATGACAAAATATATTATACACTAAATAGATTAACAAATACCCTTGGGCACGCAGGACATTGCCGGCCACATCCCATGAATTTCTTGGCTATTCATATGCAAACATCAAGATTGTCATAACAACACAACAACAACATCAAGCTTTTGTCCCACTACCTGGGGTCGGATACATGAATCCTTTTTCTCCATTGTGTCCTGTTAAAAGTCAAATTCTCTTTTAAATCTAATAAAGAAAGATTATTTCTAATATTTTCTAACCAAGTGTCTACCTCTATCTTTCTTAACATAAGTCAAATCTAATACCTCTACTTTCCTAACCGGGTCATTAGAAGGCCGCCGTTTTATGTGACCAAATCATCTAAGGCGACTCTCTCTAATCTTATCTTCCACTGGAGCTACTCCGACCTTTTCACGTATATGCTCATTTTGTATCCTAGCTCTATGGGTAAAGCCACTCATCCACTTGAGCATCCTCATCTCTGCAACACTTAACTTAGTATTATGCTTCTCTTTTAATGGCCAACATTTGGCACCATAAAGCATTGCAGGCCTCACCACCATCTTATAGAATTTTCCCTTAAGTTTGAGGGGGACTTTTCTATCACACAACAAGCCCGATGCATTTCTCAACTTCAACCATCCAACTTGAATTCTGCTGATATATCCCCATCTATTTCACCATTACTCTGAACAATAGATCCAAGATATCTAAAATGTTTATTCTTATTAATGACTTGATCGCCCAAAGTCACAATCCCCTCATTAGGTCTATTACTACTAAAATTATACTCCATATATTCCGTTTAGATCTATTCAAGCGAAAACCTTTAGACTCTAAGGTTGACCTCAATAATTCAAGTTTACCTTTAACTCCCTCTATAGTCTTATCAACAAGAAGAATATCATCAGCAAAAAGCATACACCAAGGTACATCCTTTTGCAGATGTCTAGTGAGAACATCCATGACTAAAGCAAAAAGATATGGGCTTAAGGCTGATCTTTGATGTAATCCAACTGAAATAGGAAAATACTTGGTCAAACCACCTTGTATTTGAACCAATGTGACAAATCAAAATTTTATTCTGCTTTTTTAATCTGGAAAGTCAATGGTTTTTGGAAGGCGGAAGTCATATTCTGGGTTTGAATGTTCAATTAACGTGGCAGTCGTAACGTTCTAACGGGCATGGTGAGATGCAAGTAGAATTATTCAGACTGTTTCATGAGGGCTAGTATATAGATTTTTGGCTACATTCTTAATTGGAACAGTCTTGCTGAAAGTAGTAGTGATAGAAGTTGGATAGCTGGGCCCATTAGTGATGGTGAGAGGAAGCAAAGGAAAGCTTATCAAAGGTTTACACGCTAGGGCTGCTTGGATATGGCCAATTGACACCTATAGGGTAGTTTGAGCTATAAGATTTGGCATTCACAATATTTGATTAACTGAAGATTTATCTTTATTGAGTTATGAAATGTTTTAGCGACTACCATTTTCCCTGTATTTTTATAAATTGGATTTGATGCTCTTGCTCCATCTTTTTCCTAGTTGGATGGAGGTTTTATGTATTATTTTTCCTTCTCTTCCTTCCTGTATTAATCTTACTACAATTTTGCTTTCCATTCTTCTAATAAATCTAGTGCTTCTACTGCTACATCGTTAACATAAGTGCACTGTTTAAAATTTCAGTGCTGTCATTTTGGATGGCCTAAGATTGGAATTTGTTTGGAGAGTCGCCACTTTCACAGCTTAAAAGTAAGAGCATTAGAGAATTCTGGGCAGAGCCAGATGCCCGTCGCCCCTCTCCAATTCCAATCTCCTACAGGCCAACTTCTTTCCCAGATTATGCAAACCCATCCCCATCTACTTCCAGCGGCCATTGATCAGCAGCTTGATCAACTTCAATCAGATCGAGATACACAAAAATTGGAAAAGCCTCCACCTTCACAAGACCCTCTCCTTTACAGGTTACTAATTTGCACAGATAATTTACTTGCATTTTTGTAAATAAGTTTTTCCCCTGCATGTTATATCCAACTGAACGAAAAAAATTCAATTATCATTCCTTCTAGATTTTTGAAGTGTAACTAATTATTGTAGCAGAATTAAAATCCTGTTTCAGTTTATTAAATGTGTTGTATTTTTGTTTTGAACATGGATATCTTCAGTAGCTAACATTGCAACATGCGTGATTTTGTCCAGAAATTATGGATAGGGTTTATATTCTCATCTTCTTGAATATATTAAGTGGTAATAATTAATACAATCAGCTTATAGTGCAGATCCAAAAAATCTCTTTTTATATGTAAAAAGCAGATCTTTTTTTTTTTGGGTTTAGGACTTTATATTTCTGGGAATTTGCTTGTTTAAAGTCATAGAAAGCTTGTTATTACAAATGTAGTACTTTGTAAGGGGAAGTTGAATAATGATGCAATAGAACAACAACAACAACAACAACAACATCAAGCCTTTATCCCACTACGTGGGGTCGGCTACATGAATCCTTTTTCTCCATTGTGTCCTATTAAAAGTCAAATTCTCGTTTAAATCTAATAAAGAAAGATCATTTCTAATATTTTCTAACCAAGTCTTTTTAGGTCTACCTCTACCTTTCTTAACATAAGTCAAATCTAAGACCTCTACTTTCCTAACCGGGTCATCGGGAGGCCGCCGTTTTACGTGACCAAACCATCTAAGGCGACTCTCTCTAATCTTATCTTCCACTGGAGCTACTCCAACCTTTTCACGAATATGCTCATTTCGTATCCTATCTCTAAGGATAAAGCCACTCATCCACCTGAGCATCCTCATCTCTGCAACACTTAACTTAGAATTATGCTTCTCTTTTAATGGCCAACATTCAGCACCATAAAGCATTGCAGGTCTCACCACCATCTTATAGAATTTTCCCTTAAGTTTGAGGGGTACTTTTCTATCACACAATAAGCCCGATGCATTCCTCCACTTCAACCATCCAACTTGGATTCTGCTGATAATATCCCCATCTATATCACCATCACTCTGAACAATAGATCCAAGATATCTAAAACGTGTACTCTTATTAATGACTTGATCGGCCATAATGATGCAATAGAAGTAGTTTTTAAATGACAATAACGATTTTCATGTTCCGCATATTTTCAACTTAATTTTGACCTTCCGCATAATTTCATGTTATGCATATTTTTATAATGTAATATATGTAGTTTTTGAATTCGGATAGGATCTTGAAATGTAGGTTCTCTTACAGGCAAATTAATGAAATTAATTGATATCATGGTTCATAGGAAGATAAATATTTTATGCATTCAAGAAACTAAATGGGTTGAAGAGAAGGCTAAGGAGATTGATGATTTAGTTTTTAAATTTTGGTATTATGGTAGAAGTCATATTAGAAATGATGTAGGTGTAATTATAGATAAGAGTTTGAAAGATAATGTTATAAAAATTGATAGAATTGAAGACATAATTATAGCTTTGAAGATTATTATTGATGCTAAGATGATTAATATTATAAGTGCTTATGCTCCTCAAGTAGGTTTGGATATGTGTTTAAAATTAATATTTTGGAATGATTTAGAGGAATTAATTCAAAAGATACATCTTGAAGAAAGAATTTTTGTTGGAGATTTAAATGGACATATTGGTAAAGAGGTAGAGGATTTTAAAAATATTCATGGTGGCTATGAGTTTGGAGCTACTAATGAAGGTGGTAAGATTATATTAGATTTTGTTCTAGCTTATGATTTTGTAATTGTTAATACATTATTTAAGAAAAAAGATGAGCATCTTATCACTTATAAGAATGGATATAGTAAAACTTAGATTGCTTATTTTCTTATAAGAAAAATAGATCGTTTAGATCGCAAAGATTATAAAGTTATTCCGAGTGAAAATTTATGTACTCAATATCGCTTATTAGTTTTGGACTTTAAGATGAAGAGGCAGAATATGAAAAATATTGTAAAATATTGTTTTAAGATTAGATGTGAGAATTAGAGAACAATAACAAAAATATTGTTGAGAGTAAGATTTGAGATCTTAAGATTTTGTCTGTGCATGAGGAAACAAATGTTATGTGGGAAAAAGTAGCTAGTAATATCAAGAATGTTGCAAAGGATGTGCTTGGAGTTTCAAAAGAAAAATCTCTTAATAATAAAAATAGTTGGTGGAGGAATCAAAATGTGCAAGAAAATGTTAAAAATGAGAAGTTTTGTTATAATAATTAGTTTAGATATAAAAACTCTGAAAATTGGAAAAGATATAAAGAGGCTCGTAAGGTGTCTAAGAAAGCAATCTGCGATGTAAAGATTTTATCTTTTAATGATTTATATAATAAATTAGATTCTAAAGAGGGCGAAAGATATATGTATAAGTTAGCCAAACAAAGAGAGTAGTAAGGATTTAATTCAAGTGAAGTGCATTAAGGATGAAGATCAAAAAGTGCTTTTTTTAAAAGAGGATATTCAACAAAGGTGGATGAGATATTTTGCTAAGTTTTTCAATGAAGATTGTGAGAATACGATTGACTATAGTGACCTTAGCACTCTAAATGAAAATCAAGATTGATATATCATTGAAAAATTATCTTGATCGGGCACGAATCTCGATACAAAAAATCAAGTTGGAAACTTCAAAAATTAAATCGGAAATCATCTGAACTCCGATTTAAGCAAACTTACAGTCGAACTGAAGGTTTCGAAAATATGAACCCAACGACACCAAATTCAACTCAATCCGAGCCCAAATGAGTCCAAATCAAAGACCCGAAGCGCATTTGGAGGGTTCAAACTATAATTTGGATTACCAAACGGTTTCCAAACGTGACATGCTTATAGTCGAATCAAGCGGCTCAACGAGACGAATCCAACGAGCCCAAGATTGTCGAATTCTGATATCATTAAGGCCTTCGAATGCTCAATAAACGGTCCATGATCAAGGGATTCAACATCGGCCATCCATTCGAATCACTCCCAATTTACCCTTGATCTTTCTCTTATTTACTGGCCATGCCACTCTTAGAAAACTATAAATAGACCCCTCATTTCTCTTAAGAAGGGGACCAAAGCAAGAAGAGAAGAGAACGAAGAAAAGGAAGAGAAGAAAGAGACTCCTTCTCGACCACTGCCGGAGTTTCACCGGCAACCGACCGACGCCGGAATTTAGCAAGGAAGCAAGAAGAGAAGAGAAGAAAGAAGAGAAGGAAGAGACTCCTCCTCGACCACCGCGGGACTTCCACCCGACTGTCAACTGATGCCGGAATTTTGTCCGAGTGCCGATTGACGTCGGAGTTCTGCCCGATAACCGACTGACGCCGGAGTTCTGCCTGACCGTCAATTAAAGCCGAGTTTTCGCCCGACCACTAGAACGTCACCGGATTTCCGATCTCCGTTTGTAATTGAATTTCAACCGGGAGATGATTATTGTAATATGATCGTCCTCAATTTTAGGGACGAGTCGGCCACTTATAATCTAAGCAAACACTAGTGGAATCCTTTCAACTGGGAGTGTCCCCATGGTTTTTCCCTTTTCCAGGGTTTCCACATAAAAATTCTGGTGTACCTTCTTTTGATTCTGTTTGTGTGCTGGATATCCGCACAAGGCTAGGATGAAAAATTTTCTAACTCTATCGCCGCGTATATTCTAACCTGCAGTAAAGATTTTTATTTTTATTGGCGTATTAGTAAAATTGAAGTTAGAGAGGCTTTACAAAGAATGAAGTGTGGAAAAACTAGTGGACCTGATGATATTCTTATAGAGGTGTGGAAATGCTTAGGAGATGAAGGAATTTCTTGGCTTACTAAACTTTTTAATATTATTTTGAAGACTAAAAAGATGCCAGATGAGTGGAAAATAAGTGTGTTGATTCTTATTTTTAAGAATAAAGGTGATACACAAGATTGTGCGAATTACAGAAGAATTAAGTTGATGTGTCATACTTTAAAACTTTGGGAGAGAGTTATGGACCATAGGTTACGATGTGATACTAATGTTTCTCAAAATCAATTTGGATTCATGCCGGGTAGGTCTACTATGGAAGCTATTCATTTATTGAGAGGACTGACTGAGAAGTTTAGAGAGAATAAGGAGGATCTACATATGATATTTATTGATTTAGAGAAAATATATGATAAAGTTCCAAGAGAAGTACTATTGAGAGTTTGAGAAAAGAAAGGGGTTAATAATGCTTATATTCAAGTCATTAGGGATATGTATTCATCAAACACAAGGTGGTTTGACCAAGTATTTTCCTATTTCAGTTGGATTACATCAAGGATCAGCCTGAAGCCCTTATCTTTTTTGCTTTAGTCATGGAAGTTCTTACTAGACATTTGCAAGAGGATGTACCCTGGGGTATGCTTTTTGCTTGATATTCTTCTTGTTGATTAGACTAGAGATGGAGTTGAAGGTATACTTGAATTGTGGAGCTCAACCTTAGAGTCTAATGGTTTTTGTTTGAGTAGATCTAAAAACGAATAAATGGAGTGTAATTTTAGTAATGATAGATCAAGTGGGGGGTTTGTGATTTTGAGCGATCAAGTCATTAATAAGTGTACTTGTTTTAGATATCTTGGGTCTATTATTTAGAGTGATGGTGAAATAGATGGGGATATTATTAGTATAATTCAAGTTGGATTGTTGAAGGGGAGGAATGCTCGGGTTTGTTCTGTGAGAGAAAAGTACCACTCAAACTTCATGTTGACGTATATTTTCACATCGACGCAGCCTCGATTGAGCCGATTCGAGTCTGAGTGGGCTCGATCTACTAAATCGATCGTCGTCGAGCGTCAATTAATTCAAATTGGACCCAAATTTAATTAAATTAAATTCAATTTAATTAAATTAAAATCAAATTGATCGAATTGACCCAAGATCAATTCAAATCGAACCCAATCGAGCCTCGTCGAGCCTTGTCGAACCAAATTCGACGCAATTTGGCGTCGATTCAAGTTTAATTTCACAAAATTAACTTGATCGGACCCTCTCGGACCCAAACCGACCCAAATTGGTTCGGGTCGAGTCCGATTCGGACTCAATTTCAGCCCTAATTGATCAATTGGGGTTAAATTAATCCTCCAAATCAAATTTCCCAAATCTAGGGCTCAGATTTCATCTGAAATCCCGCCCCAAATCCTTTGTTTCGCGTGAGAAGAAGTCGGATTGGGCAGGATGGGCGGCGGGGCCTGCTTGCGTGCGTCCCTAAGAGAACGAGAGGGAGCAGCGGGGGAGCCGAATCCGTTCGTTTTCGTTCAGCCCGTCCCGAGAGAGCGTGGAAGGGAGAAAGAGCGAGAGAGGGAAAAGGGCAGGCGGAGACCTCCGCCTTGCGTCGCCAGGCCCCCAGGCGGCATCCTCCCGTGCGCGCGACCCCACCAGGCGGAGCCGAAGCTCCTTGCGTCGCCCCCCTTTCATGCGTGCGGATCTTCCAGGCAAGAAAGGAAGGTAGGGCTAAGGGTTTGGGGCCTTCTTCCTCGTTCTCAAGAGGCCAATCAAAGGTTGAGACCTATATTCTCTTCCCTTCTCAAAAAAATCAGCGGAGTTAGTGGCTTCTACCTCCTCCTCCTTCAACTCCGGCGAGTCCGTAGCGGTCGTGAGGGCTGCTGGAGGCTTCCAAACAACAAACGAAGCCTCATTTTCCTTCCAAATCATCTCCGGAGACTTCCAAACATTAAAAACTGCTGTTTGGAACTCTTGGACAGGAGTTTTCCTCCTCCGGAATGTATTGGACAGCAAGCGACGACTTCCGGAAGCTTTCAAACAGTGAAAACTGCTGTTTGTAGCAAAATTTGGCAGCAAACCCTCATCCGGGTCGCCTTGGACAGCAAAGGGAACATCCAGAACACCTTGGACAGCAACTACACAGCATCCGGGAGCCTTCAAACATCAAAGACAGCAGTTTGGAAGCTTGAGAAAGCCTTGGACAGCAGTTTTCTTCTTCCGGAGGAGCTTGGGAGCACTTGGAAGCTTCCAAACAGCATTTGGAAACTTGAGAAAGCCTTGGACAACAACCTTGGAGCTTGGATAAAAGCTTGGACAGCAATTTGGAGCGCTAGGACAACCCGGGGGAGGTAAAACACTAAAACTTAGTGAAACCTAGGGTCCCCAAGGCCAAATGATCATGTGGTTGACGCTCCCCAAGCTTTAGGTCCCTAGAAACTTCATTATTTGCTTCCCCAAAACCCTTTACTAGCTGTCCTCTTTGTAAAACAGTGAAAACTTAGTGGTTTTCACGTGTTGGCTCTCATGTGAGAGTCCGGAGAGGATGTCATCGCGTGTAGAAGTGTTGGATTGATATCCAACACCTCTCAAATGCATGTAAAAGCATTCATATCGCATCTCCTCCATCGCCTACAACTAAACCATAGGATAGGTGATTACATTTGATCCAAAATCAAATGTTGAGGTGTAGATCTTTCTGAACATTGAAAGCTATGCTCTCTTTCTTCTTATCACAAGTTATGCCAAAATTAACTTAAAGATATAGGAGGTTTGCATTACTACGACATTTGTCATTTCCTCCAAATTTGTTGAATGTCTAAGTATGTGCTTCAATTAATTTATAAAGCTCATAGGTGGTGGGGTCTTTCATGAACATTTATGTTTGTGTTTTAAATCCCACGATGAGTTGATTGATTGAACATCCTTGACATCTCTCCAAATTTAGAGAATCTAGCAATTCGCAAAAGCACCCAATCTAAACGTTTGCATACTTAGTCAAGTTAGTTTGCATGAATAGAATTGCATCATTCATATCCCAAACGAATGCACATTGTGGGTCTTTTGCTAGCTCATTGTTTACTTAAGTTTGCGAATCTATAAGCATGCTCATTTAATTTTCAGACGCTTGTGAAGCAAAGGGCGGTGTATTCCATGACATTCAAGGGTCTATGGATCATACTCCACCATACTTTGAAATTATCTAAGCATGATTAGTATGATTTGCAAATTGAAAGGTTAGAGCATAATGACAAATGATGTAGGCATTCGGTTTTATCCCAAATGACAAACCTACATGTGCATGCTCTTAGGTTCTTCTTAGATCATACCCAATTTGATCTTAAAAGCTCCATAGAAATCATCGTAGGAATCAAATTTTCACCTCCAATTGAGTCCAAAATACTCTAAAAGACATAGGAAAATTTCTTCCAAGTGCGCATCTCCTAATCATGCCAAAAGTGATTAGGGAGTCCCCCAACACGTCGGGATTTCTCTTGTGGAGTCTTCCCTTCCCCATGCATGATAGATTGGAGCATCTCAAGATTACAAACACTTGATTGCATGAATTGTTGTGAGTTAGGATCAAAATCCTAAGGTTCATAGTACTTTGTTTATTGATACAAAATCAACAAACAATTACCTTTTCTTCATCATGCCTTGTACTCATGGATTTCTCTAAAATCCTAGATACATGCTATGAGATCTTGTAAACTTGGAGCCAAATTCCAAGCTCTCCCATCTTATCTGTTGGAACATGAGAAGCCAACAAATATTTCTCTCATATATAATATTTGAAGTCTCCACAAGGCTTTAAATGTCTTATATGTGAATCTTTGGAGCTTGGAACCAAACTCTAAGCTACCCACCTCTCTTGTTGAGACAAAATCAACAAACATACACTTTTCTTTCATGCATGATGCTTGGAGTTTTCTCAAAACTCTAAGTGTTAGATTGCATGAATCCTGGCATACATTAGAAGCTTTCTAGTGTATCCCCCTCCCTCTCATATATGATAACTTGTAGCTTCCAAAGGCTCCAACCAATATCATTACATGATAGTCGGATCTTAGAAACAAATTCTAAATCATCCAATCATGTTTGTTAAAAAAAAAATCAACAAGCAATCATTTCATTCCTCCCTCATGCATTGCAAGTGGGACCTCCTCAAGGTTCTAAGTGCCATGTCACATGAGTCCTTGAACTTAGAAATAAATTCTAAGTTACTAATTTCTAGTTTATTGAGACAAAAATCAATGAACAATCATTTATTCTTCCTTGTGCATGTTGACTTGGATCTCTCTAAAATCCAAAATGCATGCCAAGAGACCTTGAACTTGGAATCAAATCCCAAGTTCTCCTATCCCTTGTTTGTTGGAAACATAAAATCAACAAACCATCATTTCCCCTTTCACTCTTCTTACTTAAATTAGGAGAGTTAACCTCTTCTTTTGAACGTCAAATGTTCAAAAGAACACCTTGAATTTGCAACTTCCAAATTGCTCTTTCTTTCTTTTCTCCTACAACTCAAGAAAATTGTAGGAGAACATCTAATTCTCCTCATGTTTTGTATTATGGATTTCCTCAAAATCCTAAATACATCACGTTGTAAAACAATTGAGCTTAAGATTGAACCTTGAGCTCTTTCATCTCATTTGCTTAACCACAAATTAGTCAAATGAATGCTCCCCTTGAACACCAAATATTCATGGAACTTCTTCCAACTTGCAATCCAAAGTTTGCTTGTTGCCTCCCTCTTCTTACAACTCAATGGTTGTGGGAAATTTCTACATTCACTTGACCCATATTAAGTGAATCAAACATACCCAAATCAATTCACTTGTTGAGCCAAAATCAACAAGTAATTTCATCTCAAGCATAGGATACAAAAGTCCTATCTTCTTTTCACCCTTCCAACCCAATACGGAAGAGTGGGTTCTTCTCATTGAACACTTGAAAGTTCAAAGAGAATCCATAGTGGCTTGTAGTCCAAATCTACATACCACCTTCTCATATTTACCCAACACAAGTTGGGTAGATTACCTTCTTCCTTTATCTCTTTCCACAACTCAATGTTTGTATGAAGTTCTTCTCATTCTTCTGACCTAAACTAGGAGAGTGTGCGTCCTTCTTGGAATATCAAATGTTCAAAGAACTTTCAAGAATTTGCAACTCCTAAGTTGCATGTTCTTCTCTTCCATCACTCCAACCCAAATTGGAGAAATGAACTTCCTCTCTTTGAACACCAAACGTTCAAGGGATTTTTCTGAGTTGCAACCTTTAAGTTGCATTTCCTTCATCATCTCCTATAAGCCAAAATTATAGGAGAATATTCAAATCTTCTTCCACTCTCCTAATCCCAAATTGGGAGATTGTATATCCTCTCTTTGAACATTCAAATGTTCAAAGAACATCCATAAATTTGCAACCTAAAATTACACATTCCTTCTCTCCTTTCTATAACCCAAAAGATATAGAAAGTCTGCCCTTCACCCAACCCAAGTCAGGTGAATGAGCAATGAATGTTTATTGGCTTGTAGTTCCAAAATTATGAGTCATTTATCATTTCTAAGACACCA
The DNA here is from genome assembly GCA_019925795.1 of Dendrobium chrysotoxum. Taxonomy (NCBI): domain Eukaryota; kingdom Viridiplantae; phylum Streptophyta; class Magnoliopsida; order Asparagales; family Orchidaceae; genus Dendrobium; species Dendrobium chrysotoxum. The sequence goes on along the minus strand of CM034315.1, from coordinate 84,883,789 downwards.
AAAGTCCTAGAAAATTCTCTAACTCTTTAGCCTCAAAGCTATGAGTTTTGTTCCATTTCCCTCAGCTCCAAGGTTGAGAGGAAATCTCTCTTCCCTGAGAATTTGCATCCAACAAACTCTCTTATTGGGTATGAGTTGATTAATATTCCTATACCCAATGTAGGAATATTAACCTCTTTTCTCCTTTATCCTCCTAACCCAAGTTAGGAGAATGAATAGCTTCCTTTGGACTCCTAAAAGTTCAAAGAAATCATGACCTGTGACCAAACATACATGTCTTCTTCTGTGTTTGCTTACCTAAACTTAGAAAACCTATCTTTATCATTGAAAACCAAAAACTCAATGATTTATCACATCGTTTGCTTAACCTAAATCAAGCAAACGAAGTCCCTCTTCTTGAATATAAAGACTCAAGGGGAAATACCATAGATTTGTAACCTCAAAGTTGCAAATCTCATATACCTGTTGAGCCAAAATGAACAGGTGACCCATCTTCCTTTACTTCTACAGGCTCCAAAAGCTTTAGAAGATTTCCTATCTTAGCCCAAAAGCTATAGATTTTCTCTCTACTCTCCTCCAACTTCCAAGGTATAGGAGATTTCCCCTCTCTTTAGCTTCAAAAAGCTAAAGGAAGTTCTCCAACACTTAGCCTAAAAGTTAGATGTTGGATTCCTACATCCCCTTCTTGGCTCCAAAAGCTAAGGAGGATCCCCCAACACTTAGCTCAAAAGCTATGTGTTGGACACCTTAACCTCTTATTTAGCCTCAAAGCTAAAGGAAACATCAATCTATTCTCCCTAGCTCCAAAAACAAAGGAGAATTCTTCTAACACTAGCCCAAAGTTAGTGTTGGACACCCTTCCCTTAGATCCAAACTCTAAGTGGAATACCCCTAGTGTGACATACCACACAAGCCCTTCACACACTTAGGTGCATAGCCCCTTAGGCATACTAGGATTAGGATTTTTCTTTGTGTGCGCATGTGGTTGATGTTTTGGTGTGAATGCCTTTTGGATTGTCTGCGTGTGGGCACTTGCCCTTAAATGGTTGGTGTAGAAATATATACATATTTTTCTGTGCAGGTGGCCATGTCTAAAAAAAAGGGGGGGGGATGCTTAAATCATAAATAATAAATTGCTTGCATGACAGGTACCGCTTAAAACCCCCCCCAAAGATGTGGCCAATAGGATAGAAGTAGATGTTTGGCACCCTAAGTGCTAGGCAAATTTTGAGTGTGATATTATTATATAAACTGTCTACTCACTCTGTTTTGCAGGTTTGAGTCTTTTTCTTTTTCAAAATGTATTTGATTAGATTAGGATGTAAAGCTTGTGGTGGTTTGAATCAAAAGGAGAGGTGGATCGAGTAGGATGTACCTCCTGGAGGTGAAGCCCAAAGATCTATCTGGAAGACAAAGCTCGAAGACCCCACAAGTAGAGTCTGTAAAAATTAACTGGATTGTATAATGGCAGGCGACTCAGCTGCCAAAGCTGTTTGTAATAGCTTGGACTCTATTTACATTTCCTGCACTTGTTATATATATACATATGCATGTGTTGTTTGTTTACTGCGTGCGCACTAGAATAACATGCTTTTCCTAGGTTTCTTCACTTGTTTGTGTGGGTGTGGCTTAGCCTAATGCGGTAGGCTCTTAGGACAAAGTAAATTTTCTACCCATTAAAACATAAATAATCTAAAAATAAAATTTAGGCTCCACAATTTTCTAACAAAAAGAGAATTGCATGGCTCACTTTCAAAAGAGCCAAGTTTTCAAAATCAAAATAATCATGCATAGCCAAAAAAAGAGTCACATGTAGAAGCCCTCACTTAAGGATTAGATAACAAAAAAATCTGCATCCGAGTCAGCATTCTGCATACCTCGCATACTTAGGCATCTTGGCCTCAAAGCCAAGTTGTAAGCCCTATTTCCTAAACAACAATTACCCACCACTCTTCATATGCATTGAGACCAGAAAACATGGTTTTAAAAGCGATTAGGAGGAGTCTAGCTGGTAGTCCTTTCCAGGCAGGACAATAAATCCAGGGGTCGGGTTGGTTGTGCCTCTTGTGAGGTACAACTTGTAAGTCCTTTTGCATCCGTTAGATTTAGGTTCGAGGCCCTACCTCTCAGTAGGCCTCACCTTAGCTTTAGGGTCTGAGGCAATAGGTTGATTCCAATCACTATGTAAGCCCTCAACTCTCGGGCAATTCCTCCAACAGGTATTGTTGGAATGTAAGCCCCAAATTTCTAATGAAAATATCAACTTGAACAAAAAAAAATCAGATTTCCAAAACATAAAGCCCAACATAGGGTAGTTTGAGCACCTCTGAGTTTCCCTCAGAATCAAGTGCTCATACTTCATTCCCTTTGGCCTTCATTCAAAAAAAAATCCGATTTTAAATCAATCCTTTATTCCTTGAAATTCCTTAAGGACTAAAAATCCTTTAAACAAGATTTTCATGGATTTTCAAAATCAAAATCAAATTTTGGTCAAAATCTAAATGACTCTAAAAAAAAAACAAGAGAAAACTACTAGTTTAATCAAAGGTATTCTCAAGTACCAAAACTTGAGATGTAATTAATCATAGGGGCTTGCCCCTATGGGGCATCTGTACCCCAGAATAAATAAACCCCGTTCAACCAAGCATTGAACGGGGGAATCTCTGTTCAATTGCAAATTTTGTCATTGAGTCCATAAGGAAACGATATTTTTATCCTTCGGGGTAATATATCGTCATTCTTATACCGTACTCAATCATAAAGTATGCAATCCGTTAAGAGGAACACAAAATTCTCTCCTACACTTCAGGGAAATTTTTATAAGATGATGGTGAGACTTGCAATGCTTTATGGTGCAGAATGTTGGCTATTAAAAGAGAAGCATAATATTAAGTTAAGTGTTGCTGAGATGAGGATGCTCAGGCGGATGAGTGGATTTACTCTTAGAGACATGATACGAAACGAGCATATTCGTGAAAAGGTTGGAGTAGCTCTAGTGACAGATAAGATTAGAAAGAGTTGTCTTAGATGGTTTGGTCATGTAAAATGGCGGCCTTCCGATGACCCTATTAGGAGAGTAGATGTATTAGATTTGACCTATGTTAAGAAAGGTTGAGGTATACCTAAAAAGACTTGGTTAGAAAATATTAGAAATGACCTTTCTTTATTAGATTTGAATGAGAATTTAACTCTTTACAAGACACAATGGAGAAAAATGATTCATGTAGCCGACCTCACGTAGTGGGATAAAAGCTTGATGTTGTAGTTGTTGTAATATATGTAGTTTTTATTTCAGTTTCGTTTTGGTTTTGTATTTAGCCAACTGCTATATCATTGTAGGGTTACTTTTTTAGGCCACCATGAATGATTTATTTTATTATTACTCTGTTCATTTAATTCATAATTAGGAGACTAACCTATGGTTCCCTGCACTAGATATGCATGGTATTTTGTAAATTAATGTGATATTCCATGGGAAATATGCGCACATTAGTGTCCTAAAAACATGCATGAGGCAAGTCTCCTGGATTCCAATAAATAGATACATTTAACGGTTGTTCCTGTTGATATTTTGGTTTTCTATGCATCGCCAATTCTGGGAAGAATATTTTTTTCGCATTTTAAAAATAGGTTCCTTGTCCACTTGTTTTTTCTTGATACTTAGAGTAGTGTCTGTCCACTACAAATGCCAAATTCGTGATAGATTACTATGCTATTGAGATTGTGGTGGTAAAGGCGGTTTTTTCAACAGTCGACAAATAGTTTCTCTTATAACATATTCACTCAGACTCTTTCTTTTACCAAAGAAGCAGAAAACTTGTGATGAATTGGATGTTAAATGAAACTGTTTAGCATTCCTTACGAGAAATTACATGGTTAACTCGTCATGTTCATGTTTCCATAATTAAGCGTTTTTATTTCTAAATGCTTTAAATTAGAAATGTACATAAAGGTCATCATACTTGCAATCAAAATCATAATCATTATTTACTATTAACCATTAAAATCGTGTAAAATTCCTAAAATTGTTAATTAGAGAGCTAGCAGCCTTCTCAATGCAAAACTAGTATTCTTTTGTTTTACAGGATGTAATTTTAATTTTAAAACTTACTTCATCTCAAGTTGAATCCTGAAATAAAAGACAACCAAACATCAATGAAGAGAGAAAATGCATAATCCAATTCAGATTTGAAACCTACATTTCAAGTTTAATGCTAAAATCAAACATTATAAACCCATTTTCAAAGAGAAGAAAATGCAGTGTAAACAACCACACCCACCCATCTTAATTGACTGTAATGAGAAGCATGCATTTATAAAATTAAAAACAGAGGGGTTGCTTAAGATATTCAATGAAAGAATTACTTATAGCACTGTTTTGAGAAATATGAATGCTACGAATGTATCACAAAATTGTCAAGAGAACAATGCTAGTGGGATAGGTAGAGGGTTGTATTGTGGTATGGGGTACATGGCACGAGTGGACAGATAGAAAAGCAAAATATAACTAGAGAATATTGATAAATAGAATGAGGCATTTAATGAGGGGGATAGGTTGTTGGGTGAAGGCAGGGAGGGAGGAGAGAGAGAGAGAGAGAGAGGGCTTTTGTGCGACTTGTTCTTTCATTTTTATTTTCCACGTGTTCTTTTTCCTCTATAAAATTATAGGCTTTTGACAGATTATTTTCTCTCTCTTATTAAATTATAGAATTGAGGCTTTTTATCTCAGCCAATATGTCAGATCATCCATTTGGTACTGAGCAAGCTTTAGGTTAAATCCTCCTCTTCGAAATGATAGTGTTAGTTGCTTACTATCTTGAAAGATGGAACAACTTGCAGTAGGCGCTTTTTGGTGGGAAATAACATTAAACCTCTGTTGGTTAACTAAAAATTTGCTACTTGTTGATGCTGGACAAATATAATCTGCTCAGATGATTACACTGATAATTCTTCAAATGCTTTTTAGAAAAGTGGAAAAGTAGAAGAAATCATTTTGAGTTTTATTGTTTGATTATGTACAAAATGTGAGTATATATAGACTTTTTCAAAAGTCTTACAATAGAAATAAATCAAAATTATTTGAAAAAAAGAAAAAAAAAGTCTTCGAGAGGGCCGTTGGCTAGAAGAGGAAGAGTAGGATCACGGATTAGAGTATGAGGGTCATAAAAGAATCGATCCAACCGTTCATAAAAGAATCGATCCAACGATTAAAACCCTTAATTTGCGTGCTCAAGGATCCCTATCAAGATGCCCCCTCCCCCCTCCTCGCGCATCCCGTCCCGTGAAATTGGATGGTTTAACTCTACAATTCTAAATTGCTTATAATATTTTTTGAACGTGGGGGTGACAGTCTTTTTGTGAGAATATTTACAAGTTGATTTTTTGTTGACATATATGGAGTGTAAATCAACCCATTTTTTGGTTTTTCTTTTATGAAATGTGTATTCACCTTCACATGTTTGGTACAATTATGTTATATTAGAAAATGAGTAATGTTAATGACATATTTATTAGCACATCTCAAACCTAAGGCTCCAAATCTCCAACTGAGGCACCATAACCAAGGAACAAGTACTCTAATGTATCTCTCAATATTTTGTGATCAAGGATCGTATCCTTTGGCATGCAACCTCGTTTTCCTCCTATGCAACCTCTTTTATCGATCCCTTCATGTTGACACTCATTTTTCTCTTTACTGATCAACATCCTTGGAGTCACAAGGTGATGAGGACATCAAGACATGGAAAATCTATTAGAGGTGTGGTTGTCGATTTACGACCACGATTATATCGCACTACTTTTGATTTTCATATTTATGATTGATGTATTATTTTTATTTTATGAAGTTTATTATGCTTTTCCCTTTTTACCCTTACTTAAGGGCTTAGGTATGTATAAGCCCTAGGGGCATTGTAGTACTTTTTATTTTCTCATTGTATGGGCTATTTAAAGCCTCCCTCTTCTTCTTTGAGGGGTAATGAATGAATATTATGAAAACTCCTGCACTTGTGTGTTTTGAGAGAACTTGAGAGTTCTTGGAGAGAGCTTGGAAAAGTCTCGTGGTGAAGGGCAGCGGATCACTCACCAACCTTGGAAGAGTCCGGGTTCGTGGCTTTCTTGTTATTCTCTATCCTTTCTTTCATCATCCCTTTCCCCTTGCCGTCGGCGTAGGGCTTTCCAAACCCAAAACTGCCGGCTTCCACTTCAAGTCCAAGCCCCACCACCGGCAAATACTCCTTCCCCTTTCCACCTAGCCGCCGGTCACCTCATCTCCCTCTTGCCTCCAAATTTCAAATCTCTCCACTATCACTTTCCTTATCCGTACAAATTATTTTGGGAAAGCTTTCATTCCAATCAACCAATCAAGATTTGAAATTCGAATAGTTTCCAAAAATAAAGTTCTATTTTAGGAAACTTATCCAATCAAACCAAATCAAAGTTGAATTGGATTAGAACGAATTTCCCCTCCTTGATTTGGAATTCCCAAAGAGGCAAGTCATACGAAATCTCCCCAATTCCCCTTAGTGCCGCCGGCCCCTCCTAGTTCCCACATCTTTAATGTCTTCCAAAATAAAACCTCTCATGTGGGAAAGAATTAAATACTTTCCTAATTTAGATCATCTTAACTTTGGAAAGAATTCAACTTTCAAATTCCAATTAAATTAAATTTGAAATCCTTTCCTAAAGAGATTGATTTATTTTTGGAAACTCCCAAATCCTCTCAATCTGAAATTGATTAGAGATTTCTCTCTAATTCTCTTTCCCCTTTTAGCAACCCAAGTTTGGAAGGACTCATAAATTCCCCAATTAACTCTCCATGCATGGCCGGCCCCCCCATCTCTCTTTTCTAATTAAAATCCTGCCTTAAATCCTCAAATCAAGCTCCCCCTAATCAATCCCAAATCCAGCCAGCTCCTCCCAAGCCGTCCCTGACGTTACCCTCCCGTTTTGGAACTTGGCTCGCTGTCTACACAAATCAGAAGAATCATCCTGCTGTCCTGCACTATTGGAGTTCCTGTACTAGCATCTAAAAGTTCCCATCATCATCTATCCGCCATTTAAGGTTTTTAAAGCATTAGAAGTTGCTGTCCAGCTTTTCCAAAGAGCCAAAACTGCTGTAGCATTGCTGTCCAGAATTTCTGGACAGTGTAGGGAAGCTGTCTTGCTACTCAGAGATCACCGTGTGCTGCCCGGAAGGTTCAGGTTGCTGCCCAAACATGCCAGCCGAGATTAGTTTGTTGCCCACCAGCCCAAGATCATCAAATTGTTTTCCTAAGGCGGCTAGGAGTTGAGAACTGCTGTCTACTACCTCTCAAGCACATAAACACCACACCGGAGCGTTGGTTTGTCTTGTTTATTTGGGTGATCTTTTCTTCTACTCTTTTATCTTTTAATCGCTCTCAATTGTAGCTCTAATTGAATCATGACAAGTTGTGTTAACTCTTCCCGCTAAAGCCTAGTATTTATTAGGAGTTGTGTGAGCGACTTTTCATAGCACTACTCTTATTGTTAGAGTAGGGATTTCTTGTTGAAACCCATCTCGTTGGCAATATCAAGAGTAATTGATTATTATGTGGTTTTTACTTTTCGCGAGTAACTTGGCCTAAGCTTGTGTTTACCGCTCCTTGGTTTTATTTCATTGTTGAATCATCATAAAGCTTTAATTAATTAGCTTTTACTCAATAAATGTGCAAAATCCTTATCGAAATCAAATTTGCATAAATGTCCTGCATCACAAGGGCTTGCTGCCAGCAATGTCTTAGAAGGGGGAGGCATCAGGTAAGGCATAAGCCCCATGATTTTTTGTATTCATAAATAGAAAGTATGATAAAAAAATCAAATATAAGGAAAAATTTTTAATTGAATTTTAAATTCAATGTCCATAATCATTTCATTCATATTATGACTTCAAAATGTATTAACACAAACATAAAATATTGTTTGAAAATTTGACAGTAAAGTGCCTGATTGGGAAGGATAAGCAAAAGAATTTCATATAAATATCCAAATGCATAAAGGAAACAAACTAACATCTATATCTGTAAGTTCTCAAAATCCCAAAAGATATATCCATATAAATTATAAATATCACAAAAAATTTCTAAATATCTTATGAATTCAACCCTTTTGAAATGCTTTAGAGATCCATTGAGAGGTGGTGAGAAAGTGCCAAGGCTTCTTGTTGCGTTAGTTAAAGATACTACTTAGATGCACTGAATAGTGTGCTTGCAACCAAAGATTAGGGGCGCATGTTGGCGAGTTACCGAAGATGAAGGGATCCTAACGAGTCAGCGGAGGAGCGAATTCTATGAGTGAGATTAATCGAGTGAGTGAGTTAGTGTGGGAGTAGTGATTAAGCAAGTCAGTAGAGGCACGATGGTGAGTTGGCGTGGGAGAAACAGTGAGGAAATGGGTCGATGAGGGAGAATTGAGCAAGAAGAGAGTTGGTTAGCTGTTTTTTCTAATTTCTAAATGCATTAGAGATAACTTCCAGATATTTTCTTTATAAAGTAAGAGAAAAAAGTTTTTGTTTGAGCATATTAGGGTTTTTTAATCTATTAATTTAAGTTCACTTAATTTATAATATGGGGCGATAGCCTTGCTTATGCGGCATGAAAAGCGCACCCAGTAGCTCGTGCAATTCCTTCTCTTGCGAGGTGTATGCCCCTCAAGATATACAAATTTCTTGTTTGCCTTGAGGCAAATTTGGGTTGAGCCCTAGAATTGCATTTTAAAAACTAGAAGCTGGTAACCTGCATCTCTAATTTCCTTTGTTGATGCAAGTTTGACCTTGACCGCATCTATTGCTCTATTTGTTGATTGTGCCTATCACTATCGACCTCAACCTTGGTTGCCATCCCTTAAAAAATTTCCTCGGTCTTTTTAGTCTTTGGTGGTGATTATGTTGGCGACTTTTTCTCACTACATGATACTCTCCAGTAAAACTCTCTATTGATGCTCTCCGTAGACTCTCTGTTAACTCTATATCTTTAATTCATGGAACATATATATGCATTCTCTGGCGTAGATCTTGTAGATCTTGTTGCTGGCTCTTTGTGTTTGATTCACACTATTCTCTTATTGACAGATAAAATTGTGCTCATCTTATGACAACTTATGGGCAACTAAATTTTCAATTATTTTATCTTTGTTCACTACTATTTCCAAGCTTATGTTGACATCCTTTATGTCATGTTGATTTTATGTGGGAGTGTTATCATATCTAAATTATCAAATGTGCTTACTCATTTTTAGCATAAATATGGATTATTTTTTATTTTAATATTTTGTCATTATTGAAGATATTATCCTTTATTTATTTTCTTTAATTGTTTTATTTTATTGTCTATATATAAACACATACATGCTTGTCCTGATTAGACAATTCAATAAAGATGTCTTTTCTTCAACCTCTTAACATCGTATAATCTGTTTGAACTGTATTTTTGAAAAGTTTGTTCGCCTGGACTAAAATAGGGTTTACTAGACTGCACCTGTGCCTATGCTATCACAAGACGGTTGAGTATTGCTCATGCTTCAGGCAGTTTAGTAAGTCATTATCATTTGAATGGAGTATATTATTAAAAGTGTAACCTTTTAACAATGGAGGTTTATTTATAAAATTCATCTAAATTATTTTTGTATGTATCTTGAAATAGATTTGATTTATTTTTCTTTACATATTAGTTAAAAAGTCTAGTAACAACTAAAATTAATATTGAACTTTCAAAACTTTTAAAATTGCCTAAGCTAAAGCTCCATTCAGGAGTAGGAATTTAAAACAAAGTATTAAAACCTTGATTTTGATGTCAGGTGGACAATTGACATGTCTTGAATTCTTGAATGCATGCATGAAATCAATCAGTATTATACGCCGTTGGGCACAATGATGATGTTGGATCACTGATATGATTAATACCGGCATTTCTAGATGGATAATAATGCATCAGTGATATGATTAATGCCGGCATTTTTAGATGGATAGTAATAGAACAGTTATCAATTTTTTTGCATCAGTCGAAACTTTTCTTGATCCTTTACTAAAACTCAGAAAGAAATATTTACTATAATTTATTTCCTTTCTGATCTTAAATTTAAGACTGTATTATTTGAACAATCTAGATTCAGTAAGGCCTCGTTTGGTTCAGTTTGTGCTTACCTAAAAAGAAGTTTTACAAAAAGATGTTTAGAAAAATAAGTTTAATAAAACGGAGTTTTAATAATGATATGTTGTTTGAGTAATATTTTTTAAGTGCTTATTAATACTTGAAAGCATATTTAAATTGTTTGTTTAGGAGTTCAGGTTTAGGAATTTATTATAAAAAGACTAAATTACCCATATATAAAAATTAAGTATATGTTTTTTTTTTAATAAAGTAAAGTTTACATAATTTTATATATATGATTTTCTTAAAAAAAAATTAATTTTATTATAACTTATAATATCAAAAGTTTACATTATTAACTTATAATTTCTTAGCATTTACTACAAATACGATAAAATTTAAATTATAGTAATTTACTATTATAGTTACAGTACAATGTTATTATTTCTTCCTTTAGCAAAAAAATTCATCTTCAACTATACAAATATATTTATGTTGGAAAATAAATTTATGTTGTAGTTAAAAAAACATTTTTATAATATAACTATTATTTTGAGGTTATTTCTTTTCAAAACAATATGCCTACAAACTTCTTAAATAAGAATCTTATAAATTTTTTATGTTATATTTGTTTACTTCACATGTACTCAAAGCAACAAAATTATAAGATTCATATTTGTATTGAATAATTTTTATATGTCAATTCATAAACATAAATAACAAAGAGAAAGACAAACAAGTTCTCTGCCTATAGTTTAAGCCCGTTGAGCATTTTCAAATCACATGACAGTTTGCACTATCTTTCAACATGTGTAACCATAGTGTTAAAAAAAGTAAAACCAACAATGAAAAAAAAAAATTATTCTAAGAAAAATAGCCGAGGATATACCACCCCATCCTTAGCCTCGAACTCCACTTCATCTCCTTCCAACGATTAATAAATATCACACACAGCAAAAAAAAATCCCCTTCCAACGATCAAACCACCAACCCGAAATCAACAAACACACTGTCTCCAAAGCCCTGGCGCAGAGGCAGCTGCCGCAGAGAGGAGCAGAGTAGCTCTTCGTCCTTTGAAGCGGCATCCGGTGCGGCCGAGGGGGACTGTACAAAGGTGATGCGGCGAGAGCTAGAGATCGAGCATCGGTAGCTTCAGCCAAAGCCTTCGACGGAAGAAGAGGTCGCGTAGATGTTAGCTAAGGCGGATCGGCATGGAGACGGTCAATTTAGTGTGGAGGAAATCTCCACGCTAGGATTTGACACTGGTGGCCTTGCCTCTCCTGATCTAAGAGAGACCTTCGCCGTATTCAACGGCGATGGAGATGGAAAGATCCCGGCTGAAGAGCTCCGCTGCGTGTTCGCCGGTCTCGGCGACGAACTCTGAACACTTGAAAATTGTCGATGGATGATCGGCGTCATAGATACTGATGGCAATGGATTCGTTTTCTTTTATGAATTCGTGCGGATGATGCGAGGGAAAAGGTAACTCGTTGCAAGAAGTAGAATTAGGGGAAGAAATTTAATCACTTGAATGATACGAATTTTTCTCTGATCGAAGTGGTGATTGATCAGGGATGCGTTAGTGTGCCTTGGCTCTTTTGTGCGAGCTGCTGAAGAAGAAAGGTCGCGAACGTGTGGGTCGACGTGGGGTTAAATGGGACATTTCACTTCCAAAACTGCGATTTCTAACCGCGTAAGCAGATGGGAAAAGAATTCCGTAACTGCCGAAAAAATAAAGTTTATTAAAAAGGAATTACCGATAATTTTTGTTTCCAAACACTAAATACTAACTGATTTTGGCTTATTCAAACGGAAAACGGAAAAAATAAGTCTAATCAAACGAGGCCTAAGTTTGATTCATAGGTTATAGACTTGTAGTGACGTTTTCCTGAAAAAATGAATGTCATCAATTAAGTTTTTTTTCTCTTTTATAGCTGCAACAATTTTTTTCAAAATTAAAAAACTTGAGGCTTTACTCTTTTTTGGAGTGACTCCTGGAAAGTGAAGATGATCTTTTTTCTCCTTAGAATAATTCCAAAATGTTATGTGCAACATCAAATCTTCTTCTTACCCTTTCCATCTTGCATCAGCTTTGATATCAAAGATTTGGTTGTGATAATCTTTGCTTTTAGTGTGAAGAAATGCATGGAGATACATTAAATTTTTGGAAGACGTTTCTTTTTTGATGGCTACTTATAAGAAGAATTGGCTTGAACTAGAACACATGGGAAAAAACTTCGTTTCTCAAAGCCTGATTCATCCATTAGTCTTAAATCAAGAAACCAAAACTATACAACAACAACAAACAATAACATCAAGCTTTTATCCCACTATGTGGGGTTGACTACATAAATTTTTTTTCTCCGCTGTGTTCTGATAAGAAGCAACCAAAACTATAAGACAAATAAAAAAAATTGCTTAAGAACTTATTATTGACGTAAAAAAAGGAAGTATCTTTAGAGAAAATTAGCGTCAAAAGGATCTTTAGAGAAAATCAGCTATGTAGGAATATATTACCTTTTTCATTTCTATTCTCCACTACCATATTTTCTCTCTCTGTTGTTATAGTACTAAAAGATATTTTTAGTTGTTTTGTTCCTCTATAGTAATATTTGGTTTTGTGGCTATATATGTTGTAAGAAAAGAATTAGAAATCATGGAACATATATAAAACTAAGTTGTTCGTGAGCATTTCTTCTCTTGATTCTGCTGTGTCTTCTTTCATTTGACTGCCACGTCAAATTATGAGAATTTTCTAATTTTTGATATTTTTGGGTTATAAATAGGATCTTGATAGATTGGTTCATGAGGGATCGGTCCAGCCGGCCCTTGTATATAGCAGGCGTAAGCTTACTGTTTTTGCCCCTGGTGGGTTCTACCCCCCCCCCCCCCCCCCCCCCCCCTTGTGGGGCCCACAGCCTTAAGTAGAGAGAGAGAGAAAGAGGGATTAGGAGGGTTGTTTAGTCCTTTTGGGAGTTATTTTGTGTGCTTTATGTAGGAGGTTGGAATTACGGTTATGGTTATCTTGAGTTTTCTGAATTTTGGGTGGTGCTTTGATGTTCTTAGGCTCTAGTGGCGTCTAGAGATTTTGGAGAGATAGATCCTCCTCTCGATTTGAGGATCTATTGTATCTTGCTATTCTCTTTCATCTTCTATTCACTTAAGAATGTTTTTCTAGTTTTTTCTCCATTAAATTCTCAAAATATGCTTGGCGAGATTGCTGAAATTTTGATTTCAGCAATCATTTTCTATTTCTACGACTATTTCCTATCAAATTGGTATAAGAGCACTTTTTTGGGACCTATGGCGGCAAGGAAAGTTGATGCCTTGGAAGAGTGCCTTAAAGGAAAAGTTGGCCAACTCAAATCGACATTTGAGGATAGAATGTCATCAATGAAGGAAAAGTTTTTCAACCTAGAGAGAATGATACAGAAGTTGTTGGATCTTCACGTCAAAGGACATTATTAGCATCAACGACATTCAATTCCTTTTAAGTAGAACTGTCAACAAAGCATGAACAAATTTACTAGAGTAACTGAATTTGATGCAAAGTTTTGTTTAATAAATCCTGCTTATACCGGGCAAGATTCCAAAGCCTTTGTAGTTTTTCAATCTCAAGTGAACAAGAATTCAATGACCTCATCTATGGATAATCTGGTTCCTGTCAGCTCAACATTATTGGTTACATTGACAGATGGCATGGAGGTGATTTTGGAGCCACTTCCAAAGAGGGAAACCGGTGAAGGAATGAGATTTTTGGTGGAAATGCAGAGTTTGGAAGGCAAAGAAGATGGAGAGAAGATAGAAGCACTAGATATGGTTCAGCCACTCCTACAACAGTATTGAGAGGTGTTCTAGCCAGTTCAGGGGTTGCCTCCTCCGTGGGAACACGAGTATGATATCATCTTGAAGGAAGTAGTCTCACCTATCAGTGTTCATCCGTATCATTATCTCCAAATCCATAAGGATGAGATCGAGAGATTGATTAGAGAGATGTTGAAGGTAGGGATCATTCGACCTATTGTCAGTCCATTTTTCAGTCCAGTGCTATTAGTCAAGTGCTTTAATAGCAGTTTCCTTCGTTCCACCTTGAGGACAAGGTGACACTTTGGGAGGAGAGTATTGATGGACCGGCCGATTTGATTGGGAGGGAATTAGGAAATTTTCTAATCAAGTGGGAGTTATTTAGGAAGGTTCTTAATCAAAACCTAATTCAAGAGAATATTTGGGGGCTGATTTAGAGGGGATTAATTATGAAATATTTTCTAATTAAAGAGAATATTTGGGGATTGATTTAGAAGAGATTAATTAGGAAATATTTCCTAATTGAAGAGGGAAGATTTGGGGTTGATTTAGGGGGTGATTTAGAGGGGATTAATTAGGAAATGTTTCCTAATTGAAGAGGACATATTTATGGGCTGATTTGGAGGGGCTTAATTAGGAAATGTTTCCTAATTGAAGAGGGCAGATTTAGGGGTTGATTTGAGGGCTGATTTGGGAGAGAAATAATTAAGTAAATAGGAGGGAATTTGGGGAAGGCTATTTGGGTATTTGTTGTTTATTGTTTGCTTTAAATTGGTATGGTTAGGGGTATGTCTTGGTTGCTGAAATTAGATTGTTCTTAGGATGTTTGGGCTCTAGCCAGCAGCTAGAGATTTGAGAGTACCGGATCTTCCTCTGAGTTGAAGATTCACTTGTATCTTGTCTTTTCTTTCATAAAACTTTCAATAAAAAAGTGTTCTTGTTCGTTTTATTTTTGATTTTCTTGTTGTTGGTTTTTGGAAATCGCTGAAATCAGATTTTAGCTTAGGTTTTTCCTAAATTTCTGCAAGCACTTCCTATCAAATTGGTATCAGAACCACTAGAGTTACACAACTTGTTCAGAATTGCCGGCCACACTGACTGAGGAAATGGAAGTGGTTCTAGAACCACTTAAGCTACAGGGGGTACGCCAGGGAGGAGGAGGGATCAAATAAGTGTTGATTAAATGGAGGTACCTTCCTGATTATGACGCTACATGGGAGCCGTACGAGAGGATGCAACATCAATTTCCATCTTTTCACCTTGAGGACAAGGTGAGTCTTTGGGAGCGAGGTATTGATAGATCGGTTCAGCCAGTCCAACACTTGGGCCGACCCTTATGCCTGTTGTTTCCGCCCTTGGTGGGTTCCGCCCTCCTCCTGTGGGGCCCACGGCTTAAGTAGAGAGAGAGAAAGAGGGATTAGGAGGGAAAGTTTGAATTAGGAGGGTTGTTTAGTCCTTTTGAGAGTTATTTTGTGTGCTTTATGTAGGAGGTTGGAATTAGGATTAGGGTTATCTTAAGTTTTCTAAATTTTGGATGGTGCTTTGATGTTCTCGGGCTCTAGCGGTGTCTAGAGATTTGGTAGAGATAGATCCTCCTCTCGAATTGAAAATCAATTGTATCATTTTCTTTCATCTTCTATTCAATTAAGAGTGTTTTTTTGGTTTTTCCTCCATTAAATTCTCAAAACCTGCTTGAAGAGATTGCTGAAATTCTGATTTCAGCAATTATTTTTTGTTTCTACAACTATTTCCTATCAGATCCTCCAGGCATGCAAAGTTCATTTATTTGTTGAAAAATTTTAATTTCCTTTCAATTCTTGTGTGTCTATTGGATGTGGATTCTTTGATCCCTTTGTAAGTATTTGCAACAATTTTGAAGGGATGATTCTACTTGCCCCAACATGAGGTATGAATCTTTCATTTGGTGATTTCTATCTTTATTATTATTATTTTTGTCTAAATGAATTTGTGATCGATTGGTGTGGTGATTGAGATATTTTCAAGCTCAATATATATTGGTCCCCATTTTTTGGATGTGAATCTTAATCATTGTGGACTTTCATATTTGTTTTCAATTTTCTTGTAGAACTTTAGATTTTGGTGATTTACAATATAATATAGAATGAATGTATTTATTTTGCATTTTGTTCAAACTAAAAGTTGGAAAATTATAAATTTAATTTTTTTGTGATACTTTGTGCATCTTATCTTGAGTCTTCATTAATAAACTTTACATCCAAAGACATTATATATCAACTTGCCTTGGATATTTCGTTGCAAGACAAGGTTCCTATAATAAAATCTTCATCAAGGTTTTATGAACTCGGAATGGTGAAAGATGTTCATAGCGGCAAACATCTCTTAGTATGTCAGTGGAAAGCTTTTGTATTGTTCAATTGAGACTCACTTCATTTATAATAAGGGAATGTGCATAAGGTTCTAGGGTACTGGTGGACTGGTCGATTTGATTGGGAGGTAATTAGAAAGTTTTTTTATCAGGAGGGAGCTGTTAGGAAGGTTCTTAATCGAAGGGAAATTGTTTAGGAATATTTTAATTATAATTGGGAGTGAATTATTTAGGGTAAGAGATCTAATTTGAATTCAAAATTTAAGAGAGAATTATTTAGGGAAAATGAAGAGAAATTAAGGGGGGATTATTTAGGAAAGTTTTAATTACAATTGGGAGGGAATTAATTAGGAAATAAATCATATTTGATTTCAAACATGAGAGGGATTTATTTAGGGAAAGAGGACAGATTTGGGAGGGAGTTATGGGAGCCTATTTAAAGCTAACAATAAGGTGATTTCAGGATTATGTTTGGAGTTTGTTGAAATTAGATTTTCTTAAGTTGTGAGGGCTCTAGCCCCTGGCTAGGGATTTGGGAGAGCCGGATCTTCCTCTCCAATTGAAGATCCAACTGTATATCGCTGTTTTCTTTTATGTATCTTGCAATAAAGAATTTTTGGTATGTTCTTCTTCCTAATTTCTTATTGTCGTTTGCTGATTTTGAGAAAATTGTATCCACTTTCTATCAAATTGGTATCAGAGCATTTTTTTGGGACTTATGGTAGCAAGGAAAGTTGATTCCTTGGAAGAGCATCTTAAAGGAAAATTTGGCCAACTCAAATCGACGTTTGAAGACAGAATGCATCAGTGGAGAAAAAATTTTCCAACCTAGAAGGAAAAATAAAGAAGGTGTTGGATCTTCACGTCAAAGGACATTATCAGCATCAACGACATGCAATACCTGTCAAATAGAACTGTCAACAAAGCATGAACAAATTTATTAGAGTAGTTGAATCTGATGCAAAGTTTTGTTTAATAAATCCTCTTTATACAGGGCAAGATTCCAAAGCCTCTGTAGTTTTATAATCTCAAGTGAGCAAAAATTCAATGACCTCACCTGTAGAGAATCAAGTTCATCTCAACTCAATAGTACCTGTGACATTGACATATGACATGGAGGTGATTTTGGAGCCACTTCTAAAGAGGGGAAAGTGTGAAGGAATGAGATTTTTGGTGGAGTTGCATAGTTTGGAAGACGAAGAAGATGGAGAGAAGATAGAAGCACCATACATGGTTCAACCCCTCTTACAATAGAAGATGGAGAGGTGTTCTAGCCAGTTCAGGGGTTGCCTCCTCCGCGGGAATACGAGCATGCTATCATCTTGAAGGAAGTAGTCTCACCTATCAGTGTTCTTCCGTACCGTTATCCCCAAATCCAAAAGGATGAGATCGAGAGATTGATCAGGGAGATGCTGGAGGCAGGGATCATTCGACGCAGTATCAGTCCATTTTGCAGTCAAGGACTATTAGTCAAGTGCTTCAGTAGTAGTTTTATTCATTCCACCTTGAGAACAAGGTTGCACTTTGGGAGGGGAGTATTGATGGACCGGCCGATTTGATTAGGAGGGAATTAGGAAGTTTCCTAATCAAGATGGAGCTACTTAGGAAGGTTCTTAATCGAAGGGGAATTATTTAGGAATATTTTAATTACAATTGGGAGTGAATTATTTAGGGTAAGAGATGTAATTTGAATTTAAAATTTAAGATTGAATTATTTAGGGAAAAGGAGGAGGAATTAAGAAGGGATTGTTTAGGAAAGTTTTAATTACAATTGAGAGGGAATTAATTAGAGAAATAAATTTAATTTGAATTCAAATATGAGAGAAAATTTTTTAGGGAAAGAGGACAGATTTAGGAGGGAATTATGGGAGCCTATTTAAAGCTTACAATAGGGTGATTTCATGATTATGTTTGGAGTTTTGCTGAAATTAGAATTTCTTAGGTTGTGAGGGCTCTAACCGCCGGCTAGGAATTTGGAAGAGCCGGATCTTCCTCTCCAATTGAAGTTCTAACTATATCTTGTTGTTTTCTTTTATGTATCTTGCAATCAAAAGAATTTTGGTGTGTTCTTCTTCCTAATTTTTTATTGTCGTTCGCTGATTTCGAGGAAATTGTATCAACTTCCTATCAGGTACACTACAATTAATATAAACCACTTTTCAAAATTGAAGAAAGTTTAGGAAAGTTTTAATTACAATTGAGAGGGAATTAATTAGAGAAATAAATTTAATTTGAATTCAAATATGAGAGAATTTTTTAGGGAAAGAGGACAGATTTAGGAGGGAATTATGGGAGCCTATTTAAAGCTTACAATAGGGTGATTTCATGATTATGTTTGGAGTTTTGCTGAAATTAGAATTTCTTAGGTTGTGAGGGCTCTAATCGCCGGCTAGGAATTTGGAAGAGCCGGATCTTCCTCTCCAATTGAAGTTCTAACTATATCTTGTTGTTTTCTTTTATGTATCTTGCAATCAAAAGAATTTTGGTGTGTTCTTCTTCCTAATTTTTTATTGTCGTTCACTGATTTCGAGGAAATTGTATCCACTTCCTATCAGGTACACTACAATTAATATAAACCACTTTTCAAAATTGAAGAAAGTTTAGGAAAGTTTTAATTACAATTGAGAGGGAATTAATTAGAGAAATAAATTTAATTTGAATTCAAATATGAGAATTTTTTAGGGAAAGAGGACAGATTTAGGAGGGAATTATGGGAGCCTATTTAAAGCTTACAATAGGGTGATTTCATGATTATGTTTGGAGTTTTGCTGAAATTAGAATTTCTTAGGTTGTGAGGGCTCTAACCGCCGGCTAGGAATTTGGAAGAGCCGGATCTTCCTCTCCAATTGAAGTTCTAACTATATCTTGTTGATTTCTTTTATGTATCTTGCAATCAAAAGAATTTTGGTGTGTTCTTCTTCCTAATTTTTTATTGTCGTTCGCTGATTTCGAGGAAATTGTATCCACTTCCTATCAGGTACACTACAATTAATATAAACCACTTTTCAAAATTGAAGAACCTTTCCAATGTAGTTTCAATATTTTCTCCCAACCTGGTGCATATGTTTAGTTTTGCACACCACAAATATTTTCTACCAACTCTATAGCACTAGAGATTCTCTCTCTTATTCCCTCTCTTTCACAAAAGCTCACTAAACAATATTATGTATAATATTATGTGCCTGCGAATTATCTCCTGCTTCCATTTTCAACACTCCAGCCACCTTTATCTCAGTAGACGTGCTATTCAGCCCATCGTAGCCTGTCTTTGTTGAGTTTCTTGATGTGAACGTTCCATGACTCCTTGCTTCCCCATTGGAGGATTTTTTTAGAAGGATAACTAATCTATATGCTTTTATACAATTGCGTCCTTCTCAAGGATACCTTTCAATAATTTTTCACTAGTATCTCTGCAATCTCCTACGATCATTGATGCTTTCCATTTAAATCCTTCAGGAGAATCGCAGAAGTGAGGGAAAAGGATAGGCAGAAGTCCCTAGAGGAGATAGTCTACTGCTTTATTGTGCAGAAATTCCTGGAGAATGACATCTTAATGATCCCTAAAATTTCTCCATCTGCTTATCCAACCGGTCAGGTGGACTTGTGGCCTAACCAAGGACAAAAGCTAGAAGCCATCCACTCACCTGATGCCATGGAGATGATCCAGAGCCATCTCACCCTAATTCTTGGAGAAAGAGTCATCGGCCCTCTGAACACCATTGTGCAGATCAGTAAACTCAAGCTTGGGAAGCTGTATGCTGCCTCCATCATGTATGGCTACTTCCTCAAGAGAGTGGATGAGAGATACCAGCTTGAAAGAACCATGAATACTCTTCCCAAGAGGATTCCAGATCAACGAATCCTCGATGGCTTGAAACCGAACCCCCTCTGGGACATGGACTCATTGGTAATGATTTCACCAGACGAAGACATCGATGGCGAGCAAGATGAAAAATCATATAAATTGAGATCTTATGTCATGTACTTGGATGCAGAGACACTGCATAGATATGCAACCATTAGATCAAATGAAGCCGTCTCATTGATTGAGAAGCAAACACAGGCTTTGTTTGGTAGACCTGATATAAAAATAGCAGACGATGGAACACTGGACGCTTCCAATGATGAGGTAGTGGGTATCTCTTTCTCTGGGCTTACAATGCTGGTCTTGGAGGCCGTTGCATTTGGATCTTTTCTATGGGAAGCTGAAAGCTATGTGGAGTCCAAGTACCATTTCTTGACAAACTAATGCTATTCTGATCATCTTCTGTAAAGAATATAGTGTAAGTGTTTAGAATTCTTTTATATCTCAAAAATATTACATGCAGCTAATATAGGTGTTGAGTTTTGTCTGCCAAACTCTATTTTTTTGCGTGTAAAAAGTTTTTAGATGAATCTTATGAGCTTCGAACGGGCATGTCTGTTGCATTGTGCCTTTTGCAGTTATTTAATACTTTCGTAAATTAAATATCTTAGTTTTGATCATACTTCATATAAAATTCTATTACACATCAGATTGCAAACTAAGGTCAGCACAGTCATTGCGATGGAGTGTGCACTATTTCCCTGTGGCAGTTCTGCTGAATTGTTTTATGTTTCTCACAGAAAGGAGTTTGGGACAGGAAATGCTCTGTACTTTTCAAATTGTTAAAACTAATGTGCCAAAATTAGTTTGGCGCAGCAAAAGAAGGGACGAATGGGAGTCTGAGAGGCTTGAATCTGCTAACTCCATGCCCAAAAAAACCTAATTTGGGCAGAAAAAAGCTGGCATCCCCTTCCACCTGAGGCATAGAGCTACATGCAGAGGCACCTGGAACCAACACATTCAAGTGGAGACAGTAAAGTTATTTTCAGAAGAGATCGGATTGCAAGTGTTGGTGCAAAGTTTTCTCTCATATAGAAGGTATTTATGCTTGAAAGGAGGATGAAGTGTTATAATTTTTTTTTACTTAGAATTTTTTAAAGTTTGACAATTTTATATTTTTGAGATCTTAGAGTATTTTTTAATGTTCCAGACTTCATTTTGACACATTTGGAGCAGGTTGGAGTATCTATAATTAATTTCGAGCAAATATAAATTTAGAACAAAATTTTGTGATAGTTTCATTCTAATTGAGCTGATGAGAGGTTCACATTGACATATAGTGAGTGATCGTACTTTGTAATGTTTTTTAAAATGATAAATTAACCGTATACATCAAATCAAAAAAAATCAAGGGAAAAATTACGTCAATTTTTAAAAACAAATTTTTTTACCATTTAAAAGGAATCCAAATTGCAAATGGTTGGGTTGCAAGTAGAGGTGTTTGTGCGTCTAGTTGGCTTCTGAGTTGATCAAGCTCGTTAGTTGAGTCATAACTTGAGTTCAAATTTGAGCTTGCATATTAAATGAGCTCAAGTTCAAACATGATGTGATTCGGTGTATTAGCTCGTAAGTTAACTCAATTATAAATTGTAAATGACTAAATTTCATTTTTCTCTAAATGTCCCAATCAAGTCTTGCTTGGGAAGGCATCTACAAGTCTCATGAACTCTTCTTTTTCAAAAATAGTTAGACCCGCCGCCAATGCCTTTTCCAACATTGGTCATGGTGATACCTTTTTCTAGCGAGCACTCGCCTTGACTTACTCGATGTCTTTGTTGCTCTCATCATTATCTTGACCTATTCGATGTCTCTGTTGCTCTCATCATTATCTTCTCCAAGGAATTCCTATCAAGACTTCTTTGCTTGTCTGTCACTTATCCCATCGATGCTTTCCCTAGAAAGCTCCTAAGGCAACTTCCTTGAACGCTGCCATTACCTTCTTTAGCAATCCCCCCATCTATTGCATCCCCCCCCCCCCGGCTCTTGCTTGTCAATTGTTGATCGAGCTCGATTAGAGCTAGAGTTGAGCCCGAATTCGGGCTTGAACTAATATTTTTCAATGAGCTGAGCTCGAGTTAGCCCCAACTGAGAGGAGCTTCGGTCGAATTCCTAACCCGCCGCCAAAGAAAGCCGAACCGCGTATTATCAGCCGCGTGTCATGAGCCGTTCAACCACCAGGCTAGTCGTCCGGTAGTGGTAAAAACACGTGTCAACTGCTCGTATCCTCAGCCTCCATCCGATGCCCGGTCGACCTCCACGGCTGGCCCACGATAGCATGGTTTCAACTGCAGCCCACCCAAAGTACCAAAACCACTCATCTCACGCTTCCATTTCTCATCCGCAAGGAAACGGTTTAAATAACAGTGCCTGAGGTCTATCTTATTCCCCTGCATGCCCTTGAAGTAATCCATCGAAATCAGTTCGAATTTATTTATTTATTTCTTTTTTTTTTCACATTTTCAAAGATGCCAGCTGTGAAAGTGGGCCAGAGCGTTGAGGACGTTGCTTGTCACGCTGAGACGGCGGCGCCGTCATGGTTTGCACGCGCGTTGTGGGTCCGGCTCCCGGTGAACAGCTGTAGACCATTGGACACCTAATTTTTTTTTTTTTGGTTCGGCTCAATTACAATTTATTCAAGATCATTTATTTAAGTAATTAAATAAGATTAAATCATTTTTTAAATACTCAATTATTAAATAAACAAATAAAAATAATTATGTTCAGTTCATTTATGTTCATGAATGAACAGTACCAATTAAAGATAGTGAATAAGATCATTAAGATGCTTGATTAAATCTTTATTTTATATATTTTCACATAATTTTTATTTTTATTACAATAAATTATTCTTATTAAATAAAAAGTTAATTATATTTTATTTTTTATGTTATACTATTTCATTATAATAAATTTGTTAACAAGAGGAATTTATTTATATTCATAGTATTTTTTTTGTTTAAAGTATTCATGAACAAACTTGTTTATAAGAAGAATCATATTATGAGCTTCTTTGTTCTTGAATGAGCTCTTTTGTTTAAAGCTTGATAAGCATAAACAAATCAAATATGAACATCAATTTTTTTAAACGAACCAAGTTTGAACACAACAAAAAAGCTTGAAATGAGCTCGAACCAAACTTGAACAAGCTCAAATATGAACAAGCATCTACTCAGCTCTGCTCGGTTCATTTGCAGCTCTATGCTCATATTAATTAAAAAAAATTATAGAGAAGCCCAAGAGAGCTAAATTAATATAACTAACTTCATCAAAATCTCTGATAATTATAAAAGTTATCATTTTTAATATTATACAATACTTCTATATGCAAATAAATGATCAACAATATATAGAAGACATCATAGGTCATACATCTCAGATAATATGAATGATTGTCGGATATCTCTTTACCAAACAAAATATTTTTTATTTAACTTAGGACTTGTTTGAGATGACTGTAATATTTTATAAAATTGGTTGTAAAGTTGCTGTGGAAAAAATAACTTCACTATATAGTTGCAGAAAATAGCTTTCCATCACAAAATTTTTTAAAAATTGTGAGAAAATAGCATCCAAACGAAAATTATGATTATTATCTGAAAATTCAAACAACCAAAAAGATGTCCCATATAGGAATTCTCCATATAGACCTTTAATTTGGGGAAATTATTAAGTCCGGCGTCCTGACGTCCGGACGACCTTGTACACAGTGTGTACAAAATAGTGTGTATACTGTCTACACACTATTTGTACACAGTATGTACAAGAGCGTTCGGATGGTCTTGATGTTCGGACGTAATAATTTCTCTTTAATTTGACCTCTTCATGATCCAAACAAGCCCAAATTTGTGTGATTTGAGTTCCATTTGATTTGTCTTAATAGACAAATCATAATATTTTATGATATAAAGAAACATAAAATCAAATGAGTTAAAGAGAAAAAAAAAAGGTTAAATATTAAGATGCCAAATGATATAGACAGCTGATAGTAACAGCATTTAATATTCTTTCGTTGAAAACGTAGCATTATTTGCAGTAGCTTTCGTTGATGGGATTGGGACGCTAACTAATCCAACTCCTTGAGGAAGATGTGTTGTGGCCATCAATGGCTCGTAGACTCTTAGCGTAAGAAGAGAAATTAAGCAGATATTGAAGAGGATAACCTGCACTTGAATGTAACAAGCTGATCGAATATGTATAGGTATTGAATCTGTGCAGTTGCAGAGCTTGATAAAGATGCATGTCAATATCTTATGAAGGCTGGATTCATATTTCCATATCCTTTAACTTTATCAGAGCGGTGGCTTAGAAGGAAGCAGCCATATCAATCAGCTAGTGGGGTGTCAGTATCAGCTGCCACTGAGGTTTTATTTTATTTTTTTTCTCTTGATTGTGATAAACGATCAGTGGTTGCAGTGAAGATGGCTGTGATGGGCTGATGGAACCTAACAGTTTTTGGTTTAATTCAATAATTGTTGAGTAGCATATATAGCTTTTTTAATACTGGAGGATCTGATTAACCTGATCATCTTCATCGAAAGAATCTATTAGGCGAGAAGCAGTTTCTCCAGAAGGGAATTCTCTGAGATGGAGCACCTTGGGAAACGCTGTGAACTCTCCTAATTGCAGCGTGGGGCCACAAGTGCGTTTGATGGGGAGAGAGCTCAAATCTGAAATATATGTAGTAGAGAGAGAGTGTGTCAAATTAAAGTAAGAAACTCTACAATGTTCGAGTCAATAGACAAATCATGAGGTGAGACAAACATTTAATCCAGCACTATGCTCAATTCAACCACATAATGATGGGGTACTTTGCACAAAGAACTACGAGAATATATTGACACGTCACAAAAAATCATCTTTATCAAGCGTGAATCTCGGGACAATTTAAGTTGAAAACTTCCAAAATTAAATTCGGGACCATCCTAACTCTAATTTAAGCGAACTTATAGTCGAATTGAACATTACTAGAAGATGAACCCAACAATATCAAAATCAGTCCAATCCGAGCATAAAGGGGTCTAAATCGAGGGCCCGAAGCACAATTAGAAAATTCAAAGCATAAATTGGATGACCAAATGATATCCAGATATAATATACTTATAGTCGAATCGATCGGATCGACGAGATGAATCCAACGAGCCCAAGATCGCCTAATTCTGACATCATTTGGGCACATAAGTGCTTGACAAACATTCTATGATTGAGGGGATCAATATGAGCCGTCTGATTGAACACTCCCAAGATGCCCCTGATCTTCTCCATATTTTCGGGGTATGCCACTCCCAAAAAATTATAAATAGACCCCTCCTTCTTCACATGGGGGGATGGGTAAGGGAAGAGAAGATCTCTGGAGCTTGAAGAATCCTGTAGCTCCACCTCGACACCACCACTAATGAATCTATGCCACTAGGCCATAGCTGATGAACCTCTGTCCGACAATAACCGTCAAACCTCTATATGGAAGCCACTAACAAGCCTTCCTCCGACCACCATTAATCGACTACGATTCTTTCGACCATCGTCACTCGACTACGGTCCTCCTGACCTCTGTCGCTCGCTGACGACCATCGTCACCCGATTACGGACATTCTGACCTCAGTTGCCCACAAACTATAATCTTTCTGACCATCATCGCACAACTACGACCCTTCCGACCACCTTCGCCTGTCGACTACAATCCTTCAGACCCTCAGTCACTCGACTACGGTCCTTCTAACCACCGCCGCCCGACTATGATCTTTTCGACCTCCATCACTGGTCGACTACGGTCCTTCTGACCACCATTGCCCAACTACGGTCTTCTCGACCACCGTCACCTAACTATGGTCCTTCTGACCTCCGTTGCCAACCGACTACGGCTCCTTTGACCACCATAGCCCAACTACGGTCATTTCGACCTCCGTCGCCTGTCGATTACGGTCCCTCTGACCTCCATCACCAATCTATGGTCCTTCCGACCTTTGTTGCCAGCCCAACTACGGTTCCTCCGACTATCATCGCCCGACTATGATTCTTTGACCTCTATCACTTACCGACTACGGTCCCTCTGACTTTTATTGCCTGACCAAGGTCCTACTGACCAAACAAACATGCTAACACTCTCTTAAAAACAACTGTCATGTAGTGAGTTATATATAATGTGTATTTTCTACATTGAGCCAATGTCTTCCCCCTTAAGGAAGGGTATCATTTACAATCAACCACCAATACTAGTTGATTCATTCAACTTAGGCCAAGCCTAGTATTTTTTTCTCCCTTTTCAGAATTTTTCATGTATAAATATTGGTGTCTCTTATGAATGCTACACCCCTCTTTTTTTTTTTTTTCTTGTATGTTGGATCTTTAATTCGATTCTTTATCTTTCTATTGCCACGAATTTTCCAAGAAGCAACATGTATAATGAACACAAGCTTCTAATACATGCTACTTATTAAATGATGGTGGGAGATCATCTCAATCACTCTTTGTATAAGAGAGGAGATTGGATGACCGAAAAGATGAATGTTAGATGCAAATGATTGATGGATGTTAAATGCCAACATTAATAGAAGTCACATATGGTCAAATTTGAATGTTAGATGCACATTAGATGATGATTAGTGGTCTGCTCATGATTGATCATTCTCCTTATTGGAGCAAAGACAGTATGAAAGTTGACAACAAACTTCAATGGCTAACAAATGTTAGGATGTAGTGTGTATTGAGCAACAATCGATTATGAATGTTGGAAGCTAAGTAATAGTCATTGGTTTGCTCAACCGTTCTCCTTATATGAGGCAACAAGGAGGATGTCAAATGTCAAGCATATGTCATAAACTAGTAGATGTTAAATAACTATTGACTATAAATGTTGGACATTGGAGCATATACACAAAAAAATTTCATCACTGAAACAATCCAATGAAGTTTAACTACTTATCTAATTAAGATTTTTGAAATAATTTATATTTTGACTCATGTTGGAGATAAATGTTTATCTTTCAAGTAATTTTTTATTTAAATTACTACTAAAATTTTCTTAGTACCTAAAAAAATTCCTCAGAAGAACATGCATGAGGTAGCATCGATGTGAAGCTACTAGTTGACATGATTCTCGCTAGAAAACCCCTAAAGGGAAAGTAGAAGATATGACTTTTACTCATAACCTTTGGAAGACATGCCTATGAGATAGTCTTGATGAAAAGCTAGTAATGAACATGATTCTCACTATGAAGATTCCAAGAGAGTAAATGATTGATGAAGTCACCAGTCAAGAAAAAAAACTTCGATGGTATCAGTTCTTAAAAAAAAAAAAAAATTAAAAAGGCTACAAGTTTAAGATCATACAAGTTTCTTTGATTTTCTAAGAATTTCATTGATGAAGTCACTATTGGATATTTCATTGCAAGATATAGGTTTCTCCTATTCTCAAAAATTTTGGAAAGCTAAAGTTCTCAAAATGTACATTTTTTTTTCTAAAAATCTCATATGGCTAAAAGCTTATAGATTTATTTGATTATCCAAACTTCTTATAAGATTAAAAATCTCCTAAGGTAAATGCTTCTTTGATTCTTTAGAAATCTTAGAAGACTAAAAAGAATTAGAACATACATATTCTTTTGATTCTCCAAAACTCTCAAAAGGCTATAAGCCTTAGAAGGTACATATACGTCCAAAGATCTTAAAAGACACAAACATCAATAGATACATGTACAACAAAAAAAATTGAGAAGATTTGAGCCTTAGAAGATGTAAATTTTCTATATCTCTTTCATTTTTCTTTTTTATTAATGTCTTGAATATTTGTGCAAAATTATGACGTAAATATCTCTCTAATATTATAAATTTTTTTTGGCTCGGAATATTCATAATGAATCATGAAATTTCTAGAGGTATAAAAAAATGAAATACTCTACTACTTAACTTGGACCCCAAAGTAACCCTTCAAAATCATTGGATGAATAACACAAAATACATTACATGCCATTCATTCAAAGACTTCATACGTAGAACACTATATTCAACAACATAGCAATATCCTTCTTAAAAAAAACTCTACCACCAAACTATTTAGGTTTCATTTGGAACGGCTTTCTTATTTTTTGTACTAAAAAGCTGCTTTAAGAAGCAGTAAGAAAGCCGCCCCCAACGAAAACGGGCTTCATTTGGGACGACTTTTTTATTGCTTCGTCCCAATCGAAGCCTTAATCTATTTATGATCCACAAAACTCCAATTATTAGGTTAATCATTTGCTTTCTTGACTCCTAAAAAAAATAATGTTTTGTGCCTTCAAAGAAGTTGTAAAATTGTTTAAAAAGGACATTTCTAATGCTCTTATTCGTTAGGTTGCCATTTGGAAGTGACAATTAACTCTAAGACAAAGAGAATGCACCATTTTTCATTTCTTAATCATACTAAGCTTTAACTAATAAGCCCAGCGTGGCATCATACCGTTCCAACTATTCACCTTTGAATTGACCATATTACCCTTCCAACTATGCCTCATATTACACGCCTACCCTATCAAATAAATCTCGGATCCTTCCACGAGATTACACATCATGGGCCATTCTGTAAATTCTTCGAAGTCTAAGGAGCAGATCATTCATTGCCCAGGTCAGCACGGCATATCGTTCGCTTCTCTTCCCTTCCCACGCTACAATTCCTTTTCACCTTCTATTTTTCATTATTATATTTCTGCTCTCTCTTCCTCTCCCACTTTATATTCAGGTGGCGAGAAACGAAGGGGTTAAAGGGCCAAGACGAAAGCGATGGCGGAGGCGGCGGCGATCGTGACGGCGTTGATCATTGCCACGGCGGTCGTAGCGGCGGCTTTTAACGTTCCGGCGATTACCTTCGACGAGGGATACACGCCTCTGTTTGGCGATCGAAACATCATTCAATCCGCCGGTGGTCGAACGGTCAAGATTCTTCTCAACAAATACTCCGGTAAGCGATCTCGTTGCCGGCCGGTGACTTGACGATCGCCGTTCGTCTTCTCCTTTATCGGCCCTTCATGGGTGGTAACTCGTCCGTTTGTTATGGCAGGATCGGGATTCATCTCGTCTGATATTTATTACCATGGATTCTTCAGCGCGTCGATCAAGTTGCCGTCAGAGTACACGGCCGGCGTCGTCGTGGCGTTCTACGTGAGTGGTGCCTTTAGATTTTTTTTCCCGTTTATTGCTCCGTTCCGTTACGTGAACGTTTGTTCCTTTCTGGCCGATTACCCGTTCATAATATTTTGTTTTTATTAATCAGAAAATAAAATTCCGCCTTTTTTTTAATGCGTGGAGCGGCCTAACGAGGCCGAGGCTATCCACAATTATCAACAGTATTGAGAGGGTATTATTGTCATTTAAACTCACCTTGTTCGCATAGTAATGGAAATTGTATTGGCCAACATATTAAGAAAGCTGTGCCCAATCAAAATTCGTTTGAGATAACTTTTGATTATTATTTTTTTACTATTTTTAAAAATATTTTTTTATTAAATAATTATTTTAAAAAACATTTAAAAAATTATATCATACAAAGCCTTAAAAAAAAATTCAATAGGAGCTTTAAATAATTAAATTTAATCTAAATTCAATATAATTCTTTGTGGTAGTTATAAGTGATATATATTATTCATATATTTTATTTTTTACTAATCATATCATATAAACATTTTCGATATAGGGTTTGTTTGGGATAATTTTTTAGCTGCTTTACTTTTCAAACATCAATCACAATTTATTTAGCTACTACTTTCTTGATACTTTCTCATAATTTTTTAAAAAAATTTATGATAACAAACTGCTTTTTATAAAATACTATAACTGCTCCAAACAAACTCTTAGCCAACTTGTAAGAGTCAGCGAAAAATTATTCTGTGCGAGAGACGAATCAGGATGCACCACGTCACCCGGTACACGATGGTACACATCACTGATACACAATAAAAAAATGATGTGACGTTTTTTGATTCGCCTCTGGACAGTAATTTCTCAAGAATCGGCATGCATTATTACTTCTCAAACAAATTGTGCAATATTTAAATTGTTGGGCACAAAATTGAAAATAGCCTTATAAAAGCGCATATGGAGGTGGTTGCGTTTGTTTAACAATCACACCAAATTACAGAAATAAAATAGTTAAAGAACTGATAAAATAAGTGTAGCTGCAATTAACATTCGCTGCAATTAACATTCGCTGTAATATTTTGAGACGCAGATGTCCAACGGGGACATATTCGAGAAAAATCACGACGAATTGGACTTCGAATTCCTCGGCAACATTAAGGGAAAAGAATGGCGGATTCAGACCAACGTGTATGGGAATGGGAGCACGAGTCGTGGGCGCGAGGAGCGGTATCAGCTGCCTTTTGATCCCACTGCTGAAGCCCACCGCTACTCCATTCTTTGGACCAAAACTAATATCATGTAAGGGCTTTCTTCATCAAATTTTTTATTTTATTTGTTTGATTAAATTTTCATTTGGGATATTTTTAAAATAATTTTTTAGTATAAAATTAAATTTTTTTATACTAAAAAACTACTTTTAAAAAATAGTAAAAAAGCCACCCCAAACGAAGCTTAAGATAAAATAACAATGAGTTTCGCAGTTAAATTTTGAACATCAGTTTGGCTTTGGCATATAAATAGTGAATATGTGCAGAGAAACATTGTCTTATAGTTGGATTTAGATGTCTACTTCAATTAGTTGGAGAAATCAAAGTATCAGATCAGAATTTGGGATGCCTTTGAGGTTACTATAGTTTTTTATAAAGTTAGTTGTGAAATTGTGCGGCAAATAAATTTGCTATTCTAGTTGAAAAAAATAAATTTTCACCACAAATATTTAAAAGAACAACAAAAACTGGAGAGGCTTTATTTGGTATAACTTTCTTAGTGTTTTTTATCTGTAGTTTTCTAGCACAAAAATTTTTTAAAAACAATAAAAAAATAGTGGTTAAAAACTATCCCAAAAGAAATTTTAGTTGTTTTCTCCACAATAATTTCACAACTAATTTTATACAAAATTGCAACAATCCCAAACAAACTCTTAATCTCTAAAAAATAATTTATGATATATTTCGGATGGCTACAATGTTTTATAAAATTGATTATGAAATTAATGTAGGCAAAATTTATGCATTTTAGATGCAAAAAATAAATATTTTTGAAAATAATAGTCAAATCAAATTGTAATTTATAAAATAATGAGAAAATTATCCAGAAGACTCTTAATTTTATAAAATGAAGAAATTAAATTTAAAAAAAAAAGGCCTGGAAATAAATTGACGATCCTCCTACAAAAGTCTCTAGTCATTAATACATCATAACTTCATATAAATCCAGATTCTACATCGACGACACTCCAATCAGACAAGTGGCGAGGAACGACGCCATGGGCGGCGACTACCCATCAAAACCCATGTCTCTCTACGCCACCATATGGGACGGCTCCACCTGGGCCACTTCCGGCGGCAAATACAAGATCGACTACAAATACGCCCCTTTCGTCACCGAATTCACCGACCTCGTCCTCCACGGCTGCCGCCTCGACCCCATTCAACAGCTTCCAGCTTCCCAACAGTGCCGCGACTTCGAGGCCGAGACCGCCGCCGCCGACTACTCCTCCTTGTCGAACGACAAGCGAGAGGCCATGCTTCGGTTCAGACAGAAATACATGACTTATACTTGCTGCTACGACGAGCAGAGATATCCCATTCCTCTGCCGGAGTGCGAAGTCGTCGAGTCGGAGAAGGACAAGTACTGGAAGTCCGGTGATATCAAGGTCCAGCCTAAGCCTATTTTACGCCGGCACAGAGGAAAGAAGCGCGGCCAGGCGAGGAACAGAGCTGTCGAGACCAACGGGCAAGCTGTTGCTTAACTGATTCCCTCTTCTTGACTTCTCTTGCTCTGTTTCTTGCTTGTAAAGATCTGAAAGATCAATGTAAAAAAAAATATATGTGACAATCATAGCAATGGAGTTTGATTATAATTCTTCAGCCGCACAACAGTTCGACTTTTGGTCAAGTCAACTAATGAGAAATAAATAAAATGAAGGCTATTATTTCAAGTAGGGTAGTTGGATAGTTTTGTAATTTATTGATTTGTGTTACCTATAAATAATTAATGGTGATTGCACATTGAATAATTTTAGCTTACTTTTCTGCTTTGGTTATTATTTTATTTTGTGCAATTAATGCACATGATAATTATGTTAAGTTGCTTGATTGTACGTTGAATTTGAAACATTTTATTTGATAGAGTAATGTTGACTTTATTATTTTTTATGGTCTATTTTACATTTTTAATTATTAGAAATATATTAAATAGATTGTCCAAATAATAATATAGATAAATTAAAACATTATTTCTTATTAATCTTTAATATAAAATATTGAGCAAATAATTAGATCAATTAAAAGATTAAATTTCATTAATTGTGATATCTTAGGAATAATAATAAATGAATTATGCTAATATGGGCTACTTTTCATCCAAGATGCAGCTTTTTTTGATCTATTTGTTGGGAATTTTGACCGTCAATTAAGATTTTAGATTCAAAACTTGTATATGTGATGTGTGTATGAATTTAACTTAAATTTCCAACAACAACAAAAACACTTCAATCAAGACTAAACTAAAATGCTTGGTTTTTCACTTACAAATTTCAAAATGGGAGTTTGACTTACAAAGTTCAAAATAGAAGCGATCACACCTTGTTGATTTGGGTATAGTTGAAGCTTGATTTTAGATTCATTTGGGACGGTTATAATATTTTATAAAGTTAATTATAAAGTTATTATGAGAGAAATAATTTTATTATTTTGATTAAAAAAAAGTTTTTTATTATAAAAATATTTAAAAAAATAATATTCAAATAAAATTATGATTGACTTCCCGCAAAAAAGCTACCCAAATAGACCAATCACTAAGAACACGACCAAGCTAAGTGATTTCTCAAGCACTCAAGAATTTAAAGGGGGCATATTTACCTTAGAAAGTGGCGGTTGATTGTCTCACAATGGTCAATCATGGTGGCGGTTAAAGTATCATATCATATATGATGTAGCCTGTTATGATTCTCATTTGTCCTACTCTTCACACTTATACACAAATAAAGGCAAATACATTCTATTTGTATCACAGACTTAATCATATCAGTATGTTATGTCCAAGATATGAGTAAAATTTCTAATTGCTAAAGAGTAGAAGAGGATTGTGTGTGCTGAAGCTGAAAGCAATTTCGTTGGCATCTTGTTTAGCTTCCTAACTCTGTCGTTGGGAAGCTTTGTTCGTCTTTTGGGAAAGAAATTAGGGTTGAGATCTCTGGACAGCCTCTACGAGAGCATTGAGCAGCTTGACGTCAAGTACCTGCAGAATGAGGCATGCAAGGAGATGATTCTCAATCCTTGAGGTGCGGCTGCAATAAAATGTGAGTACTTGAAGATTAAAGTGCATTAAAAGAGATGATAATAGATTTTGGCATAAAAGAGGTAGTAAATCATTGATGGATGCTTATAAAACAAAGCAGAATGCATTTAACCTTCAATTGCTTAGAATTTGAAGTTAAAATGCTTTTTTTTTTTTTTTTAATTTTTAATTTTTTATTTTATTTTCACGAAGAATCCATTGATGGAGATTTGCTTTCTTGATGCATGTGCAGGCAAGTATTAATTGCTCTTTGACAATTAAAGAAGAAATTGCCAATGAAGAAAAAAAGAAATTACTATAAAGCTAGTTTTAAATAAGAAGTACAAAAATATTTTTTATGCTGAAGTTGAGGAATATTTCGTCAACTAGCTGTTAGCATTCTCACATTTCCCCTTGGTTTCATGCTTAAATTTCTTTTAGATGATAGATTAACACTAAACGGTTGCATTAACAATTTATATTCGAAGTATGAATTTAGACTACTTCCAAGTCGAAAAATTGCAGAAATATGTTGATGTCTCCAGAATTTGCCTTTTTTTATGAATTTGAAAAACAAATACTAAAATTGAAGAAATTACATTACAAAAATTATTAGTACCCAGATGTTGTCCAAAATGCTATTATGAGAAGGAAACCAAATATAGTTTATTTGCTTATTGCAATCACATATTAGGAAAACCACAATTAATAGAGCATAATTCCAACTTAGAAAACATAATGACGAATATTGATGTGTTTTTTGTTAACTCAAAGATTCATAATTACAAATAATCTTCACATATCTTCTTTTTCATTCATTTCCACTGTTAGTAATGAAATGAATTTTCCCACTTCTAATCTTGTTGAAAAGTATGTTTGCGTTGATAAGGCCAAGATTAATTAACTATAATTTCTTTTGTTTAATTTTAAAATTTTGTTCTTTGATATTTCAGACATGTCTTTTCTTCAGAATATAGGCTCTATCATTATTAAGTGTTATGCTGATCTCCAAAACTATATTAACTGAGACTTTTTATCCTAAAGTCAACACAGCAAAAAAAAATTACTTTGTTAAATAATGCAAAGTTTGTAGTTCAAATATTTCATTCTTGGAAGACTTTATGACAAGTGATAGAAGTAGGACAATTTCATTTTTGACTTGTTACCACTGTTATTCAATCAAATTAAGCTATTTTAATGTTATAATGAAAAGATTGTCTTAAAACTTTATTTAATTATCAACTTTACTCCTTTCAAATTATGGATAAGACTGCTGTAGTTAGTAAAAATAACTTAAGTTTTGTATGTCTATTTGTTTCACATACTAAGTTGCACTACTTTAATTGTTCTAGTAGTAAGAGCAAAATTTTTTTAATGAATACATTATAAGCAACAATTGGCAGAAATGTAACCTGAGCTTGGCTGCTTGGTTCTTTCTTTTATTTGAGATCTTCCCTTAGCTTGCAGCAGCTGTATGCTTGAACTGCTGTAATAAGTCTTTCTATCTTGATTCTTTGAAGGAATATGAGCAATAATTTGAAAATGTATATTTATATTTTTTAATGCTTGAACCTGTTATTTCTTGTCGTGATTAATTTTTAATTAAGCAATTTTATTCTTTGATTTTACAAAGGAAGTTGTCTCAAGCAAGTGACTACGATCTATGAACTCATCCTAAGCTGGCGAGTTAGGCTCTTCAAATCTGCCCTAATAAATACGTAGATATAGATTAAACAAACTCTACAATTTCAAAATTAATTTATTTAATGATCTTTGAAACAAAGAAACAAGAAATTACATATCCCATTAAAAGTAAAGAACAAAATACCTTAATCAATAATTAATCTGGACATGATCTGACAGGTTCAAGCAACATGATTTATAAATATAGATGTTCAAATTCTTACTCATATTCTTTGAAAGAAACAAGATAGGAAGACTTATAGTAGCGGTCAAGTGGTCAACGCTGCAAGCGAAGAGAATATTTCAAGGAAAAGAAAAAAAATCAAGCAGCCAAACTCAGGAGACCTTCTCGCTGATGGCTACTTATACTATATTCATTAAAAGAATTTTGCTCTTATTACTAGGACAACAAAATTAGTGCAACTTAACATATGAAATAAATAAAATTGTAGAACTTATATTTTTATTATCATATATAAGGGATCCACATAAACTAATGTAGACGGTCTTGAAGATGAAAATATGTAAAGTTGATAATTAATTATAATTTTAGAACAATCATTTTATTATGATGATGAAACAGCTTATATATTGTTAAATCACTCGCCAAAAGGCCATCCAAGAATAAAATATTTGTAGCGCAAACCCTACATTATTTTACAAAGTAAATTTTTTTGCTCTACATTGTCTTAGGATAGAAGACATCAGATAACACAATTTTGGAGATCACCATAACACTAAGCAATAATAGAGCCAACATTTCGAAGAAAAGATGACTTATCAAAAGTATCAAATAAAAAAAATTAAATTAAACAAAAGAAATTATAGACAGATTAATCTTGGCCTTATTAAGACAAACATCTTTTCCAACAAGAATGGAAATACACAAATTCATTTAATTACCAATGACGGAGATGAGTGATATAGAAGAAATGTGAAGATTATCTGTAAGCATAAACCTTCTAAAGTCAGCAACAAAAAATCCACCAATATCTGCCAATATTTTTTCTAACTTGGGATTCTACTCTATTAATTCTTATTGTCAAATAAGATAATACACAAAATTTGTGTCCCTTATCATAATAATACTTTAGACAACTTCTGGGCATTAATAACTTTTGTGATGTAATTTCTTCTAATTTTAATATTTATTTTTCAAATTCATAGAAGATGACAAGTTCTGAAGACAACAACATGCTTCTGCAATTTTCAGACTTAAAATAAATCTAAACCCATACTCTTCACTGATGAATATAAATTGTTGATGCAATCGCACAGTGCTGATATGTTACCTGAAATAAATTTAAGTACAAAATCAAGTGAAAATGTGAGAAAGATCAATAGTTGATTGACAAAATGTTCTCCAACTTCAAAATACAAAATATAATTCTTTTTCTTATTTAAGACTGGCTTTATAGTACTTTCACTTTCTTCTTTGTTGACGTCGATATCTTCTTTAATCGCCAAAAGAGCAATTAACACTTACTTGCACACAAGTATCAATGACAAATCTCTGTAAATAGATTATTGGATACTAATTACCTCCTCAGCAAGTTCAACGCCTGAAAATTAAAACAAAACATTATTGTTTTTCTTATTTCCGATGAGCTTTATATTAATTTCACATTCTACTTCATTGTTGTTAATCTCTTCTTTAATCTCAAAAAAGGAGTTGCACTTGCTTGTGCAGTACTATCAGTAAAGCAAAGCCTCATCAATGGATTCTTAGATAATGGTAACTTCCTCAGTAAGTTGAAAGCCTGAAAAATAAAAAGAAAATAACATTATAACTTCAAATCTTCAACAATTGTAGGTTAAATGGTTCATTCATCAATTGCTTATGCATCACTTTTATGCTAAAATCTATTAACCTCTCCTCTAAGATATGAGCTTCTTTAACGTGCGATTCTTCAGCAAAGGAGAAGCCCCTCATCAAAGAAATCAGTATCACTTGTAAATCATCAATTTCATAAAATTGGTTGCATCTGTTGACCTTGATTTCCTCAAATCTCACCTCCCTTGGGTTCAATGGGTCAAGCCTGACTCATTGAACTCAGACCCATGCCCTGGGTCAACCTGGTTGACCCAAGTGGCCCAGATGAGCCCAATTTGGACTCCAATCAATTTCAAACCTATCATTGGACTCCACCCCTCATCCCTTGGACTAAATTGACCAAATTGACTAAGTCAAGCTTTGACTTGGTCAACCCAAGTCTTATTGGGTCAAATCAACCCATTTAAGTCAATTAAAACCCATTAAGTGCATCCAAATCCTTCCTAATGAGCTCTTGATTCAAATCACGGCCAAGAGACCTTATTTCCCTCCTAATTGGCTCTAGATTCAATCCCAACCCTTGATCATGAGTTTAAGGCTTTAAATAGGGAGTGTAGGGTTAGTGTTAGGGATCTTTTGACTCTTTCTCAATATCCCAATTCCCTCAGGCCGAGATCTCTCGTGTGTGAGTTTCCCTAGCATCCTTCTACCTTTCCCGACCCAGACCCACTGTTGAAACCCCATCGGCGGCGATCTTTCGACGAGATCAAGCCTAAATCCATCCAAGGCTTGCCTTACTCGATCCGTAGCTCGTCTGGTCAGGGCTTCAACTAGAAGATCGTACGAGGACAATCCACAAGCTCAACCGAATCAAGATCTCAAAGATCCAACAGTTAGATCTCATGCTATGTTTAAAATTTCATCCATTTTGATCCATCAGATTGAGAGAACGAAGCAAAAAACTCATTTTAGGGTTCGGTATACGTGGGTTTGAACTGCGCAAGATCTGGACATTTGATCCTTTGATCAACGACGCAGATCTTGCCGTTCCACGATCCCGTTCGAACTCCGCGGTCGATCATGCGGCTTCGCTCTCGGTCCGACGAGCTCAGGGCCATCCACTCGAAATAGCGGACGATCCAACAGCTCTAGGAAGCCACTAACATGGCTAAGTCACAGTCGCGTCCGCGACAATGATTGCCGCATTCATGCGGCAATCATTACTGGCGGCACAATGATTGCGCCGCTAGGCAATGATTGGCCGCGGACTGCGGGATCAATCCTGGGCCGCCACGTGGCCCACCGAGCTGCCGCCGTTTTTTTTTAAATTAAATTTAAATGTTTTTAAATTATAGTTATTCAAATAAATATTAGAAATTATTTATAAATAAAAAATAAGTATTTTATATCAATATTTTTAGAAAATTATTCTCTTTAATTTAAAAATATAATTAAGTTAAAATATTATTTATATTTAAATTATATTAATTATTGAATATTTACTCTTTTTCAATTAATAATTAATTATAAATAAAATAATAATAATAATATTTTATAAAATTTACAATTTCATTCTAAAACATATTTCATTATTTCAGATTATTATTATTATTATTATTATTATTATTATTATTATTTAAAATTATTTTAGAAATAGAGATTATTTTTATTATTTAAATATTAACTAATAACTATTTTCTTATCTTAAATTATTTTAATTAATTAATTACTTTAATTTACCTAATTAATAATTGATTAATTTAAAATCTAAATATTTTCCCTAAATTACAAAAAAAATTATCTTTTAAATTATTTTAAAATTTCAGAAACCTTAATATTTCATTTCATTTCATTTAATAATTATTTTTTAAAAATATCAATTATTTTAAATTATTTTAAAAATAGCTTTTATTTACTTTAAACTTCAATAATTCGTAATAAATTCATTTTAAATCGAATTTTTGCGTATAATACATCATATTTTTCAGAAAATTATGAATTTTAATTTAAAAATAATTTTCAGATGTCAAAATTTATTTTTCTGATTCATTTTTGCATTATTTAATTACTTTCAGCATTTAAATGTTATTTAAATAAATAATATATTAAATATTTTGAAATTGAAATTATTTTAAAATTATTTTTAAACCCTCCCCTTGAGTGACCAATTGATCTCTCATGAAGCATATGGATTGAAACATTTTAAAACATATTATTTTAAAACTTAGATATACTTATATATTTAATTTATATATGTATTTTAATGATTTTAAAATTACATATATTATTAAATCTCATTCATTTTGAGAGATCCACTCATAAAATTTCAATCATAGTCTATGCATGTGAATAGTACTCATGAGGGAGTGATTAGTGAATGATTGGACTCCAATCATTCACTAATTATATCGCTAATCTTATTTAGTCGTCGTATAATCTTCTTTTGCATGTGTAGGTTGCTCAAACACTTAGCCTAGGCTCTCCTAGATCTAAGGACATGATGTGTTATGTTTGTATTACATATCTCTTATGTTACCCCAAGTGTTAGACATTAACAACTTGATCTAAACCTGTTTAACTTAGTAACATCTTAAGGACAATAATTAAGGACTCGTCTAACAGACTTAGAGAAATTCTAGGAGCTAGGGCATACCCCCATTTGACTTGAAACTTGAACCATTTGAACTTAGTAACATTTAAAACCCCTTAAAATTTTCTAGAAATTTTCAGGATCTTTTAAACCCCTTAATTAATAAACCCTAATCTACCCTTTAATTAAAACCCGATAACTTCAGAAAATTTTAATTAATTCAAATTAAATATGAAAATTGCCCATAACATATCAAATTCTTCAAAATTCAGTCCTTAATCTTAAAAAATTAAAAACCCCTTAATTGGACCTCAAACTGGATCTTAATTTAATTTTGATTAAAAATCACTCTTTTAATTAAATTAAATAATTAAAAATTATTAAAAATTTCAAAATTTTTCCAAACACTGGGAAACATCTTCTTAGGTCATTCCTGACCTTTGGGTGTGATTCCAAGAGGTTTGGATCTGATTTGGATCAAAACCCCCAAAATACCTTTAATTAAACAATTTCGATAATTCATTAAATACACAAACTTTGAAAAATTATAACTAATTTCAAAAAATCCAAATTGGGTAAATTAAAAGGCATTCAAATCCAATTAAAATCTAGTATTTATTAAAAATAAGAGCATTCCAGAAATCAACTTAAATAAAAAAGTCAACAATCCAGTCAAACTTAAGTAAAAAATTAGGTCAAAACTTCAGAAATTCATAACTTAATGTAGAAAAATTCAAATTGAGCATACT
This sequence comes from Dendrobium chrysotoxum, assembly GCA_019925795.1. Lineage (NCBI taxonomy): Eukaryota > Viridiplantae > Streptophyta > Magnoliopsida > Asparagales > Orchidaceae > Dendrobium > Dendrobium chrysotoxum. The sequence continues at coordinate 84,843,485 of CM034315.1, read as the reverse complement.
TATAATCTAACTAATCAAGTTAAGATCTATTATTTTATAAAAATGTTAATTGTTGATAAATCACTCTTAATTAAAAAGTCACCTTATAGACCGCTTTAACTTAGCGAATATGTTGACCCCGAACCTTCTAAAATCCACCGGCTCAACTTAAATTTTAGAAAATATTACCCTTAGTTTTAAGTTAACCTCTCAACCTAATAATAAATCATTTAATATGCTTTCTCTCTTAACATTTAATCAACTAAATTAACTTAATCAACCCCGATTGCTACTGGGTAACCCAAGCCTACGAGGCTATTAACTTAGCCCTAAGGAAGGTGAAATAAACTTCATGGCCTCGGTGAGAAACAAAGATAGTAATCACCTCACCACTAAAATATATCTAATTCAAGCTTTAACACATCAATACTTAAACTCAAACTTAAACTTCTCCTTCAAACCTTCAATAAATTCGAACACTATATAACTTCAATCAATTACCCAGCTTAGGACCTACCTCAGCTACACAGCCTTCTACACACACTTTAGATGGCTTGCTAGGACAACCAACTCTAGAGTTAGGCTAGGCCGGTGTTTATTTTTCTGTTGTGTGCTGAGTTTTCCGAGTTTTCACTGTATGCTGTGATTGAAAATTGATTGATGTATTTGTTTATCTTTACTGCACTCTGTAAATTGATGTGATGGGCGATAGACTACCCATAAGTTAGGAACGATTTTTTGATATTAATAATGTTTTCTGCATTTGGCCATGCTCATGCAGCGCTAATAAAAGGGGGGCAAAAATTTATAAATAAATCAAATAAATGTTTGTTACAGATGCTTCAGCCGCTTGATCCCCCCAAAATAAATGAGGGCTAAAATAAATCATAAATATAATTGTTATAGGTACTCCAGATGCTTAGCCCTCAAATAAATAAGAGCATGACCAAGTGTGGCTGACAATGAGTATTTCATTTTCTATATATATAACTGCTTGGGATTGATCTGATGCTTAGCATCACAAACAATATATATATATATATATATATGTTCAATACGAATCTTGAGATAATAATACAAAAAAGAAACTACTGGAATAAAATTTGAGATCACTTGAACTCTAATTTTAATAAACTCACTACTAAAAAAATAAGGTTTTCGCAGCATTTATTAGCAGCAAATTAAATACCGCTGCAATAGACCCGATACCGCAGCGGTCTTAAACCGCTTCTTTGCACGAATCGAAAATAAGCCGCGAATATACTCGAATTGTAAAAAAGATGCGAAAAACTTTGGAAATTAATAAGCGGAAATAAGCCCTAGCTCTATTCTTCAGACCTCTTGCCTCCACAACCTTTTGATTTGCTCCACGCACGACTCGTCTCCTCCCCAGCCGCCTCCTCCCAACGACGTCGACACCGACGACGAAGTAGAAACTGACGCCGACGCCCGAAGCCGGTGTTTCCATTCTAACAAAAACTTCAACGGTGTTCCGTCGACCTCGCGATCTTCTCCGTGTGTGACCCTCCTCCTCTCCAACTGACGACGACGCTGACATTGACGCTGAAGCCGACGTTGACGTAGACACCAACGCCGCTGCTTCCATTCGCCGTCGTTCTGTTGTTCGCACCTTACTTCTTCTCCTTCTTGAATCATACCTAAAACCAAGCAAACGTTGGGTAAGATATTTATATTTGGTTTTTTCATTTTGTGTATTGATCTTCTTGCTTTTTTTTTTCTTGTTCCTCTAATAACTTGTATTTTTATATCTTCTTACTATTTTTTTTAAAATCCAATCTCAATGATATTATATCTTCGTGCTGTTTTATTTTTACTTGGTGATTTGAATTAGGTCTTACTTAATTCCTAACGATAAGGAGAGGGGGAAATTATTGCATGATTAGTTTAGGTTTAAAACTTGAATGAGAGGATATTAGGAAGATTTATTAGGCAACTATCGTTACTGTTGTGCTATTTCTGTTTATGAGAGGATATTAGGTTTATTTTGTGTGCTGATCTTATTGTACTAGGCAAAAGATTTGGGCAAAAAAAAAATCTCACTCCACATGCAAGCTTAGATCCACACACAAAAACAAACGGTGAACTTAAAACCAACCTATTTGGAGCTTAGTTCCAAAGTAGGCATGCAGAGACGTGTGGTGCCATTTCTGTCACCAAATAAGAAAATAAATCCTTTGGATGAACATATATATTGCCTTCTTGTTAAAGAAATAATGTTGGATTTTAATTGTTGATTGATATGTAACACTTGCAGTTACTATTTAAGTATCCAATAATTTGGTCTTTATAGGTTTTTGTTATTTGGTCAAGCAAAAATCACATGCACTCAATGAGTATTGTAAATTCAAGATAGCTATTAGTAATATTGAGTTGTTAAATTTTAACTTGATATGATGGCATATATTTATTTACAACATTCTCATATGTATTGTAATCATTATGATGCATTCTATTAATCCTCCATGATTGCAATAGAACTTGAATAGATTGAACAAATCAAAATAAAGATTATTAGTTTATCAATTATAATTCATGAATCATGCAATTATTTTCATACCATCTTTTGTTGCATTTGAATAAAGTTTACATGGCCCGTCATTTAAAGGCATGTTTATTTCTTTTTTAATTTTTAGTATTTAAAGCTGACACTATTAAAAATATGAATTAAAATAGTTTCTTAATTATTGTCAATGGTTAAACACTGCAGTTGAATTTTAAAATGAATAAGAGTTGGATAACCAAATCAAGATGGAGTCGTGAATACAACAAAGGAGTTGAAGATTTTTTAGATTTTGCTAGTCGTAGTAAGAATATATCAGGAAAGATATTATGCCCATGTAAATCATGCATCAACAGATACTTTCATTCAGTAAAAGATGTGAAGGAACACATTATGGCCAATGGATTCTTGAAGGGATATATTGTTTGGAATCGACATGGGGAGGATCATCAAGTTGTTGTTAGAGGTATAGAAAATGAAGGTGTTGTTAGTATGTCTAATTTTGAATCACAAACTACTCAAATTGAGCAACCTTATATAAATGATATTGAAGGATTGTTAAGGGATACATTTGCTCCAATCAATGAATCAATTAACTTAGTTGATCATCATGAAAACTTTACTCAAGATTCAAATAAAGCAGATGAAAAACAGTCAAAGTTATTAGAAGATGTGGGGGCAGAATTATATCTGGGATGTAAGAGATTTTCAAAGCTGTCATTTATATTACATTTATTTCGTTTGAAATGTCTAAACTCTTGGACTACAATATCTTTCGATATGTTATTAGAGTTACGTATTGAAGCATTTCCTGAAGGGACTTTATTGCCCAAAACTACATATGAAGTTAAAAAATTAATGAAGGCTTTTGATCTTGGTTATACCAAGATACACGCATGCCCTAATGATTGCACATTATTTTGGGGAGATAAGTCTAATGACAATGTATGTGAAGTTTGTGGAGCATCAAGATGGGCTCCTAATCAAAAGAGCAAAATTGCACAAGATAAAAAAGCTCAAATGAAACCTGCTAAAATTCTTCGATATTTTCCTTTGATTCCAAGACTTCAAAGATTAGTTAAAATCAAAAAAATGGCGGAAGAGATGATTTGGCATGCCACACAACGAAATACAGATGGTATGCTGCGACACCCAGCTGATGGAGAAGCATGTAAATCATTTGATTATAGATTTCCTGATTTTGCCGCAGATCCACGTAATGTTCGCCTTGGTTTAGCTACTGATGATTTTAATCCTTTCAAGATTTTGAGCAACACATAGCATTATTTTTTGTGCAGATATACATTTTTTAAATTTGTTATCACATAAAATCCTTTGTTTGCCAGTAAAATGGATGCTTTGGCACATCCTCCTACAATTTTGCCAAGCTGGCCATGAAACTAACAGGTAAAGTTGATATATCGTTAGAATAGATTGATGAGAGCTACTTCAAATTAGTTCAGCTGATGATATCAACATTGCATTTGAACCGGATAAATAAACTTAAATGTTTTGGCTTATGGGGCTTTCTTAAACTTGTCATTTCGTCTACTTTGATGGTTTGGTTAGTATCTGATGCATTACTTCTTTGAATATCATTGGTACTCAAATCATTATACATGCTTCTTACATGAGATATATTTGTAGCTTTCAAAACTGGCAATTCGAGTACTTGTTGGACTCCTTACAAATCCAACGCTCCAAACATCATTAATGTCAATAAGGTATTTTTTTCCAATAGGTTAAATTTGATTACATAATCTTTTTTTAATATAATTTAGTTTCAGATGTTGTTAATTTATTCCTAGTGTTTTGTTTCAGGTGAACGATAAAACATAAATTTTATTGTTTCTAGTTTGCTTTTGTCAGTGAACTAGTAATGGTAACTTTGTTAATTGATTTCTAGGAAGGGCTTATTTGATTGCTTGTAAATAAAAGTATGTTTTAAAAAAAAAATGATGATTTCATTCACTCAATTTGAATTTGAAAATGAAATTTGAGTTTAAGAGATAATCAATGCACGTTTAATTTGAATTTGAAAATGAAATTTGAATAAAAGTATGTTTTAAAAAAAAATGATGATTTCATTCACTCAATTTGAGTTTAAGAGAGTTTTGAGAAGGTTTGTGAAATTTGAAATCAACGGATTTAATAAACTTAAGCTTTTTTTTTAAATTATAATTTATAACTGCAAGCAACCAAATAAAGCCTTACTGGCAAACTTCTTATATATTCCTTCATTTCCCACACATAATTCTCAACCATTTTGCCCATTAGCTCATGTCAGATCGTTGCTACTGAAGATTTATCAGCATAAGTTGCAACAAATGTGAACTTTGGATTTAGTAAAAGATTCCATACGCTTTTTTTTTTTGTTGGGATATTGTTTGTGGTATAGATATACCCTAAACAATATATGCTTATTATGTATTTATTGTTGTGCAATTGTTTGAAGTAATGATTTGCATTAAAACCATTCCGATTACAACTGCGAATCTCTCACAACTGATACTGCAAAATTGATTACAAAATTCTATGGAGATCGCTGGACTTTGTATACTGTATATTTTGCCATTCTGAACCTCCTGCCATAGGAAGTAGTACTAACATATTGTCTAAATGTCTTGTTTCAGTTCATTCAGTGCTCCGTATAATGCTGCCGGATGATACTGGACCACTTCTCTTCTTTACTAGTTGGCCAGCTGCCTTTTCACGAAAAATCAAGAATACTGTTTAGTTGTTTTCTTTCTTTAAGGTTTCCTGGAGTATGTTTGGTCACAAGAAGGCTATATCCTAAGCCTTATTATCTTGTGAGAGATTTATAATGTTGAGACCTAGTGTCCTGCTTTTTAGGATTCTTGTGGTTGTGTCTTCAGTTTATTTTAAAGACTTATTTGTTCTGTATGAGTTTTTGATATTTTGCCCTCACAGTCGCTTCTACTCGATCGTTTCAGTGGCAAAGAAGAGCCGTAAGTTTTTATAACTCTTCATTTCATGGTTGCAGCATGATGGGGAATCTATATGTGTACATTACTTGGGTATGAATTTTGATTCTCGTTATCTAACTTATGCAATTTCTATTTCAATTGATAAATTTATTTTGAACTGTTGGAATTGATTCTATTTATATTTTAAGCAATTATTCTGTTTTCTAAAAAAACTTTTACTGCAATCGAAAATGAATTGTCACCATTAAAGATCGATTGTGTAATATAAGCGTTGATTGGTTATCACCATTAAAGATCGATTGTTTCTTTGTTATTTTGCAAATTAATCTGTCATCATCCGAAAGTTATTTTTTCTTGCTTTTTATCGTTTACAGGAAAGGTGAAATCGGCAACTGAATCAGTGCCAGAGTAGGGAATGGATAAATCAAACTTTTGAGAAGCTGGATCCCATTTTTTAATAACACATCCTCCTACAAAGTGCAAATATATATTAAATTTGTTACCACATAAAATCCTTTGTTTCAGAATTGGAAATTTATTAGTGTTGCATCCTGGAATATTTGCGGTGGTAGAGAAATATATAGTTTAACGTCTTAGCGTTGTACGAAGATCCAGCACACAAGCATCTGAAAGAGATAGCATAGCGTTCATAAGAGACATCAGAGTTTTTACGTGGAAACCCCTGAAGAGGGGGAAAAACCACCGGCCTGTCCCAGTTTGAATGAATCCACTAGTAATTGCAGTCGATTACAAATAAGGCCCTTCCTTGGAAGAAGGCCTTGGCATGATGTCACAAATATACATCATATAGAGCGCATTACGTGGTGGGAGTTACAATAATCAACATAGACATATTTGTTTGGTTGGCAAGACCATAGTCGATAGGACAGTGGTCGGAAAGATCATAGTAGGCGACGGAGGTCGGAAGGACCGTAGTCGGCAGGAGTCAGGGGTCAGAAAGACCATAATAGTAGGGCAATACTCCGGTAGAACTCCGAACATCAGGTGGTGGTCTGGCAGAACTCTGGGCATTAGGTGGTGGTTCGGAAGAACTCCGGGTATCAAATGGTGGTCCGACAGAAGTCTGGGCCTCAGGTGGTGGTCTGACAGAAGTCTGGGCCTTAGGTGGTGGTCCGGCAGAAATTCGGGCGTCAGGTGGTGGTCCGGCGGAGCAACGACGTCAAGCGGTGGTCCGGCGGAGCTTAAGACGTCAGGTGGTGGTCCAGTTGAGCAACGGCGTCAGGCGGTGGTCTGGAAGAACTCCGAGCGTCAGGTGGTGGTCTGGCAGAAGTCCGGGCCTCAGGTGGTGGTCTGGCAGAAGTCCGGGCCTCAGATGGTGGTCTGACGGAGCAACAGTATCAAGCGGTGGTCCGGTGGAGCTTAAGACGTCAGGTGGTGGTCCGGCGGATCAACGGCGTTAGGCGGTGGTCTGGTGGAGCTTAGGACGTCAGGTGGTGGTCCGACGGAGCAACGCGTCAGGCGGTGGTCCGGCGGAGCTTAGGACGTTAGGTGGTGGTCCGGCGGAGCAACGGCGTCAAGCGGTGGTCCGACGGAGCTTAAGGCGTCAGGTGGTGGTCCGGCTGAGCAACGACGTCAGGCAGTGGTCCGACGGAACTTAAGACGCCAGGTGGTGGTCCGGCGGAGCAACGTCGTCAGATGGTGGTTTGGTGGAACTCCGGCGGTGGTCGAGGAGACAAGGAGGCAAGAGCGATCTCCGATCTCTCTCTTTTCTTCTTAAACTTAAGGGTCCCTTTTCATAAGAAAGGAGGGGTCTATTTATAGATTTCCTGGAGTGTCATGGCCCGTAAATAGGTGGAAGATCAAGGGTAAATGGGGAGTTTGTGTGGACGGCTGATGTTGAATCCCTTGATCGTGGACCGTTTGATGGACATTTGAAGGTCTTAATGATGTCGGAATTCAGTGATCTTGGGCTCGTTGGATTCGTCTCATCGAGTCGCTCAATTCGACTATAAGCACGTTGTGTTTGGAAACCGTTTGGTAATCCAAATTGTGGTTTGAACCTTCCAACGATGCCTCGGGCCCTTGATTTAGACCCATTTGGGCTCGGATTGAGTCGAATTTGGTGTCGTTGGGTTCATATTTCCGAGACGTTCAGTTTGATTGTAAGTTTGCTAAAATTGAAACTCATATGGTACCAATTTTATTTATGGAAATTTCCAACTTGATTTTGCCTCAAGATTCGTGCCCGATCAAGATAATTTTTTGATGATGTATCAATTAGCTACTGAGTTCATGATTATTATTTCCATCTTTTTGTTTTAATATTTCTCCAAATTTATGTCTTGTTTTAATAGTTTGAGCTTTTTTGGAGAAAATTTTTATTTTTATTCTTGTATTTACTGTAGATATTTTAAGTCCTTGTATTAGCCACTGAGAACTGCTTGTATTCATTTAACTCTGTATATGTTGAAGCAACCATTTTGAGATTGCTTATGTATTTTTTAATCAGAAAAAATGATTTTTTGTATTATATATATTTTTAATCAGTTCTACCTTTTAGCAGCAATTTTAACAGCTGCTAAAAAACACTGCGAAAGCCTTCCTACAGTAGCTATTTCAAAACCGTTGCTAAAGCCTTACCAACGAACGCAGATGCGGCGGATGTGCAGCACATTTTCAACCGCTGCAAATAATTTTGCAGGTGTTTAAACTGCTGCTGTAGGTTAGAAAAAGCGCTGCGAAAGCCTGATTTATTAGTAGTAATTATGATCAAATTAAATGTATCAACAAGATGAGCCCATCGACACCACAAAATATTTGATATGACTTCAAATGAGCTCAAATTGAGTATTTAAAAATAATTAGGAGCTCTATGAAATTAATTAAAGGACCAAACAATCATCAATCTTATGTGCTTATAGTTAAATTAAAAAACTCAACGAGACGAATCCAATGAGCCAAAGATCATTCGATTCTGCTATAATTATGTCACTCAAATATTAAATAAACAATCTATTTTTAAAGGGATCAATATGAACCTTACAATATAATATTTTTTTATTTTGAACTAATTTATCAAAATGTTATTATAAAAAAGGCTATAAACAGAGCTATATATTCTATATGAGGGAAGGTTCAAGTGTTGAGGGGACTAAAAAACTCCATTACAAATTTTGGCAATCACTATTAATGACCACAATTAGCAATTGCCATTATTATTTCTCATTTCAAGTTTTCCACATAAAAATATTGGAATCTCCTGCATTTCTTCTCTTTTGTGTGTATCTGTTAGATCTTGCAAATCAATGATTTAAAAACTCTTTCCTATTGGTCATGAATTTCTTACAATGCAACAAATCTTATTTATTATCTTAATGCTATATTATTAATTTCAATCATTTGCTTTTAAAATAAATGATAAGCAATCAAAAATTGATTTGATTAGGCATAAATTCAAATGCTTATTTGAGTTGAAAATTTCAAGAATTAAATTCAAAGTCATTTAAATTCTGAATTTAGTAATTTAATAGTCAAACCAAATGTCTTGAGGAAACAAACCTCATCGACACCATAAATGATCTAATCCAAACCCAAATGAGAATAAATTAAGCACTTAAAGTGTAATTGAAAATATTTGGACATTAGTTAGAGGATTAATCATGCTCCAAATCTTGCATGCTTATAATCAAATCAAGCGTCTCGATTGGATGAATCCAATACGCCTACAATTATTCAATTCTGTTATCATTAAGGAATATTAAAACAAATTGAATGATCTATAATCAGTAAATTTAATATGGGCGAATTTGACAACATTTATGGGGCTTGCCACTCTTAAAAAAGTTTATAAATAGATCGACATTCTCTATATGACTTGAGATTCAACAGAGCTAAGAGGTTTAAGGAATTTTAGAGCTCCACTCAAGCACCGCCACTCGATTGCTGCCAACGGACCACCGCACGATCATCGCCATCAGACCAACATTCAATCGCCACCATTCAACTATCATTATCGGACAATCACAATCCATCCTCCATCATCGAACCACCATTGCCCCGCTATAGTTCTTCAAATATATATATATATATATATATATATATATATATATATATATATATATATATATGAGGAGTAATAATATTTCCCATCCAAAGAGTGAATTTAATTAATTGTTCATGAATATTTAGCATCAAGAAAAACAACCACTCTTAATGGAAACAGTGTCAATGAGTGATTACATAATTTAATTTCATAATAAAATTAAAGAAAAAAAAAACATAATAATCAACAATTAACAAGCAATTTAAAAAACTTAGAACCAGTATATAATTATTTGACACTAATAAAACAAGCACCTATTAGTCAAGATTAAACAAGACTTAGACATAAAAGAATTAAGTATCAAAAAGAAGTATTAGAGTTCTAAAAGGATAGCGACATCTAAATAGTAGAATTGAAAAGAAGACAAGATTATTTGATCTCATCATCAACCTTAACTCCAAGATTTTCTAAATCAATAATAATTTTATTGAAATCATCCATATTATCATCAAGACTTTTTGAGAATTTACAATGGCCCTAATGATGCACAAACAAGTTACAATGACTTACAATGCATTAATCTAGATAAATCTTTTAAAGGACTGCCAATTACTTAAAGAAATTAAACTGGAGAGATATCACCTGAGATTGCTTCTTTGTCTATCTTCCAGCTTCCTCGAGCCCTTCTCTGAATAGGCCACCCAATGATGCCCTAACCTTGTCGATCGCTTGCAAAGGAACTCCAAATGGAAGAGTTTAAGAGCAAAGATACTTACCTCAAGATCTCCTTCCCCTCGAATCGCACAAGAAACCCTCCCGCGAGCTGCTCTTGGTTCGCCTCCCAGGTCGCGATCTCCCTGCCTGGATCGCCTCCCCTCTCGTTCGCTTTGCACGACGCCTGCGCGGTTTGCTCTCTTTTCTGACCCCTACCGAAGGCCCACCTGCTATTGAAAGGGACAACAAATTCAAGAAAAAAAGCAATACAAAGAGCGATATGCTAGGCTACATAAGAGGCTATATGAGAAAAAATTAAAACCAGGAATATGAAATTAAATACCAGTGCAAATTAATAAACTAAATTTAATAACTAATATTTGATTCCAAAACTTAATTAACAATCAATAAACGTATAACATATTAATATCAAATAGATAATAAAAGAAGTTATATTTAAAAAAAAATTAATTAAACCACCATTGAGCCTAATATAAAGCATTTACCAATTACTTTTGAATAAAAATTTATCAATTCTTGAACGGGAATATATTTATTTATTTTTTTGAACGTGAATTAATAAGTTAGATTGTCTTCAAATTTGCTTGATTTAACCTCAAAATTTTTTAAGAATTTAAACTTGTTTAATTACTACTTATAAGTTTTTTAAAAAATTATGATTTCAACAAGCTTATAGTCGAACTGAATGTCTTTTTATGAGATGAACTCGTTAACATCATTAGTAATTCGATACAAGTCCAAATAAACTCAAATGAAACATTTGAAGTATATTTAGAAGCTTCATAATATTTATTGAAGGATCAAATTGTCTCCAAATATATTGTGTTTATAATGGTTATAAAATCGTTGATAAGGAAATAGAGATATAAAGCTGGGCATTCGATACTTTGATTGAGCTGGAAAATTCTAAGCTGATGAACCACATCGAGTTATACCAGTGCATCTTAAGGAATTTTCATTAGGATTTATAGAATATTCATTAGAAGAAAATTGCTTTCACGCTTTCACGAAGCAGATATACAATCTTTGTGTTTATTATCAAAATAACACTAAAATTCAGAAAATTACATCACAGAAGTTATCAATGCTCAGAGGTTGCCTAAAATGATAATATGATAAAGGACACAAACCTTGTGTATTTTCTTATTTCAATCATTTAGTAGGACAATTAGAATTAATAAAGCAGAATCCCAAATTAGAAAAAAATAGTGATTTTTTATTGTCGACTCCAGAAGGTTTATGATTACAAATAATCTTCGCATTTATTCTCTATCATTCATCTCCACCATTGGTAATGAAATGAATTTGCCCATTTCCATTCTTGTTGGAAAGGATACTTGCCTTGGTAAGGTCAAGGTTAATTTGTCTACAATTTCTTTTGTTCAATTTAAAAAAGTTATTTGATATTTTTGATCAGCTGTCTTTGTTTTTGGAATGTAGGCTCTATCATTGCTAAGTGCTATGCTGATCAACAAATTGAGTTGCACTATTTTAATTATCCTAGTAGTAGGAGTTGATATATCGCCAAAAACTCATCTTGATCGGGCACGAATCTCGAGGAAAAACTCAAGTTGGAAATTTCAAAAATTAATTCGGAGACCATTTAAACTCCGATTTCAGCAAGCTTATAGTCGAACGGAGCGTCGCGGAAATACGAATCTAACAACACCAAATTCGACTCAATCCGAGCCCAAACGAGTCCAAATCAAGTACCCGAAGTGCTGTTGGAAGCATCGAACAACAATTTGAGTTACCAAACGGTCTCCGATTTTGACGAGCTTATAGTCGAATCAAGCGGCTCGACGAGACGAATCCAACGAACCCAAGATTGCAGAATTATGATACCATTAAGACCTTAAGATGCTAAATAAATGGCTCATGATCAAGGGATTCAATATGAGCCGTTCATCCGGATCACTCCTTATTTGCCCCTGATCCCTCACATATTTACGGGTTATGCCACTCCAGAAAAACTATAAATAGCCCCTCATTTCTCTTAAGAGAGGACCCAAGCCAAGAAGAGAAGGAAGAGAAGAAGAAGAGAGGAGAAGTCTAAGAGGAAACAGAGCCTCCTCGACCACCGCTGGAACACCGCCGGAACTCCGCCGAAACTCCGCCGGAACACCACCAAAGCACCACCGGGCGCCCGAGGGACGCCGGAGCTCTACCCGACACGGGAGCAACATCGGAATTCTGCCCGACGCCAGAGTTCTACCCGACGCCCGAGTGATGCCGGACTTCTTTCCAAGTGACGCTGGAATTCTGCTCGACACCCGAGTGACGCCGAAACTCTGCTTGGCCTTGTAACTGATACTCATTGTAATCTGATCGTCCTGAATTTAAAGGACGAATCAGCCTCGTGTATTTCAAACAACACTAGTGGAACTCTTTTAACTGGGCGTGGCCCCGTGGTTTTTTCCCTTTCCAGGGTTTTCCACGTAAAAATTCTGGTGTCACTATCTCAATTCTGTTTGTGTGCTGGATATACGTACAACGCTGAGACGGAAAATTAAAATCTATCGCCGCGTATATTTGAGTCCGCAATAGTTTGGCGCCGTCTGTGGGAAACTTATCCCACAACTTTAAGTATTGCTACGATGGTCAACAGGCGTAGCAGTCGCCTCATAGGAGCCTCCCGCTCTCACTCTCATCAATCCAGAAATCAGTCTATGAATCATAGACGCCCGATATCTGCCTCTTTATACCCCGGGGGGCAAAACACACCTGGAGAAGGGACCTCGGGACCCTCCCTAGAAGAGAGAATTCGAAAGATGGAAGAATCTCAAAACGAGATCCTACAACTCTTGCGAGAGACTCGACAACCGACCCTAGCACCACAGGAGGAGGTTCTTCTCCCTCGAGATCCACCACGTGTCGAAGCTGTTCAAATCGAACATCTTCAAGACGAGATTCCTCTTCCTCCACTCAGGAGGCGTTCGCAGTCGCATCAAGATAATGAACTGGCTGATACAGCAAGTTCTACCCATCCTTCAGGTCGGCAATCTCGCCTTCCTCAAGACCTCCCTGAGGAGCTAGCCCAACCTCACATTGCTGAGCTCCCTCGCAATGCCCTACGCCACGAACTGCGACGATTGGTCCGGGAGGAGTTCCCTACAGGAGGCATAAGGCAACCTCTTCGTCAGTGGGACTTCCAGGAGTTGTCACCCCTGACAGAAGCCATTCTTCAACACCCTATTCCGGCTGGCTTTAAGCTGCCAAGCATCGAATCCTACGATGGGACATCTGACCCGTACGAACACATCGACCATTACAGGACCATCATGCATATTCAACGAGCCTCAGACGCGCTCCTTTGCCAGGTTTTCCCTGCCACTCTTAAAGGACAAGCTCGAACATGGTTTTATTCACTTCCGGCCGGAACGATCCCAACATTTGTCAAATTGGCCAAAGTATTTGTCGAACAGTTTGTAGCCAACCGAAGAATCGCTAAGGATTCTTCTCACCTTTTCGGGATCCGTCAAAATGAGGGAGAATCGTTGAAAGAGTACTTTCAACGGTTTTCTATCGAGGCTCGACAAATCCCAGGAGTAGACCCAAAATTGCTCAGAGGGGTCTTTCTTGGAGGACTTCATCCTGGCCCCTTCTATTCGGCACTCATGCGTGATACTGTTCATTCATATGCCGATCTGATCCATCATGTGGAAGCACAGATATCGGCAGATGAGGCAATAAACGCTCATAGAAAATAATTCGAGCAACCCACTGGGAAAAGCAAGGGAGCACCTGACATGGATAATCCATCATCACAACAGAAAAAGCAAGGCAAGAGCAATCTACCTCTTAGACCCCCATTGCCACGGCGAGAACCCCAACAGCAGAAGGAGTATACTCCGCTCAACACATCTCGAACAAACGTGTTGATGGCGATTCAAGATCAGGACAAAGTGAAGTGGCCATATCCTTTGAAGCCGAATACAGGAAACCAAGATCAGTACTGCCACTTTCATCGTAGTCGTGGCCACACTACTGAATCCTGTAGGCAACTTAAGGAGGAGATCGAAATCAGGGCTATCTTCGACAGTTTATTGGGAATCCACCTACCCGAGAAGAAGCTCGTCCCACTGGGGGGCAGAATCAATCACAAAGACAACCAGTGAATAACCGGATAATAGTGGGCGAAATTGAAACAATCACCGGAGGCCCCTTATTATCCGATCAAGTCTTTTTGACTGTGGAAGAAAACCCAACTCCAAAAAAGGCTCGTATCGATCATTCCATCACATTTGATGATTCCGACCTGGAAGGAGTAAAAACCCCCCATCAAGATCCGCTTGTCATAAACGCAGGCATAGGTGACCCGTGTTACAATGTAAAAAGAATTCTTGTGTACAACGGAAGCTCCGTAGATGTCCTGTTCTACTCTACTTTTCTCAACATGGGTCTCTCAAGAGAAAAACTTCAACCTGCTGTAGGTCCTTTATATGGATTTGATAATCGACCTGTACAAGTAGAATGAATAATCAATCTCCTGGTAGTACTTGGAGAATTTCCTCGATAGACTACACACTCCATTCAATTCATCATGGTAAAGTCAGAATCAACTTATAACGCCATCTTCGGGAGGCCGCTCCAGTCAATTTTTGGGATCATCGCATCCATCCCTCACCTCAAGCTGAAGTTCCATACCCCATCAGGAGTCGGTGTAGTATGCGGAGATCAGTAAATAGCGCAAACCTGCTATCTTAGGCAGATCAAGTCTCGTCCAATGATTACCCTGAGCATCGAGGACTTTGATCTGCGGAGCGAAGATATTCCTCAGAGAGCTTCCTCTGTGGAAGTCCTTACTATTGTATCTATATTTGAAGAGCATCCTTCAAAGACAGTGCGAATTGGATCACTTCTCTCAGATGATGAGAAGAAAAACTTTACAGCTTTTCTACGAGAAAATCAGGATATTTTTGCATGGAGTCCAGTAGATATGCCTGGAATTGACCCCGAAGTGATCGTTCACTCCCTCAAAGTCAATCCAACGTGCAAACCGATTATCCAGAAGAAGCGAAACTTTGCACCAGATGGCCAGCAAGCAATTGAACAAGAAGTAGATAAACTTTTAGAAGCCAGATTTATACGTGAGGTGCACTATCCTACTTGGTTAGCAAATGTTATCATGGTACGGAAGGGGAGTGGAGCTTGGAGAATGTGTATAGATTACACTGATCTCAACAAAGCTTGCCCAAAGGATAGTTTTTCGCTCCCTCGTATCGACCAGTTAGTTGATACCACCTCTGGTCATCAAATGTTGAGCTTTATGGATGCCTACTCCGGCTACAATCAAATAAAAATCAATCATGCTAATGAAGAAGCAACAGCTTTTCAAACAGACAAAGGATTGTACTGCTACCGGGTGATGCCCTTCAGGCTCAAAAATGCTGGAGCAACTTATCAGCGTCTCATGAATAAGGTTTTCAAAAGCCTTATTGGACGTACTATGGAGGTGTATGTAGACGATATGTTGGTAAAAAGTCTTGAAAAAACCCAACATATCTCTGACCTGAAATAATGTTTCCACTTATTGAGGCATTATAATATGCGACTCAACCCCACTAAATGTACTTTTGGAGTCGCTTCTGGAAAGTTTTTAGGGTTTATGGTAACCCATAGAGGAATCGAAGCCAATCCGGAGAAGATCAAGGCACTAAGGGACATGGTGCCGCCAAAGAACATCAAGGAGGTCCAAAGGCTGAATGGGAGAATTGCGGCACTATCTCGTTTCCTGGCACGTTCAGGAGACAAATATTTGCCCTTCTTCAAGATACTTAGAGGCGCTCATAGCTCCGGGTTTCAATGGACAGATGAATGTCAAGAAGCCTTTGAACAATTGTGAAAGTATTTGGCATCCCCACCACTACTTTCTAAACCAATACCAGGAGAGAAATTGTATTTGTATATGGCTGTATCTATCCAAGCCATTAGTTCGATTCTGGTCCGAGAAGAAAATGCTATACAACGTCCTATATACTATATTAGTAAGATTTTATCTGAAGTAGAGGGACGTTATCCTTTGGCAGATATGACAGGATTGGCGTTAGTTTATTCCGCCAGAAAACTACGCCCTTACTTTCAAGCCCATTCAATCAGAGTTTACACGAATCTGCCGCTAAAAAGCATTCTGCAGAAGCCAGAAGCATCAGACAGGCTTGTTAAGTGGTCTGTAGAATTGAGAGAATTTGATATCCACTACTTGCCTAGACCTGATATTAAATCTCAAGCACTAGCAGATTTCGTAGTTGAATGCACCGTTTCAGTATCTAATGTACAACCGAGTGCTTCACCTTCTTCTCCATGATGGACGTTGTATGTCGATGGAGCTTCAGGAAGTTCCGGGGTTGGGGCTAGAATTTTATTAATCTCTCCACAGAAAGTTACCCTTGAGTACGGGCTCCGACTCAAATTCCCAGCTAGCCGAATATGAGGCCCTTATTGCTGGATTGAGACTAGCAATTGACTGTGAAGTCCAGAACCTAATAGCCCACACTGATTCCCAACTAGTCGCCTCTCAGGTGGAGGGGGATTTTGATATTCACAACCCACAAATGGCTCAATATTGTAGCATTGTGAAGCTACTCTTGGCCCATATAGGAGAGCATCAAATCATACATATCCTCCGAGAACAAAATGCGAGAGCAGACGCTCTTTCAAAACTTGCTACATCAATAACAGGGGATATTTATAAGAGAATGTGTATCGAGGAGATCCACTTTCCAAGTATTCAGGGTCCGTGGGTCATACAATCAATTGATGAACCAAGAGAGATATCTTGGATCGAACCCATCTTGTCTTTTCTGAAAGATGGAGTGCTACCTGAAGAACCTATGGCTGCAATATGACTTTGTAGACAAGCCGCAAATTTCACCATTATCGGCAACGAGTTGTATAAGCGCTCCTTCCTTGGGCCGTACCTCAAGTGTCTCCCACCATCAGAAGCTGATTATGCACTTCGAGAAGTTCATTCAGGAGTATGTGGAGAACATTTGGGAGGAAGAGCGTTAGCTTACAAGATCATGAGACAGGGATTCTATTGGCCTACAATGAAATAGGACGCACTTGAGTTCACACAAAAGTGCGAATTCTGTCAACTGCATTCTAACCTCACTCATACACCCGCTCTGGAGCTTGCATCCCTTCAAAGCCCCTGGCCTTTTGCCCAATGGGGAATTGATATAATGGGACCTTTTCCTATAGCAACTGGATAGCGAAAATTCATTATTTTGGCTGTAGATTACTTCACCAAATGGGTGGAGGCAGAACCTTTGGCGAAGATTACTGAAGCAAATGCCAAGCAATTCTTATGGAAGAACATAATATGTCGCTTTGGCATTCTCGCAAAAGTCGTCACTGATAACGGGACACAGTTCACCGGGAAGATCTTTACATCTTTTTGTAAGGATTTTCATATTCAGCTCATTCACACAGCTGTTGCCCATCCTCAAGCTAATGGGCAAACAGAGGTTACAAACCGAACAATCCTGAAAGGGCTGAAGACACGCCTAGGAAAGGCTGGGGGGAAATGGGCCAAAGAACTCCCCAATGTCCTCTGGGCTTATCGGACCACCGCTAGAACTCCTACAGGGGAAACCCCATATAACCTTTGCTTTGGTACGGAAGCAGTCATACCGGTTGATATCGGAGTTCTTAGCCACAGAGTTCAGACTTTCGACTTCAAAAGTAACGAGGAGAAGCTTAGAGCAAATTTGGATCTCCTCCCAGAAGTAAGAGATGAAGCCTCACTCAGAACCGCTACATACCACCAAAGAGTTGCCCGTCACCACAATCAAAGGGTGAAACCTCGCCCTATCACTATTGGGGACTTAGTACTACGAAGCATTGAAGCTGCTGGAAAAGGCCCTCAGCGAAATAAGCTCTCCCCTCTCTGGGAGGGTCCTTATTTGGTAGCGGCTATGGTCAAGCCTGGAACCTTCAAACTGAAGGATGCTGGTGGAAAAATGCTTCCCCGAACCTGGAACGTGGGCAATCTTCGCAAATATTATCAGTAGGAGTTGATACTGCTATCTGTCTATGTGTTATGTTTGTCTTATATTTTATCTTCTCTTGTAATCGTGTTATAAAGTTTTTCGTACATCCCTTATGTGTTGATAATAGAAGAATTTTTTTCTTGTATCCCTAAGTTATTCTAGGGAACTACTATCTCATATTACAAAGCAATATGATATTCACTTTGTCGTGCTATTGTTTCTTCTCTCCAAACTCTTTTTTTGTGATTCGAAAAATACATAATCTATATTATATCTCAATCACTGAATGATCAATCCCAGGGGGATTTGATCCGACCTCTTCCGCACAGGTTAATGTCATCAAGCAAAGGCTTTGACTAACAACCTTGGATAGGTCAAATATCCTAGGAGGATATCTTGATATCAAAATCATTTGATCCCAAAAGGACTTGATCTGACATTTTCCAAACAGGTTAATGTCACCAAGAATATGCTTTCACCCCGGATAGGTCAAAACCTTTAAAAAAGGATATCTCATATTTGTTCAAGTCAAAAGAGAGCTCACTAAAATTCAAACTGAAGTAAAACTAAGTGAATTTCATTCGCATGTGAGAAAAGAACATCAACAACTTCTTTATATATCACTGAACATCGAGTACACCAAATAGAAACAACGACATCGAGTATACATACAATCACTAGAAAAAAAGCAAAATTATATAAAACAACATCAAAGACATCCTATAGAATCTCAACATCATCCTCGTCCTCCTCCAAGGCAAAAGCTCGCTGCAACTCACTCTCCAGCTCTTCACCACCAGAGTCTGAAGAAGCATCACCAGAAGCCTGGCTAGGAGTCAACCCCTCGATCTCCGCAACAGTCTTGCGATGTACTGTCCGAACACCCTTCATGAAGCCCCTGATGAAGCCATCCTCTGTGCACTCTACCTCCAAGGCCTTCACCTCCACGTCATAAATATGACTGCGAGCCTCCTGAATGTGGTCCTCAATAATGATCTTGAAAGCATAAGATTTCTTGAACTCTTCAATAACTGCTGACGGTAACTACTGGGCCTCCTTCTCGGACAGTACACTCTGAAGCCTCTCATTCTCAGCCTCAAGGACTTGCTGAGTCGTTTCCTGCTGCTTGATCGTCGCTTGTGCCTCCACCAACTCTATATACAGATGATCCATCCGTTCATTCTGAGAAGAGACTGAAGTGATCTTGTTCGCCAACTCTGTTCTACACCCCTCAAGCTGATCCTCCACCACCTTCATCTCCTTCACTTTACTGTCATATTTCTTCTTGTACTCTCCCTGAAGGTATTTAACCTTCACAAATTCTTTGTTTCAATCGTTCAGAGTCTTGGTCATCTCAAGCTTGAAATCAGAATACTGAGACAAGAAAATATCAGAAATATATTCCTTAAGAAATGTAAAAAAGAAGAAGAAGTAAAGGAGAACTCACCAACTCCTCAGCCCGTCGGCGGCCGATGCACTGATGGTTCAACACATCTTCTGGAATATATGACTTGGATGGAGAAGCTCGGGGACATTTACTAACAACTGTCAAAACTTCATCTGCCCTCTTCTTCCTCGATGCCTGCAAACCTTCCTCGCTCCCTGGTCGCTTGGAGTGGTTCTTTTGGGGAACCACTTCTGGAACTCTAGCAGACTTCTTCAACATTTGAGCATATGATCTCCCTGCTTGAGTAGATAATCCGACCTTGAACAAGTACTCCTCATCTACATATCTACTCAAGTAACGCACCTCGTAGTGTAGAGCATCTAAATCAGGGAGCTTGAGTATCCTCAGCAAATCTTCTGCTCCAATGTGAAGGGGGACATGTAGCTCTTTCAACTTTCCCCATTTCTCCTGAAGACCCCAATCATTCTACACATAAAAGAAGTTGCTGATACAACCTTTCGAGGGGTCTCGGGTGTGGATGTCCAACCACTTGGACCTGAAGGAAATACGTCCCTGCGCGTCGCTAAAGAGACGTCCCATCCAAGAAAGGCACTCTGAGGAAAGTACCACTCCACGATCTCTAAAAAGCACAATCAGGCCCATCACGATCGACATGGCTCTGTAGGAAAATTGAGACAAGCATACCCCACAAATCGTCAGAATGTCGATCAGTTCGGAAGAAGGAGGAAATCATAGTCCCGCTCGCAAACTAAATTCATACACCGTCACATATCCCGGGGGAAGGAAGCAGGCACGATCAGTTCTGGCCGGCACCGTCATCACCAAATCATTAGAAAAATGAAATTTTTTCCTAAATGAGATAAAAGAGTCCTCAGTGACGGTGGAAATCACATCGTCAGCCTTCGGCGCCTTTTGGGTCCTCTTTGAAACTTCAGATCGTTGCGCAGGAAGGTCTTCTGAAGGAATTTTTTAGGATACAGGATCACCCATTTTGCTTCCTTTACCAAAGAGGGGCGCAAATCTAAGTAGGGAAAATCACCTACGAAAGACTGCGGAAAGCCTCCGAAGTAGGAAGAAAAAGGGAGGAAAAGCGGAGAGAGAAAGGGGGAAAGCTGCTAACTTCTGCGCAAAAGGAGGGGCGCCGAATCAAGTAGGGAAAGCCACCTACTTAAAAATGATGGAAAGCCTCAGAATGCCAAAAGCTAGAAGGCCAGGAGAGGAGGAAGAAAGGAGCGTTTTGTCCCCTACCCCAAGGGGTGTATTTATAGGATGAAAAGAGAGGGAATTAATGAAGAAAAAGGGGGGAAAATGTTTGAAAATTAGAGGGAGAGGGCTTCTAGAAGAAAGTTCGAATTTTTTTGAATTTTTTGGAATTTTTTCAGAATTTTTTGGAATTTTTTCGGATTTTTTCGAAATTTTTTGGGTTTGGAAATTCCAAGTGGGCCCCACTTAAAAAAAAAAAATTAAATGGGGGCAGCAACTGCCGCGCGCCCCTTGCCTGCGCGCCCGCGCGGGCGCCGCCGGCGGCGGCTGCTGGTGGCGGCTGCCGGCGGCCGGCCGGCCGGCCGGTTCGGCCGCCAACGCGTTCCCGGGCTCCGATTATGGGCCCGGACGGTCCAAATTCGACATTTTTGGGGTCCCCGGACATGTTTTCCGACATTCCGGACTCAATTTTGATACTTTCGGAGCTCAACGGGGCCTCTATGATTAGGTTCGAGCAAACATTTAATTTTTTGAACGCAATTTTTTGCGATTCGGCCAATGTAAAATACCAGAATAAGTATTTTCGGACTCGTGGAGCTTCGACATCCGAAAATAGGGGGGCAATTGATATATCGCCAAAAAATCATCTTGATCGGGCACGAATCTCGAGGAAAAACTCAAGTTGGAAAGTTTAAAAATTAATTTGGAGACTATTTAAACTCCGATTTCAGCAAGCTTATAGTCGAACTGAGCGTCTCAGAAATACGAATCCAACAACACCAAATTTGACTCAATCCGAGCCCAAACGAGTCCAAATCAAGTACCCGAAGTGGTGTTGGAAGCATCGAACAACAATTTGAGTTACCAAACGGTCTCCGATTTTGATGAGCTTAAAGTCGAATCAAGCGGCTCGACGAGACGAATCCAACGAGCCCAAGATCGCAGAATTATGATACCATTAAGACCTTAAGATGCTCAATAAACGGCTCATAATCAAGGGATTCAATATGAGCCGTTCATCCGGATCACTCCCTATTTGCCCCTGATCCCTTACATATTTACGGGCTATGTCACTCCAGAAAAACTATAAATAGCCCCTCATTTCTCTTAAGAGAGGACCCAAGCCAAGAAGAGAAGAAGAGAAGGAAGAGAATAAGAAGAGAAGAGAAGTCTAGGAGGGAACAGCTCCTCCTCGACCACCGCTGGAACTCCGCCGGAACACCACCGAAGCACCACCGGGCGCCCGAGGGACGCCGGAGCTCTGCCCGACATGGGAGCAACATCGGAATTCTGCCCGACGCCAGAGTTCTACCCGACGCCCGAGTGACGCCGGACTTCTTTCCAAGTGACGCTGGAATTCTGCTCAACACCCGAGTGACGCCGAAACTCTGCTTGGCCTTGTAACTGATACTCATTGTAATCTGATCGTCCTGAATTTAAAGGATGAATCAGTCTCGTGTATTTCAAACAACACTAGTGGAACTCTTTCAACTGGGCGTGGCCCCGTGGTTTTTTCCCTTTCTAGGGTTTTCCACGTAAAAATTCTGGTGTCACTATCTCAATTCTATTTGTGTGCTGGATATACGTACAATGCTGAGACGGAAAATTAAAATCTATCGCCGCGTATATTTGAGTCCGCAGCAGGAGTAAAATTTTTTTAATGAATATAATATAAGCAGCACTCAGCGAGAAGGTCACCTGAGTTTGGTTGCTTGTGTCTTTCTATTCCTTGAGATATTCCCTTTGCTTGCAATGGCTGTATGCCTAGACCGCTGTTATAAGTCTTCCTATCTTGATTCTTTGAGGAGTATGAGCAAGAATTTGAAGATCTATATTTATATTTCCTATTGCTTGAACTGGTCAGTTTTTGTCCGGATTAATTGTTGATTAAACTATTGTATTCTTTGATTTTAATGAGATATGTAATTACTTATTTCTTTGTTTCACAGATCACTAAAGAAATTAAGATTGAAATTGTAGACTTCGCTAAATCTATATCTACATATCTTTTATTTGTTTCTATTTTTTTGGAATCTTGCGTTTCGCCACTCCACGCAAATCTATACTACTATTATAAAAAGGGCTTGAGTTTCCTTCCACATCGAATCCTGACCATCTATTTTAATTAATTTTAATTATTCAAATCAATTATCAACCTTTTATTTCAATTATTATAATTAATTTTAAATATGCTCTATTAATGACCGATTAACCTAAAATTTAAATTGTATGCTTTCAATTTAATTAATTCTTTCGTTCCTCATGTCGTATCGGAAGCTGCTCAGAATTAGCACGAACCCGCAAACCCTTCATCTTCCGAGCCCTTAACCCATTGTCTTTCATTATTCGCCTTCTCCTCCTGTTGGATCGGAAGCGGCTCGGACTTCGCACGAACCCTTCATCTTCCGCGCCCAAAACCCATTATCTTCCATTCTTCGCCTTCTCCTCCTGTCGGATCGGAAGCCGCTCGGACTTCGAGCGACCTAGGGCATTTCATAAGCCGAAAGCTTCTCTACTGTCAATTACATTTAATTATTTCATAAGTCAAGATATAATTAGGGTTGACAAGGCTGATTTCCTTCTTCATCGGATCTCCTTCTCTGTGCTTACAGATTGGCTGGATGGTTATCTCGCTCGTAAGGTGTGTAATAATCAGTGAGGTCTTCACATATGTCGATGCTGTTTGATTTTCTTGTTGCATCTTTAATGACCATTTTCCTGTATATTTTCGTGTATAACAGATGCGGCTAGGAAGTAGGTTCGGTGCATTTTTGGATCCTGTAGCTGATAAGGTTTATATTCTTTTTCAGTTTGTAACTTCTATATTTTGGATGTTCAGTTACATAATAAGTCCAGTTGCTTTTCTGCATGATGACTAAGCACAGCTTATGGTTGCTGCCACTTTGGTATTACTGTGTACTAGACCTTTAGAGGTGGTCATCTTTGGAGAAGTTCCATGGCTTTTGACGGTCCCTACAATTGCTATTACGGGTAGAGAGGTCTGTATGAACAGAAAACTGGTTCTAATTTCCTTAAATCTAACCAATCTACTGTCATGAACTTCATATAATTTCCTTACGCATTGCAGATAACAATGCCTGCTATCAGGGAATGGGCTGCCTCACAGAGTAGCGAGCTTCTTGAGGTCAAAAAGAGGGATTTACATATAGAAATGCATTTAACTCTATTTCTAAATTGAGGGTGAGTAGTTTTGATGAGTTTTTCACTTAACCTATTTTACATCTTTCATCAATGACTTCTAACATTCTTTATTATTTTTTACTACCACTATAGATACTTGTAATTATTATTATAGTTTTGCTCTATTCATCGCATTGTAAATTCTTCCAAATATGAATTATTGCATTTGCATTTGAATGAGCACACCTTGACAATGTCTAAACTAGTTTGGATAATAACTAAATGTGATATTTGTTGTCTAAAAAATGACTTCTTTATTGATATTGGTTTGATGAAAGTGTTGTGTTTCTTTATTGATACCCAAATTTGAATAGTCAAAGTTAAAATTTTAATTAAAATCATGTTCCTTTTCTTACTATTAAGCAAAAGTATATATGATACAAGCATTGGTTTTTAATTTGTTTTCTCTGTTATGGCAATAAATTTAGGATTGTTGTTGTTGTTGATGATGGTTATAAATCTTATGTGATTCGTACATATAAATAACAAAACACAAAAATGGAGCAAAGCAGATAAAGAACGCCAGAAAATGGGCTTTTCTTTTTCTCTAATATTGTTTGATTAATATAAAGCACATCAATTATCATAACAGGGTTCAAAGTATATATCTGAAGGCTTCAGATAAATTCAAAGCTTTTTTTTTTGGTTTAGCATCAGTCTTCTTTAGGTATGTAACAATTATCATACTCCATACTCAGCTTTGCAGCTATATGTTGTTCAATTTCACATACTGTCTGAACGAAATCATTTATAGACCGATTTGGAGACATGCACCAAATCAGCAAGCTATAAACCTATGGGCTTCAGCTTCTCTTAAATTTCCATAGTATTGAATTTTTACCATTGAATCTTACAGTTGAGAGCATTGTCTTTTGAACTGTCAAAAGAAAATGCTTTGAACATGGATATGGTGATGTAAATATGACCAAAATCAATGTCAAAGTTATTTGCTTTTATTTAGATGAGAGCTGAATATAATGTTGATTCATTATTTATATATTAAGATCATTTAAAAATAAATCAATGTCGTCATCTTTTCTTGTAATCATAAGTGCACTATGATTAATAGTGTAGCTCATTAATATCATAATTAAAATTAGCTTTATCCTCATAATCAATATCAACTTTATGAATTCTTCTACTAACTCATATATATGTGAGCATATGTTGTTGATTTAGGTAACTTCACAGTCTCAATTTATCTAACCCTAGAGACTAACAAGGTAGATCCATGCTAACACTTCAAACATGCATGTATACTAAATATTTTTATTTTACAAAGTGGCATTTGTATTTTGTTTCTGTATCTCAGCTCTTTCAGCTTCAAAGGATCTCTAATGTCTCAGCTTCAAAGATTAGGTATGAAATTTATGACTGTATGAAGAATATGTTCTAAATATTTGAAATTTATGGCTGTATGGCAATGTTGAAGTCTAAAATATTTCCTATGTGCATATAGATTCTTTTATATGAAAATTCTGATAACTATTGACTATTTACATAAGATTTAATTTACACTGGAAGCATATGTTCTAAATAAAGATTATATCTGTTAAACCTATTTTTTGCAACAATCAACATCCCCATGGTGCTCTCAAATACACTTTAAATAAGAAAAATATAAGTACTGCATAATATTGGGACTTGTTGAGATTATAAAAACCTATCTTGAACAAGCTCAGGATATCATAAGATATAAGTTTCCTTAAACGTTTATACATATGCCTTTTAATTTATTCCACTTGAGCAATATTTAAATATGTTCATTATTGAGAGTTGTTATAGAACTATCTGGAGTAGATATTCGATAAAATTAGAATGAATTAGATCTGGATAACTTCATTATTTTAATCTTCTTTTTGTTTGCTTTCCATGAGAAAAATTGGTTATATCATGACAAATGATAGTTGAGGCTTCTTAGTATATCCTACAATTTTTTGTGATTTAATATACTTAGTTGGGGGTTGTGAATTTAACTAAATTTAAAACACTGACGTTGCCAGGTCCCAAGTCCTGGCTGAGAAAAGTGGAGGGTTGCGTTAGGTAGTCGACAACTAACGTAAAACTTGTCGAATAATAATGACATGAATCCTTTAAAAAATTCTTTTTGCTTTAGTCATGAATGTTCTCACTAGACATTTGCAAGAGGATGTACCTTGGTGCATGCTTTTTGCTGATGATATTCTTCTTGTTGATAAGACTAGAGAGGGAGTTGAAGGTAAACTTGAATTATGGAGGTCAGCCTTAGAGTCTAAAGGTTTTCGCTTGAGTAGATTGTTGACCTAGTTTTTACATCAGGTCTTGGGTCAACCCAGTTGACCAGGTCAACCTGGGTTGACCTAAATGGACCCATTTAGCTTAGGTTAGCCCCAAATCAGATCTTGATCAAACCAAACTCATCCTAGTCTTCCCCCTATGTGCCAATCCCAATTCAGAAAGTATAATATAGAATCCTTAATCGAGAGTATTCTCAGGCTCCGGTTTGAGATGTAATTAACCACGGGGGCTTGCGCCCGTGGGAAACCACATCCCACTCTCAAATAAACCCCACTCGAGCTAATGTATCAGGTGGGGGAAACCCGTTGTGATTAGATCGTATATATTGTTATCCATCGAGGTGTGCTGGTGAGAGCCACTATCCTCAATGGTTAATCGTATGCATGATCGAATCTGCCCTTCCATTGGCCAGATACTGCCTCCCTTCACGGGGAGTTAGTTTTTCTATTGTCCTTTCGGAGGTTCACAGGTTTCTAGCGACCACGGTGGGACAGGTTTCTCTCTCCATCTTTGGATTCTATATTATTCTTTCTAGTGTGTGTACTCCAGGATTGGTACTCCTTAGATTAGGTCCGTCCCACTCTTAGTTAGGGTCCTTCCTTAATTAGGATCGTTCTTCTTTTTCTTAGTTAGGGTTCCCCCCCTAGCTAGGTTTCTTTCTTTCAGTCCTTCTTAGTTAGGGTTTCCCCCCCAGCTGAGTTCCTTTCCCTCTGACCTTCTAGGTCATTCCGTCCCCTATCTATCATTCATCTTCTCCTTATTTGTTACTAATCATTTTTCAAATTTCTTTTCTTCTTCTTGGCAGACAGTGCCATGGCTTCCTTCGTGCCTTCCGTTACTTTCAGTTTTGGTCTGACGTGCGGGTGACACTTCCTGAGTCCCTGCTAGCCAGTCCTCCCGCTGGAGGAATCACTTTTGGTTCCTTCACTGACTCGGCCTTCGCCACTCTTGGCGGGCCGACCCCTGCTGAGGCTGCTGCCTACTCTTCTCCCCAGAGGAGAGCTCGCGCAGCCATGCGACCTTTTGGACGTCCAGTTGCTCGGCAGACAGCCCGGGCACCTGCTCGTCCTACTCCTGCTCGTGTGCAGCCGGCACACCCTGTGGTTAGGCAGCCAGTGCCTAGACCACTCCCTGTTCAGCCCACTCGTCCAGCGGTTAGGCGACCAGTGCCTACCGCACCTGTTGTTCAGACTGCCCCGGCCCCTCAGCGCCGGCAGGCAGTAGTTACCCCTGTTGTTACTCCGGCAGAGGCAGCTCGTGTTCGGGTTCCCCCTCCTTCTTCCTCCAGGAAGAGGGGTGCCCAGACCGAGGCTCCTTCGCCTTCCTCCAGTCGGGTTTCAGCTTTCGCTCGACTGTCTCACCCAGAGACCGCCAAGCAGACCCCGACACTTCCTATAGTCCCTGTTCCCCCTGTCACTCAGGCAGTGGGTTCAGATGTTGCTTCGTCTTCCGCCTCCGGCCTTGGGAGAAGGGCCCGGAGGAATAGAAACCGTAGACTTCGGTTGGCTGCATCCGAGGCAGATAGACAGCGGATGGTAGATTCGTTGGTTCACCAGGAGCCAGTTCAGAGGAGAGTGGTCCCCAGGCAGCGGGCACTACGACCAGTTGCAGTTTCCCCTACCCCAGACGTTACAGTTTCCCCTGAGATAGCAGCGGTTTAGGGAGGACGCTTCTCTCCACTAACACATAGTGGTGATGAGGAGGATGTTGCTCGTATTGCGGCGGCCCCTCCTGTCACTACTACTTTACCACGCGCTAGGGTCCCCAGGGATGATGCTGCTCGAACCCTCTCTCGGAGGATTCGGAGCATTATCCGCTTAGCGCGGGGTTGAGGCCCTGTCAGTCGGGAGAGGTTACTCCATCAGATTTCTCAGGCGTCCATTCAGTTGCAGAGACAGACTGCTAGGCAGATGTACATGTGGCAGAGAGGACAGCCACCCAGGCAGCCTGTTAGTTCAATTCCGTTGGCGAGACCATAGATAGTTACTCCAGTTGTTGGACGACGCCCACGTCGTCATGGACAGAGGCAGCAGTTGGAGCCTCCCAGACCCCAGCTCCCTTTAGTTGTAGTAGCCCCGTAGCAGTCAGTTGCCCCTACTGGGTCCCGTCGCAGTAGATGGGTGTGGAGACGACGACAGGCAGAGTCCCCTGTCGATGCAGTACAGCCAGTTCAGGCAGTTGAGCAGTTAGAGGCAGTTGTTTCTTCCGGATCAGAGGCAGTTCCGATGGTCTGTGATGCAGCGACGGACGATGATGTTGCAGTTTCTCTTAGTGGTTCAACGGTTCGGGCAGAGCCAGCCCTTAGCCCTTACGAGACTTCTTCCCCTTTGAGTCCGTATGCGGTGGACTTCCATCAGACCCTCTACGAGGATGATGCACTTGAGGATGACTTACTCGAGGAGGAGTCAGATGGAGATATACCGGTGCACAGAATATGCGTGGTTACTAGACGTGGCCACTCAGATGAGCAGATAGAGGCAGATGATGATGATGAGCAGGGAGAAGCTGAGGTAGGAGGATCTCCCCAGTCAATTGAGACAGATGCCACAGTGCTACAGTTACAGACTCAGATGGCAGAGATGGCCAGGGCCATGGCAGCGATGACAGCTCAGTTGACAGCTTTGGGGGCGATGCCCCAGATGACGGGCGTAGGCACTCCTGCTACGTCCAGGGACGAGCCAGCAGCACCACCTGTAGTAGCACCAGGTCCTGTGGGAGTAGACAGGGCCCAGAGAGCAGTTCCAGTGGCACCTACAGCAGTTGCTTTTACTACCCCAGTCCAGAGTCAGTCAGTTCAGTTGTCAGCCGGACATATTCAGGATCTGATTGCCCAGAAGGTCGACCAGGCCATTTCCTCTAGGAAGTATGGAGAGGTAGTTAGCAGGGGGCGTCCTTACCCAGTAGAGTATGAGCACGAGCCCTACCCCCCTGGTTTTGTCCCTCCTAGGTTCAGAGTCTTTGATGGGTTTGGGAACCCAAGGCAGCACGTGGCCCAGTACCGAGCCATCTGTTGCAACATAGGAGGGAACAATGCACTAATGTTGAGACTTTTTGTCAGCAGTTTAGTTGGGGTGGCCTTTGCCTGGTACGTCGATCTTCCCAATGATTCAGTACGCACCTTTGCAGAGTTGGAGCAGTTGTTTGTGCAGAGGTTTGTCAGTGCAGAGCACCGAGTTACAGTTGGAGAGCTAGTTGTGACTAGACAGCGGCCCCGAGAGCCTCTCCCAGATTATATAGTCAGATGGAGGAACCTCAGCCTACAGTGTGAGCCCCAGTTACAGGAGCAGCATGTAGTAGAAATTTTATTGAAGAACATAGATGGTCCGATAGCACCTTATCTGAAGGGTTTCAGCATCAGAACCTTTCAGAAGTTATTGACAAAGGTGATCGGTTTGCAGGACAGCATACCCGATGCAGTCCCTCCTAAGGTTGAGAGTCAACCTTCACGTAAACCTCAGCGGTAGGAGTCGTCAGGAGCACCTCCACCTAGGAGAGGGGAGGTACACAGTACTTATGGACCATCAGATAAGGGCAAGAAGCCCTTAGTCAGTTCAGCACCACCTCAGTAGTCTCACACACCGGGCCAGTCAGCAGTGCAGTCTAAACCCTCCCGTAGGACCCCAGAGAGTCAGCAGTACCTACGGGAGAAGCTTAGTAAGGAATATCCCTTTAAAAGGGAAAGTGTGATGAAGATCTTCAAATTCCTTACTAAGAGAAACATCTTAACATTCCCGAATAACAATAGAGTGGAAGAGGAGGGACAGACAGAACACCCACTATATTGTCCATTTCACAGACATATCGGGCATGTTATAGAAGACTGCTATGTGTTCAAGGATAGAGTTGAGAAGCTCATGGCTAGTGGGCAGATCCACCTACAGGATAGTGACCTGGTTCAGCCCAAGGGCAAGACACCTCAGACAGTTCAGATGATCTCGGGCTCCAGTAGTTATAGTGACAGCCAGAGTGGCGGACAGAGCAGTCGTGGCAGCTCACCCAGAGGTTCTGAGGGAGAGTGGCAGCTAGCACTCTCTCGGAAGACGAAGCAGATGATCCGGCAGACAGTTCAGAGTTCAGAGGCAGTTGAGAGGAGGCCTACCCAGGCCAAGTCGACAGTTGCCAGCCCAGTTTCCTCGTCAGCACCTTTTTCTTCTTCTGTTTCTGTTGTAGTGCCTACAGAGCACATTTCTTTTCATGTTTTATGTAATAAAAAGATGTATGAAAAGAAAAAGTTTGTTGTAACTTCCGAGGGGAAGACGGGATGCCTTCCAGCACTTACGCTGAAGGATTTCGTTCTCCCTTCGACTGATGATGAAATAATAGAAGAAGGTGATTCTGGCTACTTCTGGTGTTCTGTTCCTGCTTTTATTTCTTCTAGCACTCGCTCTTTCAATATTTTACATATTTCTTGTGATGATTCTGTATGTGATGAAGAGTCTGAGTGTGATGAGGAACCGATCTTTATGATTCCGGAGGGTGGTTGTTACATGGATTCAGAAGATGAATCCGAGAACCCACTCCAGTCACTTTCCTTGGAGCCAACACATGCCATCACTGCTGAACCAAGTGAATCTCCTGTCAAAGACGACTCGATACAGGAAGTTCACTTGCGTTCAGGGAAGGTTCTTCCACCTAGAATGGCTAAGAATACAAAAGAAAAAGATAAGAATATTGTTACCCAGCAGGACGATCCTATCCCTTCCTCCCAAGAGCGGTCTAAGGAGAAAGGGAAAGGCCCTCAGCTGGAGGTCGATTATAATGTGTTGGCTCATTTAAGGAAAATTCTTGCCCTTCTCAGTGTCTATGACGCTCTAATGATGTCTCCCGACTTGAGAGAGACCCTGATAAAAGCACTACTCGAACCAGAGTCCTATCAAGCCTTCTTTGCTTTCGAATCTATTGGGGGTGCATGCTATTTGAGAGAGACGCCATGCATTACCTTCTCAGATCGTGATCTCCTCTTGGGTACCTCTGATCACAATCGTTCTTTGTATGTCACCGCTGAAGTCAATAGTTATGAGTTAAATAGGGTCCTCATTGACCAAGGAGCTTCAGTAAACATCCTGAGTTATGAAACTTTGAAGAGCCTCTCCCTGGGTCATTTGAAGTTAACCTCCGATAAGATTATGTTGAAAGGCTTCAATGACCAAGGACAGCGTGCCCTAGGGTCTATCACCTTGCCCCTGAAGTTTGGAAATTTCCTTACCAAGGCAAAGTTTCATGTGATCGAGGCCGACACTTCATACAGGGCTCTCTTAGGAAGGCTCTGGATTCATGAGTATGGAATGGTGCCCTCCACCCTGCACCAATGTATGAAGTATATGAGGAATGAAGTCGAGTACTCCATCCCCGGGGATACCCAACCCTTTTCCGTGCATGAGGTCTTTATTTACGATGATGCTGAGCATTACATACCTCGTAAGAAGAGTAAACCTCCTTCTGCCCAGTCACCAGTGATACCTGTCAGTACTGTACAGGGTCCTGTACAGCTACCTACACGAGGTCCATCACAGGTTAGTATTGAGGCAGATACCTCCACTGTAGATCCTGTTGGATCCCCTTTCCAATTTACAGTTGGGCACGATGTTCCCCCTAGTAGAGGTAGGGGAGAGCGAGGTAGAGGTAGAGGCAGAGGGTCGACTCGCCCGCTTCGAAACTACGATACTCAAATTCCTCCTCCCTTATATCTTTACGCTTCTCCTTTGACTGTCGAGTCCGACTCCTCTGACGATGAGATGATTATTACTTCTCATCGCTCAGCTCCCTCACCAGCCCCCGACTTCACTGATTATAGTTCACTACCTACCTTTTGTAGGTACCTGATACCCGAGGGTGGTTTAGTTATTGACAGTGGTTCAGACGAGGAAGTAGACCCCCGACGTCAGACCACTAGTCAATAATCCCTTTCCCGTCAGATACATGGAATAAGAGTTGAGGAGTCTCACCAAAGATCTTTGGTCATCCCCTCCACTAGTGATGGTGGTACACTACAAGTTAGAGGTCGCCCTCTGCCTCCTCTGTACAAAACCTTTGTGCCACCACAAGCTAGTGAGTGTGCCTCATTATCCCATAGTGTAGGTGCCCCACTGGGTCCTGAGAGTCAGGATTCAGCGGAGACCGCTATGGATAACAAGGTCACAACTGCCCCTCGTTATCTTTCCCCTTTCATGGAAGACTATGTAGAGCGGGGTGCAGTTATCTCGACTTGGTCAGATGAACAAGCTCTACGACAGGCTCGTGTTTGGCGGACCGATATGCCTCAGACTAAGCAGGGTTTAAGTTATGTCGAGCAAAGCTCACCTAGCCATGCTAACATTCAAGCGGTTTCCCACTCATATCCGGTTATTTCTCTTACCGATAAAGAAGACCCGGGTGATGACGAAGATAGAGTACTTGATGCTCCTCAAGAATTTGAAGATGGCATCACTTCTGTCATGGATGAATTGTGTGAGGTAAACTTAGGCACTGAATCAGATCCTAGACCTATTTTTCATAGTGTCTTGTTATCTGACTCAGAGGCTCAAGAATACATCGAGTTACTCTCAGAGTTTAGGGATTGCTTTGCCTGGAACTACACTGAGATGCCTGGTCTAAACCCAGATGTAGCAGTCCACAAACTAGCCATTAAGTCTGATGCAGTCCCTGTTAAGCAAGCACCTCGTAGGATGAGGTTGGAGATAGAACAACAGGTGATCGTTGAAACTAAGAAGCTTATAGAGGCCAGTTTCATTCGTGAAGAGAAGTACCCTACTTAGCTTGCCAACATTGTCCTAGTCCGGAAGAAGAACGGGCAGATTCGTGTCTGTATTGATTTTCGTGATTTGAACAAGGCATGCCCTAAGGATGATTTTCCCCTTCCTATCCCTGAGCTTATGGTGGATATAGCATCGTCCCATAGCATTTTCTCTTTCATGGATGGTTCATCTGGTTACAATCAGATAAAAATGGACCCCGAGGAGGAGAAGTTTACTGTATTTCGCATACCTATAGGTGTATTTTGCTACAAGGTGATGCCCTTTGGTCTCAAAAATGCTGGGGCCACATATCAACGTGCTATGACTATTATCTTCGATGAGATGATACACGAGCAAGTTGAATGTTATGTGGATGATCTGGTAGTCAAAAGCAAGGTCCGTGGAGATCACCTTCGAGATCTACGAATCATTTTTGAACGCCTGCGCAAATATGATTTAAAAATGAATCCCCTAAAATGCGCATTTGGAGTTAGTGTAGGAAAGTTCCTAGGGTTTATAGTTCGCTACCGTGGCATTGAGATTGATCCTTCCATGATCAAAGCCATAGTAGATCTAAAACCCCCTAAAAGTCTTACCCAGCTGAGGTCTTTTCAAGGAAAGCTGGCATTCCTACGGAGATTTATCTCCAACTTGTCTGGTAAGTGTCACCCCTTTGCTGCCCTAGCAAAGAAAGACGCCCGCTTTCACTGGGATGAACGTTGTCAGGAGGCCTTTGAGAGTATAAAGCGCTACCTGATAAACCCCCCTGTTTTAGCTGCACCCATCCCAGGGAGGCCGTTAATTCTCTACACTACGGCCCTAGATGAGTCATTGGGTGCATTGTTGGCTCAGGATAATGAGGAAGGCAAGGAGAATGCCTTATACTACCTCAGTAGACGGTTGATACCAGCGGAGCTGAAGTACCCGGCGATGGAAAAGCAATGTCTAGCTTTGATCTTTGCGGTACAGAAGCTCAGGCATTATATGCTTTCACATAAAATTAACCTAATCTCTCGAGTCAACCCCTTGCAGTATCTGATGACCCGTCCGACCCTCTCAGGTCGTCTAGCACGATGGTCTATGATCCTACTGCAGTTTGACATCACTTTTGTCCCTCAGCGGGCCGTCAAAGGACAGGCTCTAGCTGATTTTCTTGCTGCTCACCCGATCCCTATAGACTCTCCACTCAATGATGAGCTGCCTGACGAGCTGATCATGAGTGTGGATGAGCAGGAGTCCCCTACTTGGGAGTTTTACTTTGACGGTGCGTCATCCGTTAGAGCCTTGAGCCCGAATGAAGCTCCTATAGTTAGGGTAGGTCTGGGCCTCATCTTCGTATCCCCTGAAGGTCACACTCTGAGATATTCCTACAGTCTTTCAGAATCTCGTACCAATAATGAAGCTGAGTACGAAGCTCTGATTTTAGGACTAGAGTTGGCCATTCAGATGAATGTCATGCGGGTGAAAATCTTTGGAGACTCACAACTGATTATAAATTAAGTAGCGGGAGTCTACAAAGTACTTAAGCCGGAGCTCTTGCCCTATCACAATAAAGCAATGGAGCTCTTGTGTTTGATTCCTGAAGTGACCTTAGCTAAAATCCCTAGATCTGCCAATGGCAAGACAGATGCATTAGCTAAGTTAGCAAAGGAACTGGCTGACCCAACTAGCAACCCACTGTCTATCGTTGTCCAGTGCCGTCAAGCCCTATGCCCCGCAGACCTGTCTTCTCCCGATCAGACGCTCACAGTGTTCTCAGTTGAGGAAGAATCAGACTGGAGAGTACCCTTTATAGAGTATTTGAAGCATGGCAGGCTTCCAGATGATAGATTTCTTGCTGCCCAGATCAGAAAGAGAGCCCTATCATTCACTTATGTGAACGACACCTTGTATCGACGCTCTTTCGACCAAATGTGGTTGCGTTGCCTCAACAACGAGGAGGCTCGCAAGGTCATAGGCGAGATACATGAAGGTCTTTGCGGTGCTCATCAGTCCGGACCAAAAATGAAAGGCAGAATTCAACGCCTCGGTTACTATTGGCCGACTATGATCCGTGATTGTATGGAGCACGCTAGAAAGTGCCACCAGTGCCAAATTCATGGCACGGTGATTCACCAACCCCCTAATCCGCTGCACCCTACTGTATCATCTTGGCCATTCGAGGGCTGGGGCACGGATGTAGTGGGTCCTATTGACCCTCCTTCCTCTAAGGGTCATAGGTTCATTTTAGCTGTCACTGATTACTTCTCTAAGTGGGCAGAGGCTGTGCCACTTAAGGAAGTCAAATTAGAAGATGTGATGCATTTCTTTCATGATCATATTGTCTATCATTTTGGTGTCCCGCGCCGTATCATTTCAGATAACGGCCCGTCGTTTAGAAGCACCAAAATTGTCAGATTTGCCCGCCGCCATAACATCAATTGGCGATACTCTTCAATTTACTACCCCAAGGCCAATGGCTTGGCGGAGGCATTCAATAAGACTCTCGTGTAATTAGTAAGAAAAATCCTGGTTGCAAACAAACGAGAGTGGCACGATAGACTTCCCGAAGCACTATGGGCCTATAGGACTACATACCGTACTCCTACTCAGTCTACCCCATATGCTTTGGCTTTCGGGGTCGAGGCCATCCTCCCACTTGAGGTCGAGCTCCCCTCATTGCGTGTGGCAGTCAGCCACAATCTTTCCCACGAAGATAACACCCAACTACGGATGGAAGAGCTTGATGGTTTAGAAGAGCTTCGCCTACAAGCTTATCAGAACCTCAAACTATACCAGGCCCGTATGGCTCGATCACATGATCACCTTGTCCGACCCCGTGCTTTTCGGGTTGGCGAGTTGGTCCTTGTTTTACGCAGACCTATCATTTCGTGCCGTCGCCGAAGTGGTAAGTTCGAGCCTGTCTGGGAAGGCCCCTTTGCTGTAGAGCAAGTCTATGAAGGTGGTGCCTACCTACTCGTTGATGCCAATGGTGTTCACCCTATGCCTGTCATCAACGGGCAGCACTTGAAAAAGTACTATGCCTGTTCGCTCTTCGAGAGGGAGGGGGTCTCCCTACCGCCTGTAAATACTCCCCTGTACATGTACCCCCTTTGGAGGGGCTTCTCCACTTTTTAGCAGTCTGTGTGGCCACGACGATTTGTCCTCTACCACACGACGTTTGTTACGAGAAGTATGAGGCTATCCTTAGGAGTGGTGAGGTGAGATGATATGATTCGTGCACTAGCATGAACTCTAGACTCTATCATCTCCCTTGCCTGAACTCGACAAGGCCAGATTTTGATCCATATTAGTCCAAATAACGATTCAATGTCTATCTTTAATGGTGGGATCTTTAAATTTAACGTGTAAAATTCCTAAAAGAAAGATTAATCTGAGAAAAGCCTGAAAGCTTGAAACACGAAGTAAATTTTTTTGAGGGAATTTTTCCTTAAAAAAGTATAAAACTTATTTTTCCTGATGAAAGATTTACCCCTATCTTCTTTAGAAAATGAAGTAATTAGTGGTTGACTCCTCTAAGCGCTTGAAGGAAAACTACAATGATTAAAAAAAATGTATGCCTTCTCTCTCATCCCTTGCTTAGGGATGATTTCCTATTTTGAATTAAAATCTACATCAAATTGAAATTAGATTTAGAGATAAATATTTTCCCAGTCGTCTTGCAGTTTTCTATCTCACAGGCGTCCTTCGCATACTAATAAATCTACCTCATAATTTCCTTACTCAAGTTATTCATTCTTATCATAGGATTGGATTTGGTTTGTGGATTTTTCTTCCTTACACAAGAGAGTGAGTTTTTCTTCTCTTATGTTTGGAGGATAATCTTACAACTGAGAAAGTTTTTTTTAGGGATTTAAAGAGGGAGCCAATTATAAAATCAAAGATACACAAAGTGTATTAAAAGTGAAAAGATGCGCAGTGAGCCAAAAATCAAAGATACACAAAGTGTATCAAAAGTGGAAAGTTGCGCAAAATGTGCCATAAAGTCAAGGATACACAAAGTGTATCAAGTAATTAAAAGATGCGCAGTGCGCCAAATCAAGTTGAGGGGCTCAAAATGAGCCCAAAGTGGATAAGTAAATGGCTTCCCTTTCTTGTAAATCTCTAAGTCTCAGAAAATCCATACCCCTTGATATTCGTGATACTTGAGTTTGAAAATCATGATTTTGGATTCATCATCGTGCAAGGATGTTCTATTAGATATAAAAATATTTTCATGCAAGAAGATTGAGAAGATCCAGTTTCTCTCTCTAATTTACACCCTTTTGAATTAGATATTTATTCAGAATATGTAAGGGAGAAAGCCCAGCTTAGCTTGTAGGGAGCTTAAACTGGGTTAGCAAAATTTAAATCCCTAACCTATATTGCTGAACTTTCTGAACCTTTTCTGAGGTTCAAGATAATTAAGAGATTAATTTTTCATTTCTAAAAATAGTCCTTTCACTCTCTGATGAAATTTTCACTCTTTAGGAAATGTGTGAATCAGACTTCTCTCAGATTGATTGGTAAGGGCTTAAACATCTCTTAGTGGTCCTACTATTGAGTTTGTTTAAATGCTTACCATATTCTTTTAAAAATTCGTGCACGAAAATATTTTGACCCCACCATCTGATTCTAGACCATTCTTAAGGACTGATAAGAGTCTCGCATTTATTGTACCTTCCTCTTCTGAGTTCTGGTAATTTGGGAATTTCCCCCTCTCTGTTTCCCCAGTTTCACTTGGTGCTCCCAAGTGTGGTCTGGAATATCAAAACCAATTTAGACTTCTTTGGTACTGGGTCCATGCCAACCTAGGCTAGCTTGGGATGGTAATGTTGATCCACTATCCTAATCTAAATTTCACTCACATATCAATCGTGTTATGGTTGTGCCCCCAGTTCTATTCATGTGGCGAATATGGCCTGGGTTATCAAAGCCAATCTTACCTCCCTCTTTGTGTTCCAATCATTAGAGGATATCTCATACTAGGAGTAACGCACGGATATGGTAAACGTTCCCTCTGTCGGGTGTTGTCTTCGACAGTACGAGATATACTTAGTCTATGGTTGAGAACATATATATATAAAAAAATGCATCTATAAAATAAAAGAGGGAAGCTCTCAGCAGAGCAAAACCGGTTGCCCTTGTTACAGGTGGAACCCGGTAATACTCTCTGAGAGCTCAAATTCCCCAAAGTCTTTCTTTTCTTCTCCTACGAAGCGTCTGAGTGATCGCTTCAAGGATGAGTTTACACTTGTGATTATTATGGTCTTTTACAATCGTGATAGTCCTTGTTAGTGGTGTGATACATCTTGCTCAAGATGTTAACATCCCGCCTTCGTGAGCTCTAATTTTCTAGCAGGGAATCAACTCTCTAGTTTCTTTTAGTGACCTACTTTTTCACCCTTGCCCTGCTCCCAGCTACTAGAGCAGTCCTATGGGTCTGGTAGTGTTGCTCTCGCCTCTCACAGGGTCCCACTAGTCAGGGTGAGTGTTACCGCTGTGATGTTTGATGCTTATTGATTTTACTCATAAATCATTTTTCTCAATGGCGAGTGTGTCTCCTCGCCATCTTGAGTTGTTTCCCCAGTAGTGTTGCGGTACGCCTGGTTACCGGTGTTAGCATCACTGACTTGAGAGCTCTGATTTTCTAGCAGGAAATCAACTCATTTTCTACTTTACTCTCTTTCTCATTCGCGCTCTACCCTCAGCTGTTAAGGTAGCTCTACGGATGTACTGATATTATTCCACTTCCCACAGGGTCCCACCAGTTTGTGTGGGCACCACCAATGTGAGCTTTTTCATGAATGTCATTCATATGCAATGTTACTTTCCTTAGTGGCGAGTGCGTCCCCTCGCTATTCTTGTGTGCTTTTCTGGTTGTGATGCAGTACATCAAGTCTCAGATGTTAGCGTCGCTTCTTAGTGAACTTTGATTTTCTAACAGAAAATCATTTCACTTGTCTTGTAGTGACATACTTTCCCACCGTCACCCGACTCTTGGCTGTGGAGCGGTCCCTTGGATGTGTTTATATTGCTTTTCACCCCTACAGAGTCCCACTAGTTTATGTGGGTGTACCACTGTAGTCTTTTATAATTATTTCTCATTGATATAGTTCTTTTCTCTGTAGCAAGTGTGTCTTCCTTGCTACTTTAGCTACTCATTGGGAATGAGATTACCCCTCTCACACTTTGTTGAGGGTGCACCTTTCCCTATGGTCTCTCGAGGCATCATTCTGGTGCTTCCAGGTTTATATGATCTTGGTTTCGCCTAGGCAGTTTCACTGGCATTTGGATACTCGTGGCCACGACGACTTGTCCTCTACCACGTGGTACCCAAAATACTAGTTTGAAACTCCTTAGACGACCCTTCTCTCTTTGAAATTTTCCATTTTCTACTCCTCTTCCCATCCCTACACATATGCGTGTTAGGGTATGGTTAAGATGACTTTCCCCTGATCGCTCTACTGCAGGCATATACGCCGGGTAGGCATCAGACTTTACTTGGTTGAGAGTGCCCCACAGAGCCCCTGGGAGGCATATCTCACCACCTCTTTTCCCTGATTACTCTGCTGCAGGCATATGCGCCGAGTAGACATCAGGCTTTACTTGGTTGAGAGTGCCCCACAGAGCCCCTGGGAGGCATATCTCACCACCTCTTTTCCCTGATTGCTCTGCTGCAGGCATATGCGCCGAGTAGACATCAGGCTTTACTTGGTTGGGAGCATCCCGCAGAGCCCCTGCGAGGCATGGCTTACCACACCTTTTACCCTGACTGCCATGCCGCTCTGGTAGACATCAGACCTTTACCCTGATCGTCTTGCTCTGATCAAGCAGACATCAGACTTTACCCGGTTGAGTGGGAGCCCGACAGAGTCCCTGGGAGGCATTCCCCACCACCACTTTTACTCTGGATATTCTGTAAAAGACTACGCAGACTCCAATTTTATGGCTTATTTACTTTTGTTGAGGTCAGGCAGAAGTATTGAGTCACCCCTATCCGCTGTTCCGAAAGGAGCAGGAGGAGACGGGATCCTTTCACCTTCTATTCTACTGTTTGAAATGATCAGTCAGGTAGTTGGTTTTACTTATCGGTTGAGAGAGCCCGACAGAGTCCCTGGGAGGCATTCCTCACCACCTATTTACTCTGGATGTTCTGTAAAAGACTACGCAGACTCCAATTTCGTGGCTTATTTACTTTTGTTGAGGTCAGATAGAAGTATTGAGTCACCCCTATCCGCTGTTCCGAAAGGAGCAGGAGGAGACAGGATCCTTTCACCTTCTATTCTGCTGTTTGAAATGAACAGTCAGGTAGTTGGTTTTACTTACCTGGTTGAGTGAGCCCGACAGTGTCCCTGGGAGGCATTCCTCACCACCCCTTTACTCTGGATATTCTGTAAAAGACTACGCAGACTCCAATTTTGTAGCTTATTTACTTTGGTTGAGATCAGATAGAAGTATTGAGTCACCCCTATCCGCTGTTCCGAAAGGAGCAGGACGAGACGAGATCCTTTCACCCTCTATCCTACTGTTTGAAATGAACAGTCAGGTAGTTGGTTTTACTTACCTGGTTGAGTGAGCCCGACAGTGTCCCTGGGAGGCATTCCTCACCACTACTTCCTCCCTGATTGTTTTGCTCTGATCAAGCAGACATCAGACTTTACTCGGTCGAGTGAGCCTGACAGTGTCCCTCGAAGGCATACCTCACCGCTCTTTCACCTTCTACCCTGTTGTTTTGACACGGTCAAGCAGGTAGTTGGTTTACTCTACCACTTTGTTCTTTGCTCTCTCCTTGGCTCTGCCCTTGCTACGGGGTAAGGTCAGGAGATGACCACTCTTTCACCTTCTACCATGTTGTTTCGACACGGTCAAGCAGGTAGTTGGTTTACTCTACCACTTTGTTCTTTGCTCTCTCCTTGGCTGTGCCCTTGCTACGGGGTAAGGTCAGGAGATGATCACCTTTTCACCTTCTATCCTGTTATTTCGATACGGTCAGATGGATAGTTGGTTTGCTTTACAACCTTACCTTTTTGGGCTTTCTCTCTTCGGCTCTGCCCTCGCTATAGGGTAAGGCAAAGAGAAGATCTCCCCCACTTTGTTACCTTTTGGTGGCATGTTACTACTTCGCTCTTTGTTTTATCCTTGGCTCTGCCCTCGCTATAGGGCAAGGTCAGGAGAAAATTCCCCTTTGCTCTCTTTCACCTCTTTTGATGCTCTTTTCTCTGATCTTTACTCTACTTCTTTTGTCACATTCGGTCAACGCCAACACGAGCGGTTCACTAGTTTGTTCGCCACTCCTGTTGGGGGTCCGTTTGTTGACCTAGTTTTTACACCAGGTCTTGGGTCAACCCAGTTGACCAGGTCAACCTGGGTTGACCTAAATGGACCCATTTAGCTTAGGTTAGCCCCAAATCAGATCTTGATCAAACCAAACTCATCCTAGTCTTCCCCCTATGTGCCAATCCCAATTCAGAAAGTATAATATAGAATCCTTAATCGAGAGTATTCTCAAGCTCCGGCTTGAGATGTAATTAACCACGGGGGCTTGCGCCAGTGGGAAACCGCATCCCACTCTCAAATAAACCCCACTCGAGCTAATGTATCGGGTGGGGAAAACCCGTTGTGATTAGATCATATATATTGTTATCCATCAAGGTGTGCTGGTGAGAGCCACTATCCTCAATGGTTAATCGTATGCATGATCGAATCTGCCCTTCCATTGGCCAGATACTGCCTCCCTTCACGGGGAGTTGGTTTTTCTATTGTCCTTTCGGAGGTTCACATAGATCAAAAATAGAATATATGGAGTGTAATTTTAGTAATAATAGACCTAGTGAGGGGATTGTGACTTTGGGCGATCAAGTTATTAATAAGAGTACACGTTTTAGATATCTTGGATCTATTGTTCAGAGTGATGGTGAAATAGATGGGGATATTATCAGCAGAATTTCAAGTTGGATGGTTGAAGTGGAGGAATGCATCGGGCTTATTGTGTGATAGAAAAGTACCCCTCCAAACTTAAGGAAAAAATCTATAAGATGGTGGTGAGACCAGCAATGCTTTATGGTGTCGAATGTTGGCCATTAAAAGAGAAACATAATACTAAGTTAAGTGTTGCAGAGATGAGGATGCTCAGGTGGATGAGTGGCTTTACCTTTAGAGATAGGATACAAAATGAGCACATACGTGAAAAGGTTGGAGTAGCTCCAGTGGAAGATAAGATTAGAGAGAGTCGCCTTAGATGGTTTGGTCACAAAAAATGGCGGCCTCTCGATGACCCGGTTAGGAAAGTAGAGGTATTAGATTTGACTTATGTTAAGAAAGGTAAAGGTAGACCTAAAAAACTTGATTAGAAAATATTAGAAAGGATCTTTCTTTATTAGATTTAAACGAGAATTTGACTTTTAACAGGACACAATGGAGAAAAAAGATTCATGTAGCCGACCCCACGTAGTGGGATAAAGGCTTGATGCTGCTGCTGTTGTTGTTGTTATGCATAAAAATGTTTGTCTGTTAGCCTTAAAATCAGGAAAAGTTGGAAAATGAGTAATCCAGAAGTTAATGAGAGCTCTAACCCTTCAGTTGCATCTAAGAAAATCACTTTTGTTATTCAACAAAAAAGATTGATAACACGTGGCAATGTTGGTAATCACCATAGCTAAATCAAGATTTTGAATCCCTCAAATGATCCTCACTACTTTTAAGCTGCTTGGGTTGCATATAGGAGTGGATGCTGAGACAGTTTATGCTAAATAGAATAGAGAAACTCTGAGAGAAACTGTAAGTTGATTTGTTCTTTGATCTATTTCTTTTGTGTGGAGCAGTTGTTTATTATCTTCACGGCTTCTTTGCCGTCAATACTGGTAGATCACACTGTTGGTCAGTAATATTAATGAGAAGTATGGTCCAACATTAAAAAATAAATGCACATCAACATTTTCATAATTATTTGCATATTTCATGCTAAGGCCAGTTTGGCACCTATCCCTAGGCTTGAGAAACAAAGGAACCTGAAATGCAAAGTTACAGCAAATAGAGATACCTTTGTGAAGAAAAAGAAGCTTATAGATTGAAATTCTTTTCTCATTTTTCATCTTCCATTTGAACTACAACTACTTACATATATATGATGTCGGGTTGTCCACTATATGGCTGCAAATCTTCACTCATGCTCTTTTTTACATAGTTTTTATGTTGTTGGCTTGTCCACTTTTCTCAAAGACT
Organism: Dendrobium chrysotoxum; assembly: GCA_019925795.1. Classification (NCBI taxonomy): domain Eukaryota; kingdom Viridiplantae; phylum Streptophyta; class Magnoliopsida; order Asparagales; family Orchidaceae; genus Dendrobium; species Dendrobium chrysotoxum. Next base: position 84,800,279 of record CM034315.1, on the reverse strand, counting down.
TGGATCAAAGTTTTTGTTTCATCAGCAAAAGATGTGGCTAAGCAGCTTAAAATATGAATGTATCCTTCATTTGTTTTTGATCATATTTTGTTATTATATGCTGATAGCAAAAGAGATTTTTATTATAATTTCATTTCTTAAATTATTTTATGATTATGAATTTATTTTTATTTGTTTCTAATCCTATTTTGTTTTTATTTGTTTCTGATCCTATTCATAGCTCTGCCTCAGATACTTCTTAAATTATTTTATGATTATCAATTTATATAATTCAAAAGATATTTTGTATAGGTTATCACAATAATAGTCCTGCACAATTATATTTTTATTATATTTTTAAGATACTTTGTGTGCACGTATATTTAAATTAAATTAGTATTTAGAAAATCGGATTTAAATCAAGATGGCCTGCTTCACAAATTCGCTTCTTCATTGACGTGGAGTTCAGGAATTTAGAGGCGAGTGTTTAGTACACCTAAGTACATATTATGCAATTTATTACTTTTATTGTAATAAGATTTAAATTATTAATATAACTTGATATTTGCTTAAATAAAAATAAATTAATAAAAATGAAGTATTCTGATAATTAATAGGATAAATTTTTAAAATAGATATAATAAATACTTTAATTATTAAAAATATATTTTAAAAATGGATGTGATTGCCACGGGCTACTTGATGCTGATGTGGATTAATAACTTAATATTATTTATGAAAAAAGATACTGATTTAAATAATTTAATATTATTTATAATTTAATTTGATTAAATAGAAGTTAGCATCTTATAAAGAACTAATTAATAGTTAATTTTGATATTAATTTATGATAATGATATTTTAATTAGTATAAGTAGAGTTGAAAAAATAATAGTTAAAATGAGATGGAAAATGAAAAAAAAAAATGTATACATTTTTTTGATTGAACGGCAACGCACCTACTAACTTCTCCTTCCTGTCTCAGCATGGAATGGGATTCTCTTCCCTTTATTAGCAGGAAATTTCCGCAGAGAGGGGAAAGAATATGGGAAAAAAGAACAGTAAGGAATCGAGAGTTGAGATATAAATGCAGAGGTTATGTAGTAAGAAGTCCGTGAGAGGGAGATCTGTTGTTTCCACAGTTGGAAGGTGACGAAAGGAAGAAGAGCTGCAGTCGGAGAGGGGATTGAAGTCGTGGTTGCTGGCATCAGAGGAGCTTGAGCACCCTGCAGCATAGACCTTACTCCCCAGTGCGTCATGTCTAAGATAAGTGTAAGGTTTTTAATTAACAAAGAGCAGAAGAGGGTCGTGTGTGCTGAAGCTGGCAGCGATTTCGTTGATGTCTTGTTTAGCTTCCTGACTCTGCCGCTAGGAAGCATCGTCCGGCTTTTGGGCAAGCAGTCGGGTTTTGGATCTCTTGACAGCCTTTATGAGGGTGTTGAGCAGCTTGATGACAAACACCTGCAGACCGAGGCATGCAAGGAAATGCTTCTCAATCCTCGAAGTGCGACTTCAATAATATGTGAAGATTTGAAGATTAAAAACATTCATGTTGCTGATCCAAGGACTCTCTATATTTGCAATGAAAGTGATTGCTTAAATCAATCAACATGTTACTATACGTATGTAAAAAATGATCGATGCAGCCGTTGTGGCAAACTGATAACGAACAGTTGGTGTTGGCGGAAAGAAACATCCGATGATAGAGGAATCTTTGTTAATGAAACAATCAAATTTATAATAACTGATAATTTACATGTGATACCTACTTCTTTAATGAAGGGCTTCTCCCTTCTTGGAAAATTGGGCGTTAAAGATGCACGTATCTTAGAGGAAAGGTTAATAGATTTTGACACAGAAGAGGTACGTAAGCAGTTGATGAATGAAGCATTTAACCTACAATTGTTGAAAATTTGAGGTTAGAATATGAAATTTTGCTTTTATTTTCAGGTTTTGAACTTGCTGAGGAGGTCACTAGTGTCCAGGAATCCATTGACGGAGATTTGTTTTACTGATGGTACCACGCAAACAAGTGTAAAACGCTTTTTCGAGATTAAAGAAGAGATGAGCGATAACGAAGCAGAAAGTGAAATTACTATAAAACTCTTCTTAAATAAGAAAAGCAATGATGTTTTGTATGCGGATGTTGGGGAAGATTTTGCCAATCAACTGTTGAGTTTTCTAACCTTTCCACTTGGCTCTGTACTTAAACTTCTTTCTGATAATGTATCAATACTGGGCGGTTGCATCAGCAATTTATATACATCAGCAAAGAGTATGAGCTCAGAGTGCTTCAAATCAGAAAATAGCAGAAACATGTTGCTATCTCCAAAACTTGCAACCTTCCATGGCATTGAAAAACAATTACTAAAATTGGAAGAAATTACATCAAAGAAGTTATCTGTGTTGGGGTTTTGTCCGAAGTGTTACCGTCAAAATGTATACAATTATCATTACACACCTTCTTCTTGCAAGTATGAAGTAGAACAATCAGAAGTCATAGAGCACAATCCAAAGTCAGGGAAGGTAAGGACGGATGGTGGTGGAGCTTTTGTTGTTGACTCCATAAGATTTCTGGTTGCAGATAATCTTTACATTTCTCCTCTATCATTCATCTCTGCTGTTAATAATTATAAAACAAACTTTCACATTTCCGATCTTGTTGTGAAGACTGTCTACATTGATAAGGCCACGGTAAATCTTACTAATTTCATTTGTTGTATCTAGGTCGCATTTTATTTTCATTTATTATTGGATATTTATGATTAGTTATGTTTTATTCGGAATGCAGGTTCTATCATTGTTGGGTACTATGCTGATATCCAACACTGTGTTAACTGACGTTTTCTTTCCCAAGCCAAGGCCAATCAAAAGAAGTGATGTATCTTCAAGTAGCAGCTGGCCGGAACGGTTTGCACAACAAAATTAAGAACACCAAATACCAATGAAATAGTAACAGGAGTATAATTTTCTTTTCTATATATCCTTTCATATTAGTCTTCTGTAATTATATATGTAATCCTCACTAGCTACTAAAAGAACCAATCTCCACTACCTCTGACAAATCTACTGTCAATAACAAACTAAGGAATCAGCTACCACTAATAACCAAACAACCAAATTGTATCCTAACCCTACATGTGTAAAAAGCTATGATATCATACTTCTATATGTATCAGCAGAGTACTGTAATAAAGTCACAGCAGCTTATTACATCAAGATGGAAAGCTTTAACAATATATCAGTTACTATATAACTCATTAGATTTTTCTAAACAGTGTTGTAAATGCACTATCTTCATGGTATCAGATTAAGTTTAAGCCAAAGTCTTTACTATTTACTGCAATGGCTCATTCTTCATCATCTCAGGTTGCAGAACATGCTAGCGAAAATTTCATAGAACCCACACCCATATCGTCTTCCCTAAAACTAGTTCTCTTAAACATCAAAATCATTGTACCCATTCCTCTCTCCAATGACAACTATCCCATGTGGAGATCCTAGATCCTCAAGCGTCTACGACCGAACGGCTTTGCTAGCTATCTAGATCACACGGCAGCCCGACCTCTTTGCCTCATTCAGAAACCTGATGGAACTACCATTCCAAATCCAAGCTACAATCAATGGCTCCTTGTTGACCAAAATCTAGCAGCAACCATCTGCTCAACAATTTCGGCATCCGTTTTACCATATGTTCTTCACCTTGACGGCTGTTCAGAGATCTGGAGCACGCTAGAGCAGCATCTTTAACCTTCAATCGATCCAGAGTCATTCAACTAAATAATGGACTACACAATATCTCCATGAAGAACCTCAATATGACACAATATCTTACAACAATCAAAACATTGGTCGACAATATCGCTGTAGCCGGCTTTACCGTTAATCCAGAAGATATCATCCTTTACACTTAACGGTTTACCCCCTTTCTATCAAGCATTCAAGACCTCCATTCGTACAAAACTCACACTAATTAGTCTATACAACTTTTATTCGCTGCTCATTAGCAAAGTGATCAACATCGTTGTCGAATCATCTCGTGAATACCATTATGCCAATCCCCACACAACCTTGTACTCATTCAGTGGTTGTGGTCGCAAAAGCAGAGGACGCTTCTCTCTTGGCTCCATCATAGGTGGCCGCACGACTCCGTCTTCACCTACTGTATGTCAAATTTGTAACAAGAGGGATCACTCAGCACCACAATGCTGGCACTGCCTCAACATCAATTACACCCCGGTTTCATCTTTGGCACAGTCCAAAGCTCTGGTTGCAGACGCGTCACCACCACCTCTCGACTGGTAAATTGACTCTAGAGCTTCCTCACATGTCACCCATTCACTGAAAAATATAGCGCAATCAATATAATACCAAGGCTTGGACAACATCATTATTAGCGATGGAGGACATCTTCCCATAGCCCATTTCGGCGCTGGCATACTTCCCACACCTGCCCGCTAGCTTTCTCTTTTTAATATCTTTCATGTTCCAAATCTATCTCATAATCTCTTCTCAGTTTCTAATCTCACTCATGACAATAATATATAAATTGCTTTTTTCCCCCTCTGACTTCAGCATCAAGGACCTGCGGACACATAACACTCTGCTACAGGGTCCATGCCGAAATGGCCTTTACACCATTAAAATCCCTACTCCAACATCTTCCCACTTCGTGTTGTCTGCTTCATCGTTGTCAATCCTTCGCTGGCACAACCGGCTAGTTCACCCGCACCATCAAATTGGAACGACAATTTCTCATCAAAATTAGGAACTGGAAATCCCTACCTCTCCTTATTTATGTTTTCATTGTAAGGCTTCTAAAAGCCATAAACTAGTTTTTCCTAATGTTAAACATTCAACAACTGATGGAGACAAAGAATTCTTAAATACCACACTAAAGTCGTTTCTTCAGACAAATGGAATTCACCATCAAATTTCTTGCCCCTACACTCCAGAGCAAAATGGGACTATTGAACACAAAAATCATCATATCATTGAAACCACACGTACCTTGCTTCATGCAGTTCTAATAGCAATTCATCTCATTAATCATATGCCCTCCACCACCACCCGCCACAACTCTCCACTTCAACAACTTTACAATCTAAAACTTGATTATTCCCACCTTAAAACATTCTGGTGTGCTTGCTACTCGTGGTTACCACCAGCTCAACGACATAAATCAGCACCCCGCGCTCCAACATTCTTCTTCCTAGGCTACTTAGATTCCTACAAAGGCTACAAATGCGTTGTTCTATCCACCAACAAAATAATCATATCACACCATGTAGTCTTTGATGAAGATAACTTTCCATAGTCTTCTTCACAGCCTCCCGTTACGACGATTTGTCCACCACATTCCCAATTCTTCAATCCACTTCTTCTAACTCCAATCTCATCTTTACATACTACACTCAAACCATCCCCCTCATCTACCACAACCACCCAACTCTCACTGCCTATTATAATCCCAGACTCCACCATTCCATCTCATGTATCACCACTACCACCCACTTCTCCACCCGAGCAGCCTGAACAAACTACACACATTCCTAATCCCATGACCACCCGCCTAAAAACTAATTATTTAAAACCTCGTACTCTTCTCAACTTAATGCATACCATTACTTCCCCTCAACCAACATCCATCACAGACCCTACTACCTATTCTGAGGTTGCCAAATCCCTCCCCCCAATGGCGAGCTGCCATGGCCCTTGAATTCTTAGCACTTCAAAAATAGGGGACCTAGACCCTAGTACCCCCCCTCCCTTCTAATATCAATATACTAGGCTATCGATGAACATACAACACCAAATATCACTCTAACAACACTCTAGCCCACCACAAAGCTCGCCTCATTGCTCAAGGCCATTGTTAATAATATGGCCTAGACTATTTAGAGACATTTAGTCATGTGGCCAAAATCCCATCAATTCGAGTCATCCTTACAGTCGCCATACACCACTCTTAGCCAATTCATCAACTAGACGTCGCCAATGCCTTTCTTCATAGTGACCTTCATAAAACCATATACATGTCCCAACCCCGTGGCTTTAAAGACACAATACATCCTACTTATTTCTGTCTTTTACATAAAGCCATATACGGCCTCAAACAAGCACCACGTCAATAGTTTAACTCCTTTTCCAAATACCTTCAATCTCTCAGGTTCAACCACAGCAAAGCTGATCATTCCCTCCTTATTCCTCCAAACATGACGTACAAATGTGTCTTCTCATCTACGTCGACGACATCCTACTCACGGGCAACAACCCTTCATCTATGTCCCAACTTATTAATCAAATTAGCCTTTAGTTCATAATAAAATATTTGGATACAACACACGAATTTTTGAGAATTCAAATTCAAAAGCTTCCCAATTCCTACTTTCTTTCTCAGGCAGTGTATGCTACCTCAATACTAACCCAAGTAGGCCTTCACAACTACAATCCCTTGTCTAACCCAACCTCCATGAAACTCATTTCTGCTCCATTCTTCGATCCAATTATCAGCATCCCTCTAATATATCGTCAACTCACTAGTTCACTCCAATACCTTACCATAACTAGACCTGACATTTCTTACTTCGTCAATCTCCTATGCCAACACATGCATGACTCACAACCTCCGCGCTTCCACCTGCTGAAAAGGTTACTGTGTTATATTAAAGACACCTGTAGCTTTGGTATGCCAATTTCTCCTCGCTCCTTACATCTCGCTTCCTTCTCCGACGCTAACTGGGCCAGTGACATGCTCACCAGACGTTCTACCCCCGGTTATTGTTCCTTTCTCCCCAACACACTCATTTCCTAGAGCATAAAAAAATAGCATACGGTAGCCTGCTCCTCCATAGAAGCTGAATATAGAGCATTGGCAGCTGCCACAGTAGATGTTCTATGGCTTCGTCGACTACTTCCTGATTTTCACATCAACTTTCCTCATTGCACTACACTCTACTACGACAATATGTTTGCAATTGCTCTTGCCAACAACCCAGTGTTTCATGTATGAACAAAACATATTAAAATAAATCATCACTTCCTTCGAGATCACATACAAGATCAGCACATCAACATAGCCCCCATCAGCACGGTGGATCAAACAGCAGATATCCTAACCAAGTCCCTTTCTACTAGCTGGTTTCACAAGCTCAAATCAAAACTAACGGTACAATCAGACCCATCACTTTGTGGGGGAGTAAAAGAACCAATCTCCATTACCTCTGACAAGTTTACTGTCAATAACAAACTAAGCAATTAGCTACCACAAATAACCAACAACCAAATTGTATCCTAACCCTACACGTGTAAAAAGCTATGTTATTATACTTTTATATATATCAACAGAGTACTGTAATAAAGTCACTGCAGGTTATTACATCAAGATAGAAAGGTTTTATAATATATCAATTAATGTATAACTCATTAACTTTTTCTATTTGGTTATGGAATCATAGATTCAAACAGTGTACATCTATCATTCAAATAAAGTAATTGTGTCGATAAACATATGGTAGAAGCTAAACTGTAATATTAAATTGAAGTATAATGGAGGCAAATTCTCAGCTGCTTTAATAAGCACTAAAAAAGCCGTCCCAAATGAAGTTTTAATTGATAATAAATCAATATAACAAACCAAAGAATCACACCCACTATGATAACTTTCATGAAATGTAAAAAAAAAGTAAAGAGTTAAAAGAGATTTTTTATAAATTAATGGAGTATGTTATAAATTTAAATTTAAAAATTTTATGAAACACATATCTAATTATAAATTAAAATTTTTTACATATAATATAGATTGATGGAATTTTAAAAATCAATAAGAATTTGATAAAATTAAAATGTACTCATTATATATTATTTGTAATAAATTAATAAATTTTTTAAGTAAAATATTGAAAATATTTTAGAAGATTACATGATTATAATTGAAAATAAAAGAGCAATGTTAAAAATTTTACTTTAGACAATTATTCTAGAAGCAAAAGGATATAAATCTAGCAGTGAATATAAATAGCAAAATAAATTGTATAAAATTTCTATTATAAACTGCCTAAAAACAAGAGGACTAATCAAGTGCATAACGAAATTTTTCACACCCATAGTGAGACATATGAATGGCTTCTTCCATTTCTTAAGTGAGCATGCCAAATTTATTAGCTGAGGCAAAGTTAGGTGATTTATCCTTACCTAATTGAATGTCTGTGGAGGAGGGAGGATCTTTTGAGGTGAGGTTTAAATTGAGCAAAATAGAGAGGTTTTCTCAAGATGGCTTTTGGTGAGGATGAGCAGAGGGATCAAATGCTATTGTGGGGATAATTGATGGATTGCTAGAGGAGGAAGAGATTGTTTCATGGTTTATGAAGGCAGTGGGATTTTGTTGATGCTGGACAGATTTTTCAACTCTATCAGCCTTGAGTGTTTTGCTACTACTTCTTCCTCTTGGGGGAAGTGAAGGCTGAAAATAGCTCGGAGGAGCTTTGGGACAGATTTGGGGGGAGGACTAAGGTTCCACAAACATCACATGGAGAACACTTCAAGTCATATTGAACACGCAGGTTTTGGGCTTTACTAGTAAGGAAATGGTTACATTATTTGGTAGAAGGGTTTGTTTTTCTATATGGATGCAAACCCGTGCAAATGTGAGGCAAGTTTTGGCTACAATTAGGGAATCTATTACAAGGTGAGGGCCTATGGAACTTGTGATTTTAGAGATTCCCACATAGTTCCAACATGCCAAGAGAATATCATGGATTTAATCCATAGGGGATAGAGGTGAACTCTTCCTTGACTGGTCTGAAGGATGGCGACCATTTATGGATTATGAAAGGTTTCCCAAAGAAGAACTAGGGTCCTCACGCCTAAGTCGTCTCGTCATCCTTCGAAGAGGAAATTCGAACAGAAAAAATCTCTCATTGAGTGAGAGCATAGATAGGCTACCTTTATGCTGCCATGATTTATTGACTTGCAAAAGGAAGGCTTTGTAAAAAGGTCATTTACCAATGGTATACCCGATCAAGCAAAGGTCGTAGTCTTTCGAGCCTTCACAGACTTCGTCCTCAAAGAAATGGACCATATCATCAGGCAATGGGATGAAGTTAATAGGGAAAGGGGTGGAGGTGGGAATTTTGGAAGCAAGTGGGGATTTTCAGTTAAGGGCTTGAGGAGGGCTAGCTAGACCAAGAATAGTGGAATAGGAGGATTGGTTAAGATTAGGGTTAGGGCTAGCAAGCATGGGAGAGAAATTATGGCTAGATAAGGTGCCCGAGAGGAGCATCTTATGCCCGAGAGGAGCATCTTGGGTTAATTTTTTTAAAGGGGCTAACCTAAGAAGAATTGAAGGGTGAGATGACAATGAAGATTTCATGTGTAACTAGTAGAATACTGGCCTCCAACAAAGCCAAAGGAGAAAGGAAGAGGAGAGGAGCCAAAACCAAAGAAGATCGAGGAGGCGGGGAAGGAAACCCTAAATCATAGCAAATACTATTTCACTTTTTTTGCACAAAAAAAAAACTTTCACATTTCGCTGTATCCTTTATTTCTGTCATAACTAAAAGAATAGACTTTCTTTTTCTGACCTTCTTGAAAAGGAAGTGTTGATAATGCAAATGTAAATTATCATTTTTGTAAATTGCCTTTCCAATTCCCTTAAACAAATTGCTTTCCGATTTCTTATGTGGCATTTATGTAATCTTATCAAATTTGATCAGCTGCCTTCCATGTTTTGTTCTGAATGCAGGTTTGATCATAGATGTGCATGAAAAAAAAATCCATATATGCTTTGCATGTTTGGTAAGGCTTAGTTTATTACTACGTGATATTTGCTTTTGTACACCTAAGTACTTATTATGCAATTTATTTTTTTTATTTTAACAATCTTTAAATTATTAATTAAAGTTTTCCTAAAATAAAATAGATTAAATAATAAAATTGAATTATCCTAATAATTAAAATTAATGAAAAAAGATATTAATTTAAATAACTTAACGTTATTTATTATTTAATTTGATTAAAATAAAATAGATTATAAGCTGGCACTTACCGCATCAAAGGACGTTGCCTAATATTTTTTATAATCTCTGCACATAGCACAGCTGATTCTACTTTGTTACTATACCGCAAGAATTCCATTGTTCTCTACATATTGGTCTATGTAGATGATATCTTCTTAACTGGCAATCATGAATCCACAATTCAACAACTTCTATGTGGGTTGTCAACTCATTTTAGCATGAAAAACTTGGGCAGGATATCCTATTTTCTAGGAATGCAAGTCGCTCATACAACTACATGCAGGACTCTATTTATCTCAATCAAAATATGCTTCAGAGCTTTTACACCATGCAGGTATGGCTGAATGCAAGCCAATTTCATCTCCTACTCCGTCTAAGTTTATAAGTGTTTCGGATTCTCTCCTATCTCCCTCTCAATCCAAACACTTCAGACATATTGTTGGCACCTTGCAATATTTAACTATTACACGACTAGATATAGCATACACCGCTAATAAGTTTTGCCAACATATGCATCAGCCTATTGAGGATGATTTCGAATTATTGAAACGTCTTCTTCGGTATATAAAAGGCACTGTACATTTCGGTTTACCGATTTAACAAGGATCACTAGAATTATCTGCATTTTTTGACTCTGATTGGGCGGGTGATCCTACTAATCGAAAATCAACATCTGGTTACTATGCTGTCCTTAGTGATACCCTTATTTCTTGGTATGTTAAGAAACATAAAACTATTGTCAGATCTTCAACTGAGGCCGAGTATAGAGCTCTTGCAACTGTTGCCATCGATCTCATTTAGCTCCGCCGTCTATTACAAGAGATTAACATAGTTTCTTCTCAACATACAACATTATTTTGTGACAATATCTCTGCTATTTCCCTCGCCGATAATCCCATTTTTCATGCTAGAACTAAACACATCGAGATCGATTTTCATTTTGTTCATGATTGCATCAAGAATCATGTTCTTCAAATTTCTCATGTTCATATAAAGGATCAACTTGCTGATTTGTTTACAAAATCACTATCCATTCCTCGTTTTGCTACTCTAAGAAGCAAGCTAACTATCTCGAAACCTCCTTTTAGCTTGAGGGGAGGTGATAAGCAAACCGAGTTATAAGTAACCGCTCGTCTGAGGAGATCGTGCCATGTGCTCTCTACCATTTACTTTTCAATGTATGCGTTATCACCGTTGCCTACCAGCGGTCTCATCTTGACCGTTGATGTCACTATCGTCTTCTTCCTATATACTATATGTTTGAGCTGCTACAGTAAAAAATGATAAGGAAAATACTTTCTACAGAAATCTCACACTCTTTCTCTTGTATTCTTTCTCTGTTTTATGTATTACATTTTCTGCAGGTTCACACCTAGAGCAGAAGTATATATATATATATATATATATATATATATATATATATATATATAATATGATTCTAATTTTGTCATATTATATTTAACGAATTTAATATTTATTATATCATTTGGTTTAATCTCAGCTCAACTGTGATAAATCATAGAACTATTGAATCATAAATCTCTTATTCTTCTTATTCCGTGTCATATCCGGTTTTTATAACCTGATTTGGCTGATTCTAATTTCTAAATTTGCCGAAATTCTACTGTGGATGGTCCTAAATTTAATTAGAAAATTTCAATTCAAAAAGTTTAATTAATTCAAAGATCAGATCGCACTAAGAATATATAATAAATATATTAAAATGATTGTTTTATAAACTAACAAAATAATAATTATTAATGATAACTAAGAGAAATTAATTTGTTTCAAATAATTATAAATAATAAACGTTCGAATGGTCCGAGAGATTTTAGTAAATCCGGGATTCACGCATCGCCTGGATTTAACACGCGCACAGAAACCGTTTGCCTGTATTTAGCGTAAATCCGACTTAAATCCCGCTGTTAATCCGATACCAAACATCCCCTAAAGCTGTTGTTGATTGCGAGGAGTTTTTTGAATGGAGGTTAATGTGCCTCTATTTATGGAAAAATTATTAGGTGCGGACACCGGATGTAGCTCTACGTCCGGACTCCACTAGAATGGCGCCACATATTTAGCACGTGTTATGACAACTTCCGCTTGGCCCGACGACCCGACCCGGATTGGACGCGAAAAATTAAAAAAACCTGCCCTTTTTTGACTAATTCCTAGATAATACCGAGTATTTTTTCGGTAATACCGAGTAATTTTTGGTAATACCGAGTAATTCCTAGGTAATACCGAGTAATTCTTCGGTAATATATAGTAATTCCTAGGTAATACCGAGTAATATCTAGGTAATTCATAGGTAATACCGAGTAATTCTTTGGTAATACCGAGTAATACCGGAGTAATTCTTCAGTAATACCGCACGTGCATCATTTGAACTTCTCGGCGAAACGGGTTGCCGGGTCTTCGGGTCGCTACGTGGCGCCATTCTAGTGGAGTCCGGACGTAGAGCTACGTCCGATGTCCGCACCTAATAATTTTTCCTATTTATGACCCATCCCATCATTAGGATTCCCAACTTTGGCATTCCAATCTTTTTTGCACGGAAACCGTCAGCCTAAGGCTTCTCGGTTCTATATATATGGAGGCAAGAGCAATCGAACTGCAGCACAGAATAGACCTTACTTCCCATTACGTCATGCCTGGGATAAGTATAAGGCTTTTAATTGATAAAGAGCAAAAGCAGGTTGTGTTTGCCGAAGCTGGAAGCGAATTCATTGATGTCCTGTTTAGCTTCCTTACTCTGCCGCTAGGAAGCATTGTCCAGCTTTTAGGCAAGCAGTCGGGTTTGGGATCTCTTGACAGCCTTTATAAGAGCGTTGAGCAGCTTGACGTCAAGCACATGCAGACCGAGGCATGCAAGGAAATGCTTCTCAAACCTCGAAGCGCGGCTGCAAGAATATGTGAGGACTTGAAGATTAAAAATATTCATGATGCCAATCCAAGAACTTCCTATATTTGCAAAGAATATGATTGCTTAATTAAATCCTCGTGTTACTATACCTATGTAACTAAGGCTCGATGCAGCCGTTGTGGCAAACTGATGGATAAGGATTGGAGTTGGTCAAAAGGAACAGTAGAAAAGAGAGGGGTCTTTGTTAATGACCAAGTTGATTTTATTATAACCGATGATTTACGGGTGATGCCAATTTCTTTGATGAGTGGTTTCTCCGTGCTTAAGGAGCTGCAAATTAATGATGCACGCATGTTAGAGGAAAGGGTTATAAATGTTGGCAATGAAGAGGTAATTAACGTATTGATGAATGCTAGAAAAATAACTTAAATTTAGTTTAATTTGCAATTGCTGAAATTTTATAGATTGTTTTTTTTTTCTTTCAGGCTTTAAACTTACTGAGGAGGTCATTAGAATCCAAACATGCATTGACGGAGGTTTTCTTCCCCAATACATGCGTAGAATCAAGTGTGAAGTGCTTCCCAGTGATTAAAGAGGAAATTGCCCGCAGCGAAGAAGAACAAAAATTTAATGTAAAGATCATATTAAACAAGAAAAACAACAGTGTTTTATCTGCCGAAGTTGGGGGAGACTTTCTCAATCAGTTGCTGGGTTTTCTCGCAATTCCTTTAGGCTCTGTGTTCGGACTACTCCGCAATCACATATCATTAGAGTGTTGCATCAACAATTTGTATTCCTCGGCAAAGAGTTTGAGCATAGAATGCTTCAAGTCAAAAGAATGCAAAAACATGTTGGTGTTTCCACATCTTGCCTCCCACTATGGATGCAAAGAGCAAATGCTAAAATTGGTTGAAATGACATCAGCTAAGTAGACCTGTTCGGCGAGCTGTATAAAGTGCTATGAGGATAATGGGTGCAAAAGTCTTCAGTCTACTCCGTGCAAGAATGGATTAAGCGAGGCAAAAGTCATAGAACAAAACCCTAAGTTGCAAAAAGGAGGAAGTGATTCTGGTGGAAGTTTTGTGGAAGACTCAAAAAGGTTTATGGTTGCTGATAACCTTCACATTTCCCCCGTATCATCTATTTCCCTCATAATAACTAAAGGAATAGACTTTCTCTTTTGCGATGTTGTTGAGAAAGAAATAATTGTTGATAAGGCTAAGGTAAATATAATTGCCATTTCGGTAAATTCTTTCCTACTAACTGTTCTTCCAATTACTTTTTTTTTAATAATTATTTAATGTTCGCAATTTTGATCGATCAGCTGCTTTCTTCTTATCCTGGAATGCAGGTTTTGTCTTTGCTGGGTGTGATGCTGATATCCAAGACTGCTTTAACTGACATTTTCGCTCCAAAGTAGAAGCAGCTATTGAGATACATGCTTTTATTATGACTGATGGTTGATTAAAAAACAAAGTTTTTTCTCAGAATTCAAAGCATTTCATTTTGGTCTGTTGCCACCCATTTTCAACAAAGAGAAGCACATACATCTCAGTAATTTATCGTTAAGAAATACATAAGCTTGTGATTTATTGTTGACTAGTACACCTCCGATTAAGATTATGTGCGGTGTTCAGACGCATTTAGAGGTCAATTCGGACTCGTTACGTCATCCAATGCATATTGTATTTGATGATGTGGCGCATTTGGATTAGCCTACGGACGCGTCCTGACTCCGCACGTAATAATCTCTCCCGATTAGGAGGCAACTACAATTCTTAGCTTTTTCGGAATATCATTACGTCAAAAGACAAGCATCCGTCTGATTGGATAATGAGATTGTGAATGCTTCGATTAATTAGGGGTGTAAATGAGTCGAGTCATCCCTCCCTTGAGCTCAAGTTTTATTCTGCAAGTTTTTAAACTGACTCGTTTATTATGAAAGAGAGAGAATGACTATGCTTTAAGCAACTGTTATAATAAAATGATAAAAAAGAGAAATTATAAAAAAAAAATAATAAAGCATTACATTATATAATAAATTATGATATAATTTTAAAATAAATTTTTATTTTAAATTCTGAATTATAATATATTTTAAGTAGATTTTATATTAATATTTTTAAACGATAGATGCATAACTTAATTTTTTCATTTATATATACTAGTATAAATACACGGATACATAGTGCACGTAAATAAAATTTTTAAAAATAAAAAATTATATAATAAAATTTAAAATTAATTTATCATATGCTATATCAATGATATTATCTACAAAAAAAAAAAAGAATATATGAAACCATTTTGTAAAAATCAAGCACTATTATATAAACATCCAAGCAAACGATCCCATTAATTGCAGATTTAACAGACAGGTTGATTCTTCCAAACTATAAAGACACATAAAATTATAAAATGAGAATGTGGACAACTCAAAACTTCCAAAATAATCCATTTTTAAGTAAGATAGAAAAAAAATATCTTAGCAGTTTAAATTTCTTCTTAGCCATTTCCAATAAAAAAATACCAAAGATTAGAATAACAAAGAAACGCCATCACAAGGACGTTTCAAAAAAAAAAAAAAAAGTGCTAGAGGATTTAGGATTAAATCATGAGAAAGTCTACAAATCATTAAAAGAGGTATATCAAAGGAAACAAAAATAATGAACTGAATATTCCACACATCGTAATTTAGAAATTACAAAAAGTTCTAACTCGACAACCTCAATAGGCAACAGAGATGAGGGTTTTTCTGATGATCTTGACTAAATTTTCATTAAATCTAAGAACAAAACAGCTATTGAGATCAAGTGATATAATATAAAAAAAGAAGAAAGCAACAACATCAATATAATTGCCAGTGACTTATATAGGAAGACGCAACGAATTAAGATACTAAAACAACCTGTAATAAAATGCCTGATGCCATTGAGCGCAAAATGGAAGTCGAAGAATACATAGGAGAGTTACCGGAAAAGACCTTGGCGATCGGAAGGAAACCAAGTTTTCTTGAGAGATCTCCGCATGTGAATCCTTAGTTATATGCATATTCTGAATCGGGATATTAAGATCGTTCAAAGCCAAGTCAGTCGAGTAGCCGAATCGTTTAGAGTAGGAGAGGAGATGATGAGGGCTAGAAATTAATCAGCCACAATTAGCCATTTCAAAAAAAGTTGTGGAGCAATGACAAAAGAAAATTGTTTCTGTAGTGGAACAATATATACTATTGTTATTTTGACAAACTATATATAAAAAAACAAAGTATTATTTGATGGGTAGAGAAAGATTACCAAAGTGGCAGCGAGGAATAGATAAGTCTTCAAGACAAATGGCTTTGCATTAGTAAATAATATAAATGACTTTACATTGGTAATTTTTCAAAGTAATTACAGCAATCAAAATCAGTAACATCTTTTTCCGAAATGAAGAATTGAACCCAAAAAATCATCAACTACAATGTAGGTTGAGGTAAATAATTAATTGTTAGTTTTAAATCAAAGATAGGTTTTAGTTGCAAATAATAATTTGCTGCTTACTCATACCTTTCGAGCACTTTGCCTTCTAAATTACACAGGCACCTTTACTGATCAGATGCATTATAAAAAAATTATAACGGCGAAAACTCTGCAAATTATATAAAAAAATATTAATCAATACAAGAAAGATGGGAATAACTGAGATAGCATAAATTAAATGACAAATGTTCAAATAAAAACCTAGAAAACAAATGATGTAGGAGAAACAAAGAAAACAAACAGCACAGGAGAAACCAGTCTACAGGAGAAAATGGTGAAGACAAATGGCTCAGCTCTTATTATGACTTCGATCCAATAGGAAGAATGTAGGAGAAAGCGAAGAAGTTTCTTTAGCGACTCATTCAAAATTGTTCTGTACACGAAGATAAGGAGGAAATTTATAGGAAATACTTGGATTCAAGTCAACCTATCGAACCGGAAGAGGAAAACAGCGAGAAATCTGTTGTTTACAGCAGGAAAATAGTGGAAATATGAGGAAAACGAAGAAAAAATTGAGAGATATCTAAGCAAAACACTTGTATTCCACTAGTATATGAATAAAACAAAGCGAAGATACAATGTTCTTCAATTCGAGAGGAAGAACAACTCTCCAAATCTCCGACAACGCCAAGAGCCCAAGCAAAGAAACCCTAGATCTCAAATTACATTCAAATTCAAGATACCCCTAATTACCACCCCCCCCCCCCCCCTAATCCTCCTAATGAACAATAAAGGAGTTTTACAAAATGCCTAAACAGCCCCTCTCATTCAAAATTTCCCTCCCAAAACTGGATTTAATTCTTGCTTGGCCCCCCTGCTTGTTCTGCCCTTTGCGGTTCCGCCTCAAATAGACAAGGACTGATCCAGGTTGGACTGGTCCAGCCTGCCCCTCCGGGGCCGGCCTAACAAAAACCTATAAGACTAATGACACATGAAATTTTGGAAAAGACAAACGGCGCAGGAGAATCTAGAGAACAGGAGAAACTGAAGAAGACAAACTGCGCAGCTCCATTCATGACTTCGATCGGATATATAGAAGGCAGGAGAAGACGAAGAAGCTTAGTGACTCATTCAAAACTCTTCTTCACGCAAAGCCGAAGAGGCGGTGAGGAATAGCGATGATAGTCATTCAAAAGTCAAAACTATTCTTCATGTAAAGCCGAAGAGGCGGTGAGAAATAGTGATGTTATGAGTTGGGCATGGGAATAGGAAGAGCTAGCTATATGATTAAAAGTTTAATTAATTATATAGTTACTTCATTAAAGAGATGTGAGTGGGATCTAAAGAGATGTTGATATATAATTACTTCATCAATACATTAACTTTATAAATAAAGTTATAATTATTAATTAATTATAATTATAATAATTAAAATGAAAGGTTGAGATTTGATTTGAATAATTAAAATTAATTAAAGTGGATGGCTAAGATTTGATATGGAAGGAAATTCAAGCCCCTTTTATAATAAGTAGTATAGATGTGCATTTAAGAATCTTACAGTGAAATATGTTTGAGCAAATAAAAGATATGATTATTATTATTATTATTATTATCAAAGATACTTTAAAGAAACAACCATTTGACAATCAAGAGGCTACTACTAAGAAGATTTACAAAACCATAAAATATAACTTATTTTGCATAAAATAATAAGACGCATATTCTAAAAGCAAAAAATGAGCACCTTAAAACATCTAAGTAATTGAAATGCAAAAAGGAGTAACTTAAAACTTTTAAATAATTTAAAGAACATAAGAATATGACGTTCGATTGTTTTAATATGTCTTGTTATCCTGATGAACATTTCTATAGATTGTGGATAAGAAAAAAGATGATGAATAATATATGCTCAAAACAAATCCAGATGCCTTGAATATGAAAAGAATTTGACTCTCTTTGGGAGCAATTATTTTTATAAATAGTTCACTTACCCTAAAAAAAGGATAAGCATAAACTTCATATATGCTTGTTGGACATTGAAAGCTCCAGCTCTGAGATCGCTAAGAAAATTTCAACATAAGCAGCCAAAAGTACGATTAATAGAATAACCAAACAAAGTCATATTTCCACAAAAAAGGAACGTAATTGAATCCATCGGAAAGTGAAGGATTTAGCAAACCATCACCAATAATCTTGCAAGCCCCAATCAGCAACGCTGATGCCGACCTCTCCAGAATTAGAGCCACAGTCATAGCATATGCCATCATTCGTTTTATAAGTAGAGAGCCCCTCGTTAGCAATTTGCTCGTTCAGTAGAAAACCAACTCGAGTAATGTGACAGAGAAGATAGTACAGAACAAAGGTTCCATTTTCACCATTATCGTCGACTTGGAGGACTATGAAGACGTATTTAAGTAAACGAATGAAGGCAAGTGTCAAGAACACAAAAGAGAGAGCTCCGAAGATCTCCTCAATCATCTTTGATTGCTCGATATCTTGCGCAAATGAGCTCTTATAGAGATAAATCAGCGAGATGCTTAGGCCATCGTGGACCACGCCAAGACTCTACTATGCAATCATGAGCATCACCCCGCGTGACTCCTGCAATCTACAATTCCCTATACCATAACCCAAAATATTCACAAAAAAAGTGCTAAAAAAGTAAAAAACCTTACTCATCTTGATGGAATTTGAATGGGTTCCATAAGTTTGGTATTAAACTTCCAAGTAAATCATGTTATATTTCTTTCGATTCACAACTGAATGCTAGATGATATGAAAATCGTTACCTTTGCAGTTAGCTCCAGTCGTGACTTACAAATAATGTTGATGAAGAATAGTGGTAAATATGCCGTAGAGGGAAAAAGAATACTTACAAAGAAGTTTAACAGCCCATAGGGTAATTTTCGGAGCTCGGACAACCGAAAACCTAAGATGCCGGCAAGAGGAACAGCTATATAAGTTGAAGAGGCCAAAATAATTGGCGAAGATATAGTGCTGGAGAAGATGACGAAGAGGAAAGTATATATATATACCCAAATTTCTTCCATTATAAATATAGAACCAAGTTTACAAAACAGCTTCAATCTTAAAGATGGTTGCAAAGAGTAGAAAAATACAATCAGTGATCGACCTCACCCAACATAAATATAAACAATATATTCGCACAAGCATGATATTGATAGTAATTACAAGAAAAAAGGATAAGAAACTTGACTACAATATAAGCTGCACAAACCACCACATTATACTGATTATTATAGCTTTATTTGCAGTGAATGTTAAAAAGCAATCATTATTGATGTCATATATTACAAAAGGGAAATATGAGTAGTAGCATGACAAATTAAAACTTACCAAAGTGAAATCTGATTTACCATTATCAACCGAGAACCTCCACCTTAATCATCATTGCATCACACGGGATAACAATCTTGATAACTGATAGTTTGATCATCTGGATTTATGCGAGCTATACATGAAATTTTCCCCTTAATAGGAAGGTCAAAGAAGAAGAGTCGAAGCCATCCTTGGGCCTCGGTGACAGTATTAATTTTGATAGACCCCTTAGCAACATCACCGATCAAATAAATCTCATTTTCCAGAACCCTAACCCCATCAAGATGAAGATTTGCGTCAACATAAGACACCTTTCGAGCCTCGACGCGCCCACCAGCAGAGGTCACGGATCCAAGCAACTCCCTGTGGTAGAAGATGGAGGAGACAATCGAGCTATAGTCAATCGCAAAAAATTAGGATTGCGAATCTTGATTTCCAATCCCATTGCAATGTGAATCTAGACAGAGGGAAGAGGCGTAACTCTAAATCGGTATAGGCAGAGGCGGACGACGCTGCTCAGGGTTGGAAGGCTAGATGAGGGGGATGCGGAGGTGAGGATGAGGATGGAGAAACCGCCAGCAATAAGAAAGGAGGAGGCAGAGAGAACTCGGAAGCAGCAGCAATGTCTGCGGCGGCGACGTTGGAGGGGGTAGACGGGAAGTAAGAGGTAAGCAGGAGGGTTGTCTGGCTGTGGTAGTGAAGGGAGAAAGGGGCAAAATTGCTCGGACGAAGTGTCCTGCATAAAAATACAAGAGGTTCTAATGAAATCGGAATAAGACGAATAGTTAGAGAGTGTAATTGGCTCTTCGTTATCATTTAACTGTGGAATACGAAGCGAACGTCAAGCGGAGGGTGATTTGGGTCGCGAATACAATACAAAACGGTAGTTATAATTATTAATTAATTATAATTATAATAATTAAAATAAAATTATGAGATTTGATTTGAATAATTAAAATATTTAAAATGGAGGGCCAAGATTTAGTGTGGAAGGAAACTCAAGTCTGTTTTATAATAGTAGTATAAACTCAAGTATGTTTTATAATAATAGTATAGATGTGAGCGACTGGAACCAAGAAATAGATGTGATCTCATAAATCCAAAAAAGAAGTCATGCTAATAATTAATCGTAGTTTTAGATAAAATTATATATATATATATATATATATATAAGATTATTTAAAAATTTGATTGATTTATAATAAAGTATTTTGACCAAAAATAACAAGCCAAGAATATATTTTTTAATAAATTGATATTATAAAATTATGAATGAGTAATAGCATAGAATAGCAATTTTAAGTTAACAAAATCAATCTCATTAATTTTAGTTATCTAAATAAATAGATTAGAGGTGACATGCATGGAGAACCATAGTGCGGAAATTATTGCTCTGTATCTTTTCCGCTTAACAGTGGCTGCATTGGGCACAGTGCGGAAAGCAGGGGAAGAAAAGAAAAAGGGTTGCAAGAGGCTCAACAAGAAAAGGAAGATATTGTAAGCTGAGCAGTTTTAGTTCGAGTGTCGGAGGCAGACGAGAGGAAGCCGGGAGAGGGGGTTTCTTGTTGTGGTTTTCATAGAAGAGCTGCTGTTGTAGAGGAGCCTGAAGTCGTAGTTGGAGCTCCTCTTCTTTTTCTCATAACTGGATCAACTAGCAGTGGGAAACAGATAAGGCTGCTCGCTGAAGGTGTGTTCTTCCTTTTACCTATTCTATCTTTCTTTCTTTCTTCTTCTTTTTTTTTTTTTTTTTAATACCTATTCTATCTTTCTAGATTTAACGTTGGACCAGGAAAAGGTTTTGAGGAAATCCGTGATATTAGACTTACAAATGGTGTAAAAGGTTTAACTTTGAACTTTTCCCAGTGAAGTTAGGCACCACGTAATCTTTTTTTATCTTTGTTTATTTACAATTTTCAGTTCTGTGTTTACTATTTTTACTGTTTAAGTTTCTGATTAACTAAAAATTAGATTGTTAGTAAGTGATCTTGTTCTCATATAAGAGGATCATAATTGTATAAAAGCAGCATAATTTCAAGCGGGACATCCGCGAAGAGATTGTATGGCTAATTCTGTAGTATCCAATGACTATTTTGAATGCAGAGATCCGGACTCCCATTTGTTAAGGCTGGGGGACTGTCAGTCTATTATCACATCCTGTTTACAGATTCTTCATCTCTTTTGTCACAAAAAGCCAACCTTAGGCATAAGTTTTCATAGTTAAATCAAGGTAAGACGGCCTGCAACACAAATCTTCTTCCCAGTAGGCCATGTCTGATATAACTGTAAGGCTTCTAGTTAATAAAGAGCAAAAGCGGGTTGTGTTTGCCGAAGCTGGAAGCGATTTCATTGATGTCCTGTTTAGCTTCCTTACTCTGCCGCTAGGAAGCATTGTCCAGCTTTTGGGCAAGCAGACGGGTTTGGCATCTCTTGACAGCCTTTATAAGAGCGTTGAGCAGCTTGAAGTCAAGCACCTGCAAACCGAGGCATGCAAGGAAATGCTTCTCAAACCTCGAAGTGCGGCTGCAACAATATGTGAGGACTTGAAGATTAAAAATATTCATGATGTCAATCCAAGACATATCTACATTTGTAATGAAAGTGATTGCTTAATTCAATCCTCATGTTACTATACCCATGTAACTAAGGCCCGATGCAGCCGTTGTGGCAAATTGATGGATAAGGATTGGAATTGGTCAAAAGGAACAGTAAAAAAGAGAGGGGTCTTTGTTAATGATGAAGCTGATTTTATTATAACTGATGATTTACGGGTGATGCCAATTTCTTTGATGAGTGGTTTCTCTCTGCTGGAGGAGTTGCGAATTAAAAATGCAGACATGTTAGAGGAAAGGGTTATAAATGTTGGCAATGATGAGGTAACTTATTGATAAATTCTTGAAAAACAAATGAAATTTAGTTTACATGACGTACAATTGCTCAAATTTTAATGTTATATATATATATATATATATATATATATATATATATATATATATATATATATATATATATATATATATATATATATATTCTTTTCAGGCTTTGAACTTGCTAAGAATATCATTGGTATCCAAGCGTGCTTTAACAAGGCTTTTCTTCCCTGATGAGTGCATAGAACAAAGTGTGAAGTGTTTTTCAATGATTAAAGAGGAGATTAAAGAGGAGATTGATGATGGTAAAGAAGAACAGCAAATGAATGTGAAGATTATATTTAACAAGAACAACAACAATGTTTTATATGCAGAAGTTGAGGGAGATTTTGTCAATCAGCTGTTGAGTTTTCTCACATTTCCTCTAGGTTCCGTGTTCATGCTTCTAGGCGATCAAATATCTTTAGAGGGTTGCATTACCAATTTGTATTCCTCAGCGGAAAGATTAAACTTAGAATGTTTTGTTTCAAAAAAATGCAAAAACATGTTGGTGCTTCCAAAAATTGCTTCCTACTATGGATGCAGTGACCAAATGCTACAATTGGATGAAATGACATCAACTAAGGGGACCTTTTCGTCTACCTGCGTAAAATGCAATTTTGATAATGGATCAAAATCTCCTTTGACTCCTCCATGCAAGCATGGATTAAGAGAGGCAGAAATCATAGAGCAAAACCCCAAGTTAAAAAATGGAGGGAGTGATTCTGGTGGAGGTTTTGTGGAAGATGAAAGGAGGTTTATGGTTGGTGACAACCTTCAAATTTCTCCGATTTCCTCCATTTCTGTCATAACTAAAGGAATAGACTTTCTAATTTCCGATCTTGTTGAGAAGGAAGTTAGCGTTGATAAAGCCAAGGTAAATTATTTTTTTCTGGGTATTTATGCAATCTTTGCTGTTCTGATCAGCTTTCTTTTATATTCGAAATGCAGGTTCTATCGTTATTGGGTGCCACGCTGATCTCCAAGACTGTATTAACTGATGTTTTCTCTGCTAAACCAATGTATCGGAAAAGTTACTAAATGTCTGTAAAATAATGCTCAAGTTGTGTGCAAATTAGATAGCATTATGACTGGTGATTGAACTATATAAACTTTTTTGTCGGATTGGAACCGTTTCATTTTTGGTTTGGTTAGCACCGCCATCCAACAAAAATAAGCTCCTCAGTTTTATCTTAGGAAATCCTTCTATTTCTCATCAAATTCTACTCTCCATACCTTGGACACTATTATGGTTCATAGTTAATGTGTTGCTGCCTCCTATATGTTTATGAAAATAGAAATCCTTCTATTTCTCATCTAACAAGTAGTGTTTGTGCTTTCTATTTTCTGACTTGACGTTCTTTTGCTTATATCAAGTGCAAGCTATGTCACTACTGAGAGCTATGCTGATGTCCAAGGCAGTGTTGACAGATGTTTCTCTCCTGAAGACAAGCATAGAACGATCACTGATTTTCGCTCTTTTAAACCAAAGCGACAGAGATGAAATATATATTTTATGATACTGATCGTTTCATTCTTAAACGAACAATATTTTTCACATCTAAAAGATCAATCTATGAAACTTGTATGGTGTTCAGAAAAAAGACTAACCAATCAGAAGCCATAATAGGGAGCCTTAGTGAGGAAAAGATCATGAGGAAAACAAAGATGGGGAAGGAAAATTTTGGTTATGCCCATCCTGAGCTGCAAAGATGCAACAAACAAAACTCACCAAATGAGTTAAATTTAAAAATTAGGCAACCTAACGATTCAATCATTAGGATATGCTAAATATTATTTAAATAGGAAAATGTCCAATTTGGCTGTCAAGATTTTGTTGTTGGATGATGAACTTCTGCACAGTCTGGAATGCCGAAGGATTGCACCTGTTTGTAGTGAAGAGTCTGGAACGTCAAATGAGAGAGAAAGTGAGCAATGAAAGTCGAGGATGAAAAGTAAATAGGAAGATCAAATGAGCTAGCTCCGAATCTTTTAAACTCCTGTGAATTCAAATTTTTCATCTCTGGGTCAGGTCGGGTCGGTCGGGCTAACAAGACAAAAATAAAAAATGAAATTCAATTGAATATTCACGTGTCCAATCCAAGTGTTAAGATTTAATTGGAGCCCCGACGCAAAGCTACCTCTGGACTCCACACCAAATAATTTCTCTTAATGAGAATGTGAAGACCTTAGGAGACGAAGCTCTCTCTCTCTCTCTCTCTTCACCGGGCATCAAGGTGTGTCGATCCTGATTCTCCTACTTTGTTTAATAGGATAAAAGAGCTTTAAAAAAAAAAGACAATAAACTAGACTAAAATCTATTTCTCTTAGTATTTGATATCTTGAGATTTCACAAATATTCTTGTGGTGTCTAATCAAATTTTTTATCATTATTATTATTATTTGTTAAGGGATTTTTTTAAGGCTGAAACATTAATATTTTTATTATTACTCAAATTTTGAAAGTCTTTAATTTTAAAATTATTAAATTTATTTATTATATATGTTTTATATTTATAATATGATTCTATTTAATTTTTTGTCAAATATTTACATATGATTACATCATTCTTATAAAATTTATATTATATTTAATAAATTTAATATTTATTATATCATTTGATTTAACCTCAGCTCAACTTTGAGTCTCTGATCGAATTATTGAATTAATCTCTCATTATTTTGGTTATGTGTCTGATTTGATTTTTACAATCTTGATTATAAATTTGTTGAAATTCTACTTTAGATGATCCTAAATTTAATTAGAAGTTTTCAATTCAAAAATTTTAATTAATTCAAAGATCAGATGGCTAACATGAGATCGCATTAAGGCAATATATCCATATCTATACTATTATTATAAAAGCCGCTTGAATTTTCTTCCACATCAAATTTTGGTCATTCATTTTATTTCTTCTAAAATTATCTTATCCCTTCATTGTATTATAAATAATTAATAAATCTAAAAATATTTAATAATTATACAAAGTAATATCCATTACCACAAATTAATGCCGTTTAAATCTATATTACTATTTTAAAACCTGCTTGAATTTCCATCCATACCAAATTCTGCACGATTTCCTATTTCGAATTTCTGAGTTTCGTGATTGGCTATTCACGATTCATCTCACTTCAACTTAAATGCATAGTAATTAATTTTCATTTAACCCAATTAATAGCCGTTAACCTTCTTTACATATTCGGGACTCATTTTGCCTTCAGCTTTCCCTAACATTATTCATCTTCTCGCTGTCCTTCGATAGGTTTCTTCTTCAATTATAGGCCTCTTCAACTTCTATCATAACTGCTCTGCTTGCCTTCATCTTAATTTTCCCGTGGGCATACATTTATGCAGCAATTATAGCTCTTATGATATCACTTTATCCTATTCAACTTCTCAGTAAACTTTCTTTGCTCTACGGGATATTTACTGCTCTTATCCAACGCATCCCAAACTCTTCATCTACTTCGTTGGAAGGTATAACATTGGGCATGCTGAACTCTTAAATCCAATGGACACCTTAAACCACCTGTAAAATAGCGGAAGGTTCATTTCAATCTTCTTTGACGGTTCCCTAAATCCTTTTTGCAAGATATTGCATATGTTCTGCTCAAATCCGGCATCCAAACAACCCCTAAGCGAGGAAGTCGGGTAGCTCATTGGCGAAGGCAAGTTAACCGAACCCTTGTCTTTCTACCCTTCACTGAGGAAGATGTGATTGGAGGTCGCTAATTGGAAGGCAAAACCCGTGCGTTTTTGCTTGGCAAATCTTGCGTATACCGGCCACCAATGTGCCACATAGAGTATATTATGGTGCAGCTTAAGAATAGATATTTGGTGATTGAGGTTTTAATAAATGGTGGCAAGGATTCTTCTAGGAATGATCCGATTATTATTACATAGTATAATTTGTTGAAAGCAATCAAATATAACATTCTTTTGAACTTTGGGGAATGCGGCCTTGCTCTGTCGCTCGGATCGTTGCAAGCTATGGGTTTTTTCTTCTTTTTTTTGCCGTCTAAATTGAGATTCGATATAAGGTATTTTTTCTTCTTAAGTTAGATATTTATTTTTATCCACATCAGTTTCTTAATATAAATTTTTACACCATTATTGTCTACCCATATTTTATCAAGCAATATTATTAATTGTACTACAGCTATATATATATATATATATATATATATATATATATATATATATATATATATATATATATATATATATATATATATATATATATATATACTTTTTTTTTCTATTGAACACTAAACCTTCTTCTATTACGATCATCTTCTTCTCCATTGAGATCCATTCAAAATCAGCAGCCCTTATTACTTGGATTAGTTATCATTCTACTGGTTGCAATTAATTATCTACTAAATATGACAAAGCACATTTTTGTCAAAGGAAACTATGCCGGTAGAATGAAAGTTCCATAGTAAGTCCTGATAATGATAAGAATGTCTTATGTAATTAATTATTTTCATATTTCATTTGGGTTTTAATGAATGCTTATGGTAGTCTCAACAATCCAAAATTATCATATAGTGGTAAAGTGAATATGAAGTCTGGAAGCAATAAGATCTCTATATTGAGTGTAGTTATTGGTCTGCCAGTATGCTCTTTTCATATGAATTTTTTTTTATTCAATTACCACCAAAGTTTATTAAAGATCTAATACATTTATGTTGATGAAAATTTTGAATATTTGGAATGTTGGTCCTCATTTTGATACCTGTAATACTAGAATTCTTAGTCCAATGATCCTAAGCAGCCTCAATGAAGGAAATTGAGACCTTTCTTGTTAGCAATGGACTTATTAGGTCATTTATTCTCTTGTTCATTCTCCAATAAGTGCCATCAACTTTGAAACTTTCTGATTGATAATTCGATTCAAGTTGGTGTGAACGGTGAACACATGAGTCTTCATTCACTAGATGGAAGTCCCTCTGTTGAATGGGGAGATGTGTTCCTTAAGCAACCTTTGACATGGTACAAGGTGAGAACTGAAAGTTTTGTTTTCATTGTTAACACTGAAGAAACAAGAAAAAGAAATTTATTAAACTTACTTCTTCAATGCTCCAAGTGTTGATTCCTTGCATAGACATGAATTCAATTTATCAAACGAGATTGAAGATGGAGCACCACGAGAGGCATTGCCGCCAGCCTGAAAGGCCCTTTAATTGCTTGACACCCCCCCGTCATGGTTACAAGGTCACCAATGCTTTCTATTTATAAAAATATCCATCGTCTTCTCAAAGATTTTCCCATTAAAATGCGATTTTTTGTTCTTGTAATTTTACCTTTTCTCTACTTGGGTTAGATTCCAATTAAATGGTCAATAAAATTAATATAGATAAAGTTTGGCTAGCAAACATACCTCACACTCACCTTACACATGAGAAGTTTGATCAGAACTTGATGGTTGTGAATGGTCATAAGATACATTTTTCCTATGGTGGCACACATTTTCATCATAGAGGTGACAAATATAAAGCCTCAATTGCAAATGTAAGCTGATTTCTTCTTTTCCCTATTTATGCTATTGAGATTAAACTCCTAGAAAGTCTTTGTGCTGAATTCTTCTGATTTATTTTAATATTTAGCGATTCATTTATCACAAATATTCTTTATTTATTAGTCTATAGAACTGTTAATAAACAATGATGGAAGATTGAGAACAATCCTGGCTGTTGGTTGTGGAGTTGCAAGTTTTGTACTTGAGAGGATCTTAGTGAGCTTGCTTTCGACCTACGTTCGCCCTTCATGTATTTGTTTTTGCCTTCAAAACTATAAACAATGCAACTCTTCTGATAATTTGTTATGAGAGGCGTAGTTCACAAAGTTTCATGGATTGTACTAGAAAATATTTATTTATTTATTTTTGCTAGAGGCATAAATATTTTGTTTTAAATCTTGAGTAACATTTACTAAGACTTACATCATATATAATCTTTATTTGATGAGATTCTATTGAAGTTTCTATTGTTTGTAGTTCACAAAAATCTTGCTTCTTTGTTCTTTCAGATTAAGACTTTTATATGAAGATGATACTTAAAAGATAATAAGATAATATAAAAGCTCATTCATTTTATTTTGAAACTTCATTTTATTTCATGTTATTTGTGCAATTTTCTTCATGTAGATTTTCTTTTTAATTTATAGCTTTGTTTTTTTATTTATTAATATTATTTTTGTTTTATTTATTAATATTTTATTGTTTTATTATTTATCAAGAATGAAAGTATTTTATCATATGAGATTCAATTTTTGAAAATATGTAACTTCTTAAATTCAATTCAAAACATATTTCCTTTTTAACAAATTAAACTTTTTATACTCTGCTAAAAAAAATTAATTACCATGTTATTTGTTAATCAATGTAGATGAATGGATTAAGAAAAAGAAATTAAATACAAATAATTTAGGGTTGAAAGATATTTGATGTGAAGATAAATTGATGGAATCATTAATGTTTAAGTATTATGTAATTTTTAATGACCTGGCTCTATGAATTGATCCAGATAATTCTTTATTATGAACTTTGTTTTATTTAGTCTGCATAAAAAAATAATTTTCTTTCCATGTGTTAGTTGTTGAATACTAATTAATTTCTCTTGAGATTTTACTTTACTAATTAA
Source organism: Dendrobium chrysotoxum (assembly GCA_019925795.1). Lineage (NCBI taxonomy): Eukaryota > Viridiplantae > Streptophyta > Magnoliopsida > Asparagales > Orchidaceae > Dendrobium > Dendrobium chrysotoxum. Next base: position 84,771,067 of record CM034315.1, on the reverse strand, counting down.
TCATCCTAATTTCCATATTTTCTTCATCTCTTGGACTAATAAAAGTTAAATCATTTGTAGAGGATTGTCTTATCATATGCTTCGGCAATCGATTATGCATTCCTAAACTATAATTTATGTATATGAGTTTACATTTATACTTTGATTATATCATTGATGTGAAAATCAATCTACAAGTGGAGTTGTGTAGATCAAAAATATCTTCATTGTTTGCATATCGATCTTTTTAATTATTCAAATTTGCTTCATGTTTGATAATCAATTTATATTTTGAATTTTTTATTTTGAGATAGAGTGGACATTTCTCTCACTTTGATTAATTTCTTGTTTTAGTTTTTTTTTTTTTTTGGGGGGGATAAAACCCACGACGGGGCCTACGCATTAATATTGATAAAAATTACAGATCCTTAAAGGAACTTAAGCTCACTAAAAATGCATCACTTGAAAAAGACCTACGAGCTTTCGATCCAACTAATACAAGGATAAAAATCAAGCTAGGATTAAACAGCAACAATGAAACAAAACACACACCAATGCCCCAGAAGCAGCAGCCCAGTGACCGACCACGGTAAGCTTCCAAGCATCTCGACACGTGAGGGCAGAAAGAAGAAACAACCTGCACAAAATAATACAAAAAAAACCACAACAAGGGGAGAGAAAGCCTCCCCAAAACTACCAGGCGGATCGTGTAGAAGATCTGAACCCTAGGATAAGCAAACAGAAAACCACCAGATACACCCACAACTTACCAGTGCTACAATTGATAGCAAACACCACTAGCAATGCAGACAAGAGATCACACGCCACAAAAATAAGAATTACTTCATGGATTTTTTCCTCCCACGTTTAGTGGCACGCAAAAGAGCTTTACCAACAACCTTACAAACTTTTAAGCCGTATAGATCCTGAAGTGATTGAACATCACCAAAATCATCACCATCCACAGAAGATGGGGAAGGAGAGACAGCATCCCGATCCGATAGGCCGGAACAAGTGACACGTGAAGAAGAAACAAATTGAGCAAGCAAACCTTTAGGGGACATAACCACTAAAGGGACATCGACAAGAGATCCCTCAAACCCACCAATCAGAGGCAAATCCATATCACCAGCAATCCCAACCGGAGAGGGCAACATATATTCCTCAAAAATGATAGGTGAAACCACACCTCCAGCCAGAGTATTGCCAATTTTGTTTTCACTTGCAATCACAACATTCCTCTGCATTTCCACATCTGACACAGCCAAAGAACTTCCCCCCTCCACTTCAACAAAGTCAATTAAAGGAATATCCAACTTCTCAAAATTATTAATATGCGGCAAAACAAAACCACCAAGACTAAGAAAAACAACATCACATTGAGGCTGAGAAGACACCCCATTGCAAAGTAAAGAAGGGACAACATCATTTTTCTCTTGAACCTCAGCATAGACTAGACTTTCAACCAAATCACCTAAATTCTCCCCACCAGAAACATTGTCGGGGTTAATATTAGAACCCATGGGATCCTGCGAGAAAACATCAGTAGCAATTGCCTCTTTAACAGAAGGCAACACCCAAATTCAGATACAAGATCAGGCAACAATCCTTAGAATGGCCCAATGATTTACAATGAAAACAATACAACGGAAACTCTTCCATTTCAACCGATTGAACATAACCAAAAGTCTCCAACCCCAGCCAAACTTGAGAAGCATAACGTTTCATAACATCTAATTTCACTAAAATGCATGCCACAGAAGGTCTCAAACCATTCATAGTTATATTATCCGTTCGCAAAGGTCTTCCAAACAGTGATCCCAAACCATGCAGAATTCGTGGGGAGAAAAGATGAGGACGCAGACATGGAAAAGAAACCCAAATATGGGCAATGAGAGATTCCACATTTATGTCAAAATGTGGAGTCCATTTGAAAAGCTTCATGAAGCAATTGCTCACGAAGTAGGACCAATGAGAGAAAACCCTACAATAATCTAAGTCATTGACAAGCTTAATCAACACATTTTTAGGATTCAGTAAAGTAACCAAAAAATCCCTAACAAGTTTTAGGTTGAAGAAAAATTTTCGAATCAAGTCAAGTGGCGGGCGGCGGCTAAGAAACTTTCTGACTAAAGCAAACTCAAAAGGCAAAGCAAGAGACGACATTTCCTCATCAGAGATAATCAAAGCCGAAAAACCATGGTGAGAAGAAACTTTGAGCAGGGGAAACTCTAGTGAGGTCGAGTCACCGGATAAAACGTCCCTAAAAGACCTCGATTTAACTTTGCTATCCAAAAATCCATGGTCTTTTAACCGATTCACAGCCATAGGAAGGAAAACGGAGAAAAAACCAAAAGGATTAGGGAAGAAAAGTTACCCCACGAGAGCTGCAGACGGAGGCGGAAAGCCCTAAACCTATCGTGAAAGGGGGACGAGGAGCTTCGCATATTATTAATTTCTTGTTTTAGTTGCCTTAAGGATTGAAATACTTTTAGGGTTTAAAAATTGACATGGATGATTAATCATAATTTTCATAATATGGTAGTACTTTTTAACATCTAAAAATATCCTAAAATAATATATCAATTATAATTTTAAGAAATATTTTCAAATTGTTCAATAATATGATCATTATTAAAATTAGTTATAATGATAAATTTATTAATTTATCAAAATTTTAATAAAATAAAAATTAAATAAAATTTTAAATTTTATTCACGTGTGCACATGCAATGATATTATATAAATATTTTTTTTAATTTTTATTGACGTACATCATGTGCACAGGTTCATTTATACTAGTATTAACATAATGAAATGATTGTTTTATAAACTAACAAAATAATAATGATTAATGATAACTAATAGAAATTATTATTTTTTAAATAATTATAAATAATAAACGTTCGCATTATCCAATGAACTCTTAAAGAGGTTGTTGATTGCCGAGGAGTTCTGAAGCATTCTGAATGGAGGATGCTGGCTCCCAAAGGTCAAGGTGACGGTTAATGTGTCTCTCCATTTATGACCCATCCTGTAATTACGATTCCCCACTTCGGCACTCCCATCTCTTTTTGCACGGGACCCCATCAGCCTACCTAAGGCTTCTCTGTTATATGTGGAGGCAAGAGCAATCAAACTGCAGCACATACCTTACTTCCCATTACGCCATGCCTGAGATAAGTGTAAGGCTTCTAATTGATAAAGAGCAAAAACGGGTTGTGTATGCCGAAGCTGGAAGTGATTTCATTGATGTCCTGTTTAGCTTCCTTACTCTGCCGCTAGGAAGCATTGTCCAGCTTTTGGGCAAGCAGTCGGGTTTGGGATCTCTTGACAGCCTTTATATGAGCGTTGAGCAGCTTGACGTCAAGCACCTGCAGACCGAGGCATGCAAGGAAATGCTTCTCAAACCTCGAAGCGCGGCTGCAAGAATATGTGAGGACTTGAAGATTAAAAATATTCATGATGCCAATCCAAGAACTTCCTACATTTGCAAAGAATATGATTGCTTAATTAAATCCTCGTGTTACTATACCTATGTAACTAAGGCTCAATGCAGCGTTGTGGCAAACTGATGGATAAGAATTGGAGTTGGTCAAAAGATACAGTAAAAAAGAGAGGGGTCTTTGTTAATGACCGAGCTAATTTTATTATAACTGATGATTTACGGATAATGCCAATTTCTTTGATGAGTGGTTTCTCCGTGCTTGAGGAGCTACGAATTAATGATGTAGGCATGTTAGAGGAAAGGGTTATAAATGTTGGCAATGAAGAGGTGATTAACGCATTGATGAATGCTAGAAAAATAACTTAAATTTAGTTTAATTTACAATTACTGAAACTTTATAGATTGTTTGTTTTTTTCCTTTTAGGCTTTAAGCTTACTGAGGAGGTCATTAGAATCCAAACTTGCATTGACGGAGTTTTTCTTCCCCGATGCATGCGTAGAATCAAGTGTGAAGTGCTTCCCAGTGATTAAAGAGGAGATTGACGGCAGCGTCTAATTGTGAAAGAGAGAAAATGTATAATGACAAGCATCCGTCTAATTGTATAATGAGATTGCGAATGCTGTGAGTCGAGCCGGTTTAGCTTGACCTTGATTAAATAAATGAGTTCGAGCTCGAGTTTGAGATTTATTCTACGAGTTTTTAAGCTGGCTCATTTATTATGAAAGAGAGAAAATGATTATGATTTAAACGAGTATTATAATAAAATGATAAATTATAAGAAAATTAATAAAGAATTACATAATATAGTAAATTGTAATATAATTTTTAAATATATTTAACAACTTTGTATTTTTAAAAGTATAGCCGATAAAGGAGGTGAGAAAGCTGAACAGTTGATTGCCGAAATCCTGCCCAATGGTAGCATATAAAATATTTTTCCCCTTATTTAAGACAAACTTTGAAGTAGACACGACTCGCGCTGTTAAGCTCAGGCAGGCGAAGCTTGCTCTCAACAGTCAATTCGCGCTCAACCTGTCGGGTTTAGTTTAGCGCTCGTGCTTGTGCAAGCGGCAGACGAAGCCGACGTAGACACGACAGGCGAATCTGACTCAGACGCAGTACTCCGGTTTGATTCGGAAGTCCACATGCGCGCAAGCTGACCGCGAGCGCGGTGAAGCAGGTGATGCGGACAAAGGTGGCCAGGCGGATCGAGCGTGCAGGGTGAGGCCGTGAGCGACTGAGCACGAGCACAATGACGTTCGTGTGCAGGATTGAAACATGTTTATTTTTTGTTCAAAATTGAGTGTTTAGGTTGACCCGAACCTGAACCGTTTCCTAAATAGGTTGACCATAAACTAAAATTTTCGGATCAGATTTTTGTGTCGTGTCAAATATTGACACCCCTAACTAGATCAAGATGGTTGTTTCAACAATTGTATTTATTAATGGAGAGTATGAGTTTTTACATTTCCCAAATTTGTGTTTTCACATTAATTTAAGTAAATTTTATATTTATTAAATATTTGGTAGAATGTAATTTTAAAATTTTCCCATTGTGTTGCCGTGCTCAGGATATGGACACGTGGGAGCAAATCTCACCGGACTAGTTCAACCTGCTTGATAAAATAGAGGTTCATTGAAAGGTTTTTGTGCATGTATAGTTTGACCAAAAATAACAAGAAAAAAAAATATTTTTTTATAAATTGATATTATCAAAATTATGAATGTGTAATAACATAGAATAGCAATTTTAAGTTAAAAAAATCAATCTTATTACTTTTAGTTATCTAAATAAATAGATTAGAGGTGACATGAAGAACTATAGACGTATAAATTCAGCCATCAATAAAATTGATAATTAATTAATTTTTTAACAATCACATGAACTTTTTTAATTCAAAACCCATCCCACTAAAAATTTAGAATTGCGCTTTTGAAATTATATATATATATATATATATATATATATATATATATATATATATTAAAGAAATATGAATATTCCATTAATTTAATTATTTCATAATGTTGATCATCTATGAATACTGAATGAATAATTAAAATTAGGTTAAATTTTATAAGCCTTTTTAATTACATATTTATTCTTAATGTACTTTTTGATTCTTCAATGAATAATTAATTTATAATTTAATTAAAAATAAATCGTGCTCTTTTTATTATTATAGTTCAGATCAAGACTTTTAAAACCGGATTGGACCGCCGGTTCGAGCGGGTTAATCCCGATTTTGTGCGAAACTGGTTTTCATTTGAACCGTAACCCGTCGACTGGCCAGTTCACGGTTCAATCAGTTGAACCAGCCGATCCGGTCCGATTTTAAAAGCCTTGGTTCATATCAATAATTACGAAAATTATTTTTCTAACTTCATAAAGAATGAATGGATTCTATCTTGTAAATTAATAATTCTCATATATTTATTTAAATATGTTGTTAAAGTATAAGGAATAGAATTACTTATTTTAATTTAGCATTAGCACTTTTTTTTTTTCTTTTAAATTTGTCCTTTCAAATTATTACTCTGCATCTTTACCGCTTACCAGCGGCTAAATCGGGCACAGCGCGGAAAGAAGGGAAAGGAAAGAAAAACGGTTGTAAGCGGCTCTACAAGAAGAGGAAGATATCGTAAGCTGGGCTGTTTTAGTTCGAGCGTTGGAGGTAGACGAGAAGAAGAAGCCGGGAGAGGGGGTTTCATCTTTTGGTTTTCATAGAAGAGCTGCTGTTGTAGAGGATCTTGAAGTCATAGTTGGAGCTCCTCTTCTTTTTCTCATCACTCGATCAACTACCAGTGGGAAACAGATAAGGCTGCTCGCTGAAGGTGTGTTCTTCCTTTTACCTATTCTCTCTTTCTAGATTTAGCGTTGGACCAGGAAAAGCGTTGGACCTATTGTCTTTCTAGATTTAGCGTGCCATCGGATTCACCATTCCCCGTCTCCTGTTGGCTTGAAGCTCCTGGCGAACCTCAACGATGAATCGATTGAAATTGGCGGTTAGGTCATCCAACTACCTTATCGTTCTGGTTTGTTCCCATATGAGGCCCTCTATGCTCTGGTCTTCGCCGAGAATGTTCACCAGCCGATCCACAAACTACCGCGGCAAATCGAACAAGAATCGCGGTCGCTTCATGCCCAGTCCGCCGACGTCTGAACGCCAACATCAGTCAGCTGATTCTGGCATACCAGCAAGAAATCAGCAACCGAGGTCCCAGTGCCAAATCTGTGGTAAATCGAGTCACTCGGCCCTTAATTGTTGGCACCGCTGCAACCTGCGATATGCTCCTCTGACAACTCAAAGAGCTCTTACAGCTCAACAGCAGCACGCCGCAACCAATGACTGGATATTGGACTCCGGCGCCTCCCCTCACCTGACAGCGGATTCGGCGAATATCTCTCAACCAACTCCCTACAACGGCTTCGACTCGGTATCAATTGCAAACGGCAATAATCTCTCCATACAGAACTCGGGACAAGGACTATTACCCCTACCCGAGTCCAACAGTAAGCTTCATCTACGCAAGATTCTACATTTCCGTCATTATCGCATAATCTGCTTTCCGTTTCTAGCTTAACATCTGACAATAATATCTCTATTTCTTTTACTGCTAATGAATTTGTTATAAAGGATATTCAGGACAACAAAGTTCTTCTCCGAGGTCCCAAACGCAATGATCTGTACCACATCAAGGTTCCTTCCAAACCTAAAGATGTCGCTCTGGCCACCGTTCCTTCATCCAAGCTGCCCTGGCACGCTCGTCTCGGTCACCCTCACAACCGCAAGCTTCAACATCTCGTCAGTCTGATCCCTGAAATTTCCCCATCGTCTGTTATAGATGTCTGTATTTCTTGCAATGTCTCTAAAAGTCATAAACAACCCTTCCCTAGTAGTACTTCTGTTTGTAATAAACGTTTTCAACTTGTGCATTCGGACGTTTGGGGTCCGGCACCCATACAATCTCTAAACGGATTTCGTTACTATGTAATATTCATAGATGACTTTATGCGATTCACATGGCTGTACCCCATTCAAACTAAAGATGAGGTGTTTGTCAAATTTAAGCAATTCTGCAATCTTATTAAGAACAATTTCAATGCTATTGTTCAAACCTTCCGATCTGATGGCGGCGGTGAATTCACTAGCACCGACTTTCGCTCATATCTTGCTCAAAATGGCTTAACCCACCAAATCAGCTGTCCTCATACTCCTGAACAGAACGGCACTGCGGAACGAAAGCACCGTCATCTCCTCGATCTGACCCGTACTCTACTTCACGCAGCTAATCTTCCCCATTCGTTCTGGGCCGACACCATTTGCACCGCCAACTATCTTATTAATCGTCTCCCATCCACAGCCATCAGAAATCAAACACCTTATTTTCTTCTCCATGACATCCCGGCTTCATACAATCACCTCCGCACGTTTGGATGGCTTTGCTTCCCCTGGACAAAGCCTTATGCTCCTACTAAGCTGTCCCCACGGTCGCAGCCGTGCATCTTTATTGGATACTCCACTCAGCACAAAGGTTATCGGTGCCTTCACCTTCAACAAAATCGCGTCTACGTTTCCCGCCACGTCGTGTTCTATGAACACATTTTTTCCCTACCCCATCTCTCCCCCAAATCCTCCCACCGAATCAACCTCAAAGCAGTATTCTCCTATGCTTTTGGTACCCGCCTCCACACTATCCCCTAGCACTAGGCTCACTTCGGTTCCTCAACTGAGCAACACTTCCATTTACCCGTCTACTACTGCTACCTCCACTCCCGCACGTATCCGCATACCTGATCAAACCTCTCCTAGACACTCGCAGCCAGTCTGTCCTCCTCGGCATCCAATGCAAACACGTTTTCGTTCAGGTATCTCTAAGCCCAAACCAATCTTTGACTTATCCGTTATTCACTCAGAGTCTTCGACTCCCACATCCTATGCCGAAGCCTCTCGCCATGATCACTGGCGCTCTGCTATGTCTACGGAATTCATGGCCTTGCAAAAACAAGGTACTTGGACCCTCGTTCCTGCACCCTCCGACAAGCCCAAATTGGCAGTAAATGGACGTTTAAGAAAAAGCTTCTTCCCAACGGCCAAGTAGATCGCTACAAAGCTCGTCTAGTCGCGCAAGGTTGCTCTCAAGAGTTTGGTGTCAACTTCACTGAGACTTTTAGCCCCGTCGCCAAAATGGTTACAATCCGCATGCTTCTTACGGTCGCTCTCAAATACAACTGGCATATTACTCAACTTGACGTTTCGAACGCCTTTTTACACGGTGACCTACACGACGAAGTATACATGAAACAACCGCGTGGCTTCGAAGACACCCAACATCCGCACCATGTTTGCAAACTTCAGAAATCCATATATGGTCTCAAGCAATCGCCGCGTCAATGGTTTCAAAAACTTACGATGTTCCTTCACACTCTCGGATTTCAGTTCAGCAAGGCCGACCCCTCCCTTCTATTATTCCATCAAGAAGACACTCGCATTTTCGTTCTCATTTATGTCGACGACATTCTGATCACCGGCAACAATCACATCAAAATTAAAGACATTTTGCAAAGCCTTCATGCGCAATTCAGCCTCAAGAAACTCGGTGACATATCTCTGTTCTTAGGCATTCAGGTGATTAAAACAACCTCTGGTTACTTCTTAACTCAATCCCACTACGCAAAAGAACTTCTTTCTCATGCAGGGTTCACTGATTGCAAGCCATCTCCGACTCCTGTGCTCACGCGGCAACCCAAACACACAGATGAACAGGCCTATTCCGATCCCCAGTCATTCCGCAAACTAGCTGGGTCTCTACAATACTTATCTATCACCCGCCCGGACATCGCTTTTGCAACAAACTCGGTCTGTCAACATATGCATCATCCTCGCAACTGTGACTATAAAGCCCTCAAGCGTCTACTAAGATACGTCAAAAGAACGATCGCATTCGGTCTACCACTCACGGCCGGCCCTTTTCTCCTCCACTACTACACCGACGCCGACTGGGCAGCAGACGTGGTTGACCGGAAATCAGTGTCGGGCTTCTGCACTTTCCTTGGCTCCAACCTGATCTCATGGGCGGTCAAGAAGCAAACCACGGTGGCTCGCTCATCCACCGAAGCTGAGTATCGATCCTTATCATCAGCTACCTCGGAAGTCCTGTGGATCCGTCGGCTGGCAACTGATCTCGGAATTCCGCAGCTTACACCAACAACAATTCACTGTGACAACACGTCCGCAATCGCCCTCGCCAACAATCCAGTCTTCCATGCCAGAACCAAACACATTGAAATCGATCATCATTTTATTCGCGGTCACATTCAACAAGGCAACATAGACATTGCCCACATATGTTCCACGAATCAGATCGCCGATGTACTCACCAAGACCCTACCCACTCAACGGTTTCAGTTCTTAAGGTCCAAATTAACCATTCGTTCCCAGAATGATTAATTTGAGGGAGGCTGTTAGGGAAACGGACAAATCATTGTGTCCGTACTCTTCTGGTCCTTTCCTGTCTTAGCATTTCCTATATATATGTATCGTGTAAACCATCTGTTTAGTTGATATATTCATATTACTCTATTTCGCTTCTCTGGCTCTCCGTCTCTTTCTCCTGCCTTGCTTCGTTCCAGATAACTTCTCAGCGAGGGTTTCCATCTGCCATTGCCTCACCAGGAAGAGCTGTCTTTGATACCAACTTGATGTGTTATCTACACCAAGAGTATCCAGGTACCTACAATAAGAGCAATGAAGCAGAAAAAAGCAAAACAGAAACAGAAAATTCCTGAAAACTGTAGTATAATATCTTCTATCTTCCTTGTGTGCTTCCTTCACTATATATGCATCATGTCTCTCCTTTCAAAGTTTTTTCAAGCAAGTAAAAAGCTAACATGTGCTATTTTAGCTAAAAGACAAAAACGATTTCTAGATAGTGGAAACTAGAAAATAATATAAGTAGTGGAGTGTGATATGCTACAGTTGAACCCGGTCAATAGAGATACCCTGCATCAATATATCTCACTATGGGGGCAAGAAATATCGTTTTGTACTTAATTAGTCCTCTTGTTTTTTAGGTTGTTTATGATAGAAATTTTATACAATTTATTTTGCTAATTATATTCACTCCATGATTTATTTCCTTTTGCTTCAAGAATAATTGTTTAAAGTAAAATCTTTAACATTACTCTTTTATTTTCAATTATAATCATGTAATCTTCTTAAATATTTTCAATATTTTACTTATAAAATTAATTTACTTTTTACAATAATATATAATGAGTACATTTGAATTTTATCAAATTCTTATTGATTTTTAAAATTCCATCAATCTATATTATATGTAAAAATTTTATTTATAATTAAACATGTGTTTCATAAAATTTTTAACTTTAAATCTAATTTTAACTCTTTACTTTTTTTTATCATTTCATTATTGATATATCACCAAAACATTATCTTGATTGGGCACGAATCTCGAAGCAAAAACACAAGTTGGAAACTTCAAAAATTAATTCGGAGATCATTTAAACTCTGATTTCAGCAAGCTTATAGTCGAACTGAGCGTCTCAGAAATACGAACCCAACGACACCAAATTCGACTCAATCCGAGCCCAAATGAGTCCAAATCAAGTACCCGAAGTGCTGTTAGAAACCTCGAACAGCAATTTGAGTTACCAAACAGTCTCCGATTTTGACGAGCTTATAGTCGAATCGAGCGGCTCGACGAGACGAATTCAACGAGCCCAAGATCGCAGAATTCTGATACCACTAAGACCTTAAAATGCTCAATAAACGGTTCACGATCAAGGGATTCAATATCAGCCATTCATCCGGATCACTCCTTATTTGCCCCTGATCCCTCATCTATTTACGGGCTATGCCACTCCAGAAAAACTATAAATAACCCCTCATTTCTCTTAAGAAGGGACCTAAGCCAAGAAGAGAAGAGGAGAAGAAGAAGAGAAGAGAAGTCTAGGAGGGAATAGCTCCTCCTCGACCACCGCCGGAACTCCGCCGGAACACCACCGGGACCTCGCCGGAACACCGCCGGGCGCCCGAAGCACGCCGGAGCTCGGCCCGACGCCAGAATAACGTCGTAATTCTGCCCAACTTCCAAGTAACGTCGGAATTCTGCCGGACACCTGAGTGACGTCAGAACTCTGCTGGGCCTTGTAATCAACTTTCAATACTCATTGTAATATGATCTTCCTGAATTTCAAGGACGAATCAGTCTCCTGTATTTCAAACAACACTAGTGGAACTCTTTCAACTGGGCGTGGCCCCGTGGTTTTTTCCCTTTCCAGGGTTTTCCACGTAAAAATCATGGTGTTACTATTTTAATTCTGTTTGTGTGATGATATACGTACAACGCTGAGACGGAAATTTAAACTCTGTCGCCGCGTATATTTGAATCCGCAACAGTTTGGCGCCGTCTGCGGGAAACTTATCCCACAACTTCAAGTATTGCTACGATGGTCAACAGGCGCAGCTGTCGTATCATTGGAGCTTCTCGCTCCAACTCCCACCAGTCTAGAAATCAGTCTATAAATCATAGACGCCCGATATCTACCTCTTTCTACCCCGGGGGGGCAAAACGCACTTGGAGAAGGGACCTCGGGACCCTCCCTAGAAGAGAGAATTCGAAAGATGGAAGAATCTCAAAACGAGATCATACAACTCCTGCGAGAGACTCGACAACCGACCCTAGCACCTCAGGAGGAGGTTCTTCTCCCTCGAGATCCACCACGTGTTGAAGCTGTTCAAATCGAACATCTTCAAGCTGAGATTCCTCTTCCTCCACCCAGAAGGCGTTCGCAGTCACATCAAGATAACGAACTGGCTGATACAGCAAGTTCTACCCATCCTCCACACACAGGTCGGCAATCTCGCCTTCCTCAAGACCTCCCTGAGAAGCTAGCCCAACCTCACATTGCTAAGCTCCCTCGCAATGCCCTACGCCACGAACTGCGACGATTGGTCCGAGAGGAGTTCCCTACAGGAGGCGTAAGGCAACCTCTTCGTCAATGGGACTTCCAGGAGTCGTCACCCCTGACAGAAGCCATTCTTCAACACACTATTCCAGCTGGCTTTAAGCTGCCAAGCATCGAATCCTACGATGGGACATCCGATCCGTATAAGCACATCGACCATTACAGGACCATCATGCATATTCAACGAGCCTCAGACGCACTCCTTTGCTAGGTTTTCCCTGCCACTCTTAAAGGACAAGGTCGAACATGGTTCTATTCACTTCCAGCCGGAACGATCCCCATATTTGTCAAATTGGCCAAAGTATTTATCGAATAGTTCATAGCCAACCGAAGAATTGCTAAGGATTCTTCTCACCTTTCCGGGATCCGTCAAAACGAGGGAGAATCGTTGAAAGAGTACTTTCAACGATTTTCTATCGAGGCTCGACAGATTCCAGGAGTGGACCCAGAAAGAGGGGTCTTTCTTGGAGGCCTTCGTCCTGGCTCCTTCTATTCGGCACTCATGCGTGATACTGTTCATTCATATGCCGATCTAATTTATCGTGTGGAAGCACAGATATCTGCATATGAGGCAATAAATGCTCATAAAAAATAGTTCGAGCAACCCAATGGGAAGTGCAAGGGAGCACCCGAGATGGATAATCCATCATCACAACGGAAAAAGCAAGGGAAGAGTCATCTACCTCCTAGACCCCCATTGCCACGACGAGAACCTCGACAGGAGAAGGAGTACACTCCGCTCAACACATCTCGAGCAAATGTGTTAATGGCGATTCAAGATCAGGACAAAGTGAAGTGCCGCATCCTTTGAAGCCGAATACAGGAAACCAAGATCAGTACTGCCACTTTCATCGTAGTTGTGGCCACACTACTGAATCCTATAGGCAACTTAGGGAAGAGATTGAAAGACTCATCCGTCAGGGCTATCTTCGACAGTTTATTGGGAATCCACCTACCCGAGAAGAAGCTCGTCCCACTGGGGGGCAGAATCAACCACAAAGACAGCCAATGAATAACCGGATAACGATTGGCAAAATTGAAATAATCGCCGGAGGCCCCTTACTATCCGACCAAGTCTTTCTAACTGTGGAAGAAAATCCAACTCCAAAAAAGGCTCGTATCAATCATTCCATCACATTTGATGATTCCGACCTGGAAGGAGTAAAAACCCCCCATCAAGATCCGTTTGTCATTAACACAGGCATAGGTGACCCGTGCTACAATGTCAAAAGAATTCTTGTGGACAACGGAAGCTCTGTAGATGTCCTGTTCTACTCTACTTTTCTCAACATGGGTCTCTCAAGAGAAAAACTTCAACCTGCTGCAGGTCCTTTATATGGATTTGATAATCGACCTGTACAAGCAGAAGGTAGGGGTGTCAATTCGGGTCAACGGGTCGGGTTCGGGTCGAACCCGACTTGACCCGGCCGTAAACGGGTTGACCCTAACCTGACTCGGACTTACAATCGGGTCAGGTTTGTCAACCCGGACCCGACCCGTCCGGGTTACCGGGTTGACACGACCCGACCCGCAAACATCTACGAGGCAGCGGAGCCGGCGAAGCGGAGAACCTGGACTCGGACGCCGGACGGGAGTGCGGCTGTGGCGACGCCTGAACAGCTCGATGCGGGTTGCAGCGGGTCCAGCAGGAAGCCTGGTCGCCTAGAAGCTGGAGCGATGGAGCCCTCGATGCGGGAGCCGGGAAGGCGGGAAGCCTGGACAGCTGGACAGCGGGAGTCGTCGAGTCGGGACGGCGCCGGCGGGACGCGGGACGGCAGGAGTCGCCGAGTCGGGACGCCTGGAGTGGCGGAGGATGCGATCACCGACCTCTGGGCTCTGACGCGCGCGGCAGACGTGACCGTCGACCTGACGGCTGACGCCTGCGGACTCGAAGTCAACTTGACTCGGACGGGACCTAACGGCTGAGGCGTGGGTTGATGAAACGGGTCAATTCGGGTTGACCCACGGGTTGTCGGGTCAACCCAAACCCGACACGCTTTTCAAACGGGTCAGAAATCTGAACCTGGACCTGACCCGTTTCACAAACGGGTTGACCCGAACCCGGATTTTTCTGGGTCGGGTTCCGGTCGGGTTTCGGGTCGTGTCAACTTTTGACACCCCTAGCAGAAGGTATAATCAATCTCCCGGTAGTACTTAGAGAATTTTCTCGACAGACTACACACTCCATTCAATTCATCGTGGTTAAGTCAGAATCGGCTTATAACACTATCTTCGGGAGGCCGCTCTAGTCAATTTTTGGGATCATCGCCTCCATCCCTCACCTCAAGCTGAAGTTCCATACCCCATCAGGAATCGGTGTAGTATGCGAAGATCAGCAAATAGCGCAAACCTGCTATCTTAGGCAGATCAAGCCTCGTCCAACGGTTACCCTGAGCATCGAGGACTTTGATCTACGGAGCAAAGATATTCCTCAGAGAGCTTCCCATTTGGAAGACCTTACTACTGTATATATATCTGAAGAGCATCCTTCAAAGACGGTGCGAATTGGATCGCTTCTCTCAGATTATGAGAAGAAAAACTTTATAGATTTTCTACGAGAAAATCAAGATATTTTTGCATGGAGTCCAGCATATATGCCTGGAATTGTCCCCGAAGTGATCGTTCACTCCCTCAAAGTCAATCTAACGTGCAAACTGATTATCCAGAAGAAACGAAACTTTGCACCAGATAGCCAGTAAGCAATTAAACAAGAAGTAGATAAACTTTTAGAAGCTGGATTCATACGAGAGGTGCACTATCCTGCTTGGTTAGCAAATATTGTCATGGTACGGAAGGGGAGTGGAGCTTAGAGAATGTGTATAGATTACACTGATCTCAACAAAGCTTGCCCAAAAGATAGTTTCCGCTCCCTCGCATCGACCAGTTAGTTACCACCTCTGGTCATCAGATGTTGAGCTTTATGGATGCCTACTCCGGCTACAATCAAATAAAAATGAATCCTGCTGATGAAGAAACAACAGCTTTTCAAACAGACAAAGGATTGTACTGTTACCGGGTGATGCCCTTCGGGCTCAAAAACGCTGGAGCAACCTATCAGTGCCTCATGAACAAGGTTTTCAAAAGCCTTATTGGACGTACTATGGAGGTATATGTAGACAATATGTTGGTAAAAAGTCTTGAGAAATCTTAACATATCTCTGACCTGCAACAATGTTTCCACTTATTGAAACATTACAATATGCGACTCAACCCTGCTAAATGTGCTTTTGGAGTCGCTTTTGGAAAGTTTTTGGGGTTTATGGTAACTCATAGAGGAATCGAAGCAAATCTAGAGAAGATCAAGGCACTAAGGGACATGGTGGTGCCAAAGAACATCAAGGAGGTCCAAAGGCTGAATGGGAGAATTGCGGCACTATCTCGTTTCCTGGCACGTTCAGGAGACAAATATATGCCCTTCTTCAAAATACTTAGAGGCGCTCGTAGCTCCGGGTTCCAATGGACAGATGAATGTCAAGAAGCCTTCGAACAATTACGAAAGTAGTTGGCATCCCCGCCACTACTTTTTAAACCAATACCAGGAGAGAGATTGTATTTGTATATGACTGTATCTGTCCAAGCCATTAGTTCAGTCCTGGTCCGAGAAGAAAATATTATACAACATCCTATCTACTATGTCAACAAGATTTTATCTGAAATAGAGGGACGTTATCCTTTAGCAGATAAGACAGTGTTGGCGTTAGTTTATTCTGTCAGAAAATAACGCACTTACTTTCAAGCCCATTCAATTGGGGTTTATACAAATCTGCCACTAAAAAGTATTCTACAGAAGCCAGAAGCATCGGGCAGGCTCGTTAAGTGGTCTGTAGAATTGGGAGAATTTGATATCCACTACCTGCCCAGGCCCGATATTAAATCTCAATCACTAGTAGATTTTGTAGTTGAATGCACCATCCCGGCATCTGATGTACAACCGAGTGCTTCACCTTCTTCTCCACGCTGGACGTTGTACGTCGATGGAGCTTCAGGAAGTTCTGGGGTTGGGGCTGGAATTTTATTAATCTCTCCACAAAAAGTTATCCTTGAGTACGGGCTTCGACTCAAGTTCCTGGCAACCAACAACATAGCAGAATACGAGGCCCTTATTGCCGGATTAAGACTAGCAATTGACTGTGAGGTTCAGAACTTAATAGTCCAGACTGATTCACAACTAGTCGCCTCTCAAGTGGAGGGGAGTTTGATATTCACAACCCACAACTTGCTCACTATTGTAGCATTGTGAAGCTACTCTTGGCCCGTATAGGAGAGCATCAAATCATACATATCCTCCGAGAATAAAATACGAGAGCAGACGCTCTTTCAAACACTCTTTCAAAACTTGCTACATCAACAACATAAGACATCTATAAGAGAAGGTGTATCGAGGAGATCCACTTTCCAAGCATTCAAGGTCCGTGGGTCATACAATTAATTGATGAGCCAAGAGAGATGTCTTAGATCGAACCCATCTTATCTTTTCTTAAAGATGGGGTGCTACCTGAAGAACCCATGACTACAATACGACTCCAGAGACAAGCCGCAAATTTCACCATTATTGGCAACGAGTTGTATAAGCGCTCCTTCACTGGGCCGTACCTCAAGTGTCTCCCACCATCAGAAGCTGATTACGCACTTCGAGAAGTTCATTCAGGAGTATGTGGAGAAAATTTGGGAGGAAGAGCGTTAGCTTACAAGATTATGAGACAGGGATTCTATTGGCCTACAATAAAATAGGACACACTTGAGTTTACACAAAAGTGTGAAAACTGTCAACTGCATTCCAACCTCACTCATACACCCGCTCTGGAGCTTGCATCACTTCAAAGCCCCTGGCCTTTTGCCCAATGGGGAATTGACATAATGGGACATTTTCCTACAGCCACTAGACAGCAAAAATTCATTATTCTAGTTGTAGATTACTTCACCAAATGGGTGGAAGCAGAACCTTTGGCAAAGATTACTGAAGCAAATGCCAAGTAATTCTTATGGAAGAAAATAATATGTCGCTTTGGCATTCCTGCGAAAGTTGTCACTGATAACGGGACACAGTTCACCGGGAAGATCTTTACATCTTTTTGTAAGGATTTTCATATTCAGCTCATTCACACAGCTGTTGCCCATCCTCAAGCTAATGGGCAAACAGAGGTTACAAATCGAACAATCCTGAAAGGGCTGAAGACACGCCTGGGGAAGGCTGGGGGGCAATGGACCGAAGAACTCTCCAATGTCCTCTGGGCTTATCGGACCACCGACAGAACTCCTACAGGGGAAACCCCATATAACCTTTGCTTTGGCACAGAAGCAGTCATACCGGTTGATGTCGGAGTTCCTAACCACAGAATTCAGACTTTTGACTTCAATAACAATAAGGAGAGGCTTAGAATAAATTTGGATCTCCTCCCATAAGTAAGAGATGAAGCCTCACTCAGAACCGCTGCATACCACCAAAGAATCGCCCGTCACTACAATCGAAGGGTGAAACCTCGCCCTATCACCATTGAAGACTTAGTACTACGAAGCATTGAAGCCGTTGGAAAAGGCCCTCAGCGTAATAAGCTCTCCCCCCTCTGGGAGGGTCCTTATTTGGTAGCAGCTACAGTCAAGCCTGGAACCTTCAAACTGAAGGATGCTGGTGGGAAAATGCTTCCCCGAACTTGGAACGTGGGCAACCTTCGCAGATACTATCAGTAGGAGTTGAGACTACTATCTGTCTATGTGTTATGTTTGTTTTGCATTTTATCTTCTCCTGTAGTCGTGTTATGTATTTTTAAAGTTTTTCGTACATCCCTTATGTGTTGATTATAGGAGAACTTTTTTTTGTATCCCTAAGTTATTCTAGGGAACTGCTATCTTATATTACGAAGTAATGTGATATTCACTTTATCGTGCTATTGTCTCTTCTCTTCAAACTCTTTTTCTGTGATTTGAGAAATACATAATCTATATTGTATCTCAATCACTGAATGATCAATCCCAGGGGGATTTGATCCGACCTCTTCCGCACAGGTTAATGTCATCAAGCAAAGGCTTTGACTAACAACCTCGGATATGTCGAATATCCTAGGAGGATATCTTGGATATCAAAATCATTTGATGATTAATTCCAAAGGGACTTGATCTGACCTTTTCCGGACATGTTAATGTCACCAAGCAAATGCTTTCACTAATAACCCCGGATAAGTCAAAACCTTTAAAAAAGGATATCTCACATTTGCTCAAGTCAAAAAGAGTTCACTAAAATACTCTCATCCAAACTGAAGTAAAACTAAGTGAATTTCATTTGCATATGAGAAAAGAACATCAACAACTTCTTCATATATCACTGAATATCGAGTACACCAAATAGAAACATCAACATCAAGCATACATACAATCACTAGAAAGAAAACAAAGTGATACAAAACAACATCAAAGACATCCTACAGAATCTCAACATCATCCTCGTCCTCCTCCAAGGCAAAAGCTCGTTGCAACTCACTCTCCAGCTCTTCACCACCAGAGTCTGAAGAAGCATCACCAGAAGCCTGGCTAGGAGTCAACCCCTCGATCTTCGCTCCAGTCTTGCGATGTACTGTACGAACGCCCTTCATAAAGCCCCTGATGAAGTCATCCTCTGCTCACTCTGCCTCCAAGGCCTTCACCTCCACATCATAAATATGACTGCGAGCTTCCTGAATGTGGTCCTTAATGATGATCTTGAAAGTATAAAATTTCTTGAACTCTTCAATAACTGCAGACGGTAACTGCTGGGCCTCCTTCTCGGACAACACACTCTGAAGCCTCTCATTCTCAGCCTCAAGGATCTGCTGAGTCTTTTCCTACTGCTTGATCGTCGCCTGTGCCTCTACCAACTCTATATGCAAACGATCCATCTGTTCATTTTGAGAAGAGGCCGAAGTGATCTTGTTGGCCAACTCTGCTCTACACCTCTCAAGCTGATCCTCCACCATCTTCATCTCCTTCACTTTACTGTCATATTTTTTCTTGTATTCTCCCTGAAGGTATTTAACCTTCATAAACTCTTTGTTCCAATCATTCAGAGTCTTGATCATCTCGAGCTTGAAATCAGAATACTGAGATAAGAGAATATCAGAAATATATTCCTTAAAAATATAAAAAAGAAGAAGAAGTAAAAGAGAACTCACCAACTCCTCAGCCCACCGGCGGCCAATGCACTGATGGTTCAACACATCTTCTGAAATGTATGACTTGGATGGAGAAACTCGAGGACCTTTGTTAACAACTGTCAAAACCTCATCTATCTTCTTCTTCCTCGGTGCCTGCAAACCTTCCTCACTCCCTGGTCGCTTGGAGTGGTTCTTTTGGGGAACCACTTCTGGAACTCTAGCAGACTTCTTCAACATTTGAGCATGTGACCTCCCTTCTTGAGTAGATAATCCAACCTTGAACAAGTACTCTTCATCTATGTATCTACTCAAGTAACGCACCTCGTAGTGTAGAGCGTCTAAATCAGGGAGCTTGAGTATCCTCAACAAATCTTCTGCTCCAATGTGAAGGGGGACAAGTAGCTCTTTCAACTTCCCCCATTTCTCCTGAAGACCCCAATCATTCTGCACATAAAAGAAATTGCTGATCCAACCTTTCGAGGGGTCTCGAGTGCGGATGTCCAACCACTTGGACCTCAAAGAAATACGTCCCTTTGCGTCGCTAAAGAGACGCCCCATCCGAGAAAAGCACTCTGAGGAAAGTACCACTCCACGGTTTCTAAAAAAATACGATCAGGCCCATAACGATCGACATGGATCTGTAGGAAAATTGAGACAAGTATACCCCACAAATCGTCAGAATATCGATCAGTTCAGAAGAAGGAGGAAACCGCAATCCCGCTCGTAAACTAAATTCATACACCGTCACATATCCTGGGGGAGGGAAGCAGGCACGATCAGATCTGGTCGGCACCTTCATCACCTAATCATTAGGAAAATGAAATTTTTTCCTAAATGAGATGAAAGAGTCCTCAGTGATAATGGAAATCACATCGTCAGCCTTCGGCGCCTTTTGGGACCTCTTTGAAACTTCAGATCGTTGCGCAGGACAATCTTCCGAAGGATTTTTAGAGGATGCAGGATCACCCATTTCGCTTCCTTTACTAAAGAGGGGCGCAAATTTAAGTAGAAAAAATCACCTACGAAAGACTGCGGAAAGCCTCCAAAGTAGGAAGAAAAAGGGGGAAAAGAGGAGAGCGGTAGGGGGGAAGCCGCTAACTTCTGCGCAAAAGGAGGGGCGCCGAGTCAAGTAGGGAAAGTCACCTACTTAAAAACGGCGGAAGGCCTCAGAATGCCAAAAGCTAGAAAGCCAGAGGGAGAGGGAGATGTGGTGTAAATTTTCATTACCCCAGGGGGGTATTTTTAGGATGAAAAGGAGGAGAAAAAAAGAGGGAGATGTGAAGAAAAGAGGGGGAAAATATTTGAAAATTGGAGGGAGGAGACTTCTAGAAGAAACTTTGAATTTTTCAGAATTTTTTCGAAATTTTTTGGAATTTTTTGGGATTTTTTCGATTTAAGAAATCCATGTGGCCCCAATCAAAAAAAATAAAAAATAAAGGAGGGGGGGGGGGGGGGGGGGGGGGGGGGGGGGCAGCAACTGCCGCGCGGGCGCCACCGGTGCCGGTGGCCGGCCGGCCGGTTCACTGCCTACGCATTACCGGGCTCCGATTTTGGGCCCAGATGGTCCAAATTCAACGTTTTTGGGGTCCCCAGATACGTTTTTCGACGTTCCGAACTCAATTTTGACACTTTTGGAGCTAAACGAGGCCTCTACAATCGAGTTTGAGGAAAATTATATCTTTTTTAATGCAATTTTTTGCGATTCAATAAATGTAAAATGCCGGAATAAGTATTTTCAGACTCCTGGAGCTTCGACGTCCAAAAATAGGGGGGCAACTGATATATCACTAAAAAATTATCTTGATTGGGCACGAATCTCGAAGCAAAAACACAAGTTAGAAACTTCAAAAATTAATTCGGAGACCATTTAAACTCTGATTTCAGCAAGCTTATAGTCGAACTGAGCGTCTCGGAAATACGAACCCAACGACACCAAATTTGACTCAATCCGAGCCCAAATGAGTCCAAATCAAGTACCCGAAGTGCTGTTGAAAACCGCGAACAGCAATTTGAGTTACCAAACAGTCTTCAATTTTGACGAGCTTATAGTCGAATCGAGCGGCTCGACGAGACGAATTCAACAAGCCCAAGATCGCAGAATTTTGATACCATTAAGACCTTAAAATGCTCAATAAACGATTCACGATCAAGAGATTCAATATCAGCCATTCATCCGAATCACTCCTTATTTGCCCCTGATCCATCATCTATTTACGGGCTATGCCACTCCAAAAAAACTATAAATAGCCCCTCATTTCTCTTAAGAAGGGACCTAAGCCAATAAGAGAAGAGGAGAAGAAGAAGAGAAGAGAAGTCTAGGAGGGAATAGCTCCTCCTCGACCACCGTCGGAACTCCGTCGGAACACCGCTGGGACCTCGTCGGAACATAGCCGGAACACCTCCGGGTGCCCGAAGCACGTCGGAGCTCGGCCCGACGCCAGAATAACGTCGTAATTCTGCCCAACTTCCAAGTAACGCCGTAATTCTGTCGGACACCTGAGTGGCGTCAGAACTCTGCTGGGCCTTGTAATCAACTTTCAATACTCATTGTAATATGATCTTCCTGAATTTCAAGGACGAATCAGTCTCCTGTATTTCAAACAACATTAGTGGAACTCTTTCGACTGGGCGTGGCCCCGTGGTTTTTTCCCTTTCCAGAGTTTTCCACGTAAAAATCCTGATGTTACTATTTCAATTCTGTTTGTGTGATTGATATACGTACAACGCCGAGACGGAAATTTAAACTCTATCGCCGCGTATATTTGAATCCGCAACAATTATGGCTGTCATAGTGGGTGTAATTCTTTGGTTTATTATATTCATTTATTATTGATTAAGACTTCATTTGTAAAAGTTTTTTTTACTGCTTCTTAAATCATCTTTTTTGTATAAAAATTTTAATTTTTTTACTAAAAAGCTGCTTTAAGAAGCAGTAAGAAAATCGTCTCGTTTGGGATGGCTTTCTTATTGCTTTTTTAAAAGCAGCTTTTTAGTTAAAAAAATAAGAAACTACTTTAAGTAGTAAAAAAACTGTCTCAAATGAAACCTTAGTCTAATTTTTGAGAGATTCAGATAATTTCCTAATGCAAAATTAAAAATTTTAATGTTTGTTGCTTGCATTTAAAAAATTATATATATTATAAGTGTTGTAATTTTTATTGCAATTAAGGCATCATGTCATGATTTAAGGTTTTTAATGTAACTAAATGATGTAAAATTTGGATCTACATACATTATTTCTGAGTAACTATTTTACATGTGGAGTTTCTTGGCCTTTTGAATGAAATATCTTATAAAAGCCCAATGTAATTATTTATTGCTATTCCATTTGTTATATTCTTTTTGTAAATCTACAATAATACCAGAATACAATCACAATGAACCATTCAGTTGTAGAAATGGAATCATTAAGGTTTTATTTGTGATAATTTTTTTACTATATTTTAAAGCTGTTTTTTTTTTTTTTTTGAAAAAAAAATTAACTTAAAATTTTTCTAATAACTCCATTTTCTATATCACCTTATGGGAATATAGAAAGTTTTTCATTTTTTTGATGATAAGATCTTCGTCTTAGATTTAGGCCTCGTTTGTTTGTCCGTCCCTATTACTTTTTTCATATGTTAACAAATGAAGTAGAAAAAAATATTTGTTTGATAAAACTGCTTTTCTTAAACACGTTGGTAATACCGTGATTTTATGTCGAAATGAGAAAGCAAAAACTAAGCCGCTTTTTCAGAGCAATCCGCGATCTGCTCTTGTGTTTTTTTCTATTTCATCCCTGCGTGTACGCACGAAATCACGTATCATCTTCTTCACCATTGCGCCTTCATGCAAATATAGCTGAATAAAATTTCGCATCCCAATCACTGCCACTACACCTTCAAACAAATAGAGTTGAATAAAATTTCGCATCCCATTCACGCACCTAGAAATCACCTCAAGAGATTGTTCAAGATTCCTCAATAGCACCTTCCAACACCTCTTCCTAACCGGTATGCTCTTTTTCTTCCTATACCCACCTACTTAGGCCTCCAAATATCCCAACCTTACCTTGCCCCATAAGCACCAAAATTAGCCTTCTATCTACTGGCAGATTTCCTTCTCCGATTAGCAATCATATTGCCCTAAGTCCTGCCACCTCACATGTTTCTTTAGTTACCATCAAATCTTTCAATAAAGCGACTTAAACTTTTCTTCATCTGCTGGCAAATTTTTATAAGCTCTTTAAAAAAATTTACTACATTTTGAAGTCTTGAAAAATGTTCACTTGATAGACATGAATCTTGATGCAATATTTATAATAAAAATTTTCAAAATTAAATGTAGAATCTTCTGAATTATGATTTAAATAAGCTTATAATTAAATTGAGAGTCTTAATAAGATGAATCTACAAACACAAAAAATGATCTGATTCAAATATAAATGAAACAAATTAATCACTTGAAATAAAGTTAAAAATATAGAGCATTGACAGATGGAGAATCAACAAACTTCCAAATTATGCATAATTATAGGCAAATCGAGTGGCTCGATGAGATGAATCCAATAAGTTTAGGAATATTAGATTATAAAGTCATTAAGATCTTAAATAATGTTCAATGCATAATTTATGATAAAAAAATTTAATATTAACCATTCAATAGTGTTGTGGGCTAGAATATATGCGGCGATAGAGTTAGAATTCCTCGTCTTAGCGTTGCACGAATATCCAGCTCACACACAGAGAACACAAGATTTTTACGTGAAAAACCCTGAAACTGGGAAAAACTAAGGGGGCCTAGCCCAGTTGAAATGATTCCACTAGAACTTGAGTAGATTACAGGGGATTGACTCGCCTCCAAGGGCGATCAGATTATAAGTATCACCCGTAGGGTGGAAGTTAGAGGCTTTTGAAGGCCTAAGATCGTGCTGGCAAAACTTCGGGGTCTCCCGGTGGTCTGGCAGAATTTCGGTCCCTAGGTAGTTGTCGGGATGAGGTGAGGACGTCAGATGGTGGTCTGGCGAAGTGCAGGGCCTCGATGGTGGTATGGCGAAAAGCAGGGCCTCAGGTGGTGGTCTGGTGAAGAGCAGGGCCTCAGGTGGTGGTCTGGTGAAGAGCAGGGCCTCATGTGGTGGTCGGGCAAAGTGGAGGGCCTCAGGTGGTGGTCCGGCGAAGTGCAGGGCCTCAGGTGGTGGTCCAGCGAAGAACAGGGCCTCAGGCGGTGGTCCGGCGAAGTGCAGGGCCTCAGGTGGTGGTCCGGCGAAGAGCAGAGCCTCAGGTGGTGGTCCGGCGAAGTGCAGGGCCTCAGATGGTGATCCGGTGAAGTGCAGGGCCTCAGGTGGTGTTCCGGCGAAGAGCAGGGCCTCAGGTGGTGGTCCGGCGAAGAGCAGGGCCTCAGGTGGTGGTCCGACGAAGAGCAGGGCCTCAGGTGGTGGTCCGGCGGAACTCCGGCGATGGTCGAGGAGGAGCAAGGAGGCAATAACTCTCTCTTTCTCTCTTAGGATTAAGTGCCCCTTTTCATGATAAATGGGGTCTCTATTTATAGATTTTCGTGAGTGGCATGGCCCGTAAATAGGTGGAAGATCAAGGGTAGTTAGGGAGTGATTGAATGGTCGGCCGATCTTGAATCCCTTGATCATAGACCGTTTGTTGGATATTTGAAGGTCTTAATGATGTCGGAATTTGGCGATCTTGGGCTCGTTGGATTCATCTCGTCGAGGCGCTCGATTCAACTATAAGCATGTCATATTTGGAGACCATTTGGTAATCCAATTTATGGTTTGAACCTTCCAACAGCGCGGAAGTCGAGGGAGATTTTGTCAATCAGTTGTTGAGTTTTCTCACATTTCTTCTAGGTTCTGTGTTCATGCTTTTAGGCGATCAAATATCTTTTGAGAGTTGCATTAGCAATTTGTATTCCTCAGCGAAAAGATTAAACTTAGAATGTTTTGAGTCAAAAAAAGCAAAAACATATTGGTGTTTCTAAAAATTGCTTCCTACTATGGATGTAGTGACTAAATGCTATAATTGGATAAAATGACATCAACTAAGGAGACCTTTTTGCCTAGCTGAGTAAAATGCTATTTGGATAATGGATCAAAATCTCATCTGACTCGCCCATGCAAGCATGGATTAAGAGAGGCAAAAATCATAGAGCAAAACCCAAATTAAAAATGGAGGGACTGATTCTGATGGAGGTTTTGTGGAAGATGAAAGAAGGTTTATGATTACTGACAACCTTCAAATTTCTCCGATTTCCTCCATTTCTGTCATAACTAAAGGAATTGACTTTCTAATTTTCGATCTTGTTGAGAAGGAAGTTAGCGTTGATAAAGCTAAGGTAAACTGTTTTCTACTGGGTATTTATGCAATCGTTGCTCTTCTGATCAACTTCTATTTTTATTCGAAATGCAGGTTCTATCGCTGCTGGGTGCCACGTTGATCTCCAAGGCTGTGTTAACTAATATTTTCTCTGCTAAACCAATATATCGAAAAAGTTAACTAAATGTTTGTAAAATAATGCTTAAGTTGTGGTGCAAATTAGATGGCATTATGACTGGTGACTTAACTATCTAAACTTTTTTATCGAATTTGAATCATTTCATTTTTTATTTGGTTAGTACCGCTATCTAAAAAAAATAAGTTCCTCAGTTTTATCTTAGGAAATCCTTTTATTTCTCGTCAAATTCTACTCCCCATACTTAGGATGCTACTATGGTTCCTAGTTACTTTGTGTTGCTACCGCCTATATGTTTATGAAAAATGATGTATTCTTCATACATTTTTGTACCACCAGTCATTTGAATCGGTGCAATTCTTCCAAGGATGAAGAATTTCTTAAGTTGCATTTTTTTAGATGTGTTGCGTGCTAGAAATTTTTTGGCTATAAATAGATTGTTTATATCTTTGCTTTTCAACAGTGGTTGCTGACGACGATTGTTGGTGTCAAATGTCAAGTAAAATTTTAAAGTTTTACAAGTTTTCTAGTTCTTATTAAATTCAAGTATAGGTCTCTTTCATATGTAAATGACGATTTATTTATAGTATTTTGAGAGTAGTATTTATGTAATTGCTAAATTTTTATAACTCTATTGAACGGTTAAAATTAAATTTTTTATCATAAATTATCTATTGAATAGTATTTAAGTGTCTTAATGACTTTACAATTTAATGATCCTAAACTTATTGGATTCATCTCTTCGAGCAACTGGATTCTGGAGAGAAATAGATAGTTTTACAGTCTCTTCTCATAGGCGAGGAATTACTGTTTGCACTTATGAAAGAACACATCTCCTTCACTCCAGCTCTCTGCTGCCTGCATCAAACAAGTTGTCTTGAAATCTTGTCATAACTATAAAGACATAGTTTCTATCATCTAACAACATGTATTGTTTGTGTTTTCTAGTTTCTCGACTTGCGTTATTTTGCTTATATCAAGTGCAAACTTTGTCACTACTGAGAGCTATGCTGATGTCCAAGGCAGTGTTGACAGATGTTTCTCTCCTAAAGGCAAGCATACAACGATCACTGATTTTCGCTCTTTTAAACCAAAGCGACAGAGATGAAATATATAGTTTATGATACTGATGGTTTCATTCTTAAACGAACAATATTTCTCACATCTAAAAGATCAATCTATGAAACTTGTATGGTGTTCAGAAAAAAGACTAACCAATCAGAAGCCATAATAGGGAGCCTTAGTGAGGAAAAGATCATGAGGAAAACAAAGATGGGGAAGGAAAATTTTGGCCAAGCAATAAAAACATTTGTTATATCATCATTTGATTAGGCAAAGCAATAAAAACATATCTCAATCAAACATACATTTTGATTGGGTCTTCTAGAATAGCGAGCCTCAAATAATTTTTTTGATTAGATTCTTTTTAGGGAGTATAGTAATATTCTTTTGTCAATATCCCACTGTAAATCCAAAGAGGCACCAAAAGTCTTGAATTCCATTGATGTACATGCAAATCTAACTATACACTGATATTTTTTGTTACTTGTGGACAATAGTATTGCACACAACATGAGAAAACATCAGGACATTAATCATTGTTAAAAATCAAATAAATTTTAAGAGAAGTGAAGAATTATGCGAGAGTCGTCATGGTTTGCTAATTGTCATTGAGGGAAGGAACATAGTGTTGTCAAGTAGGTCTTTCTGATCCATAAGCTATTTAATCAATTCCTTTAAAAGTCCTATGGCCCAATCTTGTTTAATCAAACTCATATGTGTTTGTTTATCAAAGAGTACTAAACAAAACAAAATCTATAATTTTTAATAATTTATTTAAGTTCTGTGAAAAGAACAAAAAAAAAAAAAAGAGATATCATATTCAATGCAATAGGTCAACAACAACAACAACACGCTTTTGTCCCATTATGTGAGATCGGCAATAGATCCGAGATTAAAATTGTAATCAAGCTAAATATGCATCAAGAGAACACATGATAAGATATTAACTAAAGATAAATTTATGAAGAAAAGAAGTCAAGTTATGGCTGTTTTATTATCCCACTATGTGAGGTTAGTGTTGGATTCTAGGTTAGGAAGGAAGCTTTCTTGAATGTAGAGGAGGAAAAGAGAGGGAAGGGATGAGGGAGAGCAGTGAAAATCAGATGTTTTATTGCTCGACCATCGCTCCTATTACAGCCTATAGCTTATTTATAGGCAACAAAAAACAATATAAAAAGCTACACAAGGAGAAACCACCTAAATCTTGGACCAAGATCCAACAGTCAACAATAGATCCGAGATTAAAATTTTAATCAAGCTAAATATGCGTCAAGATAACACATGATAAGATCTTAACTAAAGATAAATTTATGAAGAAAAGAGTGCCCGTCCTGAACTGCAAAGATGCAACAAACAAAACTCACCTACTCAGTTAGATTTAAAAATTAGGCAACCTAACGATTCAATCATTAGGATATGCTAAATATTATTTAAATAGGATAATGTCCAATTTGGGCATCAAACCTAAATCTACTAAATCCTACTTGCAACCAAACAGGTGATAAAAATTTTATAGTTAAAATTATTCCTTATAATACTTTTATCCAGGCTTTGAACATGTTTGGAAGGTCATTCCTCATTAGTATCCAAGATAGCATGCATAAAAGCCAGCGTCAGTTTCCCTTCAAAGATTATAGAAAAGATTAATGAAAACGAATTATTGTAAAGCTAGTTTTAAACAAGAGAAACATTGATGTTATTTATGCTAAGTTAGGGATTATTTTATTAAACAGCAGTTGAGCTTTCTCACCTTTCTTCTTAGCTCTACGTTCAGACGCATTGCTGAAAACGTATCAGTAAGAGATTGCATCAACAAAGTCTATTCTTCAGCCGAGAATCAAGGTGAATAGCAAACACCCCAAAATTTTCTAACTTCTATGGATTTAATGTCGGACATTAAAATTAGAAGAAATTACAACAAATAACTTTTTTTTATGTCCATTGACTGCACAAATTCTTATCAGGATCCAAACCCATAAGGCTTTGTTTGGTTTGAAAGAAAACCAACAAAATAAAACAAAATCCTAACAGTTATTGATGATTATAAATTTGGAATCATTGATTTAAGCGTTTCAATATTTTTTTAATTTCCTTTGGCTCATATTCCTAGCATAAAAAAAAACACCGTTAAGTGTTATGAAAACAATTTCAGGCGACTTTAAAAAAATAATTTTTTAATAAAAAGATATATATATAACAATTTCAATATATTAAATTTCAGGCCATTTTAAAATTTAGCAGATGAAAAATAATAATAATAATTGGGCAACAGAGGTTTGTAACTTATTCGATTCCTGTAGGTTTTATGAAGGGGTCTCTTAGGTTCTTACAAAGTCTATTCTAACAACACCTCGAGCACTCATAACAGAAACTGGAGCAACCACACACCGTCCGGCTCCAAAGGACAGCAGCAACTCATAACAAACTGAGTAAATCGCAGTCCTACATGTGTACCACTCTTACCTATATATATGTAATGAGCTACTACAGTAAAAGCTGTACAAGACTTATTTTCATGGTAATGGAAACTTCTCTTCCTCCTCTATTTTCCTTTCTGCTTGCATTAGCCTAGTATAGAGATTTCTACATTGTATCAGAGCCTCCCTGGCTCACAGCCCAGCAAACCCATGGTGACCTCATCCTCGTCTCACACCGAGGATACCACCACCGACCTCACCCAGGAAGACATTGTTATCCCTTCTTCACTTAAATTTCTTATGTCCAATATCAAAATCATTGTTCCCATACAGCTATCTAATGACAACTACTCCATTTGGCGATCCCAAATTCTCAAGCTGTTTCGGGCGAACAGCTACTGTGCCTTCCTCGAAAAATCGAGTCACGTCCCTCCTCGACTCATTCTCGACACCACTAGCAACTCCAGGCCAAACACAGCATTCCAACGTTGGACTCTGGTAGATCAGAATCTAGCCACTGCCATATGCTCCACCATCACAGTCGGAATCCTCCCATACGTCCTGCATCTAAACACCTGCGCAAACATCTGGAGCACGCTTGAACGAAGGCTCCAACCAACCAATCGGTCATGAGTGATACAGCTCAAGAACGAGCTACATCACATCTCTATGGGGCAACAAACCATGCTTCAATATCTCACCACCGTCAAGACACTCGTCGACAACATCGCCGCTGCCGGATGCTCCATCGATAGTGAGGACATTCTGTTGTACACCCTAAACGGACTCCCACCGCAACACCAAGCATTCAAGACCTCCATTAGAACAAAACTAACCCCTATTGGACTAGAAGACCTCTACTCTCTTCTTCTATCTGAAGAGATTAATGTCTACTGAATTTGCTAAAGACCAGTCACACCCCAATGTTCACGCCATACACCAGTAGAGGACGCGGCCGTGCCTTGGTCGATTCTCCCCCCTGGCCGCCCAGCTTCTCTAGCACCGTCCAGATCGTCCCAATCCTCCACAGTCTCACCTTCAATCTCCTCCAGTGTCATCAACTGCCAGATCTGTGGAAAAAGGGGCTACACAACTACCACTTGTTGGCACAGGTTCAATGCCAACTACACCACACCCTCAACTACCTTGCTGCAAATCCAAGCCCCACCATCGACTGGATCATCAATTCTGGAGCTTCTTCCCATCTCACCAACCACATAGACAACCTCATTTAGCCAACCGAATACAGTGGCCCAGACAGTGTCTCAATCAACGACGGTAGATCCATTCCCATAGCTCACTCCGGTCAAGGCCTCCTCTCTACTCCG
The DNA here is from genome assembly GCA_019925795.1 of Dendrobium chrysotoxum. Classification (NCBI taxonomy): domain Eukaryota; kingdom Viridiplantae; phylum Streptophyta; class Magnoliopsida; order Asparagales; family Orchidaceae; genus Dendrobium; species Dendrobium chrysotoxum. The sequence goes on along the minus strand of CM034315.1, from coordinate 84,740,278 downwards.
TCTCGTAAGCTATCCCTCTCCAATTTACTTCATCTTCCTCGCCTCTCTCACAATCTCCTCTTTGTCTCTTCACTAACAAAAGATAATAATCTCTCAATTCTATTTGATGTGTCTAGTTTTCACATCAAGGATCAACAGACCAACCTCACTATCCTCTCCGGCTCATGCAGCGACAGCGACGACCTCTACCACCTCTACACCCACAACCGCCGCCCTCAAGCTCCTTCTGTCGCAGTCTCCTCTTCCCTCTGATGGCATCAAAGGCTCGGACATCCCCACCAACGAGTACTCTCCACCATTTCCAAATACAACAGAGATCTACCTATCCCTACTTCTCATCTCTCCTATCTATATGTAAGGCCTCTAAAGGCCACAAACTTCCTTTCTCCAGCTCCTCATCTCACAACTAAAATCCTCTAGAGTTTATACATATGGATGTATGGGGTCCCTCCCCAATCTCTTCCAATCAAGGTTTTAAATACTATATTTTGTTTGTGGATGATTCTGCTAGATTTACCTGGGTTTTCCCTCTTATGCATAAATCTGATGTCTTCTCCATATTTACCACATTTCACTCTGCGATCAAGAAACAATTCTCTCTCACCATTAAACATATTTGTAGCGACGGCGCCACCGAATTCCTAAACCACAAATTTCAAAACTATCTCCGAACATATGGTATCAATCACCAAATCAGCTGCCCTTATACTCCAGAGCAAAATGGTCTAGTTGAAGCTTGAACGAAAGCACAGCACATTCTTGAGACCACCCGAACTCTACTTCATACAGCAAGTCTCCCTCTCCATTTGTGGCTAGATACTCTCCTCACAGCCATGTACCTCATCAACCTTATGCCATCCTCTACCGTCTCAAACAAATCTCCATACCAATTGCTCCACAAATGGCCCCCCAATACTCTCATCTTCGAGTTTTTGGATGTGCCTGCTATCCCTACCACCACATGCTTGCCACAAACTCTCCCTCAAATCTCCACCATTCGTTTTCATCGGATACGTCATTTCATATAAAGGCTACAAATGCTTCGAACCCGTCTCCGATTACATATACATCTCTCGTCATGTCACCTTCGACGAATCCATTTTCCCTTTGCTACCCCAAAAAAATCAGTCCTCCACCTCCACATACTCTCCTCACACCAATCCCCATCTCCTTCTACCCGCCTCCCTTACACAACCACCCACAGCTTCCGCCTCCCATCTATCCATAGAACCTACGTCCCAACCCATCTCAAATACCTCTCCTAGTACCAATCCAGCACCAATACAATCACCTTCCCAATCTACATCCCATTCATCCACAGCTCCTAGCTAGGGGTGTCAAAAATTGACCCGACCCGAAACCCGACCCGAACCCGACCCGAAAAAATCCAGGTTCGGGTCAACCCGTTTATGAAACGGGTCGGGTCCGGGTTCAGATTTCTGACCCGTTTGAAAAACGGGTCGGGTTCAGGTTGACCTGGAAACCCGCGGGTCAACCTGAATTGACCCGTTTGTAATCCCGCAAACCCGCGCAGTCAAGCCGTAAACCGTCGCTCGGTCAGGGACCTCAGGGTTGAAAATCCTGACCCATTTAGCTAGTCGGGTCGGGTTCGGGTCAACCTGTTTAATCTCGGGTCAACTCGGGTTCGACCCGAACCCGACCCGTTGACCCGAATTGACACCCCTACTCCTAGCTTCTCACCACCTTCAATACATCAGTCAACTACAAGCCCTCTTCTCATCACATGCTTACCCGCTACAAGACAAGATCTCCCAAACCAAAACAAATCCTCAATCGCAACTCTCACACCACTACAATACCTATAGATCCATCAAATTACTCTAAAGCCTCCCAACACTTTCACTGGCGCATTGCCATGGCCAACGAATTTCTAGCCCTTCAAAAACAAGGCACTTGGCTACTTGTTCCTCCACCACCCAATGTTCAAATCCTAGGCTGTCGATGGACCTACAAAACCAAACGACACACCAACGGATCAATTGCTATACACAAAGCCAGACTTGTTGCACAATGCCACCAACAAGAATTTGGCATCAACTATACTGAAACGTTTAGCCATATCGCCAAATTTCCCACCACTATTCGAATCCCTCTCACACTTGCTTTCACTAACTCCTGTCCCATCCACCAGCTCAATGTCGCCAATGCTTTTCTACATGGATCCCTCAACGAGACCGTCTATATGAAATAGCCTCGAGGCTTCGAGGACTCTCAATTCCCTCACCATGTATGTCTCCTTCAAAAATCTCTCTATGGTCTCAAATAAGCTCCCCGCCAATGGTTCAAAACATTCTCCACTCACCTTCTCTCCCTCGGCTTCCACCATAGTCAATCTAATCCCTCCTTTCTCATCTTTCATCCAAAGAATCTAAAAGCATACTTCTTAATTTATGTTGACAACATTCTCCTCATTGGAAATGATCTGCACTCTCTCCTCAACATTATCTCTTCTCTCAATACTCACTTCTTCATAAAACATATTGGCTTTCCCAATAACTTTCTCGACATACACATCACACCTCATCATAACTATCTTCATCTCTCCCAAACTTCCTACATCAACAGCATTCTTCACCAAGCAGAACTCACCAATTGCAATCCTATCTCCAATCCATCTTACACCAAACCTCCCACAAACATACGTACTGACATCCTCTCTTTCGACATTGTCATCTACCGACAACTCACTGGCTCTCTTCAATATGCCACGATCACCCACCCAGAGATAGCCTTCGCCGTGAACACTCTTTGTCAATATATGCATTCACCACTCTCCCAACACTTCCATCTCCTCAAACGCCTTCTCTGATATCTACAAGGTACAAAAGACTTTGGTCTTCCCATCTCAAAATCAAAGTCTCCAACTCACTGCCTTCGCCGACGCCGACTAGGCCAACGATCCTGTCACCCGTCGCTCCACCTCCGACTATTGTGCCTATCTCGGCAACACCCTAGTTTCATGGACATTGAAGAAGCAACAAACAGTGGCTCGCTCCTCAACAGAAGCTGAATATCGATCACTTGCATCAACAGCAGTAGAGGTAATTTGGCTCCGTCAGCTTCTATCAGATTTCCATATCGCTCCAACCCAACCAACCATTCTCAACTGCGATAATGCATCGGCCATCGCACTTTCCCACAATTAGGGGTGTCAAAAATTGACACGACCCGAAACTCGACCTGGACCCGACCCGGAAAAATCCGGGTTTGGGTCAACCCGTTTGTGAAACGGGTCGGGTTCGGATTTCCGACCTGTTTAAAAAAACGGGTCGGGTTCGGGTTGACCCGAAAAACGCGGGTCAACGCGGGAGCTGCGGTGACTAGGCGAACCGTCCGCCCGTCCACGTGTAGTCTTGTCGCCATCGCGTTACCAGTCACTCTGTTAGGCCGCAGGCGGTCGCCATCGCGTCAACCCGTTGCCAGTCGCCATCATGTCACGCCGTCACCCATCTGCTGGCCCCTCCCGCAAACCTCAGTCCGACCGTGGACAGCCGACGGAACTCACGGAAGTTCGCCGAGAGCTCGCCTGCCTCGCCAGTCTCCACATGCGGCCCCTCCGCTATCCAGACTCCAGCAGATCGCAGTCCCTCCGGTCTCCGCGCTAGCCTGCCTCGCCAATCTCCACATCCGACCCCTCCCCGCTCGTCGATGGAACAGCAAACGGCAAGTCAGCACCCGTGAGTCGCACCGGAGCAGCTGGTTGAGCTCGACGACAGATTCAAATTTCGAATGGACAACGAAACTTAATTGGGTTCGCGGGTCGGGTCGGGTCGGGTCCACCCGTAACCCGTGCGAGTCGGGTCCGGGTTGAAAATCTCGACCAATTTGTAAAAGCGGGTTGGGTTCGGGTAAACCTGTTTACGCCTGGGTCAACTCGGGTTCGACCTGAACCCAACCCGTTGACCCGAATTGACACCACTACCCACAACCCGGTGTTCCACGCTCATACGAAGCTCATCGAAGTCAACTTTCATTTCATACAGGATCACATTCAATCCGGCAAAATCACCGTCATTCTCATCAGCACAACCGACCAAATTGCCAATATTCTGACCAAAACCACTACCCATCCCAAGATTTCAGTTACTCATATCCAAACTAATGATTCAATCCTCTCCATCATTAGTTTGCGGGGGCGTAACAACACCTCAAGCACTCATAACAAAAATCCATAATTGGAGCAACCACACACCGTCCGGCTCCAAAGGATAGCAGCAACCCATAACAAACTGAGAAAATCACAATCCTACACGTGTACCACTCTTACCTCTATATATGTAATGAGCTACTACAGTAAAAGCTGTACAAAACTTATTTTCACTGTAATGGAAACTTCTCTTCCTCCTCTCTGTTTTCCTTTCTGCTTGCATTAGTCTAGTATAGAGATTTCTACATCGGACTTTGTATTTTCTTGAGCTTTTAGCATTTCAACCATCTTTGGCCTTTTGGTGTTTGTTCCTTTTGGTTTTAGAAGCAAGTTGTATTGTTAAACGCATTGGAGCGCTTATGATCTTGCATTTTGATTACAATGCTTTTATGTTGCTGTGAGATTTTTGAGTTCTGCTGGATGATGATTCCTATTTACTAAATTTTGGTGGCTTCTCTATTATAATGATTTTATGTTGCTGCTCTGTGAATTTGGGTGAGCTTTGAGCTGATTGGGAAGCTATTTTTTAAGCACTAGCATTTGGCTTTCAATTGGAATGCGATGTTAGGTTCGACGCGTCTCAACTTTATGTTTTTATATGGACGTTGCAATCCTATGTGATTTTGGGTGAGCTCTAAGCTGATTGGTACGCTAGTCATTCAGTATTGGCTTTGGGCTTCGAATCAGATTGCAATGCTGGGTTCGATGTAGACATGCCTTCTCACTTCGCATTTCATTGCAAGAAAGGGCAATCCTTATGAAATTTATTGCATGACTTCATGTAGATCTCTACATGGGATTGAAAATTTTTTCAACGTGCAGAAAATTGAAACTTTTCTCAATGAATATTATTGCAAAGTCTAGTTAAAAAGGGATAGCCATAAAGGAGAACAAAAAAGCAAACCATAGGAACAAAAAATTCTCTCAGAGCTATAGCCAAAAAGAAAAAAAAAATCATAAGGAAATAGAAGGCCTACAAAAAATACCTGATAGTAGTCACTACTAACATCGAGGCCTTTTAGAAGTAGATTGTTGGAATCTACAACCAAAAAAGCAGTCGCACAAGGACAAGCAAAATCTAATTTCCATCAAAGGGGATGAAGTCATAGAGTTAGCAGCAAGTCAATCCAAGCATAGTACTAAATACAAATGACTACCACTGACAATATGTTCAAGAATAAATTCCATAAGCTAAGATCAAGGTTTGAAGACTGTTATTTAGTTCTTTTTCTCTGGTTCAAAGGTTGGGCATGCCAATCTCAAGACATTGCATCATTATCTTTAAAGATAGATCAATAGTGATGTTCGTTACATTCACTATATTGTGGAGTACCCCTTCATTATTCCTTATATTTTTACTAATGAGGTTTTGTGTGATGTAGTTCTATGTTAGGCTTGGACCGGTCCCTGCTGGACCGGTCCGGTTCTATTCCCGCCGGCCCAGTAAAGGGCGGAACCAGCGGGACGCGGACACAGGGGAAGGGGGCGGAAGTTTGGTGGGCCCAAGTGGGGTTTAAACACATTGTTTGGAGGGAAATTTTGAATGGGAAGGGTTGTTTAGACATTTTGTAATAATCCTTTATTGTTAATTAGGGGATTGGGAGGGAATTAGGGGTTATCTTGAATTTGATTGTATTTTGGAGATCTAGGGTTTCGTGGCTTGGGCTCTTGGCGTTGCCAGAGATTAGGAGAGTTGTTCTTCCTCTCGAATTGAAGAACATTGTATCTTGCTTTGGTTTTGTTCCTCTCCTAGTGAAATACAAGTGTTTGTTTGAGTTTTCCTTCAGTTTTCCACTGTTATTTCTCTGTTTTATTGAGTTGGCTGCTGTCCACTGCTGTAAACAGCAAATTTCTGCTCTTTCTCCTCACCCGAATCGATAGGAATACTTGAATCCAAGTATTTCCTCCTGCAACAAGTGGGGGGGCCATCAAGCAAGAAAGCATGTTGAATAAAGATTTGAGAAAGATCAGGGAGGATCTGGGGAAAGAGAAGAATAGTCATCCTGGGTATTGCCTTGAGGGGGAGAGATTATTGTATCAGGGGAGGTTTGTGATGCCACGAACTTCCATACATATCCCCCACTTGTTGCAGGAGTTTCATGGCAGCGCAGTTGGAGGTCATTCAGGAGTTCAGAAGACGTATAGGAGGTTAGCATCGGAGCTCTACTGGAAATGGATGTATAAGGATGTTGAGGAGATGGTGTCCAGGTGTGAGGTGTGCCAGAGAAATAAATATATGGCCATGGCACCAGGAGGGTTACTCCAACCATTAGCACTCCCAAATAGAGTATGGGAGGAAGTGTCCATGGACTTCATTGACGGCCTACCCCGCTCAGAGGGATTCACAGTCATTTTAGTTGTGGTAGACCGACTTAGCAAGTATGCCCACTTCATTCTTTTGCGACATCCTTACACCGCAGTGTCAGTGGCGGCAGCGTTCATCAGGGAAGTGGTTAGATTACATGGGGTTCCTGAGTCGATTGTATCCGATAGGGACAAAGTCTTCCTCAGCTAGTTTTGGAGGGAGCTTTTCAGGATGCAGGGCACTGTTCTCAAGAGAAGTACCGCCTACCATCCACAGACTGACGGACAGACTGAGGTAGTGAATCGAAGCTTGGAGACATATTTGAGGTGTTTTGCTTCTGAAACACCGAAGGTGTGGGCAAAGTGGCTGCCATGGGCCGAGTACTGGTACAATACATCGTACCATTCTGCATCGCAGATGACTCCCTTTAAAGTGTTATATGGAAGGGACCCCCCACACCTAGTGCACTATGGGAAAGAAAATACGCTAGTCTCTTCAGTTAAGCAGTACCTGGAAGACAGGGATAAGGTGTTGGAGGAATTAAAGAAACATCTGCTGAGGGCACAACAAATCATGAAGAGGCAGGCGGATTTACACAGAAGGAATATCCAGTTTGAAGTGGGGGAGAAGGTTTTCTTGAAATTAAGACCCTACAGGCAGAGGACAGTGGCTAGAAGGAGGAATGAGAAATTGGCACCAAGGTACTTCGGGCCCTACGAAGTGGTGGACAAGATCGGAGCAGTGGCGTACCGACTGAAGCTACCTCCATCAGCTACCATACATCCAGTTTTCCATGTCTCTCAGTTGAGAAGAGTGATAGGAGATCACACCGCCAGCACAAATTTACCAGAGACCCTGACTGAAGACCTGGAAGTAGCCCTTGAACCACTGGAGCTTACAGGGGTAAGATCAGACAAAGAGGGCAAGACGGAAGTGCTGATTAGGTGGAAAGGACTGCCAGATTTCGATGCGACGTGGGAGCCTTTGGAAAGTATGAAAGTTCAATTTCCTTCTCTTCACCTTGAGGACAAGGTGAATCTTTGGGAGAGGAGTAATGTTAGGCTTGGACCGGTCCCTGATGGACCGGTCCGGTTCTATTCCCGCCGGCCCAGTAAAGGGCGGAACCAGCGGGACGCGGACACAGGAGAAGGGGGCGGAAGTTTGGTGGGCCCAAGTGGGGTTTAAGCACATTCTTTGGAGGGAAATTTTGAATGGAAAGGGTTGTTTAGACATTTTGTAATAATCCTTTATTGTTAATTAGGGGATTGGGAGGGAATTAGGGGTTATCTTGAATTTGATTGTATTTTGGAGATCTAGGGTTTTGTGGCTTGGGCTCTTGGCGTTGCCGGAGATTAGGAAAGTTGTTCTTCCTCTCGAATTAAAGAACATTGTATCTTGCTTTGGTTTTGTTCCTCTCCTAGTGAAATACAAGTGTTTGTTTGAGTTTTCCTTCAGTTTTCCACTGTTATTTCTCTGTTTTATTGAGTTGGCTGCTGTCATTGCTGTAAACAGCAGATTTCTGCTCTTTCTCCTCACCCGGATCGATAGGAATACTTGAATCCAAGTATTTCCTATCATTCTACTAGATGTTCGTCATATTCCATAAAGAAATTCCCATTTATGGGGATCAAGATGTATACTTCTGAAGAAAACAATAATATCTCTTAAGCAAGGATGGAATACAACTTGCATAATCGAATCATTATTTTGCTAAGGAGTTTTTGAAGCATCAGCTAATACCAATGAAGCAAGAATTTTAGCCATTTTAATATAAGTTCATAACACCGCCAACAACCCCAGGATCGCGACAAATAAATCCAAGAAATGATAAGAAAAAAGAACATGCCCAATAGCAAAATTTAGGATGAAATAAATTACCCTCTGCAGGAGCAGTTAAAACTCAAAAAGAAGAGATAAAGAGGTTCCTAATGCTCTTTAGGAGATTTCTTGTCTTCCATAGATTTCCCAAGCGTTCCAAGAGGATTTCTATCAAGATGGAAATCCGGCTCAACTAAATAATCAGTTTTAACTAAGCATTAGGTTCCAAAATTAAATGTAAGTTATTAATGAGGCTTATAAAGTAGAGTCTATTAACAAATATGTAACTAACCATATCACAAGTTATGGTCAGCCAAGTCAACGAGCATGGCAAGGGATTTGTTTGAATCAGTTGTATCTATTTAGGATTTCATCTACTTTTCATGAAATTAAGGAGTTATTTGATTTTATGAAATAGTTAGTTACAATTTTATTTGAATTCCTATTGTTAGATAGGTTGAAATTAGGGAACAACTACGTTTCATTCCAAGTAAGTGGGGTTTGAATGAATCATCAATTACAAATTTTACCAAAAAAATCCTAATTTCTCGCCACCTTTTCCTGTCTCCTTCTTCATCTTCTCAGTTTACAGCCCTGCAGCATTCGGTCTCCACTCTCCACTTATCTCCTCATTAGCAACAGCCACCAATCTCCTATCTCCTGTATTTCAATTTTGGTAAACCCACTCCTCCATAGCTGTGGGCTTCACATCCATAGAAGGAAATGATTCATAGTTGTTGTTCTTGCTCTATTGGGCTGAAGGCAGTTTAGTTACTCACTACTTCAAAGAAAAATGAAAGCATTAACAATAAGGGGAAAGTAGACTAGTCCAAGAAAAAGAATAAGCAATGGAAGGAGTTGCCACAAAAACATTAGCTATAATTTGGTAATGTTAATTCCATTTTATCAAGTAATCTAATAAATTATTCTTATAAGTTTTGCAACGATCTAAATTACGTGTAAACCATAGTTGATTCGATGTGATCCCTCTAGGCCAAACCCAACAGACCCACTTGACAAGATTCCCAAAAAATTGTGGGATAGATTGGGAGATTTGATTTTTGCCTTGGGTGGTCACTGGTCAGATTGAGAAATCATAAACCTCTCAGCCCTATTACAAGTGATACACCCTGACATACTACAAAAACAAGAAGGCGTGCATATAAAAAAGAGCAAAAAAACACACTTGCAACACTCAAGGACATCCTTAAGATCACTTGGAAGATTTTTGGACAACAATTACAATCCTATCTAAAGAGGTTCTGAATTTTTTTTTTTTAGTAGTTTGAGCGAAGGAAATAAAAAAAGCCTGCCCACACAAGTTTCTGGATCATTGCTAAAAACAATCTTACCATTGCACTTAAAGAGAGGTTATTTCCGTAATTAAAACATAAGACCTTTGTATTTCAAATAGCATATTTTTGCCTACAATGAGGAGCTAACATAATGAAATTTATATCCCTTCCCTCTCTAGAATCAGCAAGATATTTTGGGTGGGTTAAGCACAACAGCATTTCAAATAGCATACTTTTGGGATTGTTTGGTATCGGATTTACAGAGGGATTCAAGTAGGATTTACGGTAAATCCAGCCAAACGGTATTTCACGCGACTGTAAATCCGAGAAAGACGTAAATCCCGGATTTACGGATTTACGCATCAAATCCGCATAAATCCGCGTAAATCCTAATCCGATTCCTCTGCGGATTTAACGGGATTTACAGTTGAGCATATTACCTGCGGCGCCCGTGTGCCGTGAAGCTCCCGCGAAATCCTATATGTAGAGGAAGATGCAGTGCAACGGCCTCATCCCAAGCCCTAGCCGCCCCGAAGGTTGGTAAGCCTCCTCGTTCCTCTACCTGGTTCGCAGCTTCCGCCGCATCTCCGCCAGTTCGTCTGCTATTCGCGCAGGTAACGCCCCCAAGCTTGCTCTGCCTGTTCGCGTTCTTCTCCTGTTTCCATGCCCGAAGCATTTTAAGTAGCTTTTGGTTATAACTATACTAATCAATTGACTGTAGGTTGTTGAGATGCGGCGGTAAGCAGCGTTCTTCTCCTGTTTCCATGCCCGAAGCATTTTAAGTAGCGCTTGGTTACTGTATTTCTTTCCTGATTGTCTGCATCTAGTTTTTGTTTTGTTGGTTTATTAGAAGTGCTGACTTGATTTCGCTCTTGAACACAAAGCTGCCAATATGAATTATGATTGTAGCTTTATTGGGTGATTGGTTCTTAGTTTCCGCAGTGTTTGCTGTTGTAGTTCTTTGAATAAATTTTGCTTGATTTTGTTTGATGATAGCCTTTGTTAATGTGCTGTTCGACTTCATTAGAGTGAATAAGATCTTAGTAGTAAATAATACCTGCTGCTTTTAACTTGCGATCGAAAATTTGCATCTAACTTTATATAGTTTTTCATAATTGTGGAAACGGACGATTTTTTGGATTTGGGGCTGTTTGGTGGATTTGAGCAGGATTAAAACGAGATTTAACCTATATCCTGACAAGCAGCAAAATTGGCAACTTCAAATCTAAGAAAAATTGGCAACTTCAAATCTATGTTTGATATGTGTGATTAATTGAATGTTGTCTTGATAATATGACATGTCGCCGCGTGAATAAATAAATGCTTCTGTAAAACACATTTAGGTTTCGTCGAAATGCATGTAGAATGTGTGAGCGTCAACGAGTCTTCAAACGCTATCTACCTACATAAAACTGGTAAAATTTCTAAAAAGAAAGTTGAAAAATTTTTCAGTTGCTTGAACCAATTTCGAAACACCATATAAATGATATTCCTGTTAATGTCTAACAGAAATGCAGAAAGTCCTAAAAGGAAAAGTTTTTGCACGAACAAGCTCTAGTTCTCAACAACGTTCGGGGGATGACATTTCTATTTACTCTGGCCTACCCAAATGCACTACTCGAAATCCTAAGTGGCCGAAAGATCATACACCGTACTAGGTGAGCTACTAATGGAGCAATTTGTGAATGGTAATTTCTGTAATGGAAATATGCGGAAGGAATATTGGTCGACCTTAGTGGCTGCGTTGAATCGGCGTGTAGGATCAAACTACACAGATTCTTCCGTAATGATCCGATTTAAAAACATGAAAGCTGATTTCAGAACACTATATCAATTGACAAACCGTAGTGGTTGGGGTTGGGACGAGGAGTTACACATCCCAGATGCACCGGATGAGTTGTGGGATGAAATTGTTCAAGTATTATTCTTTCTATTTCGAAGTGTCAATTTAGAAATTGTATCCCTCACTAAGCAAAAAATTTGTCAATATAAGTTAACCCAAAGATAGCTCAATATCGAAGACATCCCTTCCATCAATATGAAATTTTTGAGAAGATTTATGCTGAGAATATTGCCACTGGAGGTAGTGCAAGATCGACTAAGGTTGCACAAGCCACAGTACACTTAGATGAAGATGACACCCCCAATTTTACCGATGCGTTTATGTCTGCTAATGGTGTGAGCTACGACATTGAAGATACACCTAGATCCAATTTACATGATGCTGAAGAAGAAGTGCCACCAAGTGTAGATATGGATGGAAGTCCTAAGGTACGCTCTAAAAGATCCAGTGATGAACCATTAAAATCAAGAAGACGTCCAAAAAAGAAAGGTGGCCTAGACAATTTGAATGAGTTGTTGGTGGAGTCCAACAAAAATGCAGTTGTATTCAAAGAAACAATTCAGCGGACTGATCCCTATAGCATGATAGATTGTTTGGCTAAAATAGGCCAATTAGAGAACCTAACTAAAGAAGCTCTGCCAGCTCTTCAAGATGCACTTAAGGAAAACAAGGATAACAAAACAATATTCATGACGTGGGAAGGGGATGTTCTAGCATCATGGATTGAATATATTGTCAGTGTCCATCCACGTTTTTATGCGGCTAAAGTTTGTCCATGTATTTCAATTATGCACGTGTGTTGCTTTGCATTCTGCTAGTTTCTTTCCACTAGAGTTCAGTTGTTAAGTTTAAGTTATGTTGAGTGGTGCAATTTGCAATTCTTTTATTACTGTTGTTAAGTTTATGTTAGTTTCACTTCCGTTTGTTTTGCATGAGTTTAACAATTTTGTCTTGTGCTTCAAGTTTGGGATAACAATTATCTGAGTTTTTTAACATAAAGAACATATTCTTATGTCATCCTGAATCTAAAAGCATCTGGGAAAACTAAAAAGAAGATCAAGATGGATATCCTTCTTACCACTCAATTAATATTTTTTTTGTGTTAAAGTGCTGAGCCCTTTGTATAACTAAATTCTAAAGAGATATGGTGTAAACGTGAAAGCCTGGAATTTGTTGATAAAAAGCTGCATGGTTATGGAAGTAAAGCATTTTAGCCTATTTTTATTGTGGAACTGGTCACTCCGTGGCCATTTGGGTAGATGTATTTATAATGCATGGATTTTAGGATTGTAGAATAAATCAAATGCAATATATTTTGTTTGCCTAATGCTATTTAGTCGGATGTAAATTGCGTGCAGGGAAATTGTTATTTTTTTTGTATGAGTAGATACAAAATTAGAGTTTGATTCTTCATTGAAATTCATTGTTATAATTTCCTCTTAGATCAAAAAAAAGCATATATAGTGAATTGAATATGCCTGTAATGTTTGCAGTTATGTCAAACTATTTGCGAGGTGTCCTCCCAGATGTTTTATGTGATATTGTAGATCTACAGCTACAAGTAAATGATGCTATAGCTGAGTTAACTCCAGCAATCATTCAAGATAATTCATCTTCAGATGATGAACAACAAATTAGGCGACCAATGTTCGACAGAACATATATCGGACATCGATATGTATTGGATGTGCTTGCTGGACATCCGGGAAGAGCTTACCAATGCTTCAGGTTACCACCAGATGCCTTCGTAAGCCTAAGAGACCTACTTGTTAGCCGAGGACATTTGGGGGACACAAAAAATATGCTTGCCGCTGAGCAACTTGGTATTTTTTTACGGGGAGTAGCACATGCTCATAGTTATCGACAATTGTGTGAGTTCTTCCAGCATTCACTAGAAACTGTTAGTAGATACTTTAACAAGGTTCTTCGGGCGCTTGTATCCTTCACAGACGAGTTCATAAATTTACCTCAGGGAGAGGCAGAATGTCATACATACGTACGATCGAATACACTATTTTACCCTTACTTCAAAAATGCAATTGGTGCAATCGATGGCACACATATTCCTGCGATGGTTAGTAACAACTTACAAAACCGTTATCACAATCGTAAGGGATTCACTTCACAGAATATAATGGCTGCAGTATCATTTGATCGACAATTTCTATATGTAGCCTTTGGGTGGGAAGGTTCTACTGCGGATATGTGTGTGCTTAAATGGGCGGTTGAGCAAGGTCAATTTGGAGTGCCTCGGGACCAGTATTACTTAGTTGATTCTGGGTATGCAAACACAGATAAGTTGTTAGCACCATTTAGAGGATATCGATATCACCTAGCTGACAATCGTGGTAATACTTCTAGAAGATATGCAGTTAAGCAAGAGTTATTTAATCACCGACATGCCCAACTACGCAACGTGGTAGAGAGGACTTTTGGAATTTGGAAGGAAGTTTTCAAGTGTTGACGCATATGAGACAGTTTCCTGTGACTGTTCAAGCTGATCTGGTTATTGCATGTGCAGTTTTACACAACTACATAGGACGATATCATGGACATGATATGTATTTTAATATGTCGCAGACAGAAATAGAGCATGATAATGAACGTGGCGAAGTTGAAATGCCTGATGAGGATCCAAACTTGCTGACAACAATAGGAGAAAGAATTCAGGGAGAAATGATAAGGCATGATATCGCAGCAGATTTGTGGAATGCTCGGGTAAACATTTATCTATTAATTTACTATATTTCAATTTTAAATACATTAATATTTATTTGATGATTTTGAATTTCAGATAAACAGTCAAAGAAATCGCTCGTTCTGAGGAAGTAACTCTCCAGTGCAAGATATATCAACATCTCTTTCTTCTTGAAGTTTACTTTTATATTGTAGTCTATCGGTGTCTACATAAGTCTTGTTTCATCATGGTGTTATGTACTCTGTAAGCTTCTACTATTTTTGTTGTGTGATGTCATGTATGATATATTATGTGGAATAGAGTGCTCTTTATTTTATAACCAGTTTATTGATGTAATTCAGAATTATTCCATTCGATTTAAATCTCTAACTGTTTTAAATCCTACACAATGCTGTCAAACAGTTCCTCAAGATTTAACAGGATTTAACTTTTAACATACCAAACAGTTTTCAGGCAGCCTCAGGATTTACTAAATCCGGATTTACAGGATTTACTAAATCCTACTAAAATAAATCTAATCCAATACCAAACAGCCCCTTTGTCTACAAAAGCAGCAGCTTTGCAAAACAATGCTTTGGAATGTACAGGTAAATACAGTAAGCCGAGCGAATAATTTCATTTCAGGAAAAAAAAAATACAGATCTCATTATTCTCAAGAAAGAAAGTGGAAGGAACATACACGAAATCCCTTTTGCACGGATCTATCTTATGGAAGACGACCCTTCTTAAGAATTGAAAGGGAGTACTCGGCGGTATCGATAAGGTCAGCAATGTTGTGAAGGGATCGCTCCTCAGATCCAAATATGAAGATGGTGCGGACCTCAGCTTTCTTTGAGAGGCGAGCGGCATAAGAAAGTGGGAGATCAGGAGAATTGACGGATCTCAAAATTTGACGATATAAAGAGAGCACCTTTCCTCTGTTCCTCGCCAAGTCCTCCGCAGTTGCCCAAATCAATCCATTGGCCATTCCTTTGTTTAAAAAAAATCAAAATACAAAAAGATAATAAAGAAGGGGGGGACGATATCAGAAGGGTAAGCTAACTTAACTCTTGGAAGGAAGATAACGAGACTGAGAGAGAAAGTGGAAGCAAGAGAGAGTGGCAAACAGATGCTTGGAGCTTCGCCGACAAGGGTTGTGAGCAATGGCGACAGCGAGTTTTTCTTCTTTCCCCCGATTTTCTTCCTCCGCTCTTCGCGTGCCACGTCCAATACGCTTCCACTCGCACGAGATTTACGTTTTGCAGCAAAAAGCGAAAGCCCAAATCTAAAAAATAAAGCGGGTCTTTTTTTGAAAATCTGTTCAAGGACGAATGGGCCAGGCCGGCCCATATATGTTTGCAATAAAATTTACGATTAGAAAACATTTAATATATAAATAGAAATTTTAAAAGATAATAGATTGTCCTACGTTGAAAACCCAAAAGGGAAAAAAAAAACATTAGGTCTGGCTTAGTAGAAACACTCCTCACTTTAATCCCAAAAACTTTAAATTCAAATATTACCTCAAATTTTATGCTGATTAAAAAAATAATTAATATATATATATTATTGGCCAAATTTTTAAAAAGCGTGAATTAATAATCAAAATTACTAATAGGAGTCGAAACAGTGATTAATTTGAAAAAGCAAAACCGAAAAATCATTTAACATATTTAAGAAGACGGAAAACTATTTTACACATTGTCAAAATCGGAAAATGGATTCACGCCTTCATTAGGATTCGTAAAATAGTTTTCCTCTTTCAATGAAATCGTGAAATCCTTCTCTACATTCGCATGGCACAAAATGGATCGTAGGAGATAGTGCTGGAAATCGAGAGCTCGGGCGACTGTGCGACGAAATTGAGCACGGAAATTTGGGGCCAACATTTGCGCTGGTGTCGAACCCAAAGCATAACGGTGGCTCATTTAGGCTTTATTTGGGACACTTTTTTATTACTTTGTAAAGCAGAGTTTTAGTATTAAATTTTTTGTACTAAAACTCTGTTTTAAGAAGTAATAAAAAATCGTCCCAAATGAAACCTTAAACCCACTTTAAATGGCAACATAAGAAATTGACCTACAAGTGGCCTCTATTATTGCTTGACTACTATTGATATTGGTTAATAATAGTGTAAGTTCAATAATTACTCTGCTTTGATTGATCTTATACTATTTATTGTACTTTTCTCCTCGTTATAAATAACTCCGCCCCATGAAAAATAAAATCTAAGTTGTAAATCGGCAGCATTGGAGAAGCAATTGAATGAGTGCAGAAGACTACGAGGGGCCGAAATTACGAAGGTTGAAGGTTGGTAATTTAAATTATATTTTATTCTTTATGCAAGATTTGTAAAATTGTTATACCTGATTTTTTTTAGGATGCATGAGATATAAATTAAAAATGTGTTTCTAAATTTGAATAATTTTTTTAGTTCAAAAAAAAAAAAATACTGCATACCCAATGCTTAAAATTCATTATTTGTAGATCTAAATATATTTTTCTAGTTCAATAAATTTTTATTGATCTAAAATATATATAATTGAATAAATACCGCATATCGATAGCGATATATATGGTATAATTTAGTCTGTCCGTCAACTATCACCGTACTTCCACCCAATCATCATCAGACCACTACCCGGGCGTTGACCACCACTGGACTTCCTCCCGACCATCATCAAACCACCGCCCAACTGCCATTAGCCGCTTGGCCGCTGATCGTTGCCTTACTTCCACCTGACCATCGTCAGACCACCGCTCGGCCGCAAACTACGGTCCCTCCAACTTTCGTCGCTAGCCGACTACTGTCCCTCTGACCTCGTTCGCCCACAGACTACGGTCCCTTCAACCTCCGTCGTCGGCCAACTATGGTCTGATCATCATCGCCTGCCGACTACTGTCCCTCCTACCTCCATCACCTGCCGATTACGATCCCTTTGACCATCATGGCCCACCGACTACGGTCCCTCTTATCTTCATCTCCTGTTGACTACGGTCCTTCTGACTTCCATCACCCACAGACTACGGTCCCTTCGACCTCCGTCGTCTGCTGACTATGGTCCCTTCGACCACCATCTCCCATCGACAATAATCTCTGTGACTACTGTCGCCCGTCGACTACAACCCCTCTGACCTCTGTCGCCTAACGACTACGGTCTCTTTGATCTCCGTCACCTGTCAACTACGACCCCTCCGACTTCAGTCGTCTGCCAACTATAGTCCCTCCAACCTTTGTCGCATGTTGACTATAGTCCCTCAGACCTTCGTTGTCCTGCCAACCAAATAAACATGCCAACGTTCTTAAGAGAATAGCTTCCTTATCTTTGGATTCTTCTAGTACTAACTATGTAATGTACTCTATATGATACATTGAGCCAAGGCATTTGTAATTGACGACAAAAACTAATAGAATCATTTTAACTGGGCCAGACCTCATGATTTTTTCCTTTTTAAAGGCTTTCCAAATAAAAATCTTAATGCCTCTTATGACTATATATATGAGGCATGATTTAGATCTATGTGTAGTAAGAGATTTTGCATGTATTAGTGAATATTTTAGCAAATCTAAGCCATGTCAAAATCATTTTCTGTGAAGCATAAATTTGATAGAAATGATAAAATAGATGCATTAAATTTGGCTTACTTTATTCCATAAAAAATAGGATTAATTTGATAATAAAAGTCATTATATATGTATGGTACAAAAGCATTTATTATCTATTAAATAGATGTATTTATATATTTTCTAATTTAGCAATTTTGGCATGTTACTTAATATTTTTTTTATGGTATTTCTACTATTTCATACTCCAAAATTATATAGTATATTTTTCTTAAATTATTTTATTATAAATTTAAATATAGAATTCGTCATTTCACATATGAAATTAAGCATTTCTTTTTTTTTCTTACATAAATCTTGATTTTATAAGATATTTGCTTAAATGTTATTTAAAGGTAAAACCTTAGGCTAATCAGACACTTAATTGTATATTTATTTGATGCTCCAGCAATATTGTTTAAATTTCTTAAATGTATAATAATGAATATAACATCTATTTAAAGATTTAAATAAAGATTTAATATTTTAGATAACATTTATTTTATGGTATTTTATACCTCAAAAAATATAATACTTTTTTTTTAAAAATGTTTTAAATATAAATGTAGAATATTAAATTTCACATATTCAATTAAGCAATTCTTAATTTTTTTTTTCTTTGATGTATTTAATGATTTAAATATATTCTTAGATGAATGATAATTTTTAATATTAATTTAATTTTAGAAAATATATATACCAATACTTATTTTATTGTAATATCTATATTGAAATTATTATTAGTCTTCTATTTTATCATCACAGAATATTAGAGTTTTAGAGAAGTGAACCCTTACAAATCTCCTCAGCTCTATTAACTTTTAGATCTCCCCCAAAATGATGCTCTAATTATCAAATTCATTAAATATATAAAAAATATAATAAATATCTATTTAATTCATCTACAAACTAAATAAATCAAAAGAAATATCACATATGATTCAGTTCAGAAATATGAACAGATTAAAAAAAAATAGTTAAATCCAAAATTTTCAAACGGTAAAACGGCTCAGGGTCAGCTTAAAAAGAGCAGCAGAGAACCTACCTCCCCAATATTAATAAGATAGGTGACAATTAATAAGCTACAGAAGCATTTAAATCTTACCAAATGACAAACAAACCCGAAGAAGAAGCTATATTTAAAAAGTTTGCACACTAAAGAGATAATGGACAAACAACAATGACTAGTTGAACAGTTCTGACAAGCAGAAGAAGTCAATACCCGAACCAATTCTCCCTGAAGCCCACATGAAGCTTTTAAAAGCTTCTGTGATGACTCAAGGATCGCATCTGGTGCGCTCTTGACTGCCCCTCTCTCTCTCTCTCTTTCTTTCTTTCTTTCTCCAATATACTAATCTTCAGACTTAATTGAACACTAAAACTAAAAGAGCCTACATTCAAGAACTAATTTATTATAACATTTTTACCTCCCCACGAATCAAAATGATCAAAATGCCCTCACAAAGCAGTTTTATCTTGATAGAGAAGATGATCTACTCACCAATTTTGTCAAATGATCACTTGTGATTAAGGGTATTTTGGCCATTTTGAAACTTGGTCTCAAAAGAGGGGAGATGCTATTGTTCTAGACTTGGAAGAACAGTGGAAGAACCACCACCAGACAGAGCGTTGCTGATCTGGTGCACGACGGAGAGAAGGTGGTGGTTGGCCGCGGTGACGCTAGAAAGATTAAGCTTTGCTGATGGAACGGCGCTCGCCAGCACCTGCATTCCAATTGTGAGGAGACAGCCGACGGCAGCCGAGTTATTTGTGGCGGCGGGGGCGGAGCAAGATAAAGAGACCGGTTGTTCTGCGGGGAAGAGGGCGAAGCCGATGGGGAGAAGAGGAATGTAAGAGGGATCATCCCCGTTCATTGCGACTTGGACAGCATCCACGTCGATTGTCGCGTATACAATCAGGCTGCCACCTGAGGGGTGGGTGCAGCTCTCCTGTAGAAGAAGCTCCACGTTTTGGGAAGAATTGCTTGCGGCCTACATGGCATACAAGAGATTAAGCTATATTTTTTGTCAAAAGTAGAATATAATACTCACATCAGTACTGATGTCATATTTTAATCTGTTAATTCTCCATAAAAAGCAGGAAGCAAAGAACAATTTGTCAGACTCTTTCTGTAGCAGTGGAGTTTAGTAAGATAAGCATAGATTAATATCTGATCATTCTGCTGATTAAGGTAATAATTTTTAAGGGAAAAAAGTGTGAAATTGTTAACAATTGATGACATGTTTTGCTAAAAAATATAAATAATAAATCATGTGGGCTCCATTTTTTTAGATGGTCCAATCAAAATGAAAAGAGTGTCATATATTTTATTTGGGGAGAATTGTTATTGGTCCACCTAATAAATTGACAATCTGGCATATGAGTTTTTAAAAATTTCTTGTGGATGGATATGAATATTTGCAAGAGGAATCTTACAGGCAAGAAGAATTGTACGCCTTTGTTTCTTCCAGGAAATAAAAGCGTTTGGTTTCATTCTTTAAGATGGTAAATAAAAGAGACCATGGGCTAGGCTTCAGAACCCCACAGGGAAAGGGAAACAGCTAGCTTGGACTCTACAAATCAAGAGCTCATTTAATAGGGCATCATTGACAAGTCTGCTGCCCCATCCTCATCTTTGTCTACTATTTATTGCTGAAATATTAATTACCATAAAAAAGCAATTATTATGACTTTATTATCATCTATTTTGATGCCCATTTCTATCACAGGTAAAAATGCGGACAAGCTTCATCTTCTTGCCTGGAAGATACCACGCTAGAGGAAATATTTCCAGGAGCTATTGATAACAAGCAATACTGGCAACTAGTTCAATGATCAGAAGCTAAAAAATTTGATGTTAACAAAGACAGCAATTATTCAATATAAGAAAATTTCCAAGGAAGAATGAATCTTCTTTTATAGTTTTCTAAAAGATCAATAGCAGGTCATAGGCACTGCATATCAGGAATTGTGTTCTAAAAATAGTTATATAATAATTTCGTTGACAGCATAAAAATCATGATAAAAATAGCATTCAAGTGGAATGGATGGAAATAGCTCACTCACATTTATGCGTAAAAGAGACACACAGTTCCTAGGATGCGAGCCATTTGCTATATGAGCAACCTCATGAAGAGAGTTTCCACTTGACAAGGCGTCCATCTAGACACAAATCAGTGTATGAATAATGTTTAATTTAAAGCATTTCCTACTTTTGACATTATTAATAATGTAAAAAAAAAAATATTAATTCTTGGGTATACCTGAGACCTTCGCTGCTCATCGGTCAAGAGATCAAAGACTTGATGGTAAGAGAATGGAAGCCACGCTGTGGATACTGCTGACAAAATAACTCCATTAGGCTGTCCAGGTAGAGTATTTTTTCTGGTTGTTACTCTAATTGTATCATCAGGTGAATCAGATAGTGCAGTCCATGATTGTCCTCCAGAGGAAGTAATACTAGCACAGAAGGTTTTCACCATTCTGTGTGATAGCTTCATTATGTTCTTCCTTCCCTCTGGTGTGGTGATTACTGAAAATGCAAGAAGTAGCAGAAATTCATGCTATTTTATAATTACATCTCATGGGACCTGCTGATTAATTGAAAAGTTTGATTAATGATACTCCAGAAAATGTAAAATAAGAGAATAATACCTCCCAGATCAGAAATACTTTTGGCCATTAAGCTTGCTAGCCGTTCACATTGTCGTTGTAAGACCGATAGCCAGCGTGTTGCTCCAAAGCCCATTCCACTGTTAATGAATTGGGAAAATATCTGATGTACTGGCTTATCCTCCACCTCTGCTTGTTCCACCCAAATCACCTGCATGATAACGTTAAGTTCACTCCACATCAACAGCCAATTTTGACAACTATCCATTCAATAATGTTGTACTGCTCTTGTGCTCGGCTGTACTAAAGGAGTAAGACGACTATCAAAGAAAGGAATGGATTGCTCTGCGAGTGCAATGCTGATGATACTGAATCATTAGAGGAGATCACTTGGATTATATATATATATTTTTTTTTTTAATTTCCAAAAAGTATGTAAAGAGTTGATTTTGAAGGAAGATGAAAGGTTATCTAAAATCACAGTAAAAATATTACCAAATAAAACTGTTTGAGCCAAGATAGTTGTGAATTGAATGTTGGAGATACAGGAGTTAATGCTAAAATGCACAACCTGTGGCTCATGGAGGTAAAAGAGTTGTTCGAAGCCATGCCATAGTGAATGGAATTATAGACCTCATTGAAGTCATGCTCAGTATGCAATAAATATGGATGCAAAGGCATTGGTTCAAATAATATAATCCCTGATTTTCAGAACACAGGTCACTGGTTTGAGACCTATAGAGGCTGTAATAACATTTTTTTGTCTGTAGAGTTTAATTCAAGCAGTTATTTTGCAATGCTCTAAGCATGATTGAGTGGTCCAGCAGTTGGCATCAAAAAGATAATAAATTGGATCTGAAATATTCTAATAGTAGAAACAAAACACAGCATAAGGTTTGATTTGGGGCAATTTTTTTTCACTCTTCTGTTTTTCAAAACATTGCCACATTGCTATATATCTATTGCTTTCTTACAGTCTTTTAGAAACATTTGTGATGAAAAAAAAAAACTTTTTACAATCAAATCTATTAAAATATAATATTTATAAGAAAATTATTGTCTGACTTTCTTTAAAAAAATTTTATAACACCCACAACTTGCAAAAAAAATTGCTTTCTCACAACGGCGTTATAACTACTTTTACCAGCAGCAGTAACCACCACAAATAGGCCCTAAGTGTTAGGCAGGTTGCATATTCTTAACTTGATAGATGAAATGAACAAATAATTGTTGATCTAAGGAATTTTATACTAATATAACTAACTAACGGCTAGATAAACGAAATAACTCACCACCTAAAAATGTCCTACAAAAGAAAACTTTAATGGGGTTCATTTATGCACAAGGAGTCGTTGATTGGAGTAAATGGTACTTTGGTGGTCTCAAGCACTTATGATAATGCAGGCTAATTATTCAATTTAATAAGCACTAAAGATCATATGCCCTTGTACCGTCCTCTTCGAAGGACTCATTAGAAATTTAGCAACAAAAAAGAAACAATTAGTTGAATGTAATTAATAAGCAATTTTGTTATGAAATACCACACACCCTTGAGTACCCATTGGGCATGTCTTGGATAACACAGCCAGAAGGTCTTCTCCTATATCGCATTAGAGGCAGTTGTATAACATCTTGAAGGTTATCCACGGGAAAATCAACAATTGTCCATGTACCTTCTTCCACATTTTGCTGGCAATATCTAAGAAAATAAGCCTCTCGTGTAGGCACCAGAGGTGTAAGAACTTGAATCTCTGCATACATCTGTTCCGAGAAACTAATAAGCTGAATATGTAGCTATTGCAACAGGTTGACATTGGGGAGAGTTTTTAATTTAGGCTAATTACCAGGTGAAGAGACCCACTTCCATTGCCAGGGAGTCCAGATGTTATAATTTGAATAGTTTTTGCCTTGGATACAATGGAGGGGAACAATTCCAACCATTTATTCTGTAGAAATCATAAAGCCATTGAAAAAGAATTTCTTCAGTTTTTTGATAAACTGCTGCATTAACTATCAAAATAAACATATGAAGGACATGAACACTCCTACAAGCTCATTCATGGATAGATAATGTTTAAAAAAAAGGTGATAAAACTAAGAATATTGTAATGATAAGTGATTATAGTTAAGTGATAGCAGCTAAAACCTATTTAAAAAATTAGATAATATAAAATAAACTTAGTTTCCTGTACATGTAGAAAAAACAATATCGATCTAACACATATTTAATGCTGAGGATGAAAAGAAAACAGAAAAATTATAAGGCTAATTAGCATCGTGGAAAAAAAATAAACAAAATATAATAAATACTTCATGCAGCATTTAACAGGATAAATTGATAAAAGAATTTATAAAATCATCTAAAATAACTAGGATAAGAGTATTCATGATGCCTACAACGAGAAGTTCATGACTACTACACCAAACATAAATTTTTAGCATCTCCATTAAAATCATCTGACATGAGAAATAAATTGGAAGTCAACTATATATTGATACATGCAGAATTACAGTACTGTTGATAAACTTACAGCGTCCATGAATGCATCTACCAAAGTAATGCTATTCATGATAACAAGCGCGGTGTCTCTGGTCCCCTCCATTTTGTACCCCCCACCACCCAGCTGCTTCACATCCATTGGCCATGGAAACAGCCTGGCGTGCTCTTCTTCATCAAGAATCTCCACTGCTCCACCGCCGACAGCATTGCCACCTCTCTTCAACCAAAGCGGCTCATTCACCCGACACATTCTCACTAGTTGTTCAGCAGCAGCCATGGCGAGCTCAAGAGCCAAAGGCTTCTTCCCTTCCATTATGAGCACTCCTGTGAAAGCAGAGTCCTCATCCACAAGCCCAGAGGCCAAAAGCATATCGCCGCATGACACCGCCGGCTGCGGCGGCGGCAGGTCGTGGAAGTGCCTTGAGTATATTCCCATGTCGAGGTCTAGTGAAGGCGGAAGCAGCAAAGGCGATGAAGGCAACATGGACCGGTTGCCGCCAAATCTCCCGGCGATGCATGATAATCTATCAAGCTGCAGCAACATTTTTATGTACACATCAAATAATAAAAAAATATGCCTAATTTTTTTTTATCATATCCTTCCGTTACGAGATTATGACTTAGGATTAGAATTTGCATTATGATTGAATAAATGAGGATTACTGATTTGAGTTTCTCCATTATAATTGAATAAATAAGCAGATACGAGCTTTTGCATGGACGCGAGCAGCTGTAATGGGGCGGGGGGGCGGTATTTTTAAAGTTTTGACTTTTGGAAAGCAATAGGGGATCTGGCTCGCACGCGCCGTGTCGATTGGCACGTGTGAGAAACTAAGTTTTAGGGTTTTTGTCGTGGTTAAGGAATTGAGACTGACCTCATCCTTCAGGCGGGCGTTCTCTATGCGGAGGTGGTGCTCCTCGAAGGACATTTCGCCGAGCACTGCAGGGCCGCCGCAGTTTGAGCATATAACGTTACGAATCGCCGCTTGTAGCCGGTAGTTCTCGTTCTTCAGGCTATCGTTCTGCGCCCGCAGGATCACGTTATCCGATCTATCTTGCTGCGCCTGCGGGACAACACAACCAATATAAATCCATGATATATACATCTCCTCTTCTTTTAAGTTCGCTCGTCTCAAGCAAATCTTTTTTTTTTATATAATTGGAAACCAGTAAAAAGGATATTTGTTTTCCTTCTTTTAAAATTAGTTGTCCACACGTGCAAGAATTAAAAAGCGCATGTCAGCACGGTCTGGATTGGATTAACATTCGCACCTTCATCTGAGTCCGGCGATTCTGGAACCAGAACTTCACCTGGCGAGGTTTCAGGCCAAGCTCTTGGCTTAACCTGAGCCGTTGCTTGTCGTCCGGGTGCGGGCATTCCTTAAACAATCTGATTTTTTACCCAAAATAAAAGATTACTTACCTTTTTTGCCAAAATAAGATGCATTAGAGAATCTGTTTTTTTTTTTTTTTGTGATCTTACCCTTCCATCTCCTGGATCTGCCGTGATGTGTGGCGGTGGTAACGTTTCTTCTTCGCAGGAGGCGGCGTCGGCAACGCCAGCGGTGGCGGAGTCCCGTCGTCGTGCTCCTCGCCGCAGCTTAACCCCTCCAGGTGACCACTACCGGAGCCGCTTTCCATCTCCTCTTCCTTCCGAGCTGCCTCCTCTTTCTGCAAGTGGGATAGTTACTGGATTTTTCCTTATTCCATGTGAAGAAAAGAAAAAAAAAAACGCATTTATGCTCACCAGCACCATGGGAGGGAAGGAAGAGAAAGGCACGACGCCTGCCATGAAGCCGCCGAGATTAGGGTTTCTGATCTGGGAGGAGAAGAGTGAATCAGGGGAGATTACGTTCCCTCCACTACCACCGCCTCCGCCGCCACCGACCATCGACGGCAGCACTTGACAATCTCCATACATCCTCGCTTTCTCTCAAACACCAAAGTAAACAACCAAGCAAAATTTCTCTCCTCTTCTCTCTTCACATCATATAATAAACACTATTAGAAAAATAAAACAAAAGCAAAAAGGCATAGGAGATCTTCCCAAGGCTTGGAAGAAGAAGGAGAATAGTGAAGAGGAAGGAGTGATGGTGGTAATAAATACCGTAGACTGTTTCTCGCTGGCGAGGATGAGAAAGCCCACTTCTTTTGTCCTATTTTCTTCTTGGACCCTCTCTCCCTATAATTCTATTCCAATCTCCCCTGTCACCACCGATTTCCCTTTTTAACCTCTCTCCCCTCGCCAAAGTTTTGGTAATTACTGAATTACCGTCGGGGGTATTTACGAACTTTATCAAACACGCTGAGAAATAGCGCCACGTGTCGGAAGCGTCAAGGGCAGGAGGCGTTTCTGCCTGAAAATCGGGCCTTCCAAAGTCAAACGCTCGTGGGTCCTTTCCACTCCTATGGAAGAAAGCAAAGTGTGGGTCCACCGATCCGACGGTTGGGGTTCGTCTGATCCTTGAGGTAACTCTCCCATGGATCTGACGGTCAAAATTAACTCACTATATTGCGTTGCCGTTTCCGCAAGAAAGTCGTGTTTTGGTCAACGAAAAAAACGGTCAACTCAACTGTTTTTTAATCTTTTAGATATTTAATATTTTAATAATAAGTACTTTAATTAATTAATATATATATCATAATTTAATAAAGTTTTATACTATTTGAAGGCCGACTGGATGTGACATAAGATAGGAGATATTTGGATTAAGGATTGTGATTGATAAGTTATTAGTAATAACTGCTTCATTTTATTAATATCTTATCTCGTCAAATTAATTTTCAAGCACTAAATTTAATTGCAAGCAATAAGTTATCAATACTATTGTAATTATTAAAAAAAATAAGCAAAATAAAATTAAAATTTTCAAATATTAATTAGATGATCAAATGATCTTCAAATTTGATATACTTATAGTTAAATCGAGCGAAAAATAAATTTATTTTTTAGATTTTTCACGTAAAAATTTTTCTGATCCCCTATTATAAATTTTATCTGTGGATGCTAATTTTTTGTTGAAAGCTAAGTTAGATATATTTTTCATATATAAACTAAGATTGTAGTTGTATTTGTATGGTAAATAAATCATGTACAAGTCAGAAGGTTTTGCAACTATGGAGTTAACGATGCATTGTGGAGTAACTATAACGTCGATCATTGACAGATATGCATTAAATTTAAAGAAGAATGTAATATCTTTAAGTGGTCTTACTATTGGAGGATATATATTATGGGGTAATCTTGTACCCTTAAAGCTTGACATGTTTGCCACTGATAGATTAAGCTATTACAAAGTCTTAATTAACCTTCGCAATAGATGATAAGGGGGTGTCATAGAAAAAAATTTAAACATGATCATTAAGCTAAAACATTAAAAATTCAGACTCCATTTAGAGGTTGTTAAGTGTGGAATTTAATTTCTTTAACTATCTTTTATTACATTTTATTTAAATTTTTCAATATTAATGACTACTAACTTAAGATTCATTTATATTTGATTTTTCAAGGTAGTAGGTACATAATTCCCTTTTTTTAAGGTATCTACTATCCTAATTCAAGATTAATTAATTCTTATTTATTTATTCAAAATGGTGGCTACCAAAGCCAATATTTATCAAATTCAAGTTTACAACCTACTATGTCCAATCACTAAATAAAGAGTTAGTTGCACTATGTTGATGCATTCCACAGCAAAAAGCAACAAGAGGAGAGAGAGAGAGAGAGAGAGATGAAGCGTGTCATTTGAGAAAGAGTTTTTTTTTTAAGAGAAGATTTCTTAGAGAGAGTCGCCTTAGATGATTTGGTCACATAAAACGGCAGCCTTTCGATGACCCGGTTAGGAAAGTTGATGTATTAGATTTGACTTATGTAAAAAAAGATAGAAGCAGAGCTAAAAAGAATTGGCTAGTGATATATCATGAAAAAATTATGTTGACCAGGCACGAATCTCGAGGCAAAAATCAAGTTGAAAATTTCAAAAATTAAATCCGGGACCATCTAAACTCTAATTTTAGCAAACTTACAGTCGAAATGAACGTCTCGGAAATACAAACACAACGACACCAAATTCGACCCAATCCGAGTCCAAATGAATCAAAATCGAAGATCCAAAGCGCATATGGAAGGTTCAAATCATAATTTGGATTACCAAATGGTCTCTAAACATGATAAGCTTATAGTCAAATCGAGCAGCTCGACGAGACAAATCCAACGAGCCTAAGATCATTAAATTCTGATATCATTATGATCTTCAAATGCCCAACGAACGGTTCATGATCAAGGGATTCAACATCGGCCGTCCATTCAAACCACTCCCAAATTACCCTTGATCTTCCTCCTCTTTACTGGCCATGCCACTCTAAAAAAACTATAAATAGACCTCTTATTTCTCATGGATGGGGGAGGAAGAAAGGGCCCAATGAAGAAGAGAATGAAGAGAAGGAAGAGTTCTCTTGCCATCAAACTCCTCCTCGACCACCTCCTGGCCACCGACCGACGCCCGGACTTCCGCCCTTTGCCAGATTTCTACCTGACATTGGACTTCTGCCCATCGTCGAACTTTTGCCCAACGCTGGACTTTCGCCCGTCGTCGGATTTCTACCCAACACAAGACTTCAGCCAGTTGCTGGACTTTCGTCGGACTTATACCCGACACTGGACTTCTGCCCATTGTCGGACTTCTATCCATCGCTGGACTTTCGTTGGACGTATACCCAACGTCAAACTTCCACCCATTGCCGGACTTTCGTCAGACTTATACCCGACACAGGGCTTCCGCCCGTCGCCGGACTTTCTTCGGACTTCTACTCATCAGTCATCGCCAAACTTTCGCTGGTCGCCGAACTTCTACCCATCGTCAGATTTCTGCCCGGCCACTAACTGACGTTGGACTTCTACCCGACCGCCAACTAACACCTGACTTCTACCCAGCTACCTACTGACGTTGGACTTCTGCTCGACGGCCAACTGATGCATATTTTTCTGCCCGACCAACAACTAACGTCGGACTTTTACACGGCCTTCAATTAATGTCGTACCTCCGTCGCCCTCCAACAACGATCTTTCCGATTACTGTCGCTCACCGATTATGATCCTCTCGACCAAATGAACACGTCAATATTGATTCTTTCAAGTCCCATCACGTAATGCATTTTTGCATGATATATATTTATCAAGCCAAGGCCTTCCCCAAAGGAAAGGCCTCATTTGTAATCGACTATAAATAATAGTGGATTCATGCAAACTGGGTTAGACCCCATAGTTTTTTCTCCTTTTTAGGATTTTTCACATAAAAATCTTGATGTCTCTTATTGATATCACACCCTCTCTTTTATCTGATTGAGTACTAGATCTTTGTATAAAGCTAAGACGTTAAACTTTATATTTCTCTACTACCGTGAATATTCCAGGACCCAACAGTTTGCCACCGTCTGTGGGAACGTAGTTCCTGACTGGGGGACCAATTTTTGCTATAACCTCAAAAGGTTGTTTTTGTCAACATCCTGATATTAGCCTTTACTACATCAATTTCATCAAATTTAGATGCGTACTGGGCAAAAAGTTTGACTCCAACTGTGGTCAAAAAGATCCTCCAATGCTTTCAACATCAAGATGATATTTCAAGAAAATCCCAGCAAATGCTAGGATGTTTCCAATCAATTATAAGCTTTATACAGTCCCTTGCTGGACTTCTACTCCTTGGGCAAGGTCTTAATCTAGACCTCAAAAAGGCAATAACAGACTAAAGATAGACCATTCTTTACCTTTGATTTGGGATACACGCAACGTTCGCCCCCTCCCAATCAAGGAAAAATCGATCCCAGGGGGATTCGATTCGACCTCTTCCACACAGGTTAACGTCATAGAGCAGCACTATGACATACAACCTCGAAAAGGTTATACATCCTTGGTGGATTCTCTTGACCTCTACTATATAGGTTAATGTCATCGAGCAGTGCTTTGACATATAACCTCAGAAAGGTCATACATCTTTGATGGATTCTCTCGACCTCTTTCATATAGGTTAACATCATCGAGCAGAGCTCTAACATACAACCTCGGATAGGTCATACATCTTTGGTAGATCTCTCAACCTCTTCCATATAGGTTAACATCATCGAGAAGTGCTCTGACATACAATCTTGGATAGGTCATACATCCTTGGTAGATTCTCCCGACCTCTTCCATATAGGTTAACGTCATCGAGTAGTACTCTGACATGCAATCTTGGATAGGTCATACATACTTGGCGGATTCTCTCGACCTTTTCCATATATGTTAACATCATAGAGCAGTGCTCTGACATACAGCCTCGGATATGTCATATATCATTGGTGGATTCTCTTGACCTATTCTATATTGGTTAACGTCATCGAGGAGTGCTCTGACTTAAAATCTCAGATAGATCATGCATCATTGGTGGAGTCTCTCGATCTCTTTCATAAATGTTAACACCATCAAGCGATCCTCTGACAGGCAACCTTCTATAGGTCAAATATTCGTTTGGATTTCTCTCAACTTATTAATATCATTGATCAATGCTCTAAGTGAACAACATTCTCTTTAGAAATATTCTATGAGAGAAAGTGATTGAAAGGGTCATCACTTATTCAAAGATCTTATATAAAGACCTTAGCAGGCTTAAAAGCCTCAAAAGGCACTAGACAAATTTACTCTAGAGGATAAGTTCATTTCAAGTGAGAAATAAGCATTGGGCTTATACAATAATCTCAAATTCATATATAATATCATTGAAATTACATAGATTCCACATCAGGTTCAAGTTTATATTCATTTTCACAAGAAGATGAAATTAAAAGTTATACCATAATCATTCATACAGTTAATATTATCAAGCAAAAAACAACTTCAAAATGGTCAAATATACTTGGTGGATTCAAGTGACCTCTTCTCTACTATATATTGAAGCATCTCATATAATTTCTTCTTCAAAAAAGGGGTGTTTGATGTTCACAACATCATAATAGATGCATATTATCTTTAGTAAAATGCTACTGGACACCCGCCATCATTGGCCTTTTGACTGATGTCAGCCATCAGTCGTTTACCTCATCTCACCCATCATCGACTTCTCGTTTAATTGCTATTAGCAGCACACTATTGACCTCATTTTTATATGAGGTCAGTAGGACTAATCCAGACCTTAGGATCTTTTCAGTACAACAACAACAACATCAAGCCTTTATCCCACTATATGGGGTCGGCTACATGAATCCTTTTTCTCCATTGTGTCCTGTTAAAAGTCAAATTATCATTTAAATCTAATAAAGAAAGATCATTTCTAATATTTTCTAACCAAGTCTTTTTAGGTCTACCTCTATCTTTCTTAACATAAGTTAAATCTAGGACCTCTACTTTCCTAACCGGGTCATCGGGAGGCTGCCGTTTTATGTGACCAAACCATCTAAGGCGACTCTCTCTAATCTTATCTTCCACTGGAGCTACTCCAACCTTTTCACGAATATGCTCATTTCGTATCTTATCTCTAAGGGTAAAGCCACTCATCCACCTGAGCATCCTCATCTCTACAACACTTAACTCAGAATTATGCTTCTCTTTTAATGGCTAACATTCGGCACTATAAAGCATTGCAGGTCTCACAACCTTCTTAAAGAATTTTCCCTTAAGTTTGAGGGGTACTTTTCTATCACACAATAAGCCCGATACATTCCTCCATTTCAACCATCCAACTTGTATTCTACTGATAATTGTTGACCTCATTATTCGAGGTCGATTCTCCTGGAATTAATCCATATCTAGCTTCTAAGTCTTCGTAACCTAGCATAGATGTCCCCTATAGGATTTCTTTTAGGTGGATACCCGACGACGTATCATAGACTCGACCTCCTGATTCGACCTAAATTAGTTCGCATCGCTCAATCGAGATCATATAGCCATAAATATAATTAAGAAAAATTAAAATTAATAATTTAAAATCATTTTTTTTAACACAAAATAGTTTATTTTAAAATATTGATTGTACTCCAAATTAATCTTTATGTATATATATATATATATATATATATATATATATATATATATATATATATATATATATATATATATATATATATATATATATATTTTTAAGATAAAACTTAACTCTTAAATCCATATTCTGATCAAAACAATCCTAGTCGTCGATTCAAACTAAGATGAAAGAGAGAGAGATAATGAGTTAAATTAGGCGGTTAGGTTCAAACCAGCCCCCACGATCTCCCCTTTATTCGGACGAACTGCTCCTCTCCCTATCTATTTGCAAACCGCCCCCATTCTCTGGCACTCCCGCTAATTCGCAAAATCCTCCCCAGCCCGTCTCCTCCCAGTTTTGTGAAACCCCCAGGTCTCCCGTCTGCTCCCATTTCGCAACAGGTCTCCCTCTCTCGGCTCGTATAGCCCAAGCGGAATCCCTCTCCGTCTACCACTCTCTCATCGATCTCTCAGCTCACAAGAAGGTTGAACCCCCAACCCAGCCCGTCGCCTCTCTGTGCCGCACGACACCAAGGCCCGAATCCTCTCTGTTCGCAAGGAGGTCGAACGCTCCCAGCTTTCCTCCTCTCTCGTGGAACCGAACCCCATATCTTCCTCCCCTCTCCCATTTCGTTCTGCCCAGGGAAGTCCGACACCGCTGCTTGCCCTAGCCAACGCCAACTTTTCCCCTTTGGTACAGGTAACCATTCTACCTTCCTATACCCTCCATAGTCTCTCCTGGAATATGAGACGATTGAATGAAAACCAATGCAATCCACATTCGGACTAAATCATCTTCATTGGACACATGATCTTGTGAGAATATAGAACAAAAAAAAAAAAAAAAGCTGTAGAAATCTGGCAGTCCCTTCAACCACAAGTAATTTTCCCTCACTTCTTCCTCTTCCTTTCTAAATCATGTTCATATCCTCCCCTTTTTCTTGATAGAATGAAAAGAGAAATGTGTTTTGATTATTATCTTTGAGGGAAATCAAAGAAAGTGGGTTTCATTTTCTTTTAGTTTGAAAACAAAATATTAGATCTGCATTATCTTTCCCTGAATGAGTTTTCTAATGATTGAATTTCTGTTAGGATTTATGGAAGTGTATGGACCATCCCTCTTGATTCAGATAGTTTTGCTCTTAATACAAATTGATTTTAGGTGTATGAGTTGGATGGTTGCATTATTTTATTTTATCTACTTTAGTGGCCACGTTATTTTCCTGATTCTTGTAATCATTTTAACAGCAAAAGAAGTAATGGAAGTTGGTTTGATTAAGGCCTATCTTGTGATTTAGTTAGTCTTCATGAATCTAAGAAGTTTCTTTATTTCATTTGAGCCTTGTCGATAATTCATTTCAAGACTTGTTAATTCCTATATTCCTTTTCATTCCCTTTGGTAATGAATCAAATAATGAATGCTGTGCATATGTATGTTTTGGAAAGGTCTCTTTGATTGAAAATGTTTGTTAGTGATGAGAAGATGCATTGTTTGCTTATATCTTTTGTTCCTGAACATCTAGTTTGTCATCTTATCTTGAGGCTAGAAAGGAAGTGGGATTTCTCTCATCTTATTTTCTCTCAAACAAGCAAGTAAAGTGTTTTACATAATTTCATGTGGTAGTTGAAAGAAAGGAAAGTTGTAGTGGAAAAGAGAAATGTGAATTTTAGAGAGGATTGCATGCTTTATTATTGGTAGTTTTCTTTGAGCTTTGGAGAGGATTGTGAGCTTTATGGTGGAAACTAATCATGAGTTTTATGTTTTAAATGTGAGTTTTCTATAGAATAAATTCAATGTTGCATTGTGATGTTAGGTTGTTTTGTTAAAAAATTTATAGAAAGTAAAATTACATTGAGCCCTCTTTCTCCTTTTAATTTCATTTGGTGACAATTTTGAGTTGAAAAATGTATTCATATACGGGCCCATCTTATATCTTTGGTGTCAAATTATGAGCATTCATATATTTTAAGGGAATTTGAGTTCTTTTGCAAAGTTTTATTATATGCATTTGTAGTCTTTGTGTAATAAAAGTTTGTGTAGGGTA
Source organism: Dendrobium chrysotoxum (assembly GCA_019925795.1). Classification (NCBI taxonomy): domain Eukaryota; kingdom Viridiplantae; phylum Streptophyta; class Magnoliopsida; order Asparagales; family Orchidaceae; genus Dendrobium; species Dendrobium chrysotoxum. The sequence goes on along the minus strand of CM034315.1, from coordinate 84,706,418 downwards.
ATCTGAAGTGTTTCACATTATACTTTGAGAAAGAGAGATGATGAATTGAGACTTTGCATTTATATAAAGGGATGAATGATTGCTCGAGGCATTTTGTAAATGTTGAAAGAAAAGAAAAGTGTTTTTTTTTTTTTGGAAAGTAAAGTGAAAAGTGTGTGTATGTATCAAAAATTGTTTTGTGTGTGTTTGTGTGTGGGAAAGTATTGTGCGGGAAAGGTAAAAAAGTAAAGTATTAGATTTTGAAAAAGTGGTTTGTATGTTTTGAAAAAGTGAAAGTGGGAAGTGTATGTTTTGCTAAAAGTGAGGGTGTTGGTATTGAAAAGAAATGTGTTTTAAAAAGAGAATTGTGTAATTTTGGAAGGGTGAAATATGTATGTTTGGAAAAGTTTGTGTGTTAAAAAGTGAATTGAGTATATTGAGAGTTGAGATGTGTTAAAAGTGCATTGAAAGTTGAAAAGTGGAGTATGTTGGAGAAATAAATGTGTTGACTATTTGTTAGAAAGTAAAAAAAATGTATTTGCATTAAAGGGAGAAGTATTTGAATTTGGTAAAGTGTATGTGTGTATGCATTGGAAAGTGTTTTGGTAGGTGTATAGTTTGAAGGTATTTGTGTGATCTTTGGAGGATGGAATGTGTATGTTTTAAAATGTGAAATGTGTAATAGTGGAGTTTTAAAGCTTGTAAAATATATGTTTGTATTGGGAAGTGCATTAAGGATGCAATGAAAAGTGGTGAAAAGTGAAATGAGCTGTGTAAAAGTGTGTAAAGTGAAGTGTGTGCGTTGAATGATGTTTTAGAGTATGGGTTTATGTTTGAAAGCTAAAATGTGTGTGTGTAATTTTAAAGAAACAAATTATGTGTTTTTTTTTTTGGAAATTTGAAAAGTGCTTGTTTTGAGAAGTGAGAAATGTATATCTCTTGGGAAGTTTTTGGGAAAGTGAAAAGTATGGATTGTGAAAAGTGAAAGTTCTATATTTTGAAATATGAAATATATAAATGTGTAATAGTGAACTATATGGAGTATTGAAGTGCAAAGTGTATGTTTGTTGGAAAGGGAAGTGTTTGTGAAAAGAACATGTGTTGGAAAGTGTATGTGTTGGAAACAAAGTGTGTGAAAGAGTAAAAAAATGAAGGTTAGGTTGTTAAGTGGTGAAAGGGGTGGGTGTTGGAGAGTTGTTTAGTTAGGTGTTTACTAGAAAATAGAAGTGTTCAAAAGCAATGAATCTCTCTCTCTCTCTACCTCTCTTTTCCTTCTTCTAGTTCTCCCTTCTTGTGCCTCGGAGTGAATGTTGGAAAGATAAAAAGTATGCTTCTAAAAGTGAAGAGTTTAAAAGGTAGACAGCTTGTACCGGCCATCAAGCCCGAAGAAAGGTACGTTTTATTTTTTATTAATTTCAATTATTTCATTATTTATTATTAAATGTGCTTCTAATCCTTCTCTGTTTTATTTTCTATATTTGCATGAACTACGAAGAATGGTACCGGTCGAGCGAACAAAAGGACAAGGGACAATGGCGTCAGTCGCCTCTATCCAACCGGGTAGAGGTGCTACGGGCGTAATCCACCGGGTCATAGCCCCCGGTGTTGTAAGTTTTCTTAAAACTTAGAAAGCCCCTAGGAGACCGTGGTGTGTTTTGTGCGAACTCCTCCCTTCTAGGTCCCCGTAGCAACTTCAATTTTATTAGGATTATTTATTTTATTTTAGATCCTTAAACCTCTTTACACGTGCGCAAAGTCCTAAGGGTTAGTGATAACAAAATTCTTTTCATTCCATATAACATTAGTGACATCTAAGGATAAAAAATTAAGGATTGAGTCCTAGAGAACTTAGACTTAGGATGCCTGCACACTTTAGGGTAGAAATACATAACATAGAAAACTTAGTGACATTCCCCTTAGGATTATTGTATGTTATTAATACAACCTTAATCAACTCTAATTAAACTTAAATAATTAATTAAGGAGAATTTCAAATACACTAATGATAATCTAAATAAAAATATATGAAAATCATATAACCTCTAATAACTAAGTCATAATTAACACACATAACATTAGGAGATTAAATTTGAACATAAAAATAAAATGGAATCTAATTAATGTGTTAATCATCTTATAATCAAATAATAACTAAATAAAATTTTTCAAACTTTAATAAATCATCAACAATTTAATAAATCATTAACAAATCAAATAAAATCATTAAAATTTTAATAAAACACTAACACTTTAATAAGTCAATTAAAATTCCAATAAATAATTTAAGATTAACAAAATATTAAAATGTTTAATAAATTATTAAAAATTCAATAAATCATTAATTAAAATAATCTAATAAAAAAATGGTTAATTCAAATACATTAAAGAACAAATCATATTAATCGACTTTAACAATCAAAATTCAATCTAAAACAAACTTCAAAATAGTAAAGACACAAAAACTTAAATCTGAACTAAAATTCCCTTTGACCCTTCAACAAATCAATTTCAATCAGTTAGATAACTTTAACTAAAAGTAAACTCATGATGCATCCAAACCACACAGCCTACCGCACACACTTAGATTTGTTTGCTAGGACAACCGACTATAGCTCTAGGTTAGGCCGGTGTTTACTTTCTTGCTGTTGTGTGACGGGCTTTCTCGGTTTTCATTGCATGCTTGTATGATTGACATTGAGTGTTTGTTTACTTTTATCGCTCTCTGTGATATGATGTGATGGGCGATAGATTACCCCTAGGTTAGGAACGATCTAGATGCTCACAGAATCTTATGCAGGTGGCCATGCTCGTGCAGGGCTAAATAAAAAGGGGGCAAATTAAAGATTTAAATTAACATAAAATTTCTGCAGGTGCTTCAGAAAATGCTAAGCCCCCTTAAAATTAAAAGAGCATGGCCAAGTGTGGCTGATAAGTTTAATATGAATATATAACTGCTTGGGAATGATTTTATTATAAATGACTAGGATAACCTTGCAGGTGTGTCTAGATTTTCTTTTTCTTTCTGGAATGTAATGTAAATGTAATTATTTGTTAAAGTCAAATATTATGAAAGTGATTCAAAAGTGGGATATCACACCCAACTCGGAATCCAAAGAGGAAAGAATGTCCCTTAAGGGAGTATTCTCTTATATTTGGAAAGCCAAGTTAGGGTAGTTCTAATATCCAAAGAGAAAAGAAAATACCCCTTCGGGGATGAGTTTCTTTTCATTTGGATATCCAGGCCTGGTGGATCTAAGGAGCTCGTAGCGGACCCAAGGAGCTCGTAGCGGATCCAAGAAGCTCGTAAAGGAAAGAAGACAAAGAAGTGACGAATAGAAGAAGACGAAGAAATGAAGATAAGAAGAAAAGTATATCCCATTTTGAAATCACTTGCGTCAGTCTTAGGATTAGAATCCGGGTTTGTTGTCAGTGGTGCCCGGCCACTTTACTTTTTCAGTAGACCCTGGGTTGTAAATAAACTGGACATTAGACATTATATTTTTGGATAATTTAATTTGAGTGTTTACTTTGTTTGTGCACTAGTTTTTTTTAGGACTCTTGCATGTCGTGTTTTGTTTTAGCCTGGATACGCATCAGAGTGTTTTTTGGTAAGGATCACGATAAAATTTTTCTACTTGAAATTTAAAATAAAATTTTTTAGGCTCACATAGAAACTCTAACGAATCTAAGAAGTAAGCTCGGACCGCCGAGAGTCAGCATAATCATATTATTACTTTCTCTTCCTTGTTAGGCACCTCCCCGCCTGCGGGTTCTGGCAGACCACCTGACCTATTAGGGTGCAGTTCTGTCAAGGGGATGTTGTGCAATCTCTAGGGAAAAATCTATTTTCTAAGCCTGATTTTAAAACTGCTTCATAAATCATTTTATGCATTCGAGTCAATTAGCATGCATTGCATTAGATACAAATTAAAAGAGTCTAAAATTTTAATTGCATTATGCTCCTAGGCATCATTTACCCTACATAAGTAAAGGGGGCCAATTAGATTTTGTCTTAGATGTCGGCTCCGATTCCTCAAAACTTAAATAACGTCCCTACCCATCTTTCATAAGAGACTGGACACATGGATTTAAAGCGCCTAGGTGGTTAGCTGGCTCCCCAATCCAGGCCGGGGTAAGTCCAGATTTACACTGTATTAGTTAGGTTCGGGTCACTACTTTGTAGTACCCAAATTAGATTTAGGTTCTGAGGCAGATTTGTGAATCTTAAGTTCTCACCCTTCGGGAATAAAATCCCAAATTTCTAATAAAATGTCAATTCAAACCTAAAAATTTCTCTCTTAAAATGTAAAGCCCAACATAGGGTAGACTGAGGTTGCCTCTGAGCTTCTCAGAATCCGGTACCTCCTACTTTTCTTCCTTTGACTCGTTAATAACTGTTCAATGTTGAGTTTTTCTCCTTGAAAATTCTTACTTCTTTCCTTGTCTTCTACTTTGTAATCAGAGGGTATAAAATCACTGCTTTAATCGAGAGTTTTCTTAGGAGTATCCCTCCTATGATGTAATTAACTATAGGGGCTTGCCCTTATAGGGATTTAAGAACCCCAGATTAAAATAAACCTTGTTTATGTACATAAGACAAGGGAAAAATCTCTGGGAATGCAGATTATTTTCTAAAACTCATTTTTAATTTTGAATATACTTGTATGATGTTATTTTTGTCTCCCTAGATGATATAACATTCTCCTTGTTATATTCGATCTTAAAAGTGACGAATTTTATAAAACCCATTCTTATTTTTGGATGCCTTGAAGAATATCACGTTCGTCTTTTAAGATGATGTCATATTCTCCTCGTTGCCTCTAATCAGAAGAGTGGTTGAATTTTTAAAAACTTCATTTCTGTTTTTTAAACATATTCTATAGAATTTCATAATCATCTTTTGAGATGATATGCTATTCTCGGAATTGTGTTTGATCACAGAAATGTCATTTTCAAAACCCTATTTTGATATTGAATTCATTATAGAATATGGTGTCAGTCTCCCGAGACTGTACTTTATTCTTAATGTAGTATTGGATTACAAAACAGGAGAAATCAAGATCTGCGTGGTGACATAAATTTTCCCACCAATAATATCCCCATCTATTTCACCATCACTCTGAACAATAGATCCAAGATATCTAAAACGTGTACTTTTATTAATGACTTGATCGCCCAAAGTCACAATCCCCTCACTAGGTCTATTATTACTAAAATTACACTCCATACATTCCGTTTTAGATCTACTCAAGCGGAAACCTTTAGACTCTAAGGTTGACCTCCATAATTCTAGTTTACCTTCAACTCCCTCTCTAGTCTTAACAACAAGAAGAATATCATCAGCAAAAAGCATACACCAAGGTATATCCTCCTGCAAATGTCTAGTGAGAACATCCATGACTAAAGCAAAAAGATACGGGCTTAAGGCTGATCCTTGATGTAATCCAACCGAAATAGGGAAATACTTGGTCAAACCATATTGTGTTTGAACACAAGTAATAGCTCCTGCATACATATCTTTAATGATTTGAATATAAATGTTATTAACTCCTTTCTTTTCAATAACTCTCCATAGCACTTCTCTTGGAACTTTATCATATGCTTTTTCTAAATCAATAAATATCATATGTAAATCCTCCTTATTCTCTCTATATTTCTCCATCAAACCTCTTAATAAATGTATGGCTTCCATAGTAGACCTACCCGGCATAAATCCAAATTGATTTTGAGAAACATTAGTATTACGCCGCAACCTATGCTCCATAACTCGTTTCCATAGTTTTAAAGTATGACACATTAACTTAATTCCTCTATAATTCGCACAATCTTGTGCATCACCTTTATTCTTAAAAATAGGGATTAACACGCTCATTCTCCACTCACCTAGAATCTTTTTAGTTTTCAAAATAGTATTAAAAAGTTTAGTAAGCCATGAAATTCCTTCTTCTCCAAATCATTTCCACACCTCTATTGGAATATCATCAGGTCCAACAACTTTTCCACCCTTCATTTTCTTTAAAGCCTCTGTAACTTCAGTTTTACTAATATGTCGATAAAAATAGAAATCTTTATTTTTATTTAGGATGCTAAGGTCACTACAGTCAATTTTATTTTCACATTCTTCATTAGAAAGTTTAGCAAAATATCTCATCCACCTTTCTTGAATATCATCTTCTAAAAAAAGTACTTTTTAATCTTCATTCTTAATACACTTCACTTAAACTAAATCCTTACTACTCATACCTCTTTGTTTGGCTAACTTATATATATATATATATATATATATATCTTTCTCCCTCCTTAGAGTATCTAATCTATTATATAAATCACTAAAAGCTAAACTCTTTGCATCGCATATTACTTTCTTAGATTTCTTACGTGCCTCTTTATATATTTTTCAATTATCAGAATTTTTACAATTAAACTAATTTTTATAACAAATCTTCTTATTTTTAATCTTTTCATGCACAATTAGATTTCACCACCAACTATTTTTACTATTATGAGCTTTTCTCTTGGAAACTCCAAGCACATCTTTTGCAATATTCTTAATATCACTAACCACTTTTTTTCACATAACATTAGCATCCTCATGCACAGATAAAATCTTAAGATATAAAATCTTACTCTTTAAAATATTTTTATTAATATTCTTTAAATACCCCTATCTAATCCTAGAATATCTTTTTTACTTTATTTTTTATTTTCTGCCCTATTATCTTCAAGTTTAAAACTAATAAATGAAGTTGGGTACATAAAATTTCACTCGGAATAACTTTATAATCTTGATAATCTAAATGATCTACTTTTCTTATAAGAAAATAATTAATCTGAGTTGTGTTATATCTATTTTTATAAGTAATGAGATGCTCATTCCTTTTCTTAAATAAGGTATTAGCAATTAAAAAATTATAAGCTAAATAAAAATCTAATATGGACTTTACCACCTTCATTCGTCGTTCTAAATTCATGGCCACCATGAATGCTTTTAAAATCATCTACCTCTCTACCAACATGTTCATTTAAATCTTCTCCAATAAAAACTCTTTCTTCAAGAGATATCTTTTATATTAATTCTTCTAAGTCATTTCAAATTTTAATTTTGAATTCATATCCAAACCCACTTGAGAGCATAAGCACTTATAATGTTAATAATCTTAGCATCAACAACAATCTTTGAAGCTATAATTCTATCTCCAATTCTATTAATATTTATAACATTATCCTTCAAACTCTTATCTAAAATCACGCATATACCATTTCTAGTACGACTCCTACCCGAATACCAAAGTTTAAATCCTAAACTATCAATCTCCTTGGCCTTCTCTCCAACTCATTTAGTTTCCTGAATGCACAGAATATTTATCTTCCTATGAATCATAATATCTATTAATTCTATTAATTTTTCTGTAAGGGAACCTATATTCTAAGTTCATATCCTAATTTTAGTTTCATGGACTAGCTTCTTTGCCCATATCCGTCCTTGATAGCAGAACCCTTGTCTTTTTAACACTGCACCCGGGCGACGGTGCAGCGGCCCTTGCACACTTGTCGCTGTATTCAGGCCATATAGCACGTCGCTTCCAGGGGACGCCCTAGCATTAACATAATTTTTAAAGGATTCATGTCATCATTATTTGACAAGTTTTACGCTGGCTGTCGGCTACCTAACGCAACCCTCCACTTTTCTCATCCAGGACTTGGGACCTGGTAACGGTAGTGTTACCTTAGGATCTTTTCAGTCCTTAGGATTAATCTTGACCCTAGGATGAATCTGATCTTAGATCAATCCAGACTTTAATATCAATCCATATTCAAATCAATCCTAACCCCTTATTAATTTTAAACTCAATTCAATCAAACTCAAGGTTAATCTAAACTATATGATCCTCCTAGACTCTAGACCCTAGGATATACTCTAGACCTTAGGATTCTACCAGACTCCATATCATATGATCTTCTCAGGCCCTAGGACCTATTCTAAACATTAGGATCTTTCTAGAGGTTAAACCCTAGGACTCTCCCATATCTAGGATCCTTCATAGGCTCTAGATCTTAAATCTACCTAGATCCTATGATCATTCTAGATCTCAAACTTTAAGATCCCTAGACTCTAAGACTTCTAGATTTTAGGATTCTCCTAAATTTCAAACTCTAGAATCAACTCAGATCCTAGGATCTGCCTTGACCTTAGATCTATCTATATTCTAGGATCAATTTAAATCTTAAATCAATTTAAACTTTAAAGATATCCAGCTTTTAAACCTATCTATATTTCAACCCTAGCTTAAACGTTGATCCAGCCTCCTATCAAGCTCTAATCTTATCCAATCAATAAAATCATTCAATTAATTATTATTGATCTGGGTAATTCAAGCTCAAGCATTTAAATCCAAAGTCCAATTCAAATCCAGAAATCCAGACCCAATTCCAAGGCTAAAGGCTTAAGTCATGAAAGTCTTTTTTAGTGAATTTTCAAACCTTTCAAAACCCAATCAATTGACTTCTGATTCAGAGTCTATCAATTCCACATTGATATGACATGTCTCTAGAGGCAACCCTCCAAATTTAAACTCATTCTGAGGTCTATAACCCCAGAAATTGAATTAATTTCCAAAGGCTGTAAAACCTTCAAATATTTACAGCCTATGCCAGTGGATCTTGACCTTGGAACCTTTTCCAAACCTTCTAATCACTTCCAGACACTTAATCCTAACCTCTTGAACATTAAACTATATTTTGTTGGACTCACTTTGACCCCTAGTTGACCAGGGTTCAAAATGACTAAAATACCCCTTAGGGGTGTGAATAGTCACCTTGGACCAAATAAGTTCCAAATTGAATCAAACCACTTCCAGCAAGTTTTAAATGTTAAACCAAATCTGCTGACTCTATTTCCAGACCTTGGATCAATCTAGTTGACCAAGTCAACTAGGGTTGACCCAAATGGCCCTTTAGGGGTCTAAATGGTTATTTTCACCATATGACCATTCTAGACCCTAAAATCACCTCCACCAAACTCCAAATATTTAATCAAACCGGTCAAGCCCAAATCTTGGCCCTGGGTCAACCTGGTTGACCAAGTTAACCTAGGTTGACCACTTTAGTCTTTAAACCTTTGCACATTGAATCAAACCCTTAAATAATTTCAAATATACTCAAACTCATTTAATCACTCTTTCTAGTGATTTAAAATTGATTGGACTCCTGATTCAGTTAACAGTTGACCTGGTCAACTAAGCCCAAGTCCAATCAAAATTGACCCATTTGAATCAAATCAATGACTCTTAGTCAATCAACTCAGTCAAAACCCATTAAGTCTTTGATCCCACTCTATTTTAAAGTTTGATTATATTCAAGTATAATACAAGTCAAGTCTCAGGATTTTTAATCAAAGGTCAACTTATATGTTTGGTTAAATATCTATTAGCTTGTATATATACTGATTTAATCCCTTCTAACTCCTTCCAAGTCATTTAATCTAGCTCTTGAGACCCCCTTGCTACCATCTCAGCATGCATTGACCCATTGACTGGTCAAACAGTCAATAGGTGGTCAAATGATCTCCTAAAGGACTTAAATGGTTAAATCACTTCTAATGTATTAATTCTCTTCATCCAAATCAAACCCACCTGCTTAAAATTGTTCTAGAATATTCTTGATCATCATTTGAACATATCTTAAGCTTTGATTTGATCCTAATATATCCTTAATTACTCCATGTGCTTAAAGGACAATATGGCTCTCCACATCATGTCCTTTCCTTTATCCTTTGATTCTCTGGCATTCTAACTGCCTGGGGACAGATGACAACCATCTAGCAAGTCCCCAAGATGATCCCAGCCATCCATTTGGCTTGGGGATGATTGAATAGGCAAAAAACTCTCAAATCAAGCTCATTAAGATCCCTCATCTTATCTCTCCACACTCAAGCTCTCTAAGGGAATTTTCTTTTCATTTAAGTTCCCAATATCTTCCTCCTATTTCCCTCGTCCAAAACCACCACTCAAACCCTGCCGACGGTGAGCTTTCCGGCCACCCTAGCACCCACTCCGTCTAACTCCAATACCAAGTGATAAAGAGGATTTCAGACTGTAGTTTCTGAAGAGGAATTATTCGTGGACAATCAACAAGCTCAGAGAATCAAATATCCCTTAAATCTATTAATTGGATGAGGTAAAATCTCTAACCCTATGTTAGAACACTCAGTTTTAATTAATTTTTTATTAAGTGCATATTAGACTTTCAAGCCACGACCCCATAAATTTTGTTCAATTATTTAATGTACGATTAAATTTGGTTGAGTTTGGTCCATTGGATCAAAAGAACGAGTCAGAATATCATTTTAGGGCTCAATTCGTAGTTCTGCCCTATTGCACGGGATCTCAACGTTGATTCTCCAATCAACGGCTAAGATCCAGTAGTACCGCATGTTGATCCGACCGCGTAACATATTTGTCATTCAGGATCTTCGTTCGGCTCGATCGTAGCGGTCCGTTTTGAACAACGCAGGATCAGACGACAGATGGCGAGCGCTGACGCGGATAAGTCAAAACCGCGAGAGCGCCACCATCCAATGATTGGCAGTTAATGCCGCCCAGTGTCGCCGTCATTTTGGATCCACTCAGGAGCTGCCACGTGGTCCTCCCACCGCCAAACCATTTTTCTTTTAATTAAAATTTAACTTTAAATTATTTTAAAATCCAAAAAATTAAAGAAAATCATTTAAAAAATAATTATAATTTCAAAATTTTAATAGTTTATATTAAAATTCTTATAATTTTATAAACTTTAATTTAAAATTAATTTCAAATTGAAATATTTAATGTATTTTGAATAATTTAAAATATTAAATATTTAAGTTTTACTTATTATTTCATTAAATATTAATTTAAATAGTTTTCAAAATTCAAATTTTATTTTTTTAAATTAGTAAAATATATTAATCATTTTAAATTAAGATTAAATTAATTATTAAATATTTAATTTTAAATTAGATTAATTTTAGATATATATATATATATATTAATTAAAAAAAATAAATATTTAATTAATATTTATTTGAAAATAAATTAAAATAATTTTAAATAACTTTAAAATTCCAAAAGTATTTAAGACTTAATTTAATTTATTTAAAAATCATTTTTAATTAATTTCAAATTAATTTAAAATCCATTTAATTGACTTAAATTTTAAAAATTCAAAATAAATTCAATTTAATTCATAAAAAATGCATGTAATTTTTTGAATTTTTTAGAAAATTAAGAATATTAATTTAAAATTATTTCAAAATTAAAAAACCTAATTAATTTTAAATAATTTTAATCATTCAATTAATTTAATATTTAAATAATATTATATTAATATTGTATTAAATATTTTAAAATTAAAATTTATTTTCAAATAACTTTGAAAATCAAAGGGTCTCTCATATCAATCTCATTTTAATGATATTTTGAGTATTTTAAATTTAATATATATATATATATATATATATATATATATATATATATATATATATATATATATATTATATATGTTTGTATATATATTATGTATATATTTTGAAATTGTTTTAAAATTATATATATATTTAAATCTTTTACTTGAGAGATCCACTTTGAAATTTTAAACATAGATTGAGTATAATTGAATAGAAATTATGTGGGAAAATAAGCGAATGGTTATGTCTTAATCATTCACTGATCAAATTATTGATTTCAATTAATTAAGTGTTAATTATTACAGGCTTAGGATGCATACACCACCTACTTTTAAGGCTCTCTTAGACTTAGGAATTAACTATGTTTGTGCATGCTTATATGTATGTTAAGTCAAGGGTCTAGAAACTTTGATTCAAACCCATTAAACTTAGTGACATCATTAAAGATAATAATTAAAGACTTTGATTAGGAAACTTAGAGAAATTATAGAAATTAGGATACACATCCTTTTAACTTGAAATCTTCACCATTTAAACTCAGTGACACTCTCAGCCTCTAGAAAAATTCCTACTGAATTCTGACGTCATTAAGCCCTCTAATTAATCTAATTAAAATTAACCCCTTAATTAAGCATTTAAACTTCCAAAAAATCTAATAAATCAAATTAAAACCCAAAAAATAAAAATAATACCTCTAACTAACTATAATTAAACCCTTAATTAATGAAAAATAAAAGCCATTTGACTGGACTTCAAAATTAAGCTTAATTTAATTTTAAGTGAAATTGAATATTTAATTAATTTAATTAATTAAAAATAATTAAAATTTTAAAAAATCTCTCAAACACTTGATAATCTCTTCTTAGATCATTCCTGATCTTTGGAGGTAATTTTAAGAATTTTGGAGGTCATTTGGATTCAAATCATCAAAAGCCCCTTAATTAAATAAATTAAATAATTCAAATAAATCATCAAAACTTTAAAAATTCATAACTAATTCAAATGAACTTCAAATTAAGCAAACTCAAAGGCATTCAACTCATATTAAGGTCTAATATTTATCAAAAATATCAAATTTCCAGAAATCATTCAAATTTGAAAAAAGACAACTTTTGGTCAAACCTAGTTCAAATTCAAGTCAAAACTGCAAACCTTCATAATAAAATATAGAAAAATCTAATTCTAGCGTACTTATAGTCTAACTGATTATATTAAAGTATAGTATTTTAATAAAATATTAAATTTCTAGCATTTAAGTTTAATCAAAATATCAATTTTTGACCCCTTAATTAAATGATTAAAATAATCAAAAAAATTTCAAAATTCAATAAACCTTCTAAAATTTTAGAAACATCAGTTTAACATTAAAATAAGAAACCGATCAATTTGAATAAAATTTATCAACTCTCAAACCCTTAATCAATTAAAATACTTAACTATACGATTATCACTAGGTAACCTAGGCCTACGAGGCTATTAACTTAGCCCCAAGGAAGGTAAAATAAACTTCACGGCCTCGGTGTGAAACAAAGGTGGTAATCAATAATTCTTTAAAATATATTTTAAAATTAATTTTAAGCCATTAATACTTAAACTCAAACTTAAATCTCTTAAGCCTTTCAACCAACTAGAACATCAAGCAACTTCAATCAACTGCCCTATATAAGACATATCAAAGCCACACAGCCTACCTCACACACTTTAGATGGTTTACTAGGACAACCAACTCTAGCCTTAGGCTAGGCCGGTGTTTACTTTTCTGCCGTGTGCTGGGTTTTCGAGCTTTTACTGCATGTTGTTTGCTAGTAGTATAATTGATTGATTATTTATTTATTTACTGCACTCTGTGTTATGATTGATTGTGCGTTAGATCTACCCCTAAGTTAGAGATGATTTGTACTAATTCAATTTTATACATGTAGAATAAGAAGAAAAGTCATACTATAGCCGTAGTAGTAATAGTAGCTGAAAGTAGTGTAAAGCTCTTAACATAGCCATAGCCTTAATGCGCTGTTCATAGAAGAAAGTCTTAAGCGTGGACGGTAGATAGAGAAAAGTCAACTATAGCCTTGCTACTTACACTATTCAATCTTTCTAGTAGTAGCTGTGTTAGCATCAAATCAAGTAAAGAAAACTACTGAAACTACTTTTTCTTTATGAAATAGTTACTTCGCAGTAAATGAAACTAAGACGACAAACGAACCTTTGATTATGAAAGAATCAAAGTGAATCTTGTTCTGTGGTTTCTGAAATAGAAGGTAAGAGAAGCAAGCGAATCTGAGAGACTATAAGCGGTAGCTGGTCCAAGGAAGCCTTATTCATTCACAGGTGAAGAAATGAAATTTCTAGGTCAAAAGGCAGTAAGCGGAACTACTCGAGTGGTTCAAGCTTCAGTATGCCAAAAAGAAAATTCTCTTATCTAATATCTAACATGCTCATATAGGGCATTTAAAATTAAAGGGGGTAAAATAAATAAAGCTTTAAAAATTAACACTATATTCTACAGGTGCTTCAGAATTCGCTAAGACCCCTTTTAAATTAAAAGAGTATGGCCAAGCGTGACTGTGATTTGAGTATTTTAATTTCAAATATTAAATGCTTGAGATTGATATTAACTGCTTGGGATATTAAATAAACTGCTGATTATTAGAATAACCCTGTAAGATCGAGTCTAAATTTTTTTTATTTTGATTAATATAATTTAATTTGAATTGAGTTGTAAATTGTTAAGTGCTTTGATATGTGATTATAGTAATCCAAACTGGATTCTAAGGAGGAGAGTGACAGCCCTTAGGGGAGAGTACCTCTTCACTTAGAAATACAATTTAGGATACTTTCAAAATGTCCAAAGAGAAAAGATAGCACCCCTATTCAGGGGGAGTTTCTTTTCATTTAGATATTCGGACCCGACAATCCAAGGAGTTCCAAGAAGACAAAGAAGTGAAGAACTAGAAGAATCCCAAATCTCAAAGTCACTTGAGTTTTAAGAATAGAATTCGTGTTGTAGTCAGTAGTACCCGACCACTTTACTTTTCTTGCAGACCCTGAGTTGTATAATTAAGTAGCTGCCACATTAACTTTTAATTTGAATCTTAATTTAGTTGATTTAATTTAATGATTGATTGATATTGATTGCGATTAGGATCTGCTTGCTTTTTATAGTTTTTTGGCAATTATTGCATGTCGTATTTATTTTAGCTTGTAACCCGATCGAAGGCTCGTGAGGGTACATTTAAAATATTTTTTTCTTGAAATCAAAATTAAAATTTTAAGCTCAGATAGAAACTCTAACACCCTTAAGAAGTAAGCCCAGACCGCCGGGAGTTTTTCATGCATTCATATTAACTTTTCTCTACCTTGCTAGGCACCTCCCCGCTTGCGAGTTCTGGCAGGCCACTCGACCTATTATGGTGCAGTCCTGTCAAGGGGATATTATGCAATCTCTAGAATAAAATTTATTTTTAAGTCTGATTTTAAAATTATTTCATTCTGATTTTAAGTATTTAATCGAGTCAATTAGCATGCATTGCATTAGTAACAAACTTAAAAGTGTCAAAATCTTTAATTGCATTTCTAGCTTAAGCATTTTACCCAACATAAGTCAAGGGGTCAATTAGGAATCTACTCTAGATGTCGACCCCAACTCCTTAAACTCAATTTTAAATAACGTCCCTAACCACTCTTTTATAAAAGACCAGACACATGATTTTAAAGCATTTAGGTGGTTTAGCTGGCTCCCCAATCCAGGCCGGGGTAAGTCCAGGATTGCATTGCATTAGTTAGGATCAGGGTCACTGATTTTTAGTACCCATTTTAGACTTAGGATCTGAGGCAAACTTTTCAATCTTAAGACCTCAACCTCCGGGAATCTAATTCCCACTTTCTAATAAAATTGATCATTTAAACATTAAATCTCTTTTTATTAAATTCAAGCTCAACACTTAGGATATGCTGGGGTGTTTTTGAAGTAATTCAGAATCTCAAGACACCTCCTAACCTTCTTCCTTTGACTTTAGGAATAAGTGTTCAATTTTGAACCAATCCCGTTTAAAAATTTTAGTCCCTACCTCCTTTGACATCAACCTTTAAAATCTTAAATAAAATTCGTATCACTATTTTAATCGGGAGCATTCGTAGAAAATTTTTGTTTTCATATGATGTAATTAACTACGAGGGCTTACGCTCGTAGGAGATTTAGAAACCCAGACCTGATTTTCAAAACCAATTTTTTTAAACCCTTAATTAATTACCTTTGGGAAATCAAACAAAAAAATGGCAATCGTTATCGTCATATTCGAGTAATTAACAATGAATGATATTTTTTTCCTTTTGGATGATATATCATTTATTGATATAATTTTGAATATGAAATCAACGATAAGTTATCCAGATTATCGTAGCAAAATATTTGATTGAACTTCATTTTGATCCTTTGAGATCATATGTGGTTCACTCCTGAATCAAGCTACGATATTCAGGATTAGATTTGTAATTCTAAATTCAAACCCATTAGGAGATTTTATCTCTACCTTTTCGAGGTAGTGTATCATCACTAATTGATGTTCAATTTTAGGATTAAAATTTAAATGTCACTTTTTAGATTATACCCAAAGATAATTAACCTTTTCAAAACTATACTTTTTTAATCAAAACACACACTCTCCAATTGTCTCCTTTAGCTCACCACCCGACCATCGATCACCATAGACTTCCACTCGATCGTCGATTATTGACAGACTTTCGCTCAAACAGCATCAAAATTCTTCTCGTATACCAACAATCACTAGTTCTCCTCCTAACTACCATTATCTTCAGATCTTTTCAAATCATTCTCGCATGTCAAAGGCTATTGATCTTCTTCTATAATAGCTGTCTATCGAGATAATAAATTCTCATCGTGACTCTTTCTACACAAAAGAGGGGCACTAAAACTCGATAGGAGATACTACCTATCTCAGACAGTGGAATATCTCTAATGTAAGAAGAAGAACACATAAGAAGAAAATGGAAGGAGGAGAAAGCTCCTTCTACACAAAAGATGGGCACTAAAATTCGATAGGGAATGCCACCTATCTTAGACAGTGGAATGCCTCAAATGTAAGAAGAATGTTAGCGGAATAGAGAACGAAAAAGGAAAATTTTCCTTCTATACTAAAGATGGGCACTGAATTTGGGTAAGGGATGCTACCTATCAAAAATAATAGAAAGCCTCTGAAGTAAGAAAAAAAGTGGGGAAGAAAAGGAGAGGAATGCCAAAAATTCTAACTTTTACACAAGAGAGGGGCACTAAATTTGAGTAGGGGATACCACCTACAAAAATAGAGGAATGTCTCAAATGTAAAAAAGTTAAAGGAAAAAAGGAGAAAGATGAGAGGAGCAATTTTTCCCTTGTCTTAGGGTGCTATTTATAGGGGAAAGAGAAGGGAGGAATATTATCCAAGAATAAGAATATTTTAAAAAGATTCCAAAAATATTTCACGAATAAGAATATTCTGAGAATAATAAAAAAATATTCTTTAAAAAAAGGTAGAAAAGAAAAAATCTCTCTTAAAAAAAGTGTGGGTCCCACATTAAAGGAGAGAGAAAATAAAAAAAGTTGGTTCAAAAAAAGGGAGAGAAATATACAAATTTCTCTTAAAATAATAATAATAATAATAATTAAAAACTCTCTCTCTTTTTGAAAAAAAAAGATGTGAGAAACGACTATGGCTGTCGCCCCCCTAAAAAATAATAATAAAAAAATTTAATTAAAAAAAGCACATGCCCCACATCTTAAAAATAAAATAAATTTGGAGGGGCGCCTGTACGCGCCCTTAAGCGCGCGCTGTACACGCCCGCTGGCGCTGCCAACGTGGGGCTGCGGCCCGCCGGCTAGCCGGCCGGTTCTTTCGCCTTCGCTCGTCCAGGCTCGATTTTTGGCCCGGACAGTCTAAATCGGACGTTTTTTGGGTCCCCGAAGTCATTTTTTGACGTTCCAGATCCAATTTTGGCACTTTTAGAGCTCAACGGAGCTTCTATGATCAAGTTTGAGCAAATTTTAAGTTTTTGGAGGGCAATGTTTTGCCATTCGACCAATTTAAAATACTGTGATACATATTTTCAAACTTCTGTAACTTCGATATCCGAAAATGGGGGGGCAACTGATATATCTTGAAAAAATTATGTTGATCAGGCATGAATCTTGAGGCAAAAATCAAGTTGGAAACTTCAAAAATTAAATTTGGGACCATCTGAACTCTAATTTCAGCAAACTTATAGTCGAAATGAACGTCTTGAAAATACAAACACAATGACACCAAATTCGACCCAATCCGAGTCCAAATGGATCAAAATCAAAGATCCAAAGCGCATTTGGAAGGTTCAAACCATAATTTGGATTACCAAATGGTCTCTAAATATGACATGATTCTAGTCAAATTGAGCGGCTCGACGAGATGAATCCAACGAGCCTAAGATCATCAAATTCTGATATCATTATGACATTCAAATGCCCAACAAACAGTCCATGATTAAGGGATTCAACATTTGGCCGTCTATTCAAATCATTCCCAAATTACCCTTGATCTTCCTCCTATTTACTGGCCATGTTACTCTTAGAAAACTATAAATAGACCCCTCATTCCTCATGAAAGTGGGAGGAAGAAGGGGCCCAAGGAAAAAGAGAAGGAAGAGTTCTCTTGCCATCAGACTCCTCCTCGACCACCTCTTGGCCACCGACCGACGCCCGGACTTTTGCCTGTCGCAGGATTTCTACCCGGCATCGAACTTATACCTGTCGTCGGATTTCTACCCAACGCTGGACTTTTGCCCGTCGTCGGATTTCTACATGACGCCGGACTTCCGCCCGTTGCCGGACTTTTGTCGGACTTATACCCGACGCCGGACTTCCGCCCGTCGCCGGACTTCTACCTGTCGCTGGACTTTCGTCAGACTTATACCCGACGCCAGACTTTCGCCCCGGACTTTCGTCGGACTTATACCCGACGTCGGACTTCCGCCGGTCGCCGGATTTCTATCCGACGCCGGACTTCCGCCCTTTGCTGGACTTTCGTCAGACTTCTACCCGTCGCCAAACTTCTGTTGGTCGCTGGACTTCTGCCTGTCGCCAGATTTCTGCCCGGCTACTAACTGACGTCGGACTTCTGCCTAACCGCCAATTAACGTCGGACTTCTGCTCGACCGCCAACTGATGCTGATTTTTCTACCTGACCAACAACTAAGGTTGGACTTTTACACGGCCTCCAATTGATGTCGGACCTCCGTCGCCCTCAAACAACGGTCTTTCCGACTACTGTTGCTCGCCGACTATGATCCTGCCGACCAAATGAACACGTCAATAGTTATTCTTTCAAGTCCCATCATATAATGCATTTTATATGATGTATATTTATCAAGCCAAGGCCTTCCCCAAAGGAAGGGTCTCATTTATAATCGATTACAAATAATAGTGGATTCATTCAAACTGGGCTAGTCCCCATGATTTTTCTCCTTTTTAGGGTTTTCCACAAAAAAATTTTGATGTCTCTTATTGATACTGCATCCTCTCTTTTATCTGATTGTGTGATGGATCTTCATACAAAGCTAAGACGTTAAATTTTATATTTATCTACTGCTACAAATATTCCAGGACGCAATAGCTAGAAAATATTAGAAATGATATTTCTTTATTATATTTAAATAAGAATTTAATTTTTAACAAGGCACAATGAAGACAAAAGATTCATGTAGCCGACCCCACATAATTGGATAAAGGCTTGATGTTGTTGTTGTTGTTGTTGGAAGATTTTTTATTTCTTAAAGAATGAATAAGTATTGCAATTTCTAGTTCTAGCAAAGGAATAAAGTTTAGTTCATAATAAGGAATTGTTCTTATTTTGACTCCTGCTAAAGAGAGTGAAAGAAAGCAGCTTGAGCAGCATCAACATGTCCACATCTAGCCCACATCTTTGTATTAGATAAATGAATCTTTATAATAAAGGACTGTCAATCTATTATTAGACTACAACCATAACTTATATTTGGCTACTATTTTCTTATAAAAATTTATATGTTGCGAAGCTATTTTTTACAGCAGGCTTAAAAAAAATTACTTTCCCCACAATAATTCTATAATCACATTTACAAAAAATTATAATCGTCTCAAACAAACCTATATTTTCTCTCAACTAGATAAAATTATATCCATGTATATATCTCAAAATTCTTATAAAGTATAAATTTTCAGCTCTTTTGAAAGACAATGGATTAATTGATATGCGGGTGTAATCTTATTTAAGTAAGAATCACAAAAATTTTGATATTCTTTTTTTTTTTTTTTGTGATGTTTGGTCTCTTTTACAATTACCTTATAGTTATGTTATGTGCCATTGAGAGGAAAAATTATTACGTGTCCGGCACGGCTGAATTGGCATCCGAACGTATTCGGACACACCACACAGAATAATCTCTCCATTGAAAGGGGACTATCTTTCTTCAGAGTCACAAGGGAATGAAGGTTGTCCAAGTTGGGCGGCGAATACACTATTTCCCAACAAAATAACTCTTCTTGAAATTTTATGACACATCACAACAGAGTTCAAATAAATCATCATAAACAGCTGCTCAGAGGATGGTCTTAAAACAAATGCCTCAGAAAGAAGGTATTGTTTATCAACCCCTCCAAAAGAGCATTAATTCAGAGAAAACTGTCCAACAGAAGAAGACCAAATGAGAATATACATACTCAAATCCGACGAGCAAAGAAAGAAAAACAAACCATCCATTAGTTTCGCTGCATCAGGATGGCAATATCCTGCCGGAAAACACCTTCATATCTGCTACATCCATTTACAGGCTTTTGGTATGCATGGCCATAGAGTTGCCTGAGTTGGCCGTTCATGCCAAGGGACTTCATCGGCTGCATCATCATCATGGCAACAGTTGGAGAGTACTTTGCCATCATATTCCATCGAGCAAAGAGCAATCTCCCTTTCGATACCCTATCTGCAAGCCTTGCATATGGTTTCTGGGAGACAGTCAGTTGGCTGCTGCTTGATATTTGCTTGGGAATGGGGTAGCTGCGGCACCCATATGTCAAATGGGAACGTATTTCTGCAGATGGTTTCATGCGGTCGAGCCATCGGAGAACCCAGTTCCCAAGGTTCCTGCCAGCTTGAATGTCTCTATGCTGTATATTCTGGTGAACTTTGACTACAACGTCGAAGATGGTGCGTGTGCGCCTTCAAATGACGAAGATCAGAAGTTAGCATTGTTAAATGAGACAATAGTTTATCTGGGGGGAGACTCATTAGTTCAATAAATTCTGTCTCATTTATACTGCAAAGTACAGTACTTTTTGTGGTCATGATGTTTATTTATTTAGATTTAGATTTAGATTGCAGGGAGTACTTCTCACTTCTTAGTTAACTGGCTCAACTCATAACAAGAGTAATATGGAACAACAGACCTAGGTAGTTGTAATGCAACGTTCCATAGGCTTAAAAGATAAATATATAGATATTAAATGCATTAGGACTGACACCGAGCAAGAAACTTAAATCAACAGAAAATTGAAAAGAGCATGAAAGGAAAACAGAACATACGGGAATCCATTAACTTCAAGCCCCACCATGGAATAGCCTTACAATAACCACCACCAAGATACAGAGAGCAGAGACAAACCCACCCAGAACAAGGTTTTGATTTCCTATCCACCTTAGTTCCTTTACAACCCTCCTTTTATACCCGAGTTAACATAAAATTCCTGTTATTAATAGGGGTTACCATACAGACCTCAGCGTCATGCTCACTAAGAGGGATTCATGAATAAAGAAACGTGATGTCATTCTGATCAGGAAAGGTGAAAATTGAAAATAAACAAAGCGTCAAAGTGCCCAAAACTAAAATTCACTAAGCTATGTTTCAAACAAACTGTAACAAATCAAAATGGTCTGAAATCTAGCTGTGAACAACTTGGTAAACAATAAGGTCAGAAGCTTCATTATGTGTAATTATGGAAGCTTTGCTATCTTGTAGGAGAATAAGGAAAACTTCATGAAGTGAGGTGAGAAACTCAGCTGCATAAACGAATAGTAGTAAACACTAACTCCAGCAAATTCGTAGAAGGCTGTGTGAGAAAAGAAGTTGGTATGGTGTTACGAAAAACACCTAACTTTAATGAAGAAAAGCCAACTAAGAGTGAATATAATGAAGGCACAAAGTACTACCAAAAAACAAGCACTATAAAAAGATGCCAACATTTGCATGATTTGATTTAAACACCTTGTGGCAGATCTTCTTGCTTCTCTGCCTTGACCAAGAGCCATCGCTCCACCTGCTGCCATAAAAAACTGACCAAGAAAAGCCTCTACCGAACGACTTGTTTCTCCTCCAACTGCTCAAACCAGCGCCTGCTGCGATCTGATCGGCTCCCAGCACAAACTCCACGAGCACACCAACCAGAGACCAAATCTGCTCATATTCGGCCTCCATTGTGCATTCCGGTCCACAACCCCTAGCCCACGCTTCCACACATTCTAAACCACCGCACCTGCGCCCGTCGCTGTCCTCCCGTGATCCCCACCCTCATGCCCTATGCAGCGTCTATTCCACGAGCTTCTGATCTGACCTCAGCCCCCCTGCTCGCTTGTGCCCAGTGCCAATCGAGGACCCATGAACGAAAAAGTCACCTGTCCAGGTCTAACTCAAGCTCACGAGACTACTCCCGTTCCAGACCACGGTTTGACCTCCCAAGTTTGCACAATCAGCTCTCTCGCTGCTTTGACTCGTGCAAAGTTGCAAGTCCAAGTGACGGCTAGCCAGCCTCCCATCCTTGCCAACATTTGTGCGCATCCAAGAACAAGTTCCACAGATGAGCTAACAAGAAAAGTCTCCAATCTGTCGACCGGATCTCCCAATCGCGGCACCAAGCCATGACTGCCGCTTCACCAGGCCGCTCCAACTCAGGCACCTGCTCTAAAGAGAAATTGTGCTCCAGCCTACTCTTCCGCACAGCACCAGCTCCTGGCCCTACTGCTCCGACCCAAACACCTGCCTGCACGCGATCCACAACCGACCGTCCCGGCTCCTACAAGCGACGCGCTCCAAGAAACCAACCCCGCCGATCGTGCCACCTCCACATGCACACTTCCGTGTGAGTTTAGCACGCGAGCCCAACACCCAAGGCTCCCGCCCGTGCGCCCCAGGCCCCACGACCCCGCCTCCGATTGAATCAAACAACACCTCCAATGCCTACGTCCGACCCCGACGCCACACACAAACGGATTCACGAATCCCGCCTCCCTCCGGTGCAACCACCTGACCGCTGACCCTCCTACTCAGCCAGCTCCTGTGACTCCGCCTCTTTTTTTATTATCAAAAGCACCTTCCTTGAGATCGACTCCACCTTGCTCTGATACCAATTTGTTAGGATTTCTTGAGGAGGAATGGCTTCTTCTTAGCTGCAAGAACAACCTTTCTTGGAAAGAGAGGAAGAATGGAGAGAGGGGAGGGAGAGGACTGAGGAGACACAGCTCTTGGAGAAGAAAACAAAACTAAATCTTATTTCTAGGTGTCTCCACTCAATACAATGTCACTCTTATTTAAAGAGAAATGAAGCTACAACATAAATTGAACCTAAGGAACAAAGATAAATAAAACTGGACCATTTCCTAACAAGTGAAGCCACTCATCCACCTGAGGCTCGTCATCTTTGCAACACTTAAAATTTGACTCAACTTTTATCCAGAATAACAAATTATCCAAACAAAATTTCACACCTAATTTTATTCTAAAACAAATATTACTTTGCTTTAATCATTACAAACCACCTGTTTAAATTTTGTGTATATCCTGAGAAATTAAAAGTCAAAATGATAATATAAAATGCCAGCACTTCTATAAGGCTTCAGGTTATGTCAAAAATGGCATTAACGAGACTCCTTTTTCAATTTTCTAAAATAATTCTCACGCTTTTTTTACGCTTCTTTAATATTCATAATAAATATTGAAAATATGTTGCTCAAACTATACTATTTTGTTAAGGCAAGTGAGAATATTGGGTTAGTATCACATTATATAGTTTAAAACATATTGAAAAAAAATTGTTAGCCCTTACTCGCAGACTTATGATTTTATGTTGAAAATTTGTTTAACAATCGATGTAGCTAGCTCAAATTTGACCCCCCTTTGGTTCTCCCACCCTTAAAATTGGCATTAGAGCTCATGTTTTGGTTGAGATCAAATTGTGCATGTTGCTTATGGAGAAAATTGAGAGTACATGTATTCAATCCATAACAAGTATTCGTTCGTGCACAATGTCCTTGATGTGCTACCAAACTTTCTACTGCTTTCCTTGTGGTCATGTTGTCAACTTTGTCTCTATGCTTCACAAATTGTAAGTGGATACTTAAAAAAATTTTAGCTAAACCATCATAGGTTTGTATTATGGCTCAACATATAGGAACTAATTAGAAAATTGAGAGTATATGTATTCAATTCATAACATGTATTTGTTCGTGCAAGATGTCCTTGATGTGTTGCCAAACTTTCTAATATTTTCCTTATTGTCCTATCGTCACCCATGTGCCCATACATGTCAGTAGCGCAAAATGGTACGCGTGATAGCGCATGGCACGGTGCGGCGTGCATACGAAGCTATTTACTTGGTGCGATGCGACACATCAAAATAGCACGGGCTATTTGTGTCATGCATAGGCAATGGTACAAGACGTAAATCGCATACGCAATTTTGTTAAATGTTATAATTTCATATTATAAATTACAATTATAATTTTAAAGGTTTATATATTAATATCATAATTAATTAAACATCAAATTAATAAAATATCAAAAAAATTAAAGGATTTAACTTTTTGTAGGATTTAAAGCTGTCATTTTTTCTAGTTGGCATGATTTAGGCAAAAAGTTATGCTAAAATCCTACTCAAATCTATTGATGTAAGTTTTTGTAGGATTTATAATTGTCTTTTTTCATATTTAGTAGGATATTTATGCTTAAATTTTTCTCAAATGAACATATATATATATATGAATGTATGTATATGTATGTATTTATAAATTATTTTATATTATGCGTCATGTTTAAAATGGGACGCGGCACACCATGCGCTATGCGTCATGACTCCACAGGAAATTTTATGTCGTGGTGTGTCATTCATCGTTGACAAATATGTTTGTGCCTATGCTTCACAAATCGTAAGTGGATACTTCAAAAAATTTTAGCTACACTGTCATAGGTTTTTACTATGACTCAGCATAAATGAACTAATTAGAAAATTAAATTTGACTAAAGTGCCGGAGGATTTTATGGAGAAAACATTAGGGAATGAAGGTTTTGGAGAAATTTATAGTTCTGACACTCTCAATGCAAATCCATCATCTAATCAGAGAGCTATAGATAAAGTGGTATGATGCCTAGCTCTCATGATAGAAGTCACAGGTTCAAATCAGCCTATGACCCTCACTATATGGAATCCAATCTAAAACTTACCTTGAACCAACTAATCTATAACAAGCATTTGCACCACTTCTAATGCATCATCTCAAGGCTGCACTACACTTCAATTACTTCTAATGCATCATCTCAAGGCTGCACTACACTTCAATTACCCAAATGCCAATTTCAGGAAGCAAAACCTTAAACTGTCCACGAATTTAAAAAAAGTACATTCTCTATGAAAATGGAAAACATAAAACTCAGCATTTCGTGGAATTTCCATGGAAAACCTGTGGAATCTAATTAATAGCTCTCATTTGTTACAATTGCAAGCCGTAGTAATCACAGGATGTTCTCTTCTCTTTCAAGAATCAAGGTTTCATATTATTTAGTCTTTATACAATAGTTCTTCGGTGATGAAGGTTTCAAATAGATTCGGGATTTTGAGGAAATTAATTCATCAGTGTTTGGTCAAGATCTTAGATATTACCCTCTGATTTATGAAATGCTAAAACAGATTATCAGATGCAAAATGCTCTCCGCGTGTCAAGCACATCATCACAAAAAATCCTAGAGGTGAATAAAACTCTATATGGAAGCTTTTGGTACATCTTCAAAAAATTTCAGAAATGATAGATGATATATCTAATTGGAGTCCACACTACATTAAGAGATATTTCCTCATGGCTGGTTGTAAGCATGATTAGATAAGGCAGTTTAAATTTACACACTCTCCGTCAACTTCCACTCCAACCATATTTGGTGTTACTGTAGCAGTTGAAACATGAATATTTTTTTCAGGTTCTAATTTTCAAAGAAATACCAGATGTGTTTCGTTTCAAAAATAAAAATTATCCTAGGGGAAGCAACTGCACAAACAGGCAGAGTTTCTTCCAAAGCATGTTTGCAAATGAAGCTCATCTAAGAGATTCAAAGAGAAGCTCGGATTCGAAGTTCAACGCAAGTATGTTGCAACCATATTTTAAGAACCTTATGCTTCGTCAAATGTTGAAATACTTAATGCATAAGAAGAGAACTCTTTTAACAAGGAAACCTTTTTTCTCCTTTTAGATGGAATAACATTAACGTTTAATACCTTCTTATAACCCTAATTGATTTAACAATATCAACTGATTTGGGTCAACCTATTTATTTCACAATATTTTATTATTCAGAATCAGTGCAAAACTTTTAGTTTCTTTTTTTCAGTGTTTACCATGTTCAGATTACCCTTATCTGTCTCTATTTTTGCCACTGTTTCCTCCATTTATAATCTTCTATATTTTCTTTGCATTTATCAAACTTGATAATTAATTGCGTTTTTGCCACTTTTAGCAAATAGCAAAATTTTAAAACCACACGTCATAAACTTTTTGGTAATGCACTATTCCATTTTGTTTAAGCCATTATAGGTAAGAGCTTAACGTTCAGAAAGCTGTATATTTTCAATGTTATACAAAATCATGCAAGGTGTATCCTGGAAAACACATTTAACAATAAAATAGCTATAAACAAAACAAATTTAACTTTAGAAAGTATAGAAATATAGACTTCTAGTATATTTAACGGTTAAGATTTCTTGCATGCTAATACAACAACATCAAGCCTTTATCCCACTACGTGGGGTCGGCTACATAAATCCTTTTTCTCCATTGTGTCCTATTAAAAGTCAAATTCTCATTTAAATCTAATAAAGAAAGATCATTTCTAATATTTTCTAACCAAGTCTTTTTAGGTCTACCTCTACCTTTCTTAACATAAGTCAAATCTAAGACCTCTACTTTCCTAACCGGGTCATCGGGAGGCCGCCGTTTTACGTGACCAAACCATCTAAGGCGACTCTCTCTAATCTTATCTTCCACTGGAGCTACTCCAACCTTTTCACGAATATGCTCATTTCGTATCCTATCTCTAAGGGTAAAGCCACTCATCCACCTGAGCATCCTCATCTCTGCAACACTTAACTTAGAATTATGCTTCTCTTTTAATGGCCAACATTCAGCACCATAAAGCATTGCAGGTCTCACCACCATCTTATAGAATTTTCCCTTAAGTTTGAGGGGTACTTTTCTATCACACAATAAGCCCGATGCATTCCTCCACTTCAACCATCCAACTTGGATTCTGCTGATAATATCCCCATCTATATCACCATCACTCTGAACAATAGATCCAAGATATCTAAAACGTGTACTCTTATTAATGACTTGATCGGCCAAAGTCACAATGCCCTCACTAGGTCTATTATTACTAAAATTACACTCCATATATTCCGTTTTAGATCTACTCAAGCGAAAACCTTTAGACTCTAAGGTTGACCTCCACAATTCTAGTTTACCTTCAACTCCCTCTCTAGTCTTATCAACAAGAAGAATATCATCAGCAAAAAGCATACACCAAGGTACATCCTCTTGCAAATGTCTAGTGAGAACATCGATGACTAAAGCAAAAAGATATGGGCTTAAGGCTGATCCTTGGTGTAATCCAACCGAAATAGGAAAATACTTGGTCAAACCACCTTGTGTTTGAACACAAGTAATAGCTCCTGCATACATATCTTTAATGATTTGAATATAAGCGTTATTAACTTCTTTCTTTTCAAGAACTCTCCATAGCACTTCTCTTGGAACTTTATCATATGCTTTTTCTAAATCAATAAATATCATATGTAAATCCTCCTTATTCTCTCTATATTTCTCCATCAAACCTCTTAATAAATGTATGGCTTCCATAGTAGACCTACCCGGCATAAATCCAAATTGATTTTGAGAAACATTAGTATCACGCCGCAACCTATGCTCCATAACTCGTTCCCATAGTTTTAAAGTATGACACATTAACTTAATTCCTCTATAATTCGCACAATCTTGTGCATCACCTTTATTCTTAAAAATAGGGATTAACACACTCATTCTCCACTCATCTGGCATCTTTTTAGTCTTCAAAACAGTATTAAAAAGTTTAGTAAGCCAAGAAATTCCTTCATCTCCTAAGCATTTCCACACCTCTATTGGAATATCATCAGGTCCAACAGCTTTTCCACCCTTCATTTTCTTTAAAGCCTCTCTAACTTCGGTTTTACTAATACGCCGATAAAAACAGAAATCTTTATTTTCATTTAAGGTGCTAAGGTCACTACAGTCAATTTTATTTTCACATTCTTCATTAAAAAGTTTAGCAAAATATCTCATCCACCTTTGTTGAATATCATCTTCTAAAAAAAGTACTTTTTGATCTTCATCCTTAATACACTTCACTTGAACTAAATCCTTACTACTCCTATCTCTTTGTTTGGCTAGCTTATACATATATCTTTCTCCCTCCTTAGTATCTAATCTATTATATAAATCACTAAAAGCTAAACTCTTTGCATCACATATTACTTTCTTAGATTCCTTACGTGCCTCTTTATATAATTTCCAATTATCAGAATTTTTACAATTAAACCAATTTTTATAACAAATCTTCTTATTTTTAATCTTTTCTTGCACATTTGGATTCCACCACCAACTATTTTTACTATTAGGAGCTTTTCCCTTTGAAACTCCAAGCACATATTTCTTGCATGCTAATGATCTTTTTTTTTTCAGTAAACTATGTGTTTTCTAATTTAGAATTCATAACAAGGAAGCAAAAGCCCTCCCTCATTTTGGGTTTCTGATTAGTGATTATAGTTGCAGCTTATAAATAGTAATTGATAGCAATTATTTAGCATTAAAGATATTTATTTGGCATGTTTCTTAGGAAAACAATTTAACATGTTCCTAAAGAAAATTTGATTTGATGATGTGGGATGTAGTTGACAATTGGATTTACAATTGACAAATAAATTTCATATTTAAAGACTGATCGACTGTTAAAGGAGGTTGATATGAATTGCCTTATTCATTTTAGTTCATCGTCATCATGACAAAAAATATGCTAAAAGGCAAACCAATAAAGAAATAGGCCACCAATGTAGAGCTACAATCTATTAGGGTGTAAAGCAATTCATTTACACTTTCACTTGTTAAATTTGCAGTACATAACATTTAACACATAGACCATATAAAGGGCATTTGAAAATTCTAGCTTAGGGGAGGGCAACAAATTTCTGCCATGACGATCAGAGTTCATCTCTGAATACGTTATTCTAGCGAAGATGCACAAGTTCATAGCTCCTAAATTGAGCGTTCGAAATCTCTATGCTTTACACAATCATAAAAACAGACCTACTGCAGCCGGTGCAACGTTCCAGTGTCAAACCCTTGCAGAAGCCATATAAAAGAAAGAAATTAGGAAAAAAGGCCACAAATTTCTTCTACTTGAGCAAGAGGTCAAGCAATTCACACGAGATCAAACCCCGGATCAAATACCAAAATCGCCACTAGTATCACAAATAGGGCAAGCAAGAACAATACCGGTGAAGAAATTCGCGTAGCCGAGGATTGTTGGGGCCAATCAAGCGCCTCTGAATCCCGAGCGCGAGCCTATACGTTCTTTTGAGCCCTAAGAAGTAGGCTGTTGCCAACGTCATCTCCCAAAGCACCATTCTTCTCCTCCTCGCAAGCTCTCTCCTGCGCTATTCTTGCAATAGAAGTTGGCGGCGAGTGCCCAATGGAGAGATGAAAAGGCTGAATCGACAAAATTGCTCGGCTTTTCAGAAAAGCTCATGGATGACATCATCTACCGTTGGTTTTTAGAGAGAGAAAGCTTTTAAGACGGGCTACCAATCCCATTATTTCGGGCTTTTCTTTTTTTGGTAGAAGTGCTTCAATTCGGCCCATCACAATACTTCAATTTACTTTCATCAAAATTGTCGTCTCGAAAATTTAATCAGTTTGAGTAGCCCATGGGCTTTCTTGGGCGGGCCGTTACATTCTACTAAATTCTGAAAAATTATTTAACTGCATTTAAGTATTGAAGATAGTTAACTAATATGTCTTCGCATAAATTTTGAGGTTATATACTTCAATTGGAATAGTGATGGAGGAAGAAATTAGATATCTATATAAAATTAAGCTATAAAATACTCTACCATCATAAATTTTTTAGCACATAATAAAATTGAATGGTTAAAATATTTTTTTATAATATTTACAATAATTAAAAAAATAGAAATAACGCAGCTTCAATTATGGCTATGTTGATCAACACCTATGTATACCTTAATGTTTGGTTATTGTTTATCTTTGGTCATAATGTTAACATCATCAAACCATTAACAAATTGCATATAAATAGGCTTGATAAAAACTAAAACTCACTAAAAAAGTATATGAATATTTACATATATCACACATAATTCACTTTTATTTATATATTCAACACAAGAAAGTTCATATTTAAGACTCTGAGTCATGTTCAAATAAATAAATAAGTTTGAAAAACACAATACTCAATCAACTTAGACTTTGTTTCAGACGGCTTTGTTATTACTTCTTAAAACAGTTTTTTAGTATAAAAATTAAAAATTTTGTACTAAAAAGTAAAAAGCTATTTTAAGAAGCAGTAACAAAGCCGTCCCAAATGAAGCTTTAATGATAATGATAATCACTAAGGAGATATCACTCATATCACACCAAAACATAGATT
Source organism: Dendrobium chrysotoxum (assembly GCA_019925795.1). NCBI lineage: Eukaryota > Viridiplantae > Streptophyta > Magnoliopsida > Asparagales > Orchidaceae > Dendrobium > Dendrobium chrysotoxum. The sequence continues at coordinate 84,675,989 of CM034315.1, read as the reverse complement.
TCATTTCTGAGGACAAGCAGAGCAAAATCATCAAAAATAGCTTAGAAAAACTTACCTAGAAAAGGCTATATTTAACAAGTATATGAAAAGTTTAATGTGATAGCCCAAAAGTAGCTCAGTCGATCAAAATGGGAGTATCAATGTTACTTCCAACTGTAAAACAAGTACTTTTAGTAGCTGGTAATTCTCCCCTGAGAATCTGAACTCTGAACTTCAATTCTTTGTCATTCATTAGCTCAAAAACACAGCCATCTCCAATCTTTAAATCATTATCCGCCACAAATTGTTTCCATCCCTCTCTTATAACCTTTATGTTTGGGTACACACTGCATTTAGCAAACCATTCCTTTTCTCTGCAACAGAGTACAATCTGTGCTGTAGATGGTGGAAGAAACTGACGAAATTTTTTTGGAATTTTCTGACAAAGAATCAGCATTTTGTTAGTTTAACGAGGAAGCATTATATTTTACTTGTGCACCAGACAAAAAAAAAAGCTTTCTCAGGATCTTGACTATACAGATAAAACTACAACCCCTTTTGTTATGTCAATATAAAACGTTTTGATTCATGTCAAACAACAGAACCAACTGACTAAACGAATTTAATATGGATAACAAAATGCAGCAATCAACTTATGGTTCTTTCTCTGTCAACAATCAACATACATATATGTGATTAATTAGGAAGATCCTGCACGGTTAAACATTAATGTTCGAAGAAGGGGAATATAACCAAATTATCATTTTCAGAGGATTTAATAAAAGGAAGTTGAAACGGATAAAAAAAGATAGCACTGTAAAGTTTATCTTTATTAATGAATACTATTAAACTATGTTAAAAAAAGTGAGCAAGGTAGAAATTAACTAAGGCTTGCAGTTTTAAAGCAAGAAATAGAATGATTAATAAAGATAAAGAAAAAGCCCCACTATACATGCATAAAACGGGGGCACTAGTTTGATAAAATGGAGTTCAAAAAATATTCTGAAGGAAGACTTTAGAATGGTTTGATGAATGATATATATATATATATATATATATAGCATGTGAATTCCAAGTGTCGTTCATTATACAAACCTGAAGATTTACTTGGCTTATGAGTTGCACAAAAAATTTCTAGGCTGAAATTATTCTATTCTCTCTTTCTATATTGCAATATTACTTTCTCTTATAAGCTTTAATAAATATTACAAACCGATAGTTTAAAAAATTACAATTTCTAGGGGCTATTTCTAATAATTGTTAGCTCCAATAACAATAAATCCTATATTATATTATAACATTCATCATAAGTAGCAAATTAGCTATTTACAAACAGATAACATCGAATACATTTATTCTGTTTTGCAAAACCAAAGAATTAAGCATACACTTAATAAAGTGTAGCAAATAATCATTGAATTTTACGGGAAATAAAAAATGATTGAGAAATTACCAATAAATATTGACGGCGAACGCTACTCTCTCCCATCACAGACGTGAAGTATGGCTTTCCTTCAAGCGGAACAATCTTATCCTTCAGAGTTGCCGCATTATGCCCTGCAATAGGAAGGTGAAGGGTTGAACAATCTATTTCACTTCCCTTAATCTCATGGATTTCTGATGCAATATATTCTTCTGATTAGAACTTTCCAAATTAATTTTGACGTGAGAGCTAAGATTGTAACATTTCAAACACAGTACCAATCATAATTTAAAATAAAAAGGGATACAATTAAAAAAAACCATTCCAGTGTTAGTTTACAAGCCATAGGAGCTTGCTTACCAGTAAGGTTATTTGGTTCTTTGCAACCAGGCTCATTTTGACTACTAGCACATCCCACACATTTCTTAGGGCAGCTTCCAACTGATCCACAAACCTGAAAGATTGGATTTAGTAAAGTAGAAGATACAAACAACTTTAGAATAATAGGGTCTTTTTTTTTCCTAGAATAAATATTACACATTTGCATTTCCGCAAATAGAAGCTATCCAGCAGCCTCCATCACAAATTGAACTTGAGTATAACATATATAATACTAATTTGGCGCCTACAACATTAATCACATTCTCAAGCTCACACTAAGAATTAAACACTTTCTATTGTCCTCCATGTCCTCAGGATATATGAGAGAATGTGTAAATATCTAATCAATTTATTCAAGATTAATTTTTATTATATAAGCCAACATGACAAAGAAATTTCACATAAAACTGGTAGATAATATTTGATAATGTCCATGAAGCTTAGTTTGCTGATAGTTCAGCAATTCCAAATGTGACACTGGAGAAAGGCCGCAGCAAGTATAACCTCTACTAGCTTGTCCTACACAAGCTTGTGAAAAGTATCCATTATGGAGAAGTAAGAAGTAAGTAAATATTTTATAGTTATCAAGAACAACAAATTGTTCAATACAAGAAAAAAAAAGATGCGCTAATAATAGAGACATCTACTAGTTCTCTCTGGCATCTACTAATTCTTTCTAACACACATACCCAAGGAAAAAAATTGCGTTAGGACTCAGGAGTTCCTACTACATTTTTGCATAAGGAGTTCAGACAAAAAATAGAAACAGAAATATAAGACAATATTTTGTGTTTAAAAAAAAAGCCTAAGTATCAATTTATGGTACAAAACAAATGTCTTATAGTCATTATATAAAAACCTTGTATTCTGATCAATCAAATGTCCAATTTTTATTATTTCTACCCACTAAGTAGCACGTAACTTAAATTTTGTCGCAAGAAACTATTATTAACTGATTAAAAAAAATTGAAATCATTTCTGTAAAAGCTATTAAACACAGATGGAAGATGAGAGATTATAACGATGTCCATTTGAATCGGCATTCATAAATAATCTTGATTCTCTGCTTTCGACGTTGTCCACGACTCATTCAACACCAATATCTTGAATAACAAGCTACCTTTGCTTCCTATTTCTTATCCTGTATCCAAACAGCCTAAAAGACATGTTTCACCCTTGCGCGACAAAACGAAAAAACTTTTTCTCGAAAAAACGTTGAGGAAAACTAAATTACAGACATTCGCATTTTTAATGCTCGCAATCTTGTCCATTATATTTACGCAAATCAAAGAAAACCTAAGTATTCCGAGAATCAAACAAATAAAAGAAATAGCCATTCGTTTTTAATCGGATTCATCAATCTCCGCGCTACTTTCTTCAACCTCATGATTCGCATGAAGAAGATAGAACCTACAAAACCCTAGCATTTAACCATTTACCCACATTCAAGCAAATTGGTAGGAAAAACAATGCTGAAAATGGCTAAAGAAATACCTCCTCTTCGCTGCAGCAGCAAGGCATAGCACCCGCCATACGAGCAGCCAATGAAGCCTTCTTGATTTGAAGGTGAAAAAGAGGACCAATTAATAGGGCATGCGAGGAGCTCGCGTTGCGGCCTGTTCGTCGAGGGACGCAATTCCTACAGCGCTCCCGCGCTCGAATCCCTCCGAAAAATAAAAAATAGGGCATGCGAGGGTTTTTTCTATTAAATGTTGAAAGCTGTGAAATTAGTATAAAATCAAACGAAATTTTTCATGAAAACAGTATGAGGACAAATTTATAATATTATTTATTTGGATGAAGGATTTGGGGATTATTTTATTTTTGTCATATGTGGTTAAGTAGCTAAAGCCCATTAAACAAAGGCTTATAGTTGGACAAGACAAAAGGGGAGATTTTGTTCTAGGGGGATTTACATATATGCCCCATGATTTCATATTATTTACATATTTAATTCTTAAAAGTTAAAACTTTAATATTATATGTGTACCACCCATAGGACAAATATGGGTGCATGAAATGAGATATTAGAGTTGAGCAACCTAATGGGAGAGCAAGGGCAATGGAGAAAATAAATGAGAGAGAGTTTATAAGATAGTATGAACAAGCGATCAAGAGAATTCCATCATGCCAAAAAGATGCACAATGATGGGGGAGTGATGACTTGGGTCATGCAATTGAGAAAGTAGAATAGCTTGGGGATTAGAAGTTGGTTGTAAGAGACATTCTTTTTCTTCTTGAATAAGTTAAGTGCTATAAATCGGACCAGCTTCGTCCAGGCGAACCTAAGCTGCAACAACATGTGAACTCGGCATCGACTCCCGACGTCTCCAGCTGCATGAAACCTCTCCAGAATTTTACGATTTTTGCATTTGCTCACATTGATTTCCTCACTCCTGACCTGCCCTCTCTCAAATTTAAAGCAAACTAAAGCTAGTGCATCATCATTGTTTCTCCATCATCTCTCACAACAGATGTCATGCATCTTCTTCCCCTTCCCTCTGCAATTGCCAAACCTCTCCCTCCTCCTTCCTCAAAATCAACTTTCTTCTCCCAACAACAACTTTGTGGTGCTTTGTGGATATAGTTATAATGGTGCTAGGTGGCTTAGTGACTGCTAAATGAAGATGATGTTTAAACTAGTAAAACTCTAACCTAGTTTTATTTATAGAATTAATTTTTTTTGAAAGAATGTTACCTAAATATTAAATCTAAGAGTACATAATAATTGTTCATTAAGGATGTGCATTGAAATTGAGTTAATGGGGCTTATTCAAGTCATATTTTTAACTAAATCATTAATTTAAAACAAATATATTGCTAATAAAGGTTTTATGGGTTTGTTGCAATAATATCACTTTTAAGTTTATTGTTAAAACAAAGATTAATAAAGACAATGATAACCATACATAATTATTTGATGTTTATTATTAAGTGTTAATTAAATGAATATCTTTACTTGGTAGTTTTGGTCATTATTATTTTGATGTGAAATAGCTATTGCCTATATAAATCATATATTATGTTGAATGTAATCAATTTTGATCATAATATAACCTCCATTAAAAATAGCTATTGTAATATAAAATTTATAATGTATATTTATGTGTATGATGCATGTATTATTGATAAAATACTTTTACATATTGGCTAGTCGGGCCAACTGGTCCATAGAGTACCGTCTCTTTTTAAATTTTACTCTATGGGTTCCACCCAATGAGCTAATTTCTTGCAAACTCACATGTATCATTTTACAACTTTGAAGTTGTTCATTGTACATCATCAAAATGAGAGTTTTTAGAATGGCATTTCAGTTATATCATTCAAATGTAATTAAAATTATAAGTTATTTAGACTCACACTTCAGTTCATTTATATATTTGATGGATGGATTAGTAAGTGTTAATAGATTTAGATGCTCTGATGATATTATTTGTAAATAAATATTTTTAAATAATATTTACAATTGTTGACAATAATTTTTTTAAATTTTCATTTCACCCATCCTATCTAATTGGTTTGTATTATGCACTTCCAAGCCTAAAAGGTGGGGTGGGACAAAGTGATATTAAAGCCTAAGTTTTGATTTTCTAGGCTTAAATCTTTATAGAGAGTAGTACTTTGACATCTAGGTAATATTAGGTTTATTATTGAGATTCAGATACCAATATATAAGAAATTGAATATTTATATAATTATTTTTTTCTTTATGTTGAACTAATGAAATATTTAATTTGCTTGAGATGTTGATTTTAATTAATTGATCATGCATTGAACATATTTATACTAATACAATTTAGTTATATGATAAATTTTCAAGGATTTATATTTGTGCTTTAATAAAATTAAGACTTAGATAAACGATATAATTTTAGAATATTACAGTTTTTAAATATCTTGAGCATCCTTCGGAGTAGCAAATAAGCATTATGCACTGAGTGATAAAATAAATAAATTGTAGAGAATATTTGAATTACTATTGGGACATGAATTGATTGGGCATTTAGATTGTAAACATGTGTATACTTTGGCTATTATATGTAATGACACAAAGTTCTTAAAATAGGTTTATTTAAAAATTTTGAAATTTCTTAACTGGAGTGCTGGGGCCTTGTTTTTTCGGGCTCAACGGCACTAGGGGGAGCATCGCTGGAATTTCATGTGGTGGTACTGGGCTCTCTATTCTACAGTAACTCTAGATTGAATATGCAATGCTACGACGCTGGGTACTGGATAATGTTTTTTATATAAATTCCTCCACTAAGCCATTCCTCCCCTCCCTCCTTTTTTGGTTTTTCGGGGAAGGAAAGAAAGGAAGAGCATAAGAGAGAGAGAAGAGAGAGAAAGTCATTCAGGTCATTTTCTTCCGTTGGTTCTCTTCTGAGCTTCTTCTGATCGTGGTAGATAACCTGAATTCTAATTTTATTTTTAGTGATTTTGTGTTTGGTGAATAAAATCTCCTCCAAATAGACAAAAATATATTTTTCTCCTGATTTATCAAATTTTCACCGTGTAACTTTTTTATATGACAGATATAATTTTTATGAGCATTTTTTACTGTAATATTATTGAATTTTACTAAATAAATTGATAATTATGACTTTTTGAAGTAAATTTATAGTGTATAATCTTTTTTTATATTTCATAGATTATTATATTGCATAAATGATACTGAATTTGCATTAAAAAATTATATGACTAATATAAGCTAAATGTGGTATTACAAGAAAGGCTGACTAATTGTAAAATAAATCAGGTTAGTTTAAGCAAGTTATCCTATACACTTTAAATTAAGTTATCACATGTTATGTTATGCTCTATACAAGATACAAAATACAAGATAGAGAGTCATAAAGAGATAAGATACTCTGATAGGTAGGAGTGACGACTCTTATAAGATAGTCACTTGACACCTTACGCTTAATACTAATATAAGATATAGGAAAACACCATGTAACTAGTTGGATATCCTGCCTTGCTATTATACCAAATTTATGATTGTATTTACATGATAGCATATGAATTGATTGATAGATATAATCATAACATAACTTTTTTTTTTTCATTTAATATGAATCAATGATAATAGAGCATAACATAACATGTGATAGGGACACTAATAGATATTGATAGACATATTGAATAACATATTTATATAGCATAGTGATATGACATACTGATACATGACATTATAGATTGATAGAAGCAGATAGTAGAGCCAACAACATGAATATAACTGATAGAAAATTGATGCTTATTTTGTTGTGCAACACATGTTATTGATTGATAAATTTTTTACTGATTTTCTTATATATTGGTAGACTTCTTTTGCTTACTAAGATACTCTAGTTTTACTGATCATAGTAGTTTTCTACTTGTCTTGATTTTGTAGATTGTTTATCATTCATGTTAATAGTATAATAATTGATATTGACTTGTACTGGGCATTGAATGCAGTGGTAAGTTTTGGTTGCCTGTTGGGCTTTATAAGCTTATTATGTAGTTTTAATTTCAGGTCTGGTAAAGTGTCAGGATCCTATAGAGTAGGTTGATTAGTATTTTCATATTTTATTTTTTTTTGTATTCTTTTATTATTTTGTAGTTATGAGCTAAAAGATTGAATGATCTGTAAATCATATTTTGAAAGAATGAATATAGAATTATATTTTGATGTATATGATTGGTAGTGTCTTTCACTGAAATTACTAAACTAATGGATAATTAATATTCTGGTAATAATTAAGAAGATAGAATAGATGCAATTCTAAATTGCATTTTTAAGTATTGAATTATTAGAGCTAGAATTATGAGTATTGATATTAATATCTTGGAGGATTTCTGTAATATCCTTCCAGGCTCAAAGGATGTGACGAAGAGCCCAAAGTAGATCAAACGGTTCAAATCTTTCAATACTTATGCAATTATTGAGATAATTTTGAAGGATCTGTGTTCCTTCTTATCAACAAATAGGTTTTTTTTCTCCAAATTTAATAAGATCCTCCCATATTGAGATAAAATACATTCAACACATAAAATAAGCCTTATTATTCCTGAAGTAAAATTTATTGTTTGATGACTTAAAATAGCTTATAAGTGAGTTGATTGTATAAATTTTATTCAAAGCATTTTTTTCATATTTTTATGTCATTTTCGCTGCTTCTGAAAGATATCACAAAGTTACCAGCAACAAGATCTCAAAATGCACATGAAGAATAAACTTCCCAAAGAAACAAACGAAGAAAACCTGTAAAGAAAGTAAACCCACAACTACAGAAAGCAAGTTATATCATCAACTTGATGATTAGATGGCAAATTTGATGTCCTACTCTTGTCTTTTAAACTAATCAAATTAGCAGAAGAGCAAATTAGCAGAAGAGGTATCAGGCCAATGCTTTCATGTCCCCCACAGACTTGGTAGCTGGAGACCTCAATGCAACACCTCCAAGCTCCTCTTTTGAGTATTTCCTGTAAACTACAGTGAGTTTGCTATCCGTTGCTGAAGAATGATAGCCTATCATAAGCTTCGCGCACTCCCTGTAACAGGAAATAATATACAGATTTGATTAGATTATCATAAAAAATTAAAGAGAGAATACTCTAAACTGAACGAACATACAGCAAATGCTTTTCCAAATAGCCAGTATGGTACTCGAGAGTTTTGCTCCACAGCGGAGTCTTCTTTAAGGTGCAACGTGCAGCATAGACAGCAGAAGCAGCAAACAAAGAAGGGCAGTACATGACCATAGAATAATGCATCAATGCTAGTTCAGCAAAGAAGAATGTCATGTATTCCATCTGGATACACAGGCAGAGTTAAGCATGACTTGACGAAAACTATTCTTAATTTAAGAAATAGAGAAAATTATATGAACCCAATCCTTCTTTTACCTCCTTATCAGAAACCGCTGCCTTCAGGAATCTGACAATGAATACATACGGGGTTGGAAATGTCAAACTCCAGTCAAGCTTGTTTAAAATTCCCTTCTCCATTCTAAGTATTTCTTCTCTAGTATAGGCCCGATCCGAAATGCAAATGAAGTCATTAACCTGCGATAATAAATGACATGGCTCACCTAAGCATCTAATCAAGTGTTTAGAATGCTTCCAGATAGTGCTTATACTATAAATGTGTACCTCTGGAGCCCATATCTCCTCATACTTGGAGGCAATGAGCATAGCACTAACACCAACAAGCTGAAGCTCTTTCCTCTGCACAGACTTCATGGAGAGGAAGCGGTCAATGATGAACATTGTGAGATAAAGAGTCTCAGGCATTAGTTCAAATTTGTGGTGCACTTCTATCAACCAATCCACAAGTATGGCTCTCATCTTTGCATTTATTTCGACCTGTGAGCTCATATAGTCCTGTGGGCTGCACACTTTCTGCATTTCCAAGCCACCAAAAATATACTTTGTAACTATATCAAATCAATCAACGAAGATGTAAAACTGAGATCTTCTTTTGACTCTTTTATTACCTCATGGTGCTTGTAGAACTTGTAAAGATCCTCAACATATTCAACCATGAACAATTCATTCTCGATATCTGCAGCATCAATATCTATGATCCCACATGCAACCTGATATAATGGAAAGGTGTAAATCATCCAAGGAAAATATATATTTATTTGAACTAGAAAACTTTATCAAAGAACTAAAAAAACTAATTTGTGATCTAGGAAGACAGCTAGTAATACCTTGCTACGAGCTGACAGCACATAAGTTAGGGAGTGGACATTCCTCTTAAAGGAAGAAGCATGCGATTTATTTTTTCCCTGATTCTCCTTTTGTTCTGTTATAGGAGAGGTTATATCTATCACAACCTCTGGCTTTGGATTTCTAATAGCGGGCTTCTTCTTAGCAGCCCCATTAGCAGGTAGAACTACTTGCTTCAGAACATTCTACAAAGTTTGAAGATCAAGAGCTAAGAGGTGGAAATATTGATCAATGAATCACAGATGGAATATTCAACAAGAAACAAGTACCTTATTAGTTGCAGCTACAGCTTGTGCATTGGCTAGCAACTGCGCACCGAAACTTCTATATGCAATGCAAGCTATGCATTAGAATAGATCATGATTAAACTTAGCGGGAAATCAGTGGTGGATGGATTTGAAATACCTTGTTATTGGACGAGTAATTGCCTTCCTGGGAAGAAAAGCAAAAGAAAATACGAATTTTAAACAAAGAAAAATAAATACATGTGAAGAGCACTGATCTTGAGATTAAGAGGTAACTCATATTATATAATATTTACCCATCTGCGATACGGAGATTAACCAGATTGCCAATATCTTCAAGAGCCTTTCGGTTCTTAGCATCACCCGGAGCATCAGTTGCCTTCGGCTTACCTGCGGCAAAGGCGGCCCCTGTCAACCAATATAATAGTAGATGTGTACAGTCACGAAACTAAAAGACAGGAAAAGCAGGAACAAAGAAATACTCTTGTTAGAAGAAAAGGCAGCTTGTGAAGAAATCATATAAAAATGTAAGGGAAGCAATATTTTCAAATTGAAAAGTTTTAAGTCCAGAAAAAGGAACAGATAACGAGTCTTAAGGAAAGAAAAGAAACAGACCAAGAAAAGGGTTTCAAAGAAGAAGGATTGCATGATTTGAGATAATAAAGCAAAGAAGCAGAATAAAAGGATGGATTAACAGAATCATAAAACAATTGACCCGATCCAGAAATAAATAAAAGTAACAGATCCAGAAATCAAAGAAAGAACCCCAAAACTAACAGGTCTAATGGCTATTTTATCCCACCCTTACCTCTCTGCTGCCCATTAACAGCAGCTTGATTCCTTGTTGCCATCTCCTCTCTTTCTTCTTCTTGCTGGTTCTGGCTGTGCCCGAAGATACTGGAGAACACGGACGAGAACAAAGATTGAAGGCGAGTGCTCAGCGACTCCCCTACTTCCGCGTTCTGGCTCGCCGCCGTCCCTGCTGAGATCTCAGAGACAGAGGCCAAGGCTAAACGAGAAAGTAATTTTATCTTCTCTTTATTTCTTCTTCTTCTTCTTTCTCTTTCTACCTCGCTCTCTCTCTTACCTTCTTCTTCTTTTATTTTCTTTCGTTCCAATCGTCCTATTTTAAAGAGAAGGGAGAAGGCCTCTCTACTTTTCATCGAGCGGATGTCTAAGCACCAACGGTCGAATTGTTTAGATCATCTGAGCCGTTGCCTTTATTAATCTAACGGCCGACAATGCTTGGATCTGTTCCTTTTCTAGCCGTTGCAGAGTAACAAATAAAGTAGTCCCGTTAAGTTGAACTGGCGGAGCATAGAAATTTGAAATAGTCATCACAAAGACAGCCGTTGGGCGATGTGGCAATTTAAGAACCCTAACAAGGAACTCTAAAGTTTTGTTTAGAGTAACTTTTTACTGTTTGTGCTAAGTAAATCAATTAGTAAAAAATATTGTGCATTTGAAAGATAATTTTTTCACAAAGATCCAAATAAAATCTAAGTGCCCTCAATTTTTACTTATTATATTATTTATAGTGAGGGCGTGTTGGGGTTTTTAACTTCCATCTGATATGATTTAGACATCATGTGTTTGGGTCACTAAAATAATCATTTATAGATATACGAGAAAAATTATGTACATAAAAATAAAACCCTCATTTGATTGTATATTAGTAGGGGTTACATACACTAAGTATATTTCTCTAATATTTATTTGACTCTTAATATGAGACAATGGAGAAAATGAATTCATGCAATCGACCCCACCAAGTGGGATAAAGAATTGGTGTTATTATTGTAGTAGGAACTACATACACTAAGTACACTTCTTTAATCTTTATTTTGAATAAATATCGCATATCTTTAAATTGTTTAAAAATAGCGCTGGCCAATTTATATGATTAAGGCTAATTACTTCTTGTTCTTGTTGGCATTATAAAAATTCTTATATGATTACACATGATTTTAATATGAAGCAAATATTTCGAGACAATTTAGAAGAGAAAAATTATTGTATAATTTTACTCAATCAGCAAAAATTAGATACTACGAGCCTGTTTTGAACCGCTATAACATTTTATAAGGTAAGTTATAAAGTTGTTGTGTAAAAAATAACTTCTCTACTACAGTTGCAGAAAACGGCTTTCTATCATAAAAATTTCTGAAAAGCAATGAGAAAGCTACAAGAAATCAGTGGTCAAACGAAATTATGACTACAGTCTGAAAAACAAAATAACCAAAAAGCTGCCCCAAACAAATCTTAAATATACTTCAAACAAAGTATTACGAACCCCTTGATAAAATATGCTGCATTAGAATGCCTATAGACGACTAAATTATTGAACTTTGGGTCCAAATAGCTCTAAATTGACACAATCTAGCTATCCAAATAGCTCATCCCTCATGTGTGACTTGGTAGTTTTGAGTTTCAATATGCATGAGATGAACCTTGCCTCTTTGGGCTAAAACAACCTCATTGTTATCACCTTCATCATTGTTGTCATTGTTATACTCTTCAGTATAAAAGATAGTCCATTCAATAATATAGGGCAATCTCAAGAGTGAAGGCCAAGTAAAATAACTTTATATTAAAAAAATAAATCATATATATTTATTTATTTAAGTGAAAGTATATATTCACAAAAATACAAAATAAAATTTTGCTTTATCAATAATTTTTTAATAATTAAAAAAATATATAAACTAACAGTCCAACAGAAAAGAAATGAAAAAACTACATAAATAACTCAAAATCTAATAAAAATATAAACAAATAAGTAAACATTGATAAGAGTATTGAATCAATGAAATTATTATTAGCAAAAGATCTGTTTCTATAATGATTGTTCACCAATCAACCACTAATGAATTTATCATGAAAGCTAAGTAAATAGTTTTTGTTTATTAAATATAAACAATAAGGCATAAAGTAAGAATATGAACAATATAATAAATGTCATCATAGTTAGATTAGCATAGTATTAAATGTCATAAATGATAAAAAAATATCAATTATTTTATGATGACTTTGGTGGTGTGGATAATTATTTACATGAAAAATATTAATTAATATGTTTATATGTGCCACCGCATTACTAAGAATTTAAGAATAATGAACACAAAAGTAAAATTGATAAATTTTTATCTAATTAATCAAAATTTATGTTAAATTATATGAAAATTATTAAAAAATTTAAGAATATATTTATGTATTTTTTTCAGTTGGTTTATTTTTTAATTAACTTATAATTTGAGATGACATGATTAATTTAATAATTATTATCATGTGCATAAGTTTTTTTTTTCTATTTTTTTTTCATGTGCATAAGTTATTTATACTAATGATACTGATCACTTATATATTTAATAAATTAGATTGATTTTAAAAGATTAACATATTTTGTTAAATTTACTTAATTATGTTAATTATATATTAAGAATGATCAATTAAATAACCATTTTGTAGTTAATGATTTTGGAGTTGATTTGTATTTCATTAGATTCATTGACTTGTCAACTTAAATTTTGATATATTCTATCATTTTTTTTGTCTAAAATTCATTTATATATATATATATATATATTGTTGCTAGCAAAAAAATGAAAAAATAATTCTGGAGACTGAAAATTCTTAAGCAACTCTGTAGAATATTTTGGATATGTGAGATCAAAGTGATTATCAAAGTGAAAACTCCTTGAAAGCTTTCTTTGGAAATTACTGATCTCTACCAACGACGTGTTGGCTGCTCTCATTGCTGATACTGATGCAGCTTGTTAACAATATGCTCACTCGTAGGAGCTATTATTCTGTGCGGATACCGAACGATTCTCCCGTCCGATTACGCTTAGGTACCGGGCTCGGTACCGAACAGTATCGACCGCGGTACATCTTTTAGGTGACGTGACATATTTTTATTGGTCTCCGGACGCCGTCCGGACTCCGCACAGAATAATAAATCCACTCGTAGCCCCCTGATGTTAAATTATCCTCCATCAACCCTACAGAGTTCACATCGCCTGAATCTGAAGTGCCTTCATATCTCCCACTACTGTAGAAATTAATATGAGAATCATTCAAGCTTTCCAATCGTACACAGTAGAACTTTGTGAAGTAGTTTCTTAGTAAAAAAAAAGGTAAATAATTCTCCTCTATAAATGAAGCTAGAAGTCTGGATGCCCTGAAGAACTTTTCTTTTTCACCGTATCACCCGCAAAAAACTGCATCTTTTAAAGATTTCAGATATACTTATGTAGGTAAACTACTGAAGCAATATAAATACCGCTATGGGTGGACATATCAAACAAAAGCAGCCTCTGAAAGTGGAAAGCTATATAAGAGTTAGGTAATAACAATCTCCATAAGTCCATAAACATAGCTTATAGGGATATAACGAAACTCTAGATTACCTGTAATTATAATTCCAAGTTAATTAGCAGTTATAAGACTTTAGATTTGGAAGTAAGAAGACCCATCTGCTCCGTGAGGTTGTCCATGTTATGAACCCCATCCCACCCTCGCCCTTGCACTTTAGCTGCATCTTTAGCTTCAGGAAGGCTAGAATTAACCTCTTCAGTGTCAGCAGATATTGGGCTAGCTGAAAGGAATTGTTCCCAGAAAGAGTCGATAATGCCGGGAAGTTTCGTGTCATCACCTTCACTAAAGACATCAATGTCAGCATCACTGGAAAACTTCTCCAAATCTAGAGGAATCATCCCATCAAGTCCAGCAATAGACTGAACAAAAGCACTTTCTTCTTCAGATGCTGCAAAGCTCATACTAGGGATGTCAGAAACAGTTTCATCAGCCAGAATACCCGACACTTGTGCGTAATCTGGAAAACCAAGATCCGCCTGGGGAATTTCATCTGGGAAAACTGGTAGTATGTTTTTTCCTGGATCTGTAACAATTGGGGAAGATTGTATTTCAGATAAAGCGGACGAAGAACAAACTGCTGAGACTCCAGAGTTCGCTGGGACATACTGCATTCCAGAACTCAAAGGGACCTCTTGAAAGGTGACTCCAGAGCTCCTACTTGAAGAACTCCTGCTACTGTCTAAAGCATCAGCTGCTAACGGAAGATTCCCAAGTTGAATGATGTTATCAGGCTTGTTATAAGAATCCAACCTAGGAGATGACTCTGAAGTTAATATTTGCATGAGCATAGACTTGGCTGCCTCTGTCACCAAGGGCTGATACTTAATTATCTGTCCATCAAGTGAGGCACTTTCAGCCTCCAACTCTCCTTGATTAGGTAACCTTCGCTTCTTGTTGCCCCCAGAAATTAGTTGCTTATTGGCATTGTTCTGCTGCACCAGTTGGGCTAAAAATCCTGGGCTGTTCATGGCCTTAGCCAAGAATGACATCATTTGTTGCTGGCGCTGTTCCATTCCCTGAATACGCTTGTTTAAGGCTTGCAGCTGATTGTCTGTGGTTTGCTGCTGCTGCCTTAGCCTTACAAGTTCCTGCATGAGAACATTTTTATCCCGCTTGAGCCTCTCAATCTCTTCATCTAACCCAAACTTGCCAACCTCAACACATGATGTGACTGAAGTATTCTGTGGAAGAGCCTGGGGCTGAGTATGCGCATGGGAGGTTTTTTTCCTGTTTATGTTTTTCAAAAGATGTTTCTGATCTCTTAAGAATCCCTCATTTGCAAATTCCCAGCGATCAGGATCAATTTTCCTAAATCCCTGATAAATAAAAAGAAGAGAATTACGTAAAGAGAGAAAAAGTAGAAAGCGCCTACTTTGGAAGAGCGGGGTGATGCAAAAATATGGAAGAGCAAAGTGGAATAGGATATCCCAACCCCTTCTCTCTGATTAAAGTCATGTGTTAGGATTGGAGCAAATCCCATGTTCTGACTCCACTTTAAGAGAGGTGGGACATTTGGATAGCATATCAAACCAAGCTTGGTCCACAGCTATAATGGAAGTTATTGACATGGACAGAACATGGGATATCCAAACTCAAAAGAGTGGCTGAGAAAACGTCAAAGAGTTTGGCAGATGAAGAGAGCCTGGCCACTCAGTTTGAAGGACCAGTGGGTCAAAGATTAATTGCTAATGATAGAAGGAGAAAATACAAGGAGGGCAATCCCCGTGTCTCATTTCAAATTCTCTATGAGATCAGATGAAAAGTCGTTAGGGTCCCCATGATGAATGCTGAAAGAAAAAAAAATACCAAGCGGATTCAAGAACATCTTCAACTCCATAGGAAGTGACTCGAGGAAAAAGACGATGTTAAGAGGGAAAAACAAGGGCATTAGTTTTTGCAAACCCAAAACACTTTCTTCAAAACACTATATAGACTCTTTTTCACCTCTCTCCTCCTATAACTTAACCAACCAACAATGACACTTGGCATATTATAACAACCAATTATCATTTCCCCGCTAGTCCACTTTTTAGCTAAACAAATTACAAAGAAACACCTAGCTAAGGGCAACCACCTAGAAAGTGACATTTTCACTTATTCTCCCACCTACTAAAAACAATACCTGGGCTAGCCTTTTGCTGCATGGAAGTCTTTAAGCTAAGCTGGAGGTCCGCATGTCTGCTTGTTATTATGTTGGCTTTCTATTGCCAGGGTTGAGTTCAATGATGTTAATGGTCCGACTTGGGTTGCATCTTCCCTCCCCCCTCACCCCTCCCCCCTCCCCTCCATGAAGAACGATTTTGCCATCAAGGTCAATGTCCTGAAATAGTGGCAATAGTTAAGACTTCCGAAAACCAGGTGGCATCTTCACAAGGTAAGCCTTCCCGCTCAGCTAAATGCTGGATCACAAGCATCCCATTGTTGGTGTAGCAGGAGCAGAGGAATGTCGTACGATTGGGTAGTTATCCCAATTTGTTTCTAGTAAGGTGATTGTGTGTAGGTTGTTAGTGCGTTATTTCTTAAGGAGGGAGATGTGAAAGACGAGATAGATTCTAAATTGTAGCAAGAGTTGTAGTTGATATGCAACATTGCAGCTTGGGAGATTGAAATTAATAGTGATAACGTCAAACACAAATTTTGCGTTGGGATTGCAGCTTGACCAAGGCTAATTCACCCACTGTGAACTCTGGGTCTCAATAATTTTTATTAAAATGATCCTTCATGCATTGTTGAGAGCGCTGGAGAGAAGCTCAAAGATGCTATCATGTAGTGTCGCACTCTGTCATGAGTTCATTAATAGTGGCAACAATATCATCCTCCTATCAAGGTAAACACAACATCATTTTTTTTTAACAAATACATTTTTGAGTCAATATCTCCTTTTCTCTTTCTCCCTTATTGGGATATTTTTTTATGGCTGCTCCAATTTAGAGATCGTTCATAGATTTTTGACTAATTTGAGATTGAATGGTGATACACAATTCTGCTTATTAATTATTATCATGTTTTTATCAAGTTATCCCTAGAAGTCAATTATTCAAGACTTTCCCTAAGGGGATCATAGTACATGGATTGGTTCCCAATAATAGGCTTTAAGTGGTCACCTCACTTAGTTTATTCCAAGGAATCTCATGTTACTCCAATTTGGTTGTTTTTCCACACTATGGATTCACCACTTCAACCAGTCTAATTTGTACTATATTAGCTCAAATTTCGATAAACTACTTCAGGTGAATGCTACTATTGATAAGCTTTCCAGGCTGTTAGTTGCTAGGATTATGGTTGAAGTTGGATTATCTTTTTATTGTTCTTATCATCTGAATTGAGTAGTTAGCGAGCCTTGGTGTCCGACTTAGCCTCGACTCCATCTAATAGTTGTTTTTTTAAGTCACTCCATCTGAAGTGATAACATCGAAAGCTGGGTCAATTTCTCTTAACCTAGGCCTTTTCCTCCTCCATAAAATGAAAGGTATTTCGTTGCATTTAAGCCCCTTTAATTGATCTTTAAATAGACTATGCCATATAGGATAAAGATTACCTAGCAGCTACTTGCTTCTGCATTATTATAAAATGAAGAGTTTCAAGAAGGGCTGACTCAAGCTTATTCAATGATTTATGAGAAAATAACATTGGACTAAGTTCACACGCAATCAAGTTGTCATCACCACAAAAATTGAGGTCAACTTTAAGAATCAAAGTCACTTTCTTGTAATCATTGCCCAACTGACAAAGGTGGGGGATTGACTTATCTTTTTAAGAATCAAAGTCATTTTCTTATAATCGTTGCCCAACAGACAAAGATGGGAGCATGGCTTATCTTTTAAAGACCATCGATGTCCCTTGAATGAATAGGAAGTCAATGCTTTACCCCAATCTGAATTCTCATACTCATTGGTCTTGGAAGTTGTCATATGAGGAGCCTTAGTGACCATGCCATCCATGTTGATAATTTTAGGATGAAGGGTCAATTACAGGATCAATGTTGACTTCATTTGGGAACATTTTGGTCAATAGTACCCGAAATCAATGCAATAAATGTAAAAGTTGAATCATTATCTATCTGATAGGAAATACTTGAGTTCGCAAGTAATCCTACCCGATCTACTTGAGTTCGCAAGCAAACCTAAGCAAAATTGATAAAAATAGCGGAAAAACACAATAAATTGGAGCAAATCAAACTAGGAACGATAGATTGCGTCTTGGAAATAAAGCAAAGCAAATGCGAAAGCAAGATACAAGAGATCCTCAATTCGAGAGGAGGATCGTCTCTCCCAAATCTCTAGACAAGAGGGTCTAGAGCCCAAGCCTCCAAGAAAATCCTAATTTCAATCAAACAAAACACAAAAACATCCTAATCCCTATTCCTCCTCTTTAATACCAAAACTTTCCTAATACAAATCCCTCCCAAGCCCAAACCGCCCCCTCCTTTGAATTTTCAAACTTCAATTTGCAGTGGGGCCCACCTTGTGGGTGAAAATTAGGAGAGGGAGGCGGAATACCTCCGCCTCCTATAAACCTGAACCGGCCCCTGGGCCGGCTGGGCCGGTTCAGGTTGAACCGGCACATCAATACCGCCCTCCCAAAGAATCACCTTGTCCTCAAGGTGAAAACAAGGGAACTGATGTTTCATCCTCTCGAATGGCTCCCACGTGGCCTCGAAGTCAGGAAGGTTCTTCCACTGGATCAACACCTCCTTAGTTCCATCTTCTTTCTGGTGAACCCCTATAAGCTTTAAGGGTTCCAGGATCACCTCTAAATCCTCCGTGAGTGTCGCCGGCAACTCAGGGTTGGCGGTGTAGTCACCAATAGCTTTTCTCAACTGTGATACATGAAAAACCGGGTGTATAGTCGCCGTTGGTGGGAGTTTCAGCCGATATGCTACTGCTCCGATCTTCTCCAGCACTTCATAAGGCCCAAAGTACCTTGGAGCCAGCTTCTCATTTCTCCTGTTGGTGACTGTCTTCTGTCGGTATGGTCGGAGCTTCAAGAACACCCTCTCCCCAACTTCAAACTGGATGTCCCTCCTGTGCCCATCCGCTTGTTTCTTCATAATCTGTTGAGCTCTCAATAGATGTATCTTCAACTCCTCCAGCACTCTGTCCCTCTCCTCCAAGTACTCCTCTACTGAAGAAACGAGAATGCTGCCACTCCCAAAGTGCACCAAGTGGGGAGGATCCCTTCCGTACAACACCTTGAATGGAGTCATCTGAGAAGCAGAGTGAAAAGAGGTGTTGTACCAGTATTCATCCCACGGTAGCCATTTCACCCAAAGCTTGGGTGTCTCCGATATGAAACATCTCAGGTAAGTCTCCAAGCTCTTGTTCACTACTTCCGTTTGGCCATCTGTCTGTGGGTGATACGCTGTACTCCTTTTCAGAACTGTCCCCTGTAACTTGAACAACTCTCTCCAAAAATAGCTGAGGAATACCTTGTTTCGATCCGATACTATCGCCTCGGGTACTCCATGTAATATGACCACCTCCCTGATGAAGGCTGAAGCCACTGTCACTGTTGTGTAGGGATGTTGGAGGGGAATGAAGTGTGCATACTTGCTCAACCTGTCCACCACCACTAGAATCACTGTGAAACCTTTTGAACGGGGCAACCCATCGATGAAGTCCATGGATATCTCCTCCCATACTCGTCCAGGTAAAGCCAACGGCTGTAATAGACCTCCTGGTGACATAGCCAGGTATTTGTTCCTTTAACAGATCTCACACTTGGCCACCATCTCCTCTATGTTTTTATGCATCCCTTTCCAATACAGCTCCGACGCTAGCCTTCTGTATGTCTTCTGTACTCCTGAATGGCCCCCAATGGCACTTCCATGAAACTCCTGGAGTAAGTTTGGGATGTGGATCGAGGTCCGGGGAATCACAAATCTCCCCTGATATAGCAATTTGTCTCCCTTCAATGAGTACCCGGGGTGGCTCCCCTCTTCCTTCAGTAAGTCTGACCTGATCTTTCCCAAACCTTCATCTCTAGCACTTTCTTTGCTGATGGCCTCCCAATCGAGCATCAAAGGAACAGATAATGTCACTGTCTGCAGCTCCCCCATACATCTGGACAAGGCATCTGCCGCCTTGTTCTCCACTCCTGGTCTATACTGGATCTCAAAATCGTACCCTAACAACTTGGACAGCCACCTCTGATGCTCCTCTGTCACTATCCGCTGCTCCAGTAGATATTTTAAACTCCGCTGATCTGTCCTGACGATGAAATGCCTCCCAAGTAGGTAAGGCCACCACTTCTGGATGGCCAAAACAATAGCCATTAATTCTCTCTCATAGACTGATTTCATCCTGGCTCTAGCCGTCAACACCTAGCTGAAATAGGCGATGGGCCTACGACTCTACATCAGCACTGCACCCAGCCCGTATCCGGACGCATCTGTCTCCACAATGAAAGTCTGAGTGAAATCTGGCAAGGCTAGGACCGGTACTGTAGTCATCGCCTTCTTCAGGCTCTCAAATGCTGATGTGGCCGCCTCCCCCCATAGGAACCCATCCTTCTTCAATTGCTCAGTGAGTGGCCATGCTATGGTGCTGTACCCCTTTACAAACCTTCTATAGTAACCAGTCAGCCCTAGAAATCCCCTCAGCTCCTTCAAATTCTTCGGCACTGGCCACTTGAGCATTGCCTCAATTTTGGACTGATCTGCTGCCACCCCTTCTTTTGATACAACATGGCCCAAATATTCTACACTAGCTTGTGCGAAACAGCATTTCTTCAAGTTGGCCCTCAGCTGGTGTTCCTGCAGTACTTCCAACACCCTTTTCAAATGCTCCCAGTGCTCCTCTGTCTTGCTGTAGACCAAGATGTCATCAAAGAATACCAATACGAATCGTCTGAGGTAAGGTTTGAAAACCTTATTCATAAGCGCCTGGAAAGTAGCGGGAGCATTGGTGAGGCCAAACGGCATCACCAGGAACTCGTAGTGTCCCTCATGAGTTCTAAAAGCTGTCTTGGGCACATCCTCCTTCTTCATCCGGATCTGGTGGTAACCTGATTTCAAGTCTATCTTGCTGAATATCACTGTTCCACTCAACTCATCTAACAGCTCGTCAATGACTGGTATAGGAAACTTGTCAGGTACAGTTTCCTTGTTGAGAGCTCTGTAGTTCACATAGAATCGCCAGTTGCCATCCTTCTTTTTCACCAAGAGGACTGGACTATAAAAAGGACTGATGTTGGGTCTGATGATTTCTGCCTCCAGCATTTCTCTAATCAACCTTTCGATTTCATCCTTTTGGAACTGTGGGTAGCGGTAGGGCCGTACACTAATGGGTGACACTCCCTCCTTTATCACAATAGCATGCTCCTGCTCCCTCTGCGGTGGCAATCCCTGGGGTGGCTGAAACACCTCTTGGAACTGCTGAATCAACTGCTGAATGGAGAGGGGTATGTCCCCTCCCTCCTCTAATCCTGCTCCCTCCAAACTGTGCAGCTCCACCAAGTACCCTCCACCTGCCAACTGTATATCCTTCACCATAGTTTTGAGAGAAATCATGGATTTGGATAGCCCCGCATCTCCCCTAATCACCACCTTCCTTCCATCTATCACCAGCTCTATCGTGAGTGATCTCCAGTTCACCTTGGTGTCTCCCAAAGTCTGCAGCCATTTCATCCCCAGGATGACATCTGTGCTTCCAAGCTCCAGTGAAAGAAAATCTTCCTTCACCTGAATCCCCTGAATAGTCAGTAGAACTCCTCTACAAATCCCCTAGCCCTTCTCCATCTTCCCCGTACCCATCATGACCCCGTAGCAACCTGTATCCACCAAACTCATTTCCATCTGGTTGACGACCTGAGTGAAGATGAAATTGTGGGTAGCCCCACTATCAATCAGCACCACTACCTCCCTGTTCTCAATCTCCCCCTTCACCTTCATGGTATGATTCGTCATGAATCCTACTACTGAGTTCAAGGATACCTCCACTAGATCCAGGTGCAGTTTCTCCTCCATCTCCTCCTCTGACTCCTCCTCCCCTCCCTCCTCAGTTTCCTCGTCATCACAGATGGTGAGAACCTGAAGAGTTCGGTCCTTGCATCGATGCCCTGGCGTATACTTCTCATCGCACCTAAAGCATAACCCCTTAGCTCTCTTCTCCTGCATCTCCTTCTCTGTCAGCCGCTTGAAATTTCCCCCACTTCCACCTCCTCCTGTCTTCTCCTTGGTGGCCTCTCGATTTCCCCCTGTTGCAGGAAATTTCGATGCTAGATGGGTGGTCGTCATCCTGTAAGTTCCCCCTGTGCTGCTACTCCTGGCCCCCCTCTCCAGATTTCTCTGATTTTCCACCAGCTGGGCTAACTTCATAGCCTCCCCCAAGTCACGGGGCATAAGAACCTTCACTGCTGCTCTGATCTCCGCCTTCAACCCCTTCATGAAATTTCCCTCCAGTACTGTATCTAAGTGTCGCTCCACCCTGCTAGCTAGGTGCTCAAATCGTTCCAAGTAGTCAGCTACTAATCCCTCCTGTGTCAGAGCAAAGAACTGCTCATAGAAATCTCCTCCCCGATCGGTTTGGAAATGTTCTATGATGCAATCCTTGAATTCCCTCCAGGTTTTGATAGCCCTCCTCTGGTCTCCCCACTGATACCATGAAAGGGCTTTTCCTTCCAAGCACAAGCCTACTGCTGTCAGTTTCTCCTCCTCCGTTAGCCCATTAACGGCGAAGTATCGCTCCACCTTGTAAATCCACCCATAAGCATCCTCTCCTTCGAATATGGGCATCTTTAGCTTCCTCACTTTCTGATCCCCACCATGTCTCCGTAATCCTCCATAATTTCCCCTCTCCCATGTGCTCGAGCCCCCCCATGTCTCCCGATCCTCCCTTGCTCTACCATGTCCCAAACCCCCTTCGAAATCCCTCCTTCTGTCTTCAAAATCAGCACCTCGACGGCCATAGTATCCCTCCCGGTGCTCCCACTCAGCACCTCTTGGCTCCATGCCTCCATAACCTTGTCTCTCTCCATATCTCCCTCCTCTCTCCTCCCTCTGGAAAGGCTCCAGATGGGGTCTTCCTCTTCCCCCTTCCACGATTTTCACCTCTTCTTCCTCCTTACGGATTTCAGATTTGGTGTTTTTCGCTTCAGGGCCCTTTGCCTCAGATGCCGCCGTTTAGGTTTGGAATTCCAACATCTTCTTCATCATGTCCCGTAGATCGGCCACTTGCCCTTCCATGGAAGACATTCTTTCCTCCATGGTTTCCTTGATTTGATTTATCTCCCCTTCGATCCTTTCTTCCAAAGCATCCACCTTTTTGGCCGCCATGACAATCCGGAGTTTGTAGATTCACGAAATCTTAGTTTTGAAGTAAAAAAACAGCAACTTCCTCCCTTTCCGGCCAAAAATCTGCTGCTGGAATTTGCCGAAAACAGCCCTCCACCGGTCCCAAGACTTGCTTTGATACCAATTTGATAGGAAATACTTGAGTTCGCAAGTAATCCTACCGGATCTACTTGAGTTCGCAAGCAAACCTAAGCAAAATTGATAAAAACAGCGGGAAAACACAATAAATTGGAGCAAATCAAACTAGGAACGATAGATTGCGTCTTGGAAATAAAGCAAAGCAAATGCGAAAGCAAGATACAAGAAATCCTCAATTCGAGAGGAGGATCGTCTCTCCCAAATCTCTAGACAAGAGGGTCTAGAGCCCAAGCCTCCAAAAAAACCCTAATTTCAATCAAACAAAACATAAAAACATCCTAATCCCTATTCCTCCTCTTTAATACCAAAACTTTCCTAATGCAAATCCCTCCCAAGCCCAAACCGCCCCCTCCTTTGAATTTTCAAACTTCAATTTGCAGTGGGGCCCACCTTGTGGGCGGAAATTAGGAGAGGGAGGCGGAATACCTCCGCCTCCTATAAACCTGAACCGGCCCCTGGGCCGGCTGGGCCGGTTCAGGTTGAACCGGCACATCACTATCCTCTGATGCTAGTGTAGATTCCTCCCTTCGGTGACGAGTTCCTCCAATCCTTCCACACCAATATCCTCAAAATCATTTAAGAATCTAGCCAAGTCAAAAATATTACATTTCAGAATGAGGTTTCTCGTCCTCAAAAGAAAGAAGATGAGCTATGAAAGCTTGCAAGTTCCCTAAACACTTCAGAATGAGGTTTCTCGTCCTCGCAACATTAAGAGAAAGAAGATGAGGAAAGATAAAAAAAAAGGAAGAATTTGAATTAAGATGAAGGAAAAAAAAAGAAAGAAAATATTACACAAAAGTTAAAAAGTAAAATAATAAATCTTAAGCCCTATTTAAAGCAATAGGTCTCAAAAATTGCAAGGGGCACAATCATGACCATCAAATTATTGTCCTATGTGATAAGTTGTCAAAAGATCTATAGAAACATAATGGAATCATCATTTGAGCCTCACAAATAGTGCATTAACTACCTCATAGCTAGTGCCAACTACTTGGCACCAAGTGTATCATGCATTGATTATCGACTACGAACGACAGAACATCACATATCGAGTATTACTTATTTAAGTACAACTATCTAAAGTCAAATGTAAAGTGCAATAAATAAAAAATAAATAAATAAATGAGCACACATCAAAAGAATCAAGATATTTCCCATTCTTCTAAAAATTATATTAAAGCCTAGTTGGATCCAACTTATACAAACTGAACTATGATATTTATATATTAAAAAAATAGAAGAGAAAATTACATGAAAAAGCAAGTATTATTTTTTGCTTTCTACCATACAAGTAGAAACATTTTCGAGTCACTCTTTGTTTAGTACTATAATGTGAAACGAAGAACTCAACCTTGACATCTTGGTGGCGAGTAACATTGTAATCAAACTCATTGAATCAGGTCGTAGTTATCACTCCCAAAAAATGGCAAAATTGATTGTCGAACCCAAACTCGCAGTTACATCATCAATTGAGATTAGCTCCAATAGAGTGTACTCAATGACAGCTAAGAACAAAATGTCCTGAGATAACTCCATTGAAGAATTCAATGCTACAACCTAAACGACTTATCAAAGCTTTCAAAAACATTAAAATCCGCTGACAACTCTAATGAGAAAGAATGATTGATCGATGCTAAAGGGTCAGTTGCCTTCATTTAAACCATCTTCCATGGAAGACATTCTTTCCTCCACGGTTTCCTTGATTTGATTTATCTCCCCTTCGATCCTTTCTTCCAAAGCATCCACCCTTTTGGCCGCCATCACAATCCGGAGTTTGTAGATTCACGAAATCTGAGTTTTGAAGTCAAAAAACAGCAACTTCCTCCCTTTCCGGCCAAAAATCTGCTGCTGGAATTTGCTGAAAACAGCCCTCCACCGGTCCCAAGACTTGCTTTGATACCAATTTGATAGGAAATACTTGAGTTCGCAAGTAATCCTACCGGATCTACTTGAGTTCGCAAGCAAACCTAAGCAAAATTGATAAAAACAGCGGGAAAACACAATAAATTGGAGCAAATCAAACTAGGAACGATAGATTGCGTCTTGGAAATAAAGCAAAGCAAATGCGAAAGCAAGATACAAGAAATCCTCAATTCGAGAGGAGGATCGTCTCTCCCAAATCTCTAGACAAGAGGGTCTAGAGCCCAAGCCTCCAAAAAAACCCTAATTTCAATCAAACAAAACATAAAAACATCCTAATCCCTATTCCTCCTCTTTAATACCAAAACTTTCCTAATGCAAATCCCTCCCAAGCCCAAACCGCCCCCTCCTTTGAATTTTCAAACTTCAATTTGCAGTGGGGCCCACCTTGTGGGCGGAAATTAGGAGAGGGAGGCGGAATACCTCCGCCTCCTATAAACCTGAACCGGCCCCTGGGCCGGCTGGGCCGGTTCAGGTTGAACCGGCACATCACTATCCTCTGATGCTAGTGTAGATTCCTCCCTTCGGTGACGAGTTCCTCCAATCCTTCCACACCAATATCCTCAAAATCATTTAAGAATCTAGCCAAGTCAAAAATATTACATTTCAGAATGAGGTTTCTCGTCCTCAAAAGAAAGAAGATGAGCTATGAAAGCTTGCAAGTTCCCTAAACACTTCAGAATGAGGTTTCTCGTCCTCGCAACATTAAGAGAAAGAAGATGAGGAAAGGTAAAAAAAAAGGAAGAATTTGAATTAAGATGAAGGAAAAAAGAAAGAAAGAAAATATTACACAAAAGTTAAAAAGTAAAATAATAAATCTTAAGCCCTATTTAAAGCAATAGGTCTCAAAAATTGCAAGGGGCACAATCATGACCATCAAATTATTGTCCTATGTGATAAGTTGTCAAAAGATCTATAGAAACATAATGGAATCATCATTTGAGCCTCACAAATAGTGCATTAACTACCTCATAGCTAGTGCCAACTACTTGGCACCAAGTGTATCATGCATTGATTATCGACTACGAACGACAGAACATCACATATCGAGTATTACTTATTTAAGTACAACTATCTAAAGTCAAATGTAAAGTGCAATAAATAAAAAATAAATAAATAAATGAGCACACATCAAAAGAATCAAGATATTTCCCATTCTTCTAAAAATTATATTAAAGCCTAGTTGGATCCAACTTATACAAACTGAACTATGATATTTATATATTAAAAAAATAGAAGAGAAAATTACATGAAAAAGCAAGTATTATTTTTTGCTTTCTACCATACAAGTAGAAACAAGAAAAGTAGAAACATTTTCGAGTCACTCTTTGTTTAGTACTATAATGTGAAACGAAGAACTCAACCTTGACATCTTGGTGGCGAGTAACATTGTAATCAAACTCATTGAATCAGGTCGTAGTTATCACTCCCAAAAAATGGCAAAATTGATTGTCGAACCCAAACTCGCAGTTACATCATCAATTGAGATTAGCTCCAATAGAGTGTACTCAATGACAGCTAAGAACAAAATG
This sequence comes from Dendrobium chrysotoxum, assembly GCA_019925795.1. Classification (NCBI taxonomy): domain Eukaryota; kingdom Viridiplantae; phylum Streptophyta; class Magnoliopsida; order Asparagales; family Orchidaceae; genus Dendrobium; species Dendrobium chrysotoxum. The sequence goes on along the minus strand of CM034315.1, from coordinate 84,648,986 downwards.
TCCTGAGATAACTCCATTGAAGAATTCAATGCTACAACCTAAACGACTTATCAAAGCTTTCAAAAACATTAAAATCCGCTGACAACTCTAATGAGAAAGAATGATTGATCGATGCTAAAGGGTCAGTTGCCTTCATTTAAACCACCTTGTCCCAAATAAAAAAAATGGTGACTTCAAAAATTCATGCAAACCTATCATCAATAGCATTAAAAGTATCTGCATGAGAACTTCGATAGGATTTGACAGCTTGAACTGCAAGAGCAATGTTGATATAAGACTTGTTCGATGGAAAAAAGCTCAACAAGTAGTGCAGCTCACCAACCAGCATCACTTGCCAACTAGTACCTTCAATCTCTCCAGCTTGCCATCCAAAAAGCAATAAATGAGGGGGTAAACTCATTCAAATCAGTTGGCATATGTAGGCTTCTTGTTGGACAGTCGAGCCAACACCCAACAATGTTAGCAAAGGCAACTTAGTCTTAATCTCTCCTTCCTTCAGCTTCTTCAAGTCAGCACCCTCCGAAGAGTTATCACAATTAAGGGACAAAGCCTCTAACTTGTTTCCTTCAGTAAACGGACCAAAAACGCCCGCATCATCTTGTTTAGAAACCTCAATGTTGTTTCCCTTACCATTGTCAACTTCTCACAAGTCGCTAGTTCGAAGAGACAACCCCCAACCTTCTGCTTTCTAAACATCTCTTTTAGTGGCAACAACTTCGATTTGTTCAACTCAGGTGTCAACCAACTATAGCAAATTATGTATAAGAATACAGAGCTTTCTCTAATCAAATATTTAGGAAATTTTTAAACCAACTCTGCAAAAAATACCTTCTCCTTAGGAGTAACCAATGTATATGAATAAAGGAAATCACTCATAACTGAGGTAATAAATGTCACAAAGCAACTTTCATCATGGGTAGATTATAGTGTGGAAGACTCTACAATAAAAAGAGTCTTCAACAACAAGAGACTTCCTCTCCAAAGCATTCTCTTTGTGTCTTCGCTTTAATTGATCTAATATAATTTAACAGGACAACCTAAAAAAGTTCTTCATTTTCAAGAAGATAATAAAGAATCAAAGTTCAAATAAACAAAAGCTACAATAGGAGTTTCAAATCAGGTTAACAGGTTGGATTTGAGTTTGGCCCACGATTGAACCAACATAAATCCAGTCAACGCGAGCCCAACCCATTTAATAAACTATCAAAAAGGTGAACCCGGACCCAACCCGCTAGTAACCCGATTAATCCAAACCCGACCCAATAACCCATTTTAATTAAAAAAGTATAACTTATCAACTATAAAATTTAGATCAATTAATCAAAAATAAGATTGTACCACAAGAGAAAGAATTTAAGGGAAAAATATCAAATGGGTCACTTTCAGGTCAAAAGTAAGTTCGCAGCTCAACCTAAACCTGACCCGTTTAATAAACGTGACAGAATTCTAGACTCAAACCCAACCCATTTATTAAATGGGACAAACTGAATCCCGGATTTTTTAGGTGGGGTCGATTTGGGTAGGCAGGTCGGATCATTTATTAACACCCATTCGCTACAATTTATAAGCATTTTTAAATGAATCTCAAGGCGTCTAGGCGATTCTTAAGACGTCTAAGCAATTTCTGTTTACAATAGTTTTACACTATCTTGGTCTTCTCGGATACTTAAAAGGGACAAGAGAATGGAACTAGCATACACTCATATGGTCATTTAGAACATATTGATCAAGTCACACTGCGAATTTAAACTAGCTTCAAGAACTCACTTAAGTATTGAACCAGCATGGGATAAGAAGAGACTGGCTTGGATCCAACTAAACATGACCTTTAAAAAGTTGCAACTTATTTCCCCTCCAATGTGGAAGAACTTGATCCTCTGAGCCTGGCAATTGAACTTGGCTTGCAACTAGTAGATTTTGTTCAGAAAGTCGGCTTGGTACCACCAAATTTCAATCTCAACCGAATGATAGGACACATCCAAGGCCAACTTCAAGGTTCAATCAACTAACTTCCTATTTGCGAACTCTTAAGCTATGGCTAGCCAACGTAAACCATTAAAAGGAAGTGAAATACTTCGCGTGCTTGCTATATACCACAGACGTTGGCTCCTAACTACACAAGATACACAATTCCAGGAATCCCGCACAATTTTGGGCCTTCAATACTACAAAATCTTGTCTACAGAATTCTACGCAACCCTATATGTCAAAGCATTGATTCCCACTTTTTCCACAAGTTTTGTGTGCTCACTAGCTCAATTTGATTTTCCTCTTCACATAGATTTCGATTTAGTTTTCTCGATCAATCCAATTAACTTCTCTCCCATTACATTGTTGACCTGCCTACCGTAGCAAACAGAAGCGGAACAAAAAAAAGAAAAAAAATCATAAAATCCTGTGTACCTGTCCAGCCACGAACCCGTCACATTGACGATGTGCTCCACATATCCTATGCACGACCCGACGTTACATCCTACGCACGACCCCCGCACGTCCTCCAACCTCCTCCTTGCGTCGTTAAAAAGCCGAAGAGGATGAGGCTTTCGACCACTCTTTTCCTCCTCCCTCTCGCGTGCTTCTTCGGCTTCTTCGTTACCGGTCGACTTTGCTCATCCGAAGACGTTCCATTCCTGTCGGATCGAAAGCATCGACAAGGAGCTCACTCGCGTGAAGGTAACATTCTCCCATTCGCGCGCCTCTTCGGCCAAGTCTCGTAAATCTACCGAAGCCTCTCCGCTTCCTTCGTTGCTGGTCGGCTTCGATCCTTTGACGCCACTCCCTCCCTATGGATTGGAAGTCACGACATTTTGGTCGCAAGCAACACGGGAGCCCGCACGCTATGAAGGTAACTTTCTCCCTCCCGTGCATTTCTTCTGCCAAATCCAGTAAATCCGCCGAACTACAGGTTTAGTAAATTAGGGATTTATGGCTAAAAGAGGGAAACGGAGGATTCATTTAGCCGTGAGATTTACAGGGCGATCAAATCTTGCCTAAATTATGCTCTAATCCTGATTTAATCCGACTCAAATCTGGCTTTTTTTATAATAATTATAATTAATTATAAATATAATTATAATTATTTATAATTAGTTAATATAAATTATAATTAATAGTAATTAATTAATTATTATTAATGATTAATTATGATTAGTTATCATTAATCATAATTAATTGTACTTTTAATAATTACTTAATGTTAATTATAAATAATCATAATTAATTATAATTAGTTATCATTAATAATAATTAATTATTTTAGTTATACTTAATTAATTTTAATTTTAATTAATTGTATAAGATAATTATAATTAATTAATTATAATTTTTATGATTAATTAATATTAATTATAATTAATAATTAATTATAATTAATCATAATTAAAAATAATTAATTATTAATAATGATAATTAATTATCATTAATCATAATTAATTATTATTAATTATACTTAAATATTTTCAATTATAATTAATTTCTATCAATTATGATTAATTCTTTTAAAAAAAAGAAGAAAAAGAAAAAAGGAAAAAAAAAAGAAGAAAGAAAAAAAAGAGAGAAAAAGAAAGGAAAGAAAGAAAAAAAAAGAAATAAATACTTGTTTTGTCTCGATCCACGAGTCGACATTGCTGAAGCTGCTACACCAGGTATAATGTTCCAAATCCCGCTCTCGATGCACGTGAATTGCCAGTGGACCCACTATACGCCTACTTGTAGCACGGTAGGAGGAAACCCAGTGCGACGAGGCGGGTAGGCCCTATGCACGCTCTTGTAATGTGGTGGGGACAACCAAGTACCACGTGCCGACACCGCCAGTACAATCCTCGACCTCGACATCAGCACTGCCGACACTCCTACGCAGGTATGAAGTTCTAAGCCCCGCCCTTGGTGCGTGTGACGCGCCGGTGGACCTCCTGTACGCGCTCTTGCAGCATGGTGGGGGAGAACCCGGTGCGACACAAGCAACGAGGCGGGTAGGCCCTATACATGCTCTTGTAGCATGGTGGGGACAATCTTAAGTACCTGTACGCACCCAATGCCTGCAGGGAAAGAAAACTGTGCATTTTTAATAAGTGCCTTGGAGACTCCATACACGCTCTTGTAGCATTGTGAGATTGAAGACTACGACCGTGGTATCTCAGGACACCTACCATACACACTCTTGTAGCGTGGTGGGAAGGCCCAGACTCCCTACATTTCCCCCAAACAGGGGATATGTCAGGATCCTGTCGAAATTCAGACTAAAGTATACAAGACTTGAACAAACAAAAAAACTCCACTTGAGCAGCAATACAGAAGACCTGTACTTAAATAGAGATGCACAGAGCCTGAACAACTATGTAGGGAACTAAACCTGAACTGAACAAATAGGAGACTTGAACTAACGGCAGGGAACAGAACCTTAAATACTAAAATGCACAATAATAATCAGAACCTTAAATACTAAAATGCACAATAATAATCAAAATATAAAAGATAAATGATAATTTTGATTATTCAAACAAATATCAAACTATAAGCAGGGGACTCATGACGAACATGACCTTGATGCATGTAGGCAGTAAATGTTGATTGATTTGCAATAATTACAAATGAATAGCAATCATCAGAACGTGTGAGTACATAAGACAAGATGCACAATGAATGATGCTAATGAATGCAACGGACTCCTACAATAGTCCCTACAAGGTCAAATGTACTATACTTGCAAACAACAATAGTAAATTGCAGAATGCATTGGTGTCTCCCACATGTACTAATGAAATCCCCAATACAAGCAACAGTGCATGTAGATTGAAAAGGCAACACTAGCAATTGATAGTGGAAGACCCGTTGCTGCAAACAAGTACAATCAACAACCACCTGAGATTTGTGAAAGGTGGATACGATGTTGGAACAATGGCTCTTCTACGAACACTTCTAGAAGATCATATTGAATATGACCGATCCCTGTAAATAAACACGATCCATTTGTGGATAACAACAATGGGTACATTGTGGAAGGCCCCTGTGAATACAAAAGTATACAAGAGTACATGACAAATATGAGCATCGGCTGACTCCTCGAAGAGAACCCTTGTATAAGGAGGGCACCCTTCTTCCTGTAAGAATGGAAGAGACGCTTGAGCAAATTCGAACTAAACTTCCTGGTGTTCCAAAGTTTCTTCTTTGCCTTTTATATGACAGAAAACATCTCTGACATCTATAAGCCTTGGAAGTGCAAATGATCTTCAAAATTTAGTATTACAACATAATATATCATGCACACTAATAGTGCTACGGTACCACCTCTGCCAATGCTGTTCAACCAAAGAATACAAGTACGTACTAATTTCTTGGACAGAATCCTCACATGAGGACACCTCCTGTAAGAATGGAAGAGATGTTTGAGCAAATTCGAACTAAACTTCATTGTGTTCCAAAGTTCCTTAAAAAAAAAGGTAAATTCCTTCAATAGCTTCATGACGATCAGATTATTATTCTTATTGAAGAAGTCAGGAACAACAAGAGCACCCAGATACCTCAATTTATCTTAGAAGTCAACTACTTAACTATGGAGGTTACATCTTGTAGAGGTCTACTACACTGTAGATCTTGGAAAGAGTTCTTTTTAAGGCAGCAGTCACTGATTTCAAGGTATAGGGCATCGGTAAGGATGCAGTCATCCAAGGTTGAAATATTTGATTTTTTATTTAAGCCAACAATAAAAAATGATGATGATGGCATAGTGGAAGAGCTGCTTATTGATTCCTATACAAGCCCTAAAAAGACCTCCCAATGAATGAGAAAATGGAGTCTATATCAAAATAATGAGGTGTCTTATGACAGCCGGATAACAACGCTACGATTCACCTGTAAGCAAAAGTAGGGGATCGGTAGTAAGAGATCACGGGCTGCTAAAGCACGATGCAACGCCACCGAATCTGCAACTTTCGTACAAGCAGACAGAAGGCGTCAACAAAACCCAAAACAAAATCTTGTGCATCTGGCACTAATAGTCACCAATGCAGCAGAACACCCCTCCATATTGCATGCAAACATTTTAAAATATCTCTTATACATGCATTGTAATAGGCATGATAGGTTACAATTATGTATAATCCTACATTAACATATAGGTGCATCATATGTGTATGTCTAAGAGCTTATATACGTGCATTTCAAGAATATTCCCGCACATGTACTGTAATATGTATGCACATAGGTACACAGAAGGACATGTGTAATCATACACTCGCATGGGCCACTGCGAGCGTGTTATGAGCATACACGTGATGTCTAGGGATGTTGCGCGGGTCAGAAAATAAATCAAGTTCAAGCTTGATCCTTTTATGCGGGTAGATAGGAGACAACACGGCTCGAACTATAAAATAAGTATACGGTCACGAGATCGATCAAAATATTTGTTTATAGTTCATATTAGGCCTTCAAGGCCTATAACAAAAGAAATCAACGAAGGCATAAAGCCTCCGAGACCTAATCCTCTATCGACAGCTCGATAGAGTCGACAAGGTTCAATCCATGAATAGAATTCCCCGTAAATACCCCAATAATGGCCGTGTTGAATGTAAATCTCAACCGAAGGGGATCAGACATTTAAAATGCCCTCAAATGCCCATAAAATCCAAATTTTCAAAAATGTCCAAACCCAAGATATTTAAAATGGAAACTGACCATCAACCACTTAAAGCTTAAGTGCCCATCCACCCTCCACAAAGGTTTACCGAGATGGACAAATCTAAAAACTACCCCAGCTCACAAAGAGCTAATGTCTAGTCGAGAATATCACTAGGATCCATTCTTAATCTGTCTCTTGCCAATAAGGACGTGGCACATGTCCTCTAACCTGTGGTTTCGCCGTCAAATGGCACCACCTACGATTTTGCCGCTAAATAGCACCACAGGCAAACGGTTATGACCGGGACCCTCTGAACCGGGTGGTTCGCCGCGAAATAGCACCATTAAATTACAGTCATGGTCAGCGCCCATATGCTCCCCAATGGCATCAAATCATTGAGCAATGAATCAATAAGATATAATCGATAGGGCACAAAGCCCTTTGTTAGCTAAGGTGGATTCAAATTTGTCCCCTTAGACAAACATCCACCCCAGGTCTACAAGGTACCCTTGGACGACGCAACCCTTGGCTGCTAACAAGGATCCTTCTATCAGGTTGGGTCGACTACCTCCTCTGACTAAGTAGACTAAGCACCACAATGGCCCGGGATGACGGAACCATGGGATTTTGATCAGGCTCATCATCAATCCCCCACCATCCGCTTTAAGTACAAGATGGTGAAATTTTAAATATCAAAATTTTCAAACATCCAAACCAAAGCCCATGCTGTTACTATATGCCGGATACCACGTATCTAGGGATATGATGTATTTATCGACAACTACCCTAATCGAAAGTTCTCTCTCGTGATCAGGAGGGGTAAATACTTATAGGCGCTTACGCCTATAGGAAACCAAAACTTAGATCATAAAGTCCTCGCAAAATGAGGGTGAAATCTCTGGGTAGTGTCTTATCTACAAACATCATTTGCCTTCCAAAATTTACCCCGGAACATAATCTGTTAAAACTCCTCCCGAAAAAGCAACAGCGGGGGAGGCCGGGGCCTAATATTCGGAGCCCACATACATCTCTTAGTCTCAAGTAGAGCTAGATAGATTCCACAGAAAAATTTTGAATTCAACAACAATATAGCCTACACTAGTGATTAAAGACAAGCATCCGATTATAACTTGAGTGCCCGATTATAACTTGAGTGCCCAAAAACAACTTTATAATATGAATAAACTAATAATCAAAACAACATAAACAAAAAAAAAAGTCATAGAAAATAACTGTTGAAATGGAACGAGACTAAAATAGAGCAAAAAATGAAAATACTGTTGCGTTCATGCAAATTGCATGCCTTTAACATTCCTTGGCAGGTTAATGCACAGGAAAAAAAATTATCAATATGATACCTCTGTACAATGTACCTTCAGGAGTGCTAAAGAAAAAAATATGTGCATGCATGAGATATGTAACTAATCCAAAAACAGCAAAAGGATTTGCTAGACAAATGCTTGACATAGATCAATTCAATTCCAATGCTAGGATATGTGTTGCCTGTGCTAAAATATAGTAATAACTTAAGTGCACATGTTTCAGGCAGGCTTATGATCTAAACATATCACTAAGACAGGAAAAAAAATAGATTGCTCGAGGCTATGGCGTAAATCAGCTTTTTGTATTTGAAATGAGGAATGCAAGCAATGGGTAACTCCAAAAGATTAAAATTCAACATACTGACATACTCTCACTCCTCTTCCAGCCAATCATTGTGGAAAACTGCCATAATAGGCAAAAGCAAGAGAAAAAAAACCATATAGACTGGAAAGACCGTATTAATGATGCAGTATGAAGTATAGATAACATTAAGCTGAACGAGAAGAAAAAGTCTAGTTTGTCACATCTCCATGTAAGCTACAATTCACATCTATGTTATCTGACTACATTGATCATTAATAACTACATCAATTGAAGCAGCCTGAAAGCTACCTGAATGTTAAGCCATCTCAGCATATTGCACGAAAGCATCAAATGTTAGAAATCAATAAATAAAAATACTTAACTGCAATATGTAAGCTATTAAAACTCTAAGTGCTAAGAAAAGCAAAAGGCACAGTTTTTGCTTCAACGTGCAAAGCAAAAATCAACGTAATTTATGAAAATCTTCATGTTTATTCTCTTTGATACTTGATAGCATCACATGAAGCATTAATTTCAGCAGTTTTTTTTGGGGGGATTTTTACCTGCATAGCATTTAAAAACTTCTTTATTTTCATATGTAACACCTCAAACCTTTAATTTACCCTACCCACACCTCAAACTTCTAATTCGCTTATATCCCGCACTCCGTTCCGTCTCCGTCACCTGCGCGCATGCCAGCCCCCAGTCGCTCGAACAATCATCTCCTTCGACCTATTCTCCGTTGATTTCCTGCGTAAAAATGCCCATTGATGCCATGAAAACTCCTTCATCGTTCTATTGCTGCCCCTTCTCCTTCTTCTTCGTCGTCATTCTACATGTACCGTGAGTTTTGAGTTATGCCCTGGTATGATTTATGCCCTAAATTTTGGTATAGCTATGACATTCTTGCACCGGTGAGATCTACTTCTTAACTTAGTCGTTTTTGCTTGTCGGTTTAGAGGTCGGAGTTGGATGGAATACTTGTTTGAGTAAGCCCTCTGTTTTCATGTATGCTGAGTTACGACTTATGTTATTTGGTTTGTATGGTATTTTTCGTTTGTCGTTGGTTCGTTGGGTGGCTTTCATGAGAAATTTTTTACGGCATTAGAATTTTGCCAGGTCCCAAGTCCTGGATGAGAAAAGTGGAGGGTTGCGTTAGGTAGTCGACAGCCAGCGTAAAACTTGTCGAATAACCATGACATGAATTCTTTAATAAATTGTGTTAATGCTAGGGCGTTCCCTGGAAGCGACGCACTGTATGGCCTGAATACAGTGAAAAGTGTGCAAGGGCCGCTGCATCGGCGCCCGGGTGCAGTGTTAAATAAGCAAGGGTTCCCACATCAAGGACGGATATGGGCAAAGAAGCTAGTCCATGATACTAATATTAGGATAGGAACTTGGAATATAGGTTCCCTTACAGGAAGATTAATGGAATTAATAGATATTATGATTCATAGGAAGATAAATATTTTGTGCATTCAGGAAACTAAATGGGTTGGAGAGAAGGCTAAGGAGATTGATAGTTTAGGATTTAAAGTTTGGTATTCAGGTAAGAGTCGTACTAGAAATGGTGTAGGCGTGATTATAGATAAGAGTTTGAAGGATAATGTTATAAATATTAATAGAATTGGAGATAGAATTATGGCTTTAAAGATTGTTGTTGATGCTAAGATTATTAATATTATAAGTGCTTATGCTCCTCAAGTAGGTTTGGATATGTGTTCAAAATTAAAATTTTGGGAAGATTTAGAAGAATTAATTCAAAAGATACCTCTCGAAGAAAAAATTTTTATTGGAGGAGATTTAAATGGACATGTTGGTAGAGAGGTAAATGATTTTAAAAGCATTCATGGTGGATATGGGTTTGGAATGACTAATGAAGGTGGTAAGACCATACTAGATTTTTCTTTAGCTTATGATTTTTTAATTGCTAATACCTTATTTAAGAAAAGAGATGAGCATCTCATCACTTATAAGAATGGTTATAATAAAACTCAGATTGATTATTTTCTTATAAGAAAAGTAGATCGTTTAGATTGCAAAGATTGTAAAGTTATTCCGAGTGAAAGTTTATGTACCCAACATCGCTTATTAGTTTTAAACTTTAAGATGAAAGGACAGAAAATAAAAAATAAAGTAAAGCGATTTTCTAGGATTAGATGGGGGCATTTAAAGAATAGTAATAAAAATATTTTTGAGAGTAAGATTTTAGATTCTAAGATTTTATTTGTGCATGAGGATGCTAATGTTATGTGGGAAAAAGTGGCTAGTGATATTAAAAATATTGCTAAAGATGTGTTTGGAGTATCAAAGGGAAAAGCCCCTAATAGTAAAAATAGCTGGTGGTGGAATCCAATTGTGCAAGAAAAGATAAAAAATAAGAAGATTTGTTATAAAAATTGGTTTAGATGTAAAAATTCTGATAATTGGGAAAGATATAAAGAGGCATGTAAGGATTCTAAGAAAGCAATATGTGATGCAAAGATCTTAGCTTTTAATGATTTATATAATAGATTAGATACTAAGGAGGGAGAAAGATATATGTATAAGCTAGCCAAACAAAGAGATAGGAGTAGTAAGGATTTAATTCAAGTGAAGTGTATTAAGGATGAAGATCAAAAAGTACTTTTCTTAGAAGATGATATTCAACAAAGGTGGATGAGATATTTTGATAAACTTTTTAATGAAGATTGTAGGAATACAATTGACTTTAGTGACCTTAGCATCCTAAATGAAAATAAAGATTTCTGTTTTTATCGGCGTATTAGTAAAACCGAAGTTAGAGAGGCTTTAAAGAAAATGAAGTGTGGAAAAGCTGTTGGACCTGATGATATCCCAATAGAGATGTGGAAATGCTTAGGAGATGAAGGAATTTCTTGGCTAACTAAACTTTTTAATAATATTTTGAAGACTAAAAAGATGCCAGATGCGTGGAGAATGAGTGTATTGATTCCTATTTATAAGAACAAAGGTGATGCACAAGATTGTGCGAATTATAGAGGAATTAAGTTAATGTGTCACACTTTAAAACTATGGGAGCGAGTTATGGAGCGTAGGCTGCGGCATGATACTAATGTTTCTCAAAATCAATTTGGATTCATGCCTGGTAGGTCTACTATGGAAGCCATACATTTATTGAGAGGTTTGATGGAGAAATATAGGGAGAATAAGGAGGATCTACATATGATATTTATTGATTTAGAGAAAGCATATGATAAAGTTCCAAGAGAAGTGCTATGGAGAGTTCTTGAAAAGAAAGGAGTTAATAATGCTTATATTCAAATCATTAAAGATATGTATGAAGGAGCTACTACTTGTGTTCAAACACAAGGTGGTTTGACCAAGTATTTCCCTATTTCGGTTGGATTACATCAAGGATCAGCTTTAAGCCCATATCTTTTCGCGTTAGTCATGGATGTTCTCACTAGACATTTACAAGAGGATGTACCCTGGTGTATGCTTTTTGCTGATGATATTCTTCTTGTTGACAAGACTAAAGAGGGAGTTGAAGGTAAACTTGAAGTCTGGAGATCAACCTTAGAGTCTAAAGGTTTTCGCTTGAGTAGATCTAAAACTGAATATATGGAGTGTAATTTTAGCAGTAATAGACCTAGTGAGGGGATTGTGACTTTGGGCGATCAAGTCATTAATAAGAGTACACGTTTTAGATATCTTGGATCTATTGTTCAGAGTGATGGTGAAATAGATGGGGATGTTATCAGTAGAATTCAAGTTGGATGGTTGAAGTGGAGGAATGCATCGGGCTTGTTGTGTGATAGAAAAGTCCCCCTTAAACTTAAGGGAAAATTCTATAAGATGGTGGTGAGACCTGCAATGCTTTATGGTGCAGAATGTTGGCCATTAAAAGAGAAGCATAATACTAAGTTATGTGTTGCGGAGATGAGGATGCTTAGGTGGATGAGTGGATTTACTCTTAGAGACAGGATACGAAATGAGCATATACGTGAAAAGGTTGGAGTAGCTCCAGTGGAGGATAAGATTAGAGAGAGTCGCCTTAGATGGTTTGGTCACATAAAACGGCGGCCTTCCGATGACCCAGTTAGGAAAGTAGAGGTATTAGATTTGACTTATGTTAAGAAAGGTAGAGGTAGACCTAAAAAGACTTGGTTAGAAAATATTAGAAATGATCTTTCTCTATTAGATTTAAACGAGAATTTGACTTTGAACCGGACACAATGGAGAAAAAGGATTCATGTTGCCAACCCCACGTAGTGGGACAAAGGCTTGTTATTGTTTGTTTGTTTGTATTAGAATTTTGCAAATCATGTGTTGGTTTACTGTGTTGTGATGTGCTGCATTTGTGAGGGAATTAGATAGACTAGTTGTTAGAGATCGCCCTCTATATTCGTCTTTGTGATCTTACGACTTATGCTTTTTGGTTTACAACAATTGGTGGGATGGGTCATCGGTTGGCTTTATTTCACTGGGATGGGTCATTGCTTGGTTGTACTTCAACGTGTTGTGTTGTGATGGAGTTGCGAGAGAAATATAACATCTGAGTTGTGCCACACTAGTCCGGACAATGATGAAAACGAGCTTGATTTCTGTTGGACAGCTTTCTAGCTGGATTATCTATGTTGCAACCAAGACCCACATCCAGTGTGATCATTGGACGGCCATAGCATCAATAGTAGGAGAAGCAACCTGTATTGTTGTTGTTTCTATGATCTCATCTTCGTAGATAAATCTTGCTTGCATCTTAGTATGGTTGCTTGGTTTGTTTCTCTAGTCTCCATTCGTTGGTTGGCGGCATTCACAAGAATTGTTAATTGATGCTTTTGCTGCTCTATCTCCCATTTGTGTAGAACTAATTTGTTATATTCTTATGTAAAGTAAGATGTTATAAAGTTGCATTTCTTTGTCTCTTGGCCTTATTATAGGATGACTTCTAGATATTCGACGGGTTCTACAAGCATGAACATGATACAAATATTTTGTTACTGCAACTTGCAATGCATTATATATAAAACATATCGAAGTGAGAATCGGGGTCGAAGATTTAATCATTGCCCTCGCAATAGGACAAAAGACGATTGCAATTTCTTCAGATGGGTTGATGAGGCCGATCAAACATCGTCAAACATAAATCATTATCCAACACCAAGACCATAAGAGAACAATAATTTGGAGAATTTGAAGACCGTGAAGTATGACTTGTTCCAGATCAAGTTATTATTAGTTACTCTGGTTGTTCTGTTGCTAGCTTTCACGTACTGATACAACGGGTTAAAACCGATATTGTAGTGTTTACATTCGAGTGATTTTTTTTTTGTGAGCTCTTGTAATGTCACCTATAATGTAAACTATTGTACTGTTAAATATTATAATGAAATAAAGAGTTGTTACCAAAAGTGTAATGTTTACTTTTTCTCTGCGTTATAAGTACTACATAATCGTTTGATGACACACGATCGTTCTATCTCAAAGAAACTTTTACAAAAGAAAATTTTCCAATAAACTTGTTCTCCTTCAAGATAATTAAATAAGAAAGATTTTCACAAAACAAATTCAACAAAATGAACATCAAATAGGATTCTTGCATGTCGTTCTATGGTGTCCAAGTAAGCCGCACTGCCCGCATTTTTGTTCACTTCGATCTTTGCAATTTATCGTCTCCAAAAAATTCTTAAATCTTTTTTTCTTTGGGCGACCCTAGGTCTCTGAGTTTTAGACACTCCAACTCGAACAGTGTCATTACCAACACTCCAATGAGTTCTGTCAGGCAACGTTGAAATTGCACCTTCGTAAACTTGTTTGTACCTGCAGAGGACATCAATTCCTTCAAAGGATTGGACTAATCAAAGTGGATGCTTACTTTGCAATGATTAGCTTTCATACCTGTTAACATGGTAGTAAGGATGACTGTAGGCATGCCAAAGTGGATGTTCTTGTTCCCTATTACTGCGACTGCGTGAATATATGGTAAACAAGTCATTTGCCAAAAAATGCGTAAACATTCCTGACTATCAATGTCTACCTCCCATCTCTCATAGAACCTCTTGAACGAGTAATCATCAGCATCGTATGTGTATGTGATATGAGACCCTGGATTTCTAATGATGAGCATCGTATGCGTATGTAGTTTTCATCCACTTCACCAAAGTTCATTGACCGTGCTACTTCTCTAGAGCACCACAGTCACATATATGGCAATGATAATCCGTATTTTTGTCTCCAAAGTGTTGTTAATATGCTTTGCCAGTATATCCGGATTTTTCTTCACAATATCCTGTATTTTAAGAGCTACCCATTTTGATGTAGCAAGCTTATTTACAGCTATGTTAACACCAGGGCATAAATGCATATCATCTAACCTCCTAACTTCAAAGGTCTGACCATCTCTGTATAGCGATGCACGTACCCTCCAAGGGCACCCTCGATGCAAGTATGTTGCTATAACTCTAGACTTATTGCTAGCCTTGATCTTCACCCTAAAGTTATTGGTAATCGTGGTGGATCATAAGAACTGCTTGAAACTACTTATATCCTAAAAACAAGCACCAACGTCTAATACTTTATCATCACTAATTGGTCACATAAGATGATCACTGCTTAAGCTTCCAAAGTCAATGTTCCTCGAAGCAACATTAGTTCAATGCTCTAAACCTTCCATGTTCATATCAGCCTCTACATCCTCTTGCAACGTAACAACGACTTCAACCCGCCGTCTGTCGATACATTGTTCTATCATTTGCATCACCTCAATATCACTTGAAATTGTCTTGTAAACTTTGGGAGAAGTAGGACTAATATGGTAGTGTGACTTATACTTATGCCCAATTAACCATGGACAGATCTTTTCAACCTTCTCTCTAAGGATAAACAAATTAAGTAAATCATACTCTAATTTCATCATTTTCTATTTTCCACATGTATATCTTCTTCTTTCTTCACTTTTGACGTCACTCCAATATCCCCAAATTTATATGCAACCCAAATACATTCACCATAACTACCACTTAAAATCAAAAATCTTCAAGCAAAATGACAGAAAAGGGCCATTATACGCATATCTCATTGCAAGTAACAAAAGGAAAAAAAATTAGGGCATCAGTGGAAACTCACGGCAACAATATAACGACCAAGGAGGAGTTTTCACCACAAGAATTTTCACGCAAGAAATCGACAAAGAATAGGCTGAAAGAGACTACCGTTCGAGCGACTAAGGAGAATCGTTCGAGCAACTAGGGGTTGGCATGCGCACGGGTGACGAAGAGAGAACAGAGTGCGGGATATGAGCGAATTAGAAGTTTGAAGTGTGGGTAGGGTAAATTAAAGGTTTGAGATGTTAAATATGAAAATAAAGAAGTTTCAAGTGCTATGCAGGTAAAAATCCCTTTTTTCAGTAGCTTTTTTTTTTTTTTTTGGAGAGCATATCTAAGATGAGGGCCAAGATAAGCAATAATGGTTGAGTAAGGTATTTCCAAGCGTTAGATTGGTTTATTTGTTGGCATGATTTCAACCTTGATCTAATTTAGGTTCATTCACACATAAGGTTTAGAAGCTTATGTCAGATTTTTCTTTTTCAAGGGCATGTAAGGGCATTTAACTGATGATGGCCGAGAAGAGTTGCAATGCTTGAGGAATGTATTTCCAATCTCTAGATTAGTTTCTGTGATTGACATGATTTCAGTCTTGACCTGATTTAGGTTAATTCACACTTATGGTTGAGAAGATTATGTTAAGTTGTTGAGGATTTGGAATCAAAAGTTCAAATTGCTGGAGTCAAATATTTCCTAGCCTTGCAGATTGATGCAAGATTGTTACTATTAGAGCAATGGCTTCGGAATTATTTATTAAAAAGAAGAAATGGAGGGAAAAAAAGCAAACGTACAATTGAATTATGTCTCTACGATTTACAACTTCTAGGCATTTATGTACGACAATAGCATGTAGGATTGGTGTTGTGGTGGCTTTACCACTCGAGTTCTTTGGGAGTTCGAGCCTCGGTTATTTTTTGTGAGACATTATGGTATTTTCATAATCTGTGTAGGTAGTAGGGGAGGTTGTAGATTGCTTCGGATTTTATTTTGTTGGAGTCTATTATTTTTGGAAATTTTAAAATTACATTGTGATTAATATAAACCTAGATTCAGATTAATCATATGCCAACCTTATGCATTAACTTGGGCTATGAGGAGTCAACAAAAAGTGGCCAAAGGTATGTAATTCATAAGATTTAACTTGAATAAAATTTCTCTTCAAATTTTCAATATTTTGAGCGCAAGTCAGACGTCTGATTCCTTTGAACGTGACACAAGTGTGACTACCTAACTTTTAGAAAAGTCATCTCCTTGCATCAACATGAGGCTTGATTTTACTCTACATTGATAATTTTGTACATTGTCTATTTCTGCATAATTTGTTATTAGGTAGTTCAGTGCTCGTGATTTTGGTCAAAAATTGATGCATCATAAATCTATGTTTGTGAAAATTAATTTGTTTGCTTGTTGATTTTAATTGTTTCCAAATTACTGTTGAAATTCTTAAATATTTCACCATCAATTGAACTTAAAGACTACTATTGCTTATTTCCATTTAAATAAAGTGAATTATTCGATTAATTAGTATCTTGTGATCTATGAATTTTCAATTTTTTTTATATCAAACATATTACGCATCATATAAGTTGCACTAAGAAATCCTAATCCTGAGTCATCTTGCATCAACAAAACTTTTTTTATGCAAAGTCCTCACTATGAGTTATATATGTCACATATAAATGAATAATTGATTTTCCGTGTTTAAATATAACCCACCTCATGTAACAACATTCAACAATTTAAAAGATATACAATACAACTAATGACACATTAAGACATTCAACCTGATTATGAAACTAATTGAAATAAAAAGCTATAGAGATGTAGGATGCTTAAAGGTCTTGCGTTTATTTATGCAACTAAAGATAAGTACAATGAAAGAAAAAAAATTTGTAGGTTCTCAACTCCTTCAGGAAATATTAGTCAACATTTCAAAAAAATTGTACTTCTTGAAGAAGAATTTCTTGTTGATATGTCAAGGCACTCCAATATTATCCAGCACCCATGCATGGGATAAAGAGAATGAGAGAGCCGAGGTCAAAATCATCTCAGGAGTGATCAGAAGATCCTTTCCACTGGCCAGAAGTTATTGAACAAAAATAAATCTTCTGAAATCATATCTAATATTTGCCAATGCATTTCCAACATTGCTAAAAGACCAATCACTGTTTACCAACCAAATCCAATTCTCTCTTGAGACATTCCAAAAAAAACTAAATTTGTGTTGATTCTTCCCCCTAAATAACGAAAGAGATCAAATCATTCATTATTTCTATAGAAAATAGAAGAAAAATTTTTAAATCATAAGTTGAACCAAGTATACATTCAAATTTTCAACAGGTGAAAATGAAAACTTAAACTAAGATTAAAGTCCAGAGAAAAAAAATCTTTCAAATGGGATAGTTATAGTTTCAATAATATTAATTATCCAAATCATTATGTGTTGGTAGAAATATTTATAGTTGAACCAAATCTCTTAGAAAGATCTTTTATATCGTGTTCTAATCATGTTCTAATCCCCTTCCGAAACTTTTGTTATAATAATTCAAATGGTATCATCTAATATTTCTTAGATGATTTGGTCACATAAAACGGCGGCCTTCCGATGACCTAGTTAGAAAAGTAGATGTATTAGATTTGACTTATGTTAAAAAAGGTAGAGGTGGACCTAAAAAAACTTGGTTAGAAAATATTAGAAATGACCTTTCTTTATTAGATTTAAATGAGAATTTGACTCTTAACAGGACATAGTGAAGAAAAAGGATTCATGTGCCGACCCCACATAGTGGGATAAAGGCTTGATGTTGTCGTATCATGTTGACTGCTAACCAGCACAACCCAACCTCCTTCCATTTCACGCTCAAACGATGCTCCCAAATGACACCCTTTCATTTCCTAAAAACCACACTCCCTTTTTCGTTTGCTCAATTCACACACGCAAGGAAGAGGCACAAGCTGTCACAACCCAAGCCGACCAGGACAGGTCCTATCGTGTTGAGTTGTGACAGGCAAATCTCAATATCTAGTTTTGAAATGTTTCGGATTCTCATTTAATATTCATTTTAAATAAACTATTGACTACATAACTACTAAAATATCCAAATACTGAAAATAAACTCATTCATAAGATTTCTTTTATTTCATTAAGATGTATTTACACTAGAGTACATGGCTATGTGTAGAAACCACAGAACTGAATAATAAACTAATCATGATTGTAAAAAAATCAAAACATAGAAATACATATAAACTTAGATCTGATCTTGAACTATTAATCCACAATCTTCTTCCCTTTCCTAGAAACTGAAAACCATAAGCAAAATCACAGTGAGCTACAACAGCTCAGCAGGCCACATAAACCAATCTAATTTTTTAAAATTCTTTTATTAAATATTTTTGCTGAATATTTAAAATTAGTTAAATGCAATCTAATAAATTATTGTACTGAGAAATGTAATATGAACACAACAGTTATCCAATTATAAAAAAAAATACAGAGCAAATGAATAAATTGCAATTCATATCATAGAGCAGTTCATATCACATTCCCCAGACCCAGACAGAATCTCAAAGGATTATGACCCCTTATAACTCCCTTTTGTGCTTATAGCACCAGAACATGACTTATAGCTATCAAAATATGCCTTGTAGGCACCAAAATATTCCCTGACACATAGAATCTCAAAAGATTCGGGCCCCTTATGACTATCAGCATATATTATTTAATCACATATGTATATTTTTCATCATATTATAGTAGTTAAAGCGTAATTGAGCATGTGTCAGAATTGCACAATTTTCTCTAATGGTGGGCAACAGAAAATCCTATTAGGTAAAAATGCATATTTTTAAAAAATAATCAAATTACCAGGGATTGTATAAAATAATATTTTAAGACTTTTATTGTACTACAACACTATTTTTTAACATCCAAATAATTATCTGTTCAATAAAAACCCCATAAATTTCAAAACCCTTGTTATAAAATTTTTAAAAAAATATTCAAAATGTACATAATCGTAATCTCTATAACATATAAAAAGTTAAGTGATAAAAGTTTTACCAGTGCAAAGTTATCCACATTTTTCACTAATAAAAATAGAAATTTGATCGGAAAATTAGATAAAAACTTCGTATTTTTAAAAATTAAGATAGGTGTAATGTGACCTACCACGAGACAAACAAATTTTCTTACTGGACTAACAGACAAAAATGGCTTTAAGACCTCCAAAATTAGATTTTAGTTTTCCCTCTCCTCTCTTTTTTCTCTTTTTCATTTTTTTCATTTGTTTGCTATCTGTTAACAAATGAAGGCATTAAATGGATTTTTAAAAAAAATTTCTTAGTGGAAAATGAATATTAAATTTAATATGAAATTCATCTAAATTCTTATATTTTCAAATTCGGGGATCCCAAAACTACTGAAAAATATTCAAAAATTAACTAAGCATGTTTAAAACACTGGTGAAATCGGTTTGCAAAACAAACAATTGTTGGTCCCAAAACCCCCACTTGTACCGACAGGTGTCAATTTCATAAGAAATTTCATCAGTGCCCAAAAAATTATGAAAAAAAATGTAATTAAAGCACTACATTATATATTCTGGTGAAAACGATTTGTGATTTGGACATATAATAACTCGTGAAATAATTATTGATTGGTCTATATCAAACAATTTCTAAAAAAACTAAAGGCTTTCACACAAGCTCTCGCTCTTAATTTGACTCTCTCCCACTTGTGTTCGCAAGAACCGCACGCAGGAAGGCCCCCCTCTCCTAATATCCCTCAGTCGCAAGCAAGGCCCAACCTCCAGTGACCCCGATCTGCCCCAGTCCTGCACGCACCTATCTCCGCTCCGACCCAGGGCGGCATTCACAAGCCTTTAGCCAGTGCTCTTGTGTCCTCTTCCCACAATCTGACCAGAGTCGCTCGACCTGACTCTGTCTCCAGTCCGACCACCTAGCCCCGATCTGTAGCATGAGAGATAGACCCACTCCATGTCTAGCCCACACGCGCTGCACGTTTAACTCTGTCAGATACTTCTCCCGAAACTGGCTTGAACTGGTGCCGCGCACGTTCGATTCGCCCCTCTGTGCCCAGTACACGCATAATCGCGCGTTTGTCTCTATCTCAGCCTACTTTCTCTTAAGTGTGCAAGAGTGTTTGTAAAAATAAAAATAAAAATCACATTCTCACACGCACACACCCACACACACGTGTGCGTGCGCGCGCGCACATACACACATATTTGATAGTTCTTCAAAGTGAAGTATGAAAGAATTTTATATATTTTTATGGATAAATTTCTATGTTATAAATGGAAAGATAGGCAGAACTTATTAAAAGTAATTAAATTATATTAAAATTACTATGCATATGAAGAGGAAATTGAAAGTAAAAGAATAAATGTTAATATGAAAGGAGGATTACTAAAATGGAAAAGCTATATACATGCAAATCAGAACCTCGCCCCCTTATGGTACTGGTAGGAGGCGCAACGTACCAGTGCACGTTAAATGAAAAAGAAAATGAAAATAATTATACCTTCACTGGTATAAAATTTGATGGTACTTCTGTAATAAATGAAATGTGAAAGGAACAAATGAAATAGAAAAGGAATAAAGTGTATTTAAAGGAATAGAATTTGAATTTACATTTATGTTAAATATTCATATATATGTTAAATGAAAATTTTGATAAATAAACAGTATTACTTATATGCATTTTATTTGTTATACTATAATCTTTATTTATCCACTGTGTTTATTATGAAAATTTTAAATTGTTAAATTGAAATGTCAGGTAAATCACCTCTGGATTAAATGGCTCAAGGAGAAGAGTTCATAAATAGAAGAAGACGGTTAAATGAAAATAGGTAAGAACTGTTTTATTATATGTTCATATTGAAAAAAAAAATTAGTGGCTTTTCAGTTGTATTTTGGATATTAGTTTGTTTGGAAGTTAATGTTATTGAAAGAATTGTAATAATGGTCCGACCGTCTATTCCTGCCTCATTAATTCGAGCCTTCAAGCCGAGTCGTGATAGCTTTATTACAATTTTATTATCATACATACAAGCATTATCCCAACTATTAGCAGTTAGGCTTAAGAACCTACTTCACTATTCTTTTAAGTTCGAGTTATATATATGTTGCTAATTCTAAAAGTAACTCTTTAAGAACTTTTGCGATCCCATCTCTTTCACATGAATTCCACCCCCCTCCCCCACCCCCACCCAGCTAAAGCAGTCCCTCCACACAAACAAACAAGAAAACTCCATACTTGACTCTCTTACACATGGTCATACCACTTGGAGTCAGTCACCTTAGATTATCTTATCACAATGGATGAATCTCGCACAGTTAAGCATCATCATTGACTACAAGGTCCTACTAAGAAAATAAGTGGTGCTTGCCTTATTGACTAAATATAAAAGCTTATATGCAAGCATACATGACAAATATAAAAGAAAACAAGCAAGGAGAAAAATATTCACAATTATGAGAATATAAATGCATATCTCCTAATCAAAAAGAACATATATGATGTGCGTGTATAAGCTCTAGCTTATTTCATAAATGAGAAAATAGTAGACGCCCCAAAACTTTGGTAAAGATATTGATATATTGATCCTCGCCAAAAGAACAAATTTAGTTGAAAACCACAAAGCATAGAAACGAAGAATCTATCGCATGGAAGATTAAAATAAGAAACATTCACAAATTATTATCAACCTTTTATTCAAAGAATCCACAATATTTATAAGTACTTTACATGAGATAAAATTGAAGGATGGGACAAATTTAGGTGGTTATGGTTAGTTTTCCATGAAGCACCAATTCACTAAAAGAAGCATCTTTTCAAGGAATGGCCGTCCATACCTACAGGAGGAGAGTCTAAAATTATTGGCTAACTGGCAAATTTTGAATTTGAATTTCAAATTAAACCTAAAGAAGAACTACAATATAAATAAATAAATAATATAATCTTCAAATTTTATAATGCATCTTTATTTGGATCTTATGATACATTTTTATAGTTTCTTTCATGTGCTACATCCTACATTAGATGCCCACTCGAGAAGCAACAATCTTCATGAAAACAAGACATCTCATATGAAATGGCATTCAAACTAAATATATTTCGTCCATTGAAAAATAGGATTGTTAGCAATATAGATGGAGGAAGGATTAGTACAGTACAGTATCATATATAAGTAATGGGAAAATTAAAATCTCCTAAGAGAATTTTTACCAGCATCATGTCAAAATTGTCAAAATAATTCATCCCATGGAACAATGTAAATTCTTTGGCAACCAACTAGGCATTGAATTGATCGATGCAACCATCACGATGAAATTTGGCTATGAATACCCATCGACAAGTAATTAGTTTAATACCAGCTGGGGGACAATTAAATCGCACATATGCTGATCAAGCAACATTCAAATCCTTTTTCCATAGAGGATTCTATTATGGCTCATGATACGTTATCAAATAGAAACAGGTGATAGTGTAAGGCAAATTCATAAAAAGAAGAGGATAAATGATCAAATGATATATAAGAATAAATAAGATAGGTAATAAGTTGTTATTTACCATTTCGTGGGGAAATTGGTAGGTGAAAAAAATCATACCAACGATTTCCTTTCTGAGTACGAGAATACCAAATAAACATATCCTAAATGGCATGGTAAAATAGCTTTCAATGTAAATGAAATGTATGAATAAAGAGGACAACTAAATATCCAAGATGTAAGAGAAAATAGAGGTTGGCAGGGAAAAAGAAGAAATATAAGTGAAAGATTATCGGAGAGAAGAGAGTGAAAGGTTATCCAAAAGAAGAGAGAGAATGCGATTGTAAGATGGCAAGTGTTCAAGACTACATCCCACTAAAACTATCAAGAAACATTCATAAGAAACATTAAAGTTTGGGCAATGTTAAGTTGATGGAGATTTTTACATTTAGCAACACCTTTCTATTGAAAATGTATAAGAATAAGAGATTTGATGAATAATACTATTATCTGAACAAAAGTACGAAAATGAGATTGTATAAATTCCACAATACTACTAGGAATAAAATTTTTATTAATGAAGAGAAATGAGCTTCTAGTTCTAGATAAAAAATTTAAAATACATATAGGAATTCTACCTGACATTTAATCAAGACCCAACTTATCCTAGTATTAATTTCCAAATAAAAAATTTATCCTAATATGAATATCAATGAAAGTGACAAAATACTACAATTCTAGGTGAATATAAAAAAGACTAGGACCCAAAGGTTTGAGTGAACAAAATCAAAAGGACGAGTTTGGCAACTAGTGGTATAGAAAGGACGAGACACACAATGGGGTTTTCACAGCTTGTAGGAAGGACAATCAAACTTAGGATGTCTTGGTCCTGCCACCATGTCCACAGCATTCCCTATCACCCTTAAAGACAGCAACCCAATTTAATTAAAAGTTAGTGTTAGGAGCAAAGAACTAAGAGACGTAAAAAAATGGGGAGAGAGAGATCATAGTATTAGGAATCGTGAAGAATGCCATTACATGAGATTGCATGCCCTATAGGAAAGGATGCGGATGAGAGATAAATTTAGGCGTAAGAATTTTTTTGTTATGCATATGCCAAATAGTTGAGGCAGTTATGAGAGAGAGTATTAAAGTAAATCATCATATTTGCCTCTAATAATGTTATAGTATTCTTGGATATGCATATCATTTTGATGGAGAGAGAATATCTTAAAATAAAGAGTATAAAAAAAGAGATACCTGAAATTAGATGGACCGAACAAATGAAGTCCCGTCTCTTCTTAGTAAAGTGTCAAAACATTATAAATGAAGCAACTGAATATTCAAGCTTACTGAGTAATAAAATAAGGATGCGTACTTAGACCTTACCATTTGAAAATGATGATGGTGTCACTGCTATATGAAGGAGACGTCAAATTAGTTGAGTTTGTCATCAGAATTAACGAGATAATGAAAATCCCTTGAAAATAAAAGATAACTGATACCACTAAGTTTAGCAATTGTATCAATAGTGGAGAAGGATTTTGGGTCATTTTGAAAAACCATGAAGATGTGAGAAAGAAAACAACAAAGTTTATAAGCTATCTTAAATCATTGCAAAGTGAAGCGGGGAAGTGATCATACCCTAAAGTAGCGGGCTAGCATCACCGAATGCACCGTATGACTATAACAAAGGCCAGCAAATATAAGTGCGACCATTGATGAGTTTTGTTGTAGCTGCAAACATGAAAGATAGCAAGGTGGCAGCTGCTTGGTGATGAGCAATGGTGAGGGCTTGTCTGCACAAGGATTTTGAGATCAATAGAGGGTGAGCGTAGGGAGGGGTCAAGGACATAACATAAGCAAGCAGAGTGAGAAGCAAAAAACAAGGCCATGACAATAAATAGATGCATAAAGTGGGGTTGAGAATGTACATGAGGTGTAGGGCAAGCACGAGTTAAGTGGGAGCGACGGGAAGGCAGGGCAGAATTAAAACAAGGGGAATTTAGGGTTAGCAAGACAACTAGAGTAGGGCTTTCTTCCACTTATTATCATATTTAGGAAATATAGGCATACATGATGAATACAAAAGAATCAAATAAGGAAAAGAATATTCATAATTATGGGTATATAAATGAATATCTTCCTAATCAGATAATTTCTTAATATAACTCATCCTAATATTACTTTTCCTAATATATGTCACCTGTTATTAAAGTAAAATTTTCCATTCCATTCTAAACTGAAACATTTATTACTGCATTCTTAGAAATAGAACCAATGGGCAAATCTAACATCAGCTTTGCCCTCGACGCTCATACTTCAAAAATTAACAATGTGATCACCAATATCGCCTGCTACTATACTCACACATCCACTCCCTCTTATCACACTTTTTTTTCATTTTTTATAAATTAATTTGTACTTGCTTTATCTATGAAAGAGTTCTCCCTTATAATTACTCAGTTTAAAAGGGAGAGCATAACCACATTTAGAATTATAAGGCTGAGGCTTTATTTCTAGGGAATAGGCAATGATGTTGTGGGTAAGCAAGCCTATGTTTGTAATAACCAGAAAATCAGGTATCTCTTTTACAATAAGTTTAATTAAAAAAAAATTTCTCAATGTGTGATTAAAATATTAAATAGAAAATTTAAAATTTTGAAAAGATGCTGCCTTTGGATTATTAAAGGAGAGAGAGAGAGTTATAGTCCCTTCATTTTTATTAAAATGAACTTTTAGTTATACGTTCCTTCATAATGTTATGTTAAATAAGTTCTTTGTTATTAATGAAAAGGCATTATACAAGGCTATTGGAATTCCTATGTGGCTGTGAAGGTTCGGATAAGGACAATAGGCAGTTATTTTGAGTGGGTATAGATTTCGTTTCTGCTTGTGTTGACGGGAGAAGCAATGAAATAAGGCTAAGAAAGAAAATAGCAGTTTCACGCAAGCCAGAGAAGGGGAGTTCGGTGCAGGTCACAGGACTGTAGCAAATTTCGGATATTGCTCTTCCAGGACTGCAGAAGAAATCGCTGAATTGTGAGGGAATTCGCAGAATTCCCTGTAGCAAGCAGCGACACGGTGGAAAATTTGGGAATTTCGGAACATTTCATTGAAGGGAGGATCGGGTTGGAGCATTGCAGAGATTTCGGTGGTGCAAGAATCAAGAAGTGAACAGTAAACTTTGGAAGGATTTTGAGGAGCAAGAATCAAAAGGGAATTAGCGAAATAGTAGAAGCTAAGAAGATTTGAAAGAAAGGTAAGAATTCTAATATCCTCTTTTATCTTTTATACTACTTCAATTCATTAAAGTTCTTACAGAAATAGTAATTTATGGTGTTAAAGATTTATCTAGTCTTATGCAAAGAGGAGGTTTTGAAATGACTTATAATAGAAGAAGAATAAGAAGTGAAGGATTGAAAAAGTCAACTCGTCAAGAAAATAAGTTATGTAAAGCTAATTTATCGATTTTTGGTATATTTATCATGCCTTTTTAAATGATTTGAGTAATTCAATGCATTACGAATAATTGCATAATATCCATGGGATTACATTGAAGTAATCGTGTACAAATGTATTTTATGTGGGAAGGTGAAATTGATATGTGATTAAGTACGTTGTTTCAATCTTTTTGATAATATGTTAAAGAAAGAAGTTTCATTCTCTAAGTAATACATGTCAAGTTCTTCTTGCAAAACTTGTATGATTATATGAATGGTGACAGTTATGAATTATGCAAATGTGAGAGTTATTGAATATTTATTTAATAAAGATTGGCTATCTTATGTTATGATATCTACATTATCAAGTGGGCAAAAGGGACCCAATATGAAACCTGAATTGTAGATGGGGTAAAAGGAACCCCAAAGGAAATGAATACCTGCATAGCAGGTGGGGCAAAAGGGACCCCTAAAGAGGCAAAAAGAACCTCTATGTAATTCAATGGCGATAATGCCAAATTTTCCTGGGCTCCATTGAATATGATTATGAAAGTATAGCCAATTCTTTTAAAAGACTAAATATTCAGTATCTAACCTCAAATGACATAAAGAATGATGTCAAAAATGATTTTTATGATGTTTTTCACATAATGATAAGTTGATTCAATTCAATGATTAGCTCAATGTTATATTTCATTTATTCATTGCAATTTAATGGTTATTAACTTTGCATAGCTTATTAAGTCTCACAGCTCATCAGTATTTTATTACTGGCTGTTATTATAAGTAAGGGAAGGGAAAAAGTGGATGAAGACTATTTTGCAAATAGATAAAATTTTATGTTAATGTTTACCTTAATTATGAAGTCTACTCTTGAGGTTAGTAAGCAGTTCAATGTTACATTACTTTGGTTTTGTTTGGATTTCTTTAGTGGCTCTGTAAATATGTCTTGGAATGAATTTTAATTTATTAGATGCTTCCGTTGATGTATCAGATGATGTTTATGGGATGAATTATATAAATATGCAAGGTATGAAATGAATGAGATGTTTAGTGATGAAAAGTTTTTTTTTTTTTGTTACACTCTACAGTACTGTTAAGGGGTACTGTGGGGTGTTATAATGTTACAAACCTCCACTAAAAAAGGAGATTCTAAAAAGTGGCTAAAGATGATATTATGCATCCTGTATTGCTATCAATCTCATCATTTACCACCACAGAGCATACTTTTTAAAAGAAGTTCAATAAATATATCATGCCTATAATATTCTATATTCAAGGGAGTCATCTACGTTAGAACACAACATGGTAGAAATAGGAAAACATAGAGCCAATTTTCTCAATCATAAAGGGTATTGAATGTTTATTGCTTATTTTACAAAAGTTAAACCCACACAGAAACAACTGGTAAAGGACATTAAAAAACATCCAACCTTTCAATTTACATTTTTTCTTTCACTTTATGGGCAAGATTATCACAAGTTATTTATTCTTCTCTAATTAACAAAGAGCACCTTAGCTTACTCGAGTTAAATTCATGTTGCTTTATGTGATGCACTACGGACATGGTCATTCTTTTATGTCAGCTGAATTTTCTACTCTCACTGAGAAGAGTCCTTCTCCTCTATAAATGGATACGCTATGATGGATTAGGATGATGTTGATGGAATAAAACCATAACGGTGCTCTCTACTCCTAATCCATGTCTCTTATCCCCTCTTATACACACTCTTCATCCCAAAAAAAAATACAACCCCCGTCGTGAATGGCAAAAAATTGCTCATCATTGGTTTACAATGGGAGTTTTGATTGTGATAATTGGTTGTCACTTGAAAGCTCAAGAATTCGGGATAAAAACCTAGTGATTACACTAAACTTCTCCACTTCCATCCAAAGTCCAATCCCTTCTCTGCCTCTCTCCCCTCATTTTGATTTCTCCCCCTTCCTACTAGCCTACCCGAGCCTTATCCCCTCTCTACCAGCCACCACTAAATACACTTCTCATCAACAAACCCATCTAACCAATCCTTCATCCACATAATCAAACCTTATTCTAAACCAAAAAAGCACACCATAAAGCTCACACATCCAACGTCTAGCCATCTCCTATTGGTCTTCACCTCAATACCACCATCACTAGAGACCTGTAATTAGAGCAAGAAGATGAAAAATCAGCTTCCATCGAGTATGTATGTTTGTCCGTTCACAAAATGGAGTTGAGTGATCCTTTATTAAGGGAAAAACCGATGCGGATAGTATAATATGGAAAGGTCACTATCCATTTATGGAAACAAGCTATAAATCATCAAGGAATATGAGCGCCAATACATTCCACATGGATAATAATTCATGCAAATCTCCAAGTAATGCTTGCATAATCATAAATTTAGAAAATTTTATGGAAGCTTTATCAAGGAATCCACTGAATAAGTACAAAAGCAAATTAA
This sequence comes from Dendrobium chrysotoxum, assembly GCA_019925795.1. Classification (NCBI taxonomy): domain Eukaryota; kingdom Viridiplantae; phylum Streptophyta; class Magnoliopsida; order Asparagales; family Orchidaceae; genus Dendrobium; species Dendrobium chrysotoxum. The sequence goes on along the minus strand of CM034315.1, from coordinate 84,620,272 downwards.
CCATTGGTTTTCATTCCTACAACCACTCAAAAACTGGCATTTTCCACATTTTTGTTGATACAAAAGCACAAAATGAATTACGCCAGCCACAAGACAAGCAACCAAAGATTCCTTGAACCATCGTGTCTTTTAAACCAAAGAAAACTTCCTTGAACGCATAATGGTACTTTCCAGGATATCCACTAAATGCCTTAGATTATTTAATTAACATTATAAGATAGCAATCAGGAATAAAAGAAGGAGATCAGTAACAGGAACAGATGTTAGAGAACAGAAATCATAAGAGGAAAAAAGGGGAATGTAAAACAATGGAAAAATAAAACTACCAATGAGCATTAACTCCTGTGGTATTGCCTCAACCTTACAAAAGGTGGGGGAGGGGTTCTGCTCCCATCTTGACATATTTCCAAAAAAAATAAAAAAGATTTATGGCAAGGAAGAAAAATCAACATGCAAAATAAGCTAATTATCAAGCTTTTCAAATACATGAATTAAAATGTATTTTAGACTGTAAAGGAAGTTAACATGTAATACTAGTAATTCAGCAAACCAGTTATGCACAGATTGTCATCATTCAATCAATTATACCACCATAATCAAATTAAAGATCCAAACTCAAATGAATTCCATTGATCAACTTTGGGATTGCTACAAAACATGGGGAACAATATCTGAATCATTTTAAGGCGCGAAGTATGTATTTCAGTGCATCTGCAGACCATGCGCCTAAATGGAATTGCTTAAAACAGTTCTAAGTATCACAATAAGCAAACTGAGCATAAAAAATAGTTGATGAAAGCAAATGAAATAACACATTGAATTAATTCTCATTACATCTGAATAAAAAGTGAACTGAAATGGAGCAACAGAACAGATGAAGTTTTGATAATAGAATGCTATAAGCAAAATTAATTCTCATTACATCTGAATAAAAAGTGAACTGAAATGGAGCAACAGAACAGATGAAGTTTTGATAATAGAATGCTATAAGCAAAAGTTTCTTCACATGTAATGAGTACAAGAAGGATTAAATCAGCTGCAAGAAAAAAAATATTTAGAAGCACACTGAAGAGCAGTTTGCTATAAAATTTAATAACGAAGAACTAGATATTCGCATAATTTCACATCAAATTCATCGCCCTTGTCAGCAAGTAACAAAATGTTATAAGCCGCCTTTACTGAAAATGACGAAGAACTTCCTTAGATGTTTGATCGAAATATTTAGCTTATAAAAGAAAGAACAAATGAATCTTACACGATACTAAAAAAAAATACTCCAAATAATTTCTACACTAAACCTTGGAAGGATCTATTTATAACATGCATTCCCATCCAATTAACAGATTTTCAACCAAAGGAGAACCTATTGTATCTTCCAATTCAAAGAAAAAAACCCAGTTGCAATGCATCAACTACCAAAATGGTGAGCAACTCAAAATAAATGATGCAACTGAGTGGACGGAGTTCTGATAATGGAATAGGATGAGCGAAAGCTTCTTGTCATGTAAGAAGTGCAAAATGGGCTAAATAAACGTTAAAAAAAATATTTAGACGATGAGTGAAGAGTGGCCTTCTATAAAATCAATAAAGAAGAACTTGCTATAATGAGAGAATTTCGCTATTGATTCAGCATCATGTCAGAACGTGAGAGCATAAGGTGTAAGCCACTTTTTGTGCATAAAGACAAAGAACTTCCTTAGATAGCAATCCACAGTTTTGTCATAGCAAGGAAAGAACAAAAGAATCTTACACAATACTAAAAATAATCCCAAGAATCGCTACACTGAGCCCAAAAACCTTCCACTTCTAACAGACTTTCGACCAAAGTAGAACCTGATTTACATCTCCGGGTTAAAGAAAAAACTAAGATGCAAAGAAAACCTACCAAAAAAGGTCACATCCCACTAAGGAAAGAAAGAAATAATCAAAGCAATGGAAAAGGGCCGGGGCTCACATAGGTATTGAGCTGGCGGACGAAGCTGGAGAAGTTGTTGTGCTTGAAGTGCTTGGGAAGGAGATCACGCGCAAACTCTGGCGGGTTCCACACAACGAAGGTGTTGTTCCCCGGCCCCCAAGACACGATCGAGTCCGTCGTGGGATCATCCACCATATCATACGTCTTACTAAGGAACGGTGGAGGCCCTCCACCGGCCATAACCGCTCCGCTACCTCCTCCCTCCATCTCTTCAACGATCCGCGGTCGGAGATCAAGCTGTGGTCATCCAGTTTCCACAGTCTTGATACGAGGCAGTGGTCGGAAATGAGTCAAATAACAAAGAAAGAGGAAAGGCAAATCCATCCATCCGTAGAAAGGTTGCGCTACGAAAACAGTGGTGGCGCTAACAGACCTGAGATAGAAAAAGACCGTTCGAGGAGAGAAAGAGAGTGCAATTGCTGCGGTAAACCAATCTGCTGCAAACCAATGGGGATGAGCAAAATAACGAAGTGGGAGAAATTTTTGTTCGATGGTTGAGAGTTTCGAAACATCGGCAGAGTAAAATTATAAATAATTTCTAGGTGCAAATCAGGAGCTGCCCTTCGTTGCGTTATGGCTCTGTTTGACGTTTGGGCGCAGTCGCCCGCAAGCACAAGTGGAAGCCAGTGCAATTGTCAAAAGTCACCCTATCGAAGCAGGAATTGTCAAGTCCGCAAACGATTGTGTAATTTTTTAATGTCAAATCTAATTAAGGGATTTACGATGAAACCCTCAAAAAATAAAGTTAAAATTCTTAAATATCTAAGTCTTTTGATATAACGATTTGAATTTCATTAAGCTAAGTTTGTTTATGATGAGCACTCTTAAGATAGTTGACCTTCTAGAAAATTACACCAACGGATGGGAGGAGCAAACGAGTCGAGTAAAGCTCAAGTCATCTTTGATTTGAGCTTGAGCTTACGAGTTTGAGCGGACTCATAAGCCGACCTGTTTATTTTGAAAGAGAGAAAATGATTATGAATCAAAACATTACTATGATAAAATAGTAAAAAGAATAACATTTAGAAGAAAAATAATAAATAATCACCTACTATAAGAAATTAAGATATAATTTTTAAACATTTTAAATAATTTTTAACTTAAAATCCTAAATATTAATATATTTTAAGTATATTTCATATTAATATTTTTTAAATGAGTCGGCTTACAAGCTAACAAGTAGAGTCAGGGCTGGCTCAAGCTTAGCTCGACAACCCATCAAACTTAGCTCACGAACTATTTCTCTGATGGAGCTCGAGCCGGCTTGTATGTTGGCTTGACTCACTTACACCCCTACCAACAAAACAAAGCCATAAAACACTAGGCCAAATAGATGATTTAAGAGTTTGACTGAATATTTACATATATATCTAACACCTAATTTTATATTTATTTATACAACAATTTAATGTTTATTATATTGTAACATATATTTTAATATAATATAAAAATTAGAATATCATATAAAGAACTATAACAATTTATATTTATTTAGCATTTTATTTTACTGTTTTATCATTTATTATGTTTTTTAATGAACAAAAAATTATTTTTAAAATCTAAACTGAAAAACTATAAATTACAATATTGCATCGCATGCGTATTGCGATGAACGGCATACCTAAATATACAACACTACAATAGCAACAATATAGTTTTTTATTCTAATAATGTTAAAATAAAAGATGTTGAAAGAGATGTTTCCAAATCTTAAAAGAATTTGCATTTTTATAATGCAGCCTCGTCCAAGTTATTTTCTCAGTCATAATTTATATTTTATAATGATATGCTTACTCTTTCAAATCTTATTAAAAGACAAATATCCTACTATGTACTAGTTTTTTTTTAATGATTTTGATTGATAAGTAAAGACTTTGTTTGGAATAGGTTTTTGTTGATTTTTAGCCCTAATGCACTAATGCAAGGCTCAGATTAATCCTAAAAAAATCATAAGCTCAAAAGATATCAGAATATATTGCCCTTCAAGATAGCAATTTGCATTTGCTCAATTAAATAGTATCTGCTCTGGCAAAGAAAACACAAATGTTAAATTGTGATCTAGTTGCACCGTAGGGTTTCACTACACAGGGGTTTTCATCATCGTCCTAATAAAAAAAGCTGCACAAGTTGAAAAAATCCTAATTCTCCACTCGAATAACATCTGGCCAGAGCTTCAGCAGAGACAATATCCGCAACAACAAAATAGCCACAAGCCCACAAGAGACAAAAAACTCAATAACAACAACCACAAGAGATACGACCTGAGGAACAACAAAATAAACCAACAACAGTATACAAGCAACCACATACCTATGTTGAACTAACACTGAAATAGAATGCAACTAACAACAATATACAACCAAATAAGCTAATAACAGTAGACAAAAACCACAAAGCTAACAAACAAGTAGGCAGAACAAACACTCAAGAAGCAGGTAGAACTAACATTGCAAAGTAAATATTCATCAGGTAGAACAACAGTTGAAGTTTACTGCATATAGGATTGAAAAGTAAATGTCAAAATTATATCATAAGTGAGAAAACAACTTGAGATGCACTTGTCTATTGCTAACCAAGCATAAGATTAGACAATAATAGATGACCAAGCAAACAAAATATACAACATAAATGAATAAGTTGTAAGCCTATTATCTCCCAATGAATAAGATAAGGTAGGCAAGTTTCATATCTTCAATGCCCTAACTTTCTTGCTGCCTGTGAATTTAGCTTCAAAGCTAAGCCTTGAAGCTTAAGAGATTCAACAAATTGTTTTAAAATAGCTGCATAAAATCCCATCAAACTATGAACTAGTTCTGTGAATTTGACTGAAGGTTTAAGATAACTGGAAGCTAATTGATTGATTAAGCTAGATGAGTGATGAAGTAAAGTTGGAAGCACCAACATAATTAGTTCTACAAAGCAATCATATAATAAATAAAGAGTTCAACATTAATTAAATAGACATTCATTTTAGACGCTCCATCTACACTACTATATTAATTGAACCATTGCCTTCTCCACTTTCATTTTCATTGAAATGTAAGCCCATGATATTTTCTGTAATAGCATGAAGTTCAGGATCTCTTAGATCTATAAGAAAAGTAAGAAAATATGTTAACAAACTATATAAGTAAAACTTCAACCAATTTTACATATTACCTTGTTCATCATACAACAAATCCTTTGTGTAGACCAATGCTTCAATATTATCATGTTTCAAAGCACTTTGATATTGATCAAAAATTCTTTCACTATTACTAAAAATACTTTTACAAGCCACAGTAGAGATTGATATGCATAAAAAATCACGAGCCATGGCTGAAACTTTAGGAACTGGTTCTGATTACCTTTCCAATATTGTAAAATATATATTTCAATTTTTCTATCAAATTTGGATTCATCTAGGTATATTTAAAGTTCACACTTTCTAGGCATTGTATCCTCTACATCAAAAGAATTATTATCCTACATGGACGTTTATAAATATGTTGCACGAGCACAAACATAAGTAATTAATTGATAAAGACTAAAAGTAAAAACACCAACAAAATTTATTAAATATCATCCGTAGAAATTGTAATTTTATAATTATTATGGACTAACTGGTTTTAGGAGAGCTTTGAGAATATTGCATTGCTAGAGATGTTTTTGAGGATGAAACTTGTTTGCTTGTTCTTGAATAGTTTGCAAATAGTGAGAACAACATCTCCCTCACTTTTAAATCTCACAAATGTAATCTCCACTATACAACCTCTTGTAACACCATTCAATAAAGTTAAATTTATACCTTGTATTAAGAATAATAGCAATAGCTAAGATAACATTGAAGTCTGATAAATATTTCTCAAGCTTAGAAATTATACCAATAAAAAATCTTCGTATATGTTCTTGTATGCTTGTCATTTCATGTCTTGAAGTTGCATAAGGAGTAGAGATACAAGGAAAATATAGATTTGCAATTGGAAATTTGGTTCATCAGAAGGCACAAGTCATCTCATAGATGGGTGCTAAGAATTTGCAAATATCTACCATCTTATCTCATTCAGTGCTCAATGAACAGCACTTGTATAGTTGGAATCACCCAACACCAAATGCAAAAAAACACGTTTATAATGAATTGCACTATCAAGCATAATAAAGTTGAACTCCATCTTGTAGGTACATCTTGTCTCAACCTACTCTCACCATCAAGACAACTTTACCTAACACATTCAAAGAATTTATGTTTTCTTACTTGAGATTGTATTTATGAAAGCATTATCTAAAGTAACAATAGAGAGCTTACCTTCAAATTTTCACTCTACTAATATTATTGTAATTTATCAAACAAAGCTATGCCATCATGGGTGGTGCCATAAAACAAAATTTTATTATCTTTTTTTAACAACCGCTAATTATTATCAATAAAATGTATAATTAAATAGATAAAATCATCTATATTGATAGAAGTCCATAAATTAGAAGTCAAAAAAACTCTACTTTTATAGCTAGATAATACATCTTGAATATGTCATTTTTCATTATAAAATATTTTCTTACAATCGTTTCGTGCAGTGTTTCTAGAAACAAGTTATAAATCTCAGCTAAAATAATGTAGTGCTCTAACACCAACCCATTCTATACATTGAAAAGGGAGATCATGCATGACAATGCAAGCAGTAAATAAGTTATGAAACTTCTAATGATCAATTATATTTTCAACATTAAAAAAAAGTGCTAGAGTTACTTTGCAAAATAAGTTGTCATATGTCACAATTATCTCTTTTTTTTTTATAATTTTGTAGGTGACATTTCAAATTATCAGTGCCCTTTTACGATCACGTTGGTAGACTAACTTACATTTTCTATATTTATAATGTTGTTTGCTATCATTTGCAAATGACAACATCTCAAGATAACCCCACAGTAGTAGCCATCTTTTTTCTTTTCTTTTGTACTCTTCCCACATGTATTTATGTGTCACCAATTTTCTCATCATCAACATCATTAAATTCATCACTATCAATGTCATTATCATTATCAATAAGTAATGGCTTATTATGTTCAACAAGAGTACTTGCAATAATAGTATTAGAATCCTCCATCTAGATATAAGTTTTAAAATATTTAAAAGATAAATCTCTAAGGGAACCTCAATATACATGATAATTAATTGAATTAAATGCATTACCTTTGATAATTTGAATCACTTTTACATTTATATGTAAGGGATTCTCAAGTAAAAAAGGTTCTCTCATACTTAAACCTACAAGCACAGTGTACTACTGATTGCAAATTTCTCATACTTAAATTCACAAGCATTGACTACATAGAAAGTTATAGAAATGCATATAAATTGCATTTCAGCAATACACTGAATACAACATACCAAATAAAAATTCAGCATACAAATTTAACTAATTTCAGCATACCAATTACTTTGTTATAGTATGCTAAAGCATTTCAATAGTACAACATTTCAACATACCAATTATATTTCATACCCTGAAGCCTAATGACTGGAGCATTACAGAGCTAAACTATTACATCCTAAAGTATTTCAGAAAGCATTTCATAACCTGAAGTGTAACCATTACATTAAATATTTTAGGAGATGAACAAAGTAACAAACAACATACCAAAGCATTTCAGCATTTGCCAAGTTACATTGTTTCCATTACTTCATTTTAGCATACTAAAGCATCATGTGATGACAATTTTATAAGTTTTTCATTGAAACAACACAACACATAAATCATTTGAGGATATAAAAAATTTTACCATCAAGACAACTTGAGAACTGAGAAGTACGATGCAACTAGCTAGTCTCTTACAACAACATAAGTCCTAATAGCAAGCTCCAATAACAGCCAAAGTCACAACCTAACCCAAAATAAAAAAGGGGTGTTGGCCTAGGGTTAGGGTTTCACAACCCTAACCCAAAATAATCATCCCACCAATCTCCATTCTCCAACAACCACCAGAGTATGAGAGTAACGGACTACCAAACTAACAACCTGCACAGTCACACACAAAATTAGAAATAGCTTTGAGTAGGGTTTCACATCCCAAATGACCAAACCAAAAAAAAAAAAAAACATCGCTCAAATAATCCATGTTGAAAATTGACCTGTCAAATTGAATGATTATCTCATAAGAAAAAAACAAGACTGGTTGATTAACACATTTATCATTTTACCTAAACCAGAGAAATGTCGATTAGAGAAATGCTGAGAAGAATGAAGATGGAGAAGGGAGAAGGAGGCAACTTGCAATAGAAGAGCTCACAGTTGTCTCGTGATGCCTCGTTTACTGCTTTGTAATGAAGAGAACTTAAGAAAAGGGAAGCAAAATTATTGTGTGTAGGCCACGAAGAAGGAAACCCTAGCTTTAAAAATTGGGTATTAGATAACAAGACGATGAGGAGGGGACCAAGTGGTTGGCATTTTATTTTTAGGCTTTTAATGTTATGACTTACAGAACTACGAATTGCGGGATGTGGGTCAAACTTGGGTTATTTTTGGGTTAGCGGGTTGACCCAAATACGACCCAATTTATAAATAGGTCAAAAATTAAAGATTTGAATCTGAGCCGTTTGTTAAATGGATCAAGTCGAACCTCAATTTTTCGAGTTTGGTTATCGGGTCTCATCATTAATTGACACTCCTATACTTGTCGACCAAGTTCGCTGGCTATTCCACCCAGTGGCTCCAATAATAATATTCACTATCTTCCACTAAGAGCCCTCTCTACTTTATAAATCCTTAAGAGTGAGGCCACCTCCATGTCTGATGGACTTGATGGTTCCTTTTTTCCACTTATGATGCCACCTTAGATTTGTAACTGCTTATCTTTGCGCCACAGTCCAAATTATTGGTGCATCCTTACTAGCATCTTTCATGACATTCACTTAAAGGAAATTCATCTTGGATTATCACTATCTGACTTCTTAGTCAAGCCCATACCCATATTTGCTCTCTAGCCATTTACTCATCAATCCTTTATCATCCTACCATTATTTCCTCAAAGCTTTTTAGAACATGCCTTCACATGCATGCTCCAAAATCAGCTAACCACTTTCCAAATTGGCCCACATCCACTTCTATAAACTCATTTATTATTTAGTAAAAGTGGAATGAGAGGTGGACATATAACTTGAACTATAAGAGAGTGTTATTCATTCTTTTCTCTCTTGTATCTCATCCAACAGCTCTTTAAATAGAATGAGACGAACTTTTTTATGTTATGTATAGTGTGCATTTTTTCTTTTATAGTAAAATCATCACCTTCTCTACACCATTACAGAGTAGAATCACATAAAATTCTGACACGTTATTGTTGTGTTTGAAAGCAGGTTTTGAAAAGTTTTAATCTTCTTTGGGGAATTCAAAATTGACATTAAAATTTAATTCTAAAATCAAACGTCCCATCAAAAATATTATACCACCTCGGGAGGTGGAAATAAAATTTCAGGATGGGGTTCAGATTTAGAATTAAGAATCCCGTCCTGAATATCGTAACCGGATTCAAGAGAGGACCTCACATGGCCCCGAAGGGTCAAAGTAAAGTTCAATCAAATATCGGTCTACAATAATCAAGAGGAACGATCATTAATTTTATATTCAAATTCAGTTTAACAAAAGATATATCTCCTTGAAAGGAGAAGATACCATTTACAAATGATCATTTGAACATAACGATAACGATCATTAGTAATTTAATTGTCCCAATGAAGACTAATTGAATTTTGAAAATCAATTTTGAAAATCAGTTGTGGGTTCTAAATCTCCTACGAGCGCAAGCCCTCGTAGTTAATTACATCGTGGGAGATCGGAGTCCCCTATGAAAACTTTCGATTAAAATAATGGCAGAAATTTTCTTTAGAGATTTCTAGGAGTGATACCAAAGAGGTGAATTTGGATTTTGAAAAGAGATTGGATCAAATTTTGAACAATTATTTTTTGAGTCAAGGGAAGAGGGGTAGGAGACACTTTGAGATTCTGAAACAATTCAGAAGTGTCCCGACCTAAGCTAAGTGTTGGACTTTAAATTTTGGATTGGAAGAATATTTAGTTTGAGTTAAGTATTTTATTAGAAATTTGGGATTATATTCCCGGAGGTTGGGGTCTTATAACTCAAAGCCTACCCCGGATCTTAGATCTAAATTTGGACATTGAACCATAGTGATCCGAACCTAGCTAATGCAGTGCAAGATCTAGGCTTATCCCGACCTGGATTGGAGAGCCAGCTAAACCACCTAAACGTTTCAAAACTATGAGTCCGGTCTTTTGATGCAGAGTGATCAGGGACGTTATTTAAGATTGGTTTAAGAAGTTGGGGTCGACATCTATAGCAGATTCCTAATTGACCCATTGACTTATGTCGGGTGGAATGCTTAGACTAAAATGCAATTAAAATTTTAATTTAATTAGTTTCTAATGCGATGCATGCTGATTCAAATTTCCCAATCAGGTATGCATGAGATTTTAAAAAGGCTTATAAAATAATATTTTTTTTGAAAAGACTAGACTTCCCCAGATCCAGCACCTCATCCTCATAGGTCGGATTATCTGGACTCTACCCGCAGGCGGGGAAGTGTCTTATAGCAAGGGAAGAGAGAGATGCAGAAATATGTATGCGACCCCGGACAATTCCGGCTATTCCCTAAGTCGTTAAGTTTCTATGTTATTTAAATCTTAAAATTTTAAATATTAGTTACGAGTAAAAATATTTTTAGTCCTTAAAGAGCCTAACGAAGTCCAGGCTAAAACAAAAATGACATGCAAGCGCCAAAAAACTAAGAAAAACAAGCAATCATATACGCAATCAAATTAAATTACAACACATTAAATAATCAAATTAATTAAGTAAATATCCATAGGCAAATTGCCTTGCTTATTACAACTCAAATTTACATAAATTAAAAGTGGCCGGGCACCACTAACAACAACCCGGATTCTAATCCTAATACAGACGCAAGTGACTTTGAGTGGGATACTCTATGTCTTCAACTTCTCGGTCTTCTCTTCCTCGAGTTCCTTGGATTCTTCGTGATCGGATACCCAAAGGGAAAAGAGAACTCTTTCCTTGAGGGGAAGGTTACTCTTTCCACTTTGGGTAGTGAAATAATCCAAATTTGGAGTTCCAAATGGATAAGGACTATCCCCCGAAGGGGTATTCTTTCCTCTTTGGAATCCAATCTTTGGATATTTATATCCCAACTCAAATATACACTTTCACAACTCAACACTCAAATGAATTACATGAATGTAAAAATAAAAATTCTAGACCCTCCTGCAAGGTTATCCTAAGCATTTAAATATTAAAACACATCCCGAGCAGTTATATATGTATAGGTGCAGAAAAGTAAACACACTTGGCCAGGCTCTTTTTATTTGGGGGCTAAGCAGCTGAAGCACCTGTAGCATTTATATTTATGATTTATTTAGCCCCCTTTATTGCCCTGCACGAGCGTGGCCACCTGCAGAAAATCCAGTGAGCATCCAGATCATTCATAACCTAAGGGTAATCTAATCGCCCATCACATCAATCGACAGAGTGCAGTAAAAGTAAACAAACACATCAATCAATTTCAATCACAACATATAATGAAAACTCAGAAAAACTGGTACACAGCAGAAAAGTAAACACCGGCCTAGCCTGAATCTAGGGTTGGTTGTCTTAACAAACCATCTAAAGTGTGTGTAGAAGGTCGTGTGGCTGGGGTAGATCCTAAGTTGGGTAATTCGTTGAAGTTGTTTAATATTCTGATTGGTTGAAAGGCTTAAGGGAGATTTTAATTGAAGTTTAAGTCTTAATGGTTTAAAGTTGATTTTAAAATTAATTTTAATTATTTGTTGAATACCACCTTTGTTGCACACCGAGGCCATGAAGTTTATTTCACCTTCCTTGGGGCTAATCTAATAGCCTCGTAGGTCTAGGTTACCTAGTGGTACCCGATATAATTAAGTGAATTGAGTTTGATTAAGGTTTGAAGATTAATTAATTTTTAATTAAATTGATTGGTTACTGGTTTTAAAATAAAATTAATGTTTTCTAGAATATTGAATGATTTATTGAATTTTAAAATTTTCTGGATTATTTTAATGAGTTAATTAAGGGATCAAAAGTTGACTTTTTAATTTAGAGTTAATTTTGTGAGTTTCAGATTTTTAATAAATATTAGACCTTATGATGAGTTGTTAGACTATTAGCACACTCAATTTGGAGTTTTCTATGAAAAGTTATGATTTTTTAAAATTTGGGCCTAGATTTGAACTATGGTTGACCAAAAGGTTGACTTCTTGACTTTGAGTCTTTGACCATATTTTGGAGGTTTGAAATTTTTAGAAAATACTAGACCTTAATTGGAATTGATTGACACTAAGTTTGTTCAATTTGGATTTTTCTGTAATTAGTTATGCATTTTCAAAGTTTCACAAATTATTGAATTTTTAAAATTGCTTAATTAGGAAGGTTTTGATCATTTTGATCCAAACTCATCCCAAACTGCATGGAATCACTCCCAAAGGCCAGGGATGACCCATGGTAGTGTTTCCAAGTGTTTGGAAATTATTTAGAATTTTTAATAATTTTTAATTAATTAATTTAATTAATTATTGATTTTCATTAAAAGTCAAATTAAAGTTGAATTAGGAGTCTAGTCAAGGGGCTTTTATTTTTCCTAGGTAGACTAAGTTCTGGTCAATTTGAGATATTATTTGTATTTTTTGGAGTTCATTTGAATTTATTGTATTTTTTTGAATTTTATGGATCCTAAAAAGGGCTAAAACTTTGGGTAATTAATTTTCTAACCTAATGACCTCCAAATTCAATGAAATTTTAACCTAAGGTACATCATGTCACTATGTTTTCTATGTTCAAGTTTCACCCCTACTGGGTGTGTATAGAATCCCCTAAGAATTTTCTAAGTTTTCTAGACTTTTCCTTAATTATTTTCCCTAGGTGTCCCTACTGTTCAAATGGGCTTGAAATTTGGTTTGTCTAACCCTTGCACATATGCAATCACACTACAAAAGTTATGCAGCCTAATTATATATAAAAATGGAGTTATGAATTTTCAAAGTTTTGGGTCAAAAATGGACCCATTACCTTAAAAATTCACATCATAGCAATTCAATGGGTATCTGAACCTAAGAAAATTATAGTGCATGCCTAAGATACCCAAATACATTCCACCAAAATTTGGGGCTCAATTGACCACTGGATTGTGAGAAAATCATAAAAAACCGATTTTAAAAAAATAAAAATATCTCACAATCGAGTAATCAAATCAACTTAAAATTAATTTTAATAAATACTAGCCTAAATTATCTTTCCAACGAGCCCAAAAACACTTAATTTGGTGGAGAAATGAATTTACTATGAATTTTGAAAGTTATGACTATGTTTTTGAATTTTTAAGTCCATTAATAAGCAGCGCCAATCATTGGCAATGATCGGCGCCAAAACGGCGGTGACGTGTGGCATTTTGACATGAGAAGTACTGTTTATCAACCACCTATCCATGCCATCTCTAACCCCAAGCCGTCCGATCAAGAAAGATAGAAAATCGGACGACCGAGATCGATTAAGGCCGTTTTAGTTCAAAATGAACTAGAAAATTGAAATACTCATAACTTTCAAAATACTCATCGAAATTTAACGAAATTTGAAACATAAGCTCATGGGAACATGAACTTTCATTTCCTAGAGTTTGGAGACCCTAAACAATGAAAGTTTTGAGCAGTTTCAAATTGAAATTTAAACTTAAAATGAGCATAACTTACAATCTAACCGTCAGATTTTTAGGATCTTGGGCTCATTGGAAAGCTGCAGTGATCCTCTACAACTTTTATGAAGACACCAAAAGTTAGATCTTTCTGGATCAAAAGTTGTGTTAGAAAATCTTCTTTCTCTCTCTAGAATGCTCTCTCCTCACTACAATAGTGATTTGAGGCTTGGAAATTATGGGAAGAAGCTTGGGAAAGCTTTGGAGATGTATGAAGAGGATGGGGAAGGGTTTTGGAAGGTTGAAGGCTGGAGGAGAGTTGGGGGAGAGTTGAGGGAGATTGAAGAATGAAGATTGTCTCTCTTAGGTTAGGTTTCTCCCACCTTAACCCTTGGCTTTTGGATTGGATGGTCTTGATTTATTTGGAGGGAGTTTGGATGCATGAAAAGTGTCCCCTAAACTACCCAAAGCTAGGGAATAGGGTTGGTGATGAGTGTGACCTCTCTTGGTTCATGGGAAAGGGGACCACACCTTTTCCCCCATTTGGATGAACCAAAGCTTGGCTTGGTTAAAGGGGTTGGCTTAGGACCTCTTAAGAGCGGAAAATGGTCTATTTTCCAGTAGGTTTGAGTATGTTTTGGATTGATATAAAGGTTTTCCAAGGTGGCATAGTGATGTGGCCATGATTTGGCTCTTTCTCATGGGTTTAAAGGGGTTTGGAGAGGATTTTCACCCCTCCAAATGGGTTGACCAAGTCAACCCAAGGGGGAGCTTGACTTGGAAAGCTTTGGACATGTCAAGGGTGTTCAATTGAATAATTTTGAGGGATTGATTTGATTTAAAATGGATTCAAGCATTAAAATTGACCTTAATGTGGGTTAATGGTTGATTTGGTCAACCTTGGTTGACTTGGTCAACTAGGTCAAACCAAGACTTGAGTTTGGATCCAATGTGTTCCTAATGATATTTAGGATCCATTGGGATAGGTTTTGAAGGTTTATATGGGAAGGTCATGTTGAACTTTGGGGAAAAGACCAAAAACCTCTATAAATGGCATTTTGGTCATTTTGACCCCTAGTAAACATTGGGTCAAACTGGGTCCAGCAAAGTGTAGGTTATTGGTTAAAAAGTCATAACAAAGGTCATGGACATGGTCGAAAGGTTTGGAAGGCATCCCAAGGTCAAATTGTTTTGGATGGCAAGTCTAGTGGCATAGGCTGTAAATAATTGAAGGTTTTGCAGCCTTTGGGAAAAGATTCAGTTTGAGGGGCTAGGAGTGTTGGATTGAGCTCAAATTTGGAGGGTTGATCCTAGAGATATTTTTAGACAACATGTAATTGACGGATCATGATTCGAAGGTCACTTGACTGGTTTCTAGGTGACAGAAAGTTCACCTAGAAAGGGTTTCAGGACCTAGGTCATTGACCTTGAAGGTTTGATTTGGAATGTTGGATTTGGGTTGGATTTAAGAGTTAAATGATTGACCTTGAATCATTCATATCAATGGAAATTAAATGAAAGATTGAAATTATTTGGATATGATTTGAAATTTGATTGAATGTTGATTGAAGGCTAGATTAAAGATTGAGTTGAAAGGTAGAGCTGGGTTTGATTGGGATTAAATTAGGTCTTTATTAGGACCTTTATGATTGAGGAGTGGACATCTCTCCATCATTAGGTCACTAAAAAGAAATCCAAGTGGGTCCTAATGAGCTCATACAAAAATGAGGTCAACAGTTATTCTCTTATCTCTCCTGGTGTACAAAGCTCTCAACCTATATAACTCATCATATTCAAATTTGGGAGTGGAGGTGATGGGGATATTGTGTTGTTGAGTTCTTTTCATAAGTTAAAATGTATCTTGGTTTGAAGAATCGTATATTTTGTATCTCTTCTTGTGACATTCCTTTATAGTCTATATAGGGCATCATAGCTAACAACAATTTCATGGCGTTTGCACAATAGTTTATTATATATTATTTCATTAAAATATATATTTATTTAGACTAAATATTTTTTTCAAACAAAAGTGAAATTTAGTTTAAAAAAAATGATTTAGTTTTTTTGTATTATTAAAAATAGACATCTTTTTAATTTAGAATGTATAGACTTGATTTATATTTTAAAATAAAAATAATTAATTTTTAAAAAATAATTATAATATAAATTAGAATCAATTATCTCATCTTTTTTAGGTTATTCAAAATTTAAAAAAATTAGAGAACTTTTGTATTTTTTTGTCATAAATTTAAAAAATTGCCTCAATTATAGCTATTTTTTTCAAAAATTTAAATAGAATTCATAAAAAAATTTCATTAATTTTTAATATAATTTATTTTTGTGCTATGACTAGGAAGATTAGAGAGGGAGATGAAGGAAAAATTGAATTATGGAGATCAATCTCATAGGCTAAAGATTTTTGTTTGAGTAGATGTCAAATCAAATATATAGAGTGTAATTTTAATAGAAATATATCTAGTTGGAGGATTGTGACTTTGGAGCTATTATTCTGTGCGGACACCGGACGGTCCTCCTGTCCAATTACGCTTAGGTATCCAGTTCAGTACCTAGCGGTACCGCGCGGTACATTTTTGGGGTGACGTGGCGCATTTTTATTGGTCTCCGGATGTCGTCCGGTGTCCGCACAGAATAATTAATTATGACTTTGGGTGATCAAGTTATTAAAAAGAGTAGACGTTCTTGATATCTCGGGTCTATTGTTCAAAGTGATAATGAAATAGATGTGAATATTATTAGTAGATTTCAAGTGTGATGGACCGATGGTTGAAGTAGAGGAATGCATCAGGCCTTAGAAAAATATCCCTCAAACTTAAAGAAAAATTCCATTAGTGTTGCGGGCTAGAATATACGCAGAGATAGAGTTAGAATTTTTTGTCTTAGCATTGTACAAATATCTAGCACACAAACAAAAGAAAAACAAACACCAGGATTTTTACTTGGAAAACCCAGGAACGGGGAAAAACCACGAGGCCATGCCCAGTTGAAAGAATTCCACTAGTATTTGATTGAAAAATAAATAACTAATTCATCTTTAGGACAATCGGATTACAATAAATAATGCAGTTATGAACGAGGATCGGAGATCCACCGACTTTAGGTGATTGAGCGAAACTCCGAAGTCACTTGGAGATTGGACAAAGTCTGACAGAATTCCGGCGTCGCTTGAAAGTCGGGTGGAACTCCGGCGACACTTGGAAGTTGGGCAGAATTCTGGCGGTGGTCGAGGAGGAGTTTCTTCCTTCCTTCTCTTCTTCTTGCTTCTATCCCCTCGATAAATGAGAGGCTATTTATAGTTTTTTTAGGATGACATGACCCGTAAATAGGAGGAGGATCAAGGGCAAATGTGGAGTGGTTTGGATGGACGACCGATATTGAATCCCTTGATCATGGACCATTTGTCAGACATTTGAAGGTCTTAATGATATTAAAATTCAACAATCTTGGGCTCGTTGGATTCATCTTGTCGAGCCACTTGATTCAATTATAAACATGTCATGTTTGGAGGTCATTTGGTAATCCAAATTCTGGTATGAACCTTCCAAATGCGCTTCGAGGCTTTAATTTGGGCTCATTTGGGCTCGGATTGAGTCAATTTTGATGTCGTTGGGTTTATATTTTCGAGACGTTCAGTTCGACTATAAGTTTATTGAAATTGGAGTTCAGATAGTCCCAGATTTAATTTTTGAAGCTTACAACTTAATTTTTGCCTCGAGATTCATGCCCGATCAAGATAAATTCTGGATGATATATCAGGTGTTGTTTTGATTGAAAAATATAGTTTGAAAAAGGTTTTAATTTTTTTTGGAAAAGTTAAATTTCTTGAATTTTGATTTTATAACTGAACACTTATTATAAATAATATATCACCTCGAAAAGTGAACATATCATTCCCTAATAGGTTCAGATTATAAATCTTGATTTATCCTGATTATCGTAGTCAAACTCAAGGAGAAACAACCTATGATCCCGAAGAATCAGAATGATGTTTAATCCAATATTTAACTATAATAATCTAGTAAAGAGATCATTAATTTTATAATCAAAATTACAATAATAGTACGATATATCTTTCCAAAGAAAGAGGATATCGTCTATTATCGATCATTTGAAAATGACGATAATGATCGTTGACTTTTGAATTTCCCAAAGATAATTAATTGAGGATTTTGAAAATCTTAATTTTGAAAATCAGATCTGGGTTTCTAAATCTCCTACGAGTGCAAGCCCTCGTAGTTAATTACATCCTAGGAAACCAAAAAATTTCCTACGAATACTCTCGATTAAAATAGCGATACAAATTTTATTAAAGATTTCAACGTTTGATGTCAAAGGAGGTAGGGACTGAGAATTCAACAGGGACTGGTTCAAGATTGAACACTTATTTCTGGAGTCAAAGGAAGAAGGGAAGGGGGTGTTTTGAGATTCTGAATTACTTCAGAAACACCCCAACCTATTCTAAGTGTTGGGCTTGAATTTGATTGGAAGAGATTTAAGTTTGAGTGGTCAATTTTATTAGAAGGTGGGAATTAGATTCCCGGAAGGTTGAGGTCTTAAGATTGAAAATCTACCTCAGATCCTAAGTCTAAAATGGGCACTGAAAATCAGTGACCCATAACCTAGCTAATGCAATGTAATCTGGACTTACCCCGACCTAGATTGGGGAGCCAGCTAAACCACCTAAACGCTTTAAAACCATGAGTTAAGTCAATTATGCAAGAGTGGTAGGAACATTGATTAAGATTGGTTTAAAGAATTGGGGTCGACATCTAGAGCAGATCATAATTGACCCCTTAATATATGTTGGGTTAAATGCTTAAGCTAGAAATGCAATTAAGATTTAGACTCAATTTTAATTTGTATCTAATGCAATGCATACTAGTTGACTCGATTAAATGCTTAAATTAATATGTAGCAGTTTTAAAATCAGGCTTAAAAAATAAGTTTTATACTAGAGATTGCACAACATCCCCTTGGACAGAACTGCACCCTAATAGGTCAGGTGGTCTGCCAAAACCCACAAGTGGGGAGGTGCCTAACAAGGTAGAGAAGATTCAATATGATGCATGAAAAACCCCCGGCGAGTCCGGGCTTACTTCTTAAAAGCGTTAGAGTTACTATCTGAGCTTAAAGTTTTTCAATTTTGTTTAAGTAGAAATAGTTTATGACCGTACCCTCACGAGCCTCCGATTGGATTCCAGGCTAAATCAAAATCGACATGTAAGAGCGCCAAAAAACTACTAAAAGCATGCGGGTCCTTAATCGAAATCAATATCAGGTAATCAAATTAATTAAATCAATTAAATAAATGTTCAAACTGAAAGTCCATGTGGCAAGTGCCTTTTAATAATACAACCCAGGGTCTGCAGGAAAAGTAAAGTGGCCGGGTACCACTGACTACAACCTGGATTCTACTCCTAAGACTCAAGTGACTTTGAGATTTAAGATTCTTCTCGTTCTTCACTTCTTCGTCTTCTTGGAACTCCTTGGATCGTCGGGTCTGGATATCCAAATGAAAAGAAACTCCCCCTGAATAGGGGTGTTATCTTTTCTCTTTGGATATTTAAACTTCATCCTAATTTGGATCTCCAAATGGATAGGAACTCTCCCCTAAGGTATGTTCCTTCCTCTTTGGATTCCAAATTGGATGTTTAGACATCTCAATCTCAAAGTACTTTAAATAATTTACAACTTAATTTAAATCAAATTACATCAATAGAAATTAAAAAATCTAGACTCAACAACCTGCAAGGTTATCCTAATAATCAACAGTTTATATTTGACATCCCAAGCAGTTATATATTTGAAATTTAAAAATGCTTAATCATAGTCACACTTGGCCATGCTCTTTTAATTTTAAAGGGGGACTTAAGCATGCTTAGCATCTGCAGAAAATAGTATTAATTTTAAAGCTTTAATTATCGCCCCCTTTAATTTAATTGCCCTGTATGAGCATGGCCACATGCATAAGATTAAATTAGTATAAATCATCCCTAGCCTATGGGTAGATCTAATCGTACAATCAAATCAACATAAAATGCAGTAAATAAATAAACAATCACATCAACATCAATTACTTAAATCTAGCAACCAGCATGCAATGAAAACCACGTAAAAACTCGACACACGCAAGTAGCAGAAAAATAAACACCGGCCTAGCCTAAGACTAGAGTTGGTTGTCCTAGCAAACCATCTAGAGTGTGTGTAGGAGGCTGTGTGGTTTTGATATGCCCTAAATAGGATTATTTGATTGAAGTTATCTAGTACATGTCCTTAATTATTTTTTCTAGGTGACACTAATGTTTAATTGGGATTGAAACTTTGGTCATCTAACCCTGACACTAAATTACACATACCATAGAGAAATGCAAGCCTATTTCTAAGTGGTGTGTGAGTTATAAATTTTCAAAGTTTTGGGATAAAATCTGACCCAAAACTTTGAAAATTAAATTCACCAAAATACAGCCATTAACTAGAGCTGGAATTTTTATGAAATATGGGTAACACACATTAGTATACTATGTCCAAATTTGAGATCAATCTGATCACTGGATTGAGAGTTATTAAAGATATTCAATTTTCACTAAAACCTTAATAACTCTATATACAGTGATTTAAACCATTCAAATTAAATTTTAAAATATACTTGGGCTCGAGACGGTTCCAACGAGCCCAAGAACGTCAAATTTGGACAACAAATGAATTTTTGGTGAATTTTGACAGTTCTGGCTATTTAATCTGATTTTTAATTCAATTTCAGAGAAATTCGGATAGCGGGCCACGTAGCAGGTTCATAGAACGACATGTGGCATACGCAACTCGACGGTGCTGCAGGACACGTGGCGAATCCTGATCGTGACACGTGTCAAGCGATCCGGAGTTAACTTAAACACGTCGGCGGTCAGTTTGGACCGTTGGATCGACCGCAGGTTAAATGGACGGCCCAGATTTGGCCACATCATCACCCCGCGGTCTTGATTGTGATCCGCTGTTTGCTTCGTCGGACTATTCACACCGTCCGATGCTTTCTGGACCATCCGATTATGTGTGTATCGCGATCGGACGGTTCTGCTCGAAACTGAGCAATTTAGTTCATTTTGAACTAAAAATTGAAATGGCCATAACTTTCGATCCGACCATCCAAATTTGATGAAATTTGAAACGTAGGATCTAGATATCCTAATCTTGCAATCCATGGAGTTTCAAGGCTCTATGCATTGAGATTTGGGAGAAATTAATGTTTGATCATAGAACTTAAAATGACGATAACGTAGGATTTTTAATTTCTTGGGCTCGTTGGAAAGCTGCTGAGCTCCTCTTCAACTTTGTAGAAGACCTCGAGACCTGGTTCGTGCTGGATTGGAAGTTTTTTGTGTATCTCCTGATTCTCTCTCTAGATCCTCTCTCTTCACCAATGAGGGCTATGGAGGCTAGATTTTGATGGGGAGAAGCATGGGGGAGCTATAGGGATTATTGGAGAAGCTCTCAGAGAAGCTTAGAAAGCTTGAGGAGTTATGGAGGAGAAAATTTAGGTGAGAGAGTGTTAGGATGGAGAATGAGGCTTCTATGAGAGGTTTTTGTCCAAATCAAGTGTCCTTGGATTGAATGGACAGCTTTGATTGATTTCTCTGGGCTCTATGATGTTGCCATGTGGCCTGGGAGGTTATTAGAGTCAAGAGAATAAAAGGACAAGAGGACACATGAGGTGGAAAGGCCTCTTGGTCCCCACTTAAGCATGTGGGAATGATATGAGCTGTTTGATTAAGATCCAAGGGCTAAGATAGACACAAAGAAGGTTCTAGAGTGCACTTAAGCTGTTGGAGAGGGTTGGATTAAAGGGGTTTAGGTTTAAATGGGGTTTTTGGCCACTTTGACCACTCTCCATCTCTTTGTTGATCAGATTGACTGGTCAATAGTCAAAGGGGTGCTGAGGTGGCAAGTGAGAAGATCTTAAAGAAATGTTTTGACTGATTAGAACTGACTCAAAGATCAAAGGATGGAGTTTGAATGAGCATATGAGAGTTTAATGGGATTTAATTATGGCTTTGGGTTTGACTAAGTCAAAGCTTCAATTGATTTGACTCTAATTGAGTTTGGATAGATTTAAAACATGTTTAGAGGTGTGTTTGAGAGTTTGAAGGGTTTGATGAGATTTGAATAGGTCGATTTGATTAAATGCATTAAATTGAGTCATATGGGTTAAATTTGACCAATCATAGCTTAGTTGACTTGGTCAACTATTGATTGGGTCGGGGGTCCAATCAAAGCCAAATCTTTCAGGAATATATTCAAGGAGTTTTGAAAAAGATTTGAATGCATTTGGGGATTGAATTGAAATAGGAAGGGTTAAGGGTTCGAAGTGGTCAACCTAGGTTGACTTGGTCAACCAGGTTGACCCAGGGCAAAGATTTGGGCTTGACAGGTTTGATTAGGTATCTGGAGTTTGGTAGAAGTGTTTTCAGGAGTCAAATAGGTCATTTGGGTCAAATGACCTGTTTGAACCCCTAAGGGGTCATTAGGTCAACTCTGGTTGACTTGGTTAACCAGGTTGACCCAGGAGTTAGAAGTGGGTCCAACAAATTCAAAATAATATTCTAAATCTATTGGTGGTGATTTCAAGGTTTGGAGAAGTCATTTGGTCAAAATGACCTATTTGGGCCCTTAATGGGCCTTTTAGGTCAACCTTGGTTGACTTGGTCAACCAGGTGGGTCCAGGGTCTGGGAATGGGTTCAACATATTTGAAATGACATTTGGAGACCAATGGAGGTGGTCCCAAGATCTGAGGAGGTCATTTGGTCAAAATGACCTACTTTGACCCTAAAGGGCCTGTTTGGTCAACCTGGTTGACTTGGTCAACCTGGTTGACTTGGTCAACCAGATTGACCCAGGGGCTGATTTTGGGTCCAATAGATTGAGTTTGATATTTGAGACTTGTTGGAGGTGGTTGCATTTCATTTGGAGCTCATTTGATCAAAGTGACTATTCACACCCCGTAGGGGTATTTTGGTCATTTTAACCCCTAGTCAACTAGGGGTCAAATTGAGTCCAACAAAATACAGTTTATTGCTCAATGAGTTATAATCAAGGGTCTGGAAGTGATTTGAGGGTTTGGAGAAGGCTCCTAGGTCAGGATCCACTGGATGGCAGGTCCAATAGTATAGACTGTAAATATTTGAAGGTTTTACAGCCTTTGGATTTCCATTCAGTTTCTAGGGTTAGAGACCTCATAATGAGCTCAAATTTGGAGGGTTACCTCCAGAGACATGTCAAATCAGTGTGGAACTGATAGACCTTAAATCAGAGGTCATTTGATAGGGTTTTGAAATGTTCAAAGATTCACTGGAAAAGGCTTTCAGGACTTAGACCTTTGGCCTTTGAAATTGAGTCTGGAAATCTGGATTTGAGCTGGATTTTGATTTTGAATGATAGGGTTTAAACTATCTAAATCATTTACAATCATTTGGGTGATTGTACATGATTAGATAGGATTAAAGTCAGGTCCGAGGCTGGAGCAACTAAATCTAGGTTGTTTAAAGGTCAGGATTGGTCAGGGATTTGAATTGATTTGAGTCTTGAATAGATTAATTTAAAGTCTGGGTTGGTCTGGAGTTTGAATAGATTTGAGGTCTGGATAGATCTAAGGTCTAGGAGAATTCTAAGACCTAAATTGATCTAGGAAAATCCTAGGGTCCAGAGTAGATCCTAGGGACTGAAGTCTAGGAAGATCCTAGAGTCTAAGAAACCCTAAGGTCTAAGATCTAGAAGATTCTTAGGATCTAGAAAAGACCTAGACTGATCTAGAGTTTTGGTAGATCTAAGAACCTGGAGTCTAAGAGAATCTTAGGGTCTAGGAAAGTCTTAAGTTATGGATCTAGGAGAATCCCAAGATCTAAAATAATCTGGAGGGTAGATTGATCTAGGAACTGAATTGATCCTAGGGTCTAGAAAAGATCTAAGGTCTAGGAGAATCCTAAGACCTAGACTGATCTAGAGTCTGGGTAGATCCTAAGGTTAGAAATCCAGGAAAATCCTAAAGTTTAGAAATCCTAGGATCTAAGGTCTAGGATGATCTAGAAATTGAATAGATCTGGATTGGCTTAATGTTGAGTTTGATTTGAAGCTTAAATGGGTTTGAAATCAAAATGGATTTGAAATCTGAATTGACTGAAAGTCTGGATTGATCTAAGATCAGATTGATCCTAGGGTCAAGATTAAATCCTAAGGATTGGAAAGATCCTAAGGTCTAGATTGGTCATACTAACCTTATACAAAAATGAGGTCAACAAATGGACCCCCAATATGTGTAATAGAATGTAGTTCTATTGCACATATTGGTGTTGACTGAATAGAATGATCAAGTCTGGAGTTTTGATCCTAAGGGAAAGATAAATTTATCCCTGGGGAATTGGGGTTTGAACAGATACTAGGGTAGTGCTTAAAAAAGCTTGCTCTACTACTAGTGAATCTAATCCTAGGGGTAGGAAAACCCTAACCTTAAAGGAAGAGAAACATGGGTGATCCTATAGGAGGAAGAAACTCCTAACTAGAAAGGATCGGAATTAAATTTGATTCTAAGGGAAAGAAAAACCCTACCCTAAGAAGATTGAATTTGAAAAGATACTAGGGTGGTGCTGGGGACAGCGTGCTCTACCACTAGTAGATCTGGTCCTAAGGGAAAGGAAGAGTCTATCCCTAAAGGAGAAGAAAATCTAGGGTATCGTATAGGAAGGAAGAGCCCCTAACGATAAAGGATTGAATCTAAATTTAATCCTAAAGGAAAGGAAATCCTATCCCTAGAAGATTGAGTTTTGAAATGATACTAGGGTAGTGCTGAGGACAGCGTACTCTACCACTAGTAGATATAATCCTAAAGGAAGGGAAGTCCTAACCTTAGGAAGAAGAAGTCTGGATGATCGTATAGGAAGGAAGAATTCCTAGCTATGGAGGATCAAGTTTGAATTTTGATTCTAAGGAAAGGGAAAACCTAACCCTGGAGAAATGAATTTGAAATGGTACTAGGGTAGTGCTGGGGACAGCGTACTCTACCACTAGTAGATCTAATCCTAGAGGAAGGGAGGAAAACCTACACCTAAAGGAAAAGAGGGTCTGGATGATCGTATAGGAAGGAAAAATTCCTAGCTATAGAGGATCAAGTTTGAATTTTGATACTAGGGTAGTGCCACAAGGGGCGTACTCTACCACTAGTAGATCTAATCCTAAGGGAAGGAAGAAATGCCTAGCCCTAAGGAAAAGAAGGTCTGATTGTAGGTTTGGGAACTGAATCCAGGACGGTGCCACAGGGGACTTTTTCCATCACTGGGGAGTCTAATCCTAAAGGAAGGAGAAAAGCCTAACCTTGAGGAGAAGAGAGTTTGATTTTGGAATTTGAAATTGATTCCAGGACGGTGCCACAGGGGACTTATTCCATCACTGGGGAATCTAATCTTAAGAGAAGGAGAATACCTACTCTGAAGAAAAGAGAACTAGATGATCTCATAGGAAGATAGTATTGCTTCCTATAGGAGATCAGACTTAAAGATTTGAATTTTGAAACTAGAATGGTGCCGCAAAGGGCGTTATCCATCACTAGTAGATCTAATCCTAAGGAAAGAAAGCACGATGACTCACATTTATCCTTAAGGAAGAGAGACTGGAGGACCCTGAGGGAAGGAAGCATTGCTTCCCACAGAAGGTCAGATCTGGATTTTGAACCTAGGATGGTGCCACAGAGGGCGTGCTCCACCACTAGAAGATCTAATCCTAAGGAAAGAAAGCACGATGACTCATATCTAACCTTAAGGAAAAGAAAACTAGAAGAAGCTAGGATGGTGCCACGAAGGGCGTACTCCACCACTAACGGATCTAATCCTAAGAAAAGAAAGCACGATGACTCACATCTAACCTTAAGGAAAAAATAACTGGAAGATCCTGTGAGAAGGAAGTATTGCTTCACACAGAATCAGATCTGGAGTGATCGTATGTAAAGGAAACTTGGTTTACATAGAGGGTCCGGTCTGGATGATCGTATATAGAGGAAACTTACTCTATATAAAGGATCAGGTCTGGATGATCGTGTGTAGAGGAAGCTTGCTCTGCACAGAAGATCGAGTCTGGATGATCATGTATAGAGGAAACTTGCTCTATACAGAGGATCGAGTCTAGATTGATCGTATGTGAAGGAAACTTGCTTCATACAGAGGATCGAGTCTGGATGATCGTGTATAGAGGAAACTTGCTCTATATAGAGGATCGGGTCTGGATTGATCGTATGTGAAGGAAACTTGCTTCACACAGAGGATCGAGTTTGGATGATCGTGTATAGAGGAAACTTGCTCTATACAGAGGATCGGGTCTGGATGATTGTATATAGAGGAAACTTGTTCTATACAAAGGATCAGGTCAGGAATGATCATATGTAAAGGAAACTTGCTTCACATAGAGGATCAAATATGGATGATCGTGTATAGAGGAAACTTACTCTATACAGAGGATCGAGTCTGGATTGATCGTATGTGAAGGAAACTTGCTTCACACAGAGGATCGAGTCTGGATTGATCGTATGTGAAGGAAACTTGCTTCACACAGAGGATCGGATTTGAATTCTGGAACTTGAGAATTGAATAATTTTTGAATTTGAATTGATTGAGTTTTGAATTTGAAGATGTTTAAAATTGAAACTTGATTTAACGAATTTGAATTTGAAGGGTTTTAACTCTGGTTTGATTTGATTTTTTATTTGAAATGTTTTGAATTTGATTCAAATTGGTTTTGAATTTCAAGAATTTTGAACTTGATTCAAGTCGATTTTGAATTCTTAAAAGTTTTTGAAATTTGATCTTGCATTTGATTTTGACTTTAAAAGGTTTTAAATTTGATTTTGTGTTTGACACTCATCTAGCATGGTACTTCTTGAATAACCTTCCCAATGTTTAAAAATATTGGGTGGCATTCTTCAGGATTGATCAATCAAAGGGAAACTACCTCAAAGATCGTCATTGAAATGAACGATCCAGTCAACATTGATTCAAGTTTTCCATTAAAAGTGGTCTCCAAAAGACTACGACCAAGTCTCCTACTTGGGGAGTTCTAAAGTGACACAACTTATAAATATCTCGAATCAAATATGACTTAAAGACTTTCAAACTTTGTTAAGCATGTATTGATTTTTATTTGATGCCCTTGAGCTCCTTGAGTTGGAGTCAAGCACTCTGCTTAATTAGAGTTTGATTTTAAACAGCAAGTCTCAACTCAGGAAACTACGCTTCTAGATCAGAATGATTTTGGACCCAGCACAGGGTGTGGTTTGATTGTGAATGATAATTTCCAGCATTATAAAATACTCCTCCAGTGGGATTGAACTTGGACCCAGCATAGAGTGTAATTTTATAAAGAAGGCCTTAAAGGAAGGATGCCTATGTGGAAGGGCTTACACGCATTTCTCAAGGATAAAATTTAAATTTTCATCAAGAGTAGAAGATTCATTCTCTTTATTTGAAAACTTCCTCTAAGTATTTGGACCCTGTCGGAACGACAAACGGGAACAAATTCAGAAGTACAGTGAAAAGTTTGAGTGACCCCAACTAACCTGAAAAGGTTTGAGGATTTAGGTTTTGTTGACTCAGACCAAGTTTCGTAGGAACTAAACTGGGATCTCCCTTAAATATTTTGAATTAAAATCAATTTCAAAGAGGTTTAAGTTGAATATAGAAATTTGATCTTTTCAATTCTCTAGCACGAGAGATTTTTGTATCTTGATAAATTATCGATGCACTGTAGAGAATCTGGATTCAAGACTTTCAAAATCAAGCAATTTAAAATTGACTGGGTCTTTTGAGATTGAAAAATTTAGCAGAAGGGAGCCTCTTTCATTCTTTTCCTGGTGGCGCGCATTGCGCATCTTTTGATTTATAGTGTATTTTACACTATTTTTGAATTTGGCGCATTCGCGTATCTTTTTGAATTTATTTTGATTTTGAGAATAGGCTGCACCTATTTTAAATTCAATGCCGGGATTATATCTCAAGTATAAGAGAAGTAAACTCATTATCTTATATAAGGAAAAATAATCCTGATGGCATGACCTAGTCTTTTAAAATGAATATCGGCTTGATTTTTGAAAATCATTGAACAAATTTTAAACACACAAGAGATATCTATCTAAGATAGAAAATTGCTAGAAATTTGAGAAAATTTTCATTTCAAAGATCAACTTAAATTTGACACTAATTTCAATTCAAAAATTAAATCAATCCCACAAAAGAGGTGGGAGGGAGGGGCATTTAAATATTTGGAGTCAACTACCACTTTCTCCTGCTTAAGACTTCAAATAGAGGTCAATTTCCATTAAAAAGATGATTTAATTATCTTGAAAATTTGAAATCAATACACTTGAGAAATTGGAAACTTTCCTTAAAAAGAAATTACAAATCTATGTGGCAAGACCCTAGTAGTACGGAATTGAATTCTTACGATCTCCTTGGGGGAGAGATTATTATTGGGTCTGCACTATCCTTAGAAGTTATTGCATCACTTTAATCAAAAAGATTTATCTCGATAGGACCCCGTTGAAAGTTGAATTTTAACAGTATCACTATCTGATATAATCTTAGATTATTTCCCCTCTCTTATCACTAGTGGCCTAGTAATTAGGAGAGTGGCACCCCGAGTGATTTCTACACCTCCTCCTCTCTAGTTAATGTGGTGGGACACGTATAAAAATGTGACCTAACATCATCTAGTAGAGTGGATGGGTTATAACCTTCAATTGGGGGCCTAGGGCCTGGTGCTGGAGTTTGTTCAGTTCTGGCTTGATTGATTCTCGCCATGTAGTAGTCAAGAAGATGTATTGAAGATCGTGCTCTCATCTCTACAACCTCCCTCCTTTGAGTAATAGGAGAAGGGTGGAAACGATTTCCACCAGGGAAGGGGTTCGTAGAAGGAGCAACGAACTTTTGATTAGCCTCGGACTTGACGTGCTTTAAGGCTTTCGCCTCAGCAGTCTTCCTGGCCTTAACAACCTTCTTTCTGACTCTACGAAGGTAGTTCTTCATTTTATTCTTGCTGGCCTTGCTGACGGCAGGGGTACTAGAACTTGACCCAATCTCAGGCTGAGATGGTAGCTCTTCTATTATTATTGACTTCTGGTTCTTATCCACCTAGGTAGAAGGTACAATGGGTAAAGGGGCGACATCGGCCTCCATCTCGGAGATGGGGGAGTCAACTCCTGACCCTAAAGTAATCTCAACCAAGGGGACATTCTTTCGTATTCCGGCAGACAGATCAATCATTTCTTCTCCATCGACTGATAACTTAAAGTCTTGGAAGTGCATTTTGAACTGGATGAAATTACCAAAAGTGATTCCTTCGACTATCAAATATCTATCTAGAGAGAAGATGAGTTTCCCAGCCATTTGAGTGCTTAAATCCTGAAATTAATGAACAATGATTTGAATTAATTAATCTTGAATTTGAATTTAAATTTTAAACTTGATTAATGTTATTCAAAATTTGATAATTCAATCATGTTAGATTTAGATTCAAAACAGTGGTTTGTAAAATTGACAAGGACTTAAGGGTTGAACCCAACACTTTCGCTACACCAATTAACTTGAGGCAAAATGTCAAAGTTCAAACTCGAATTTGAATTCAAAATTGAAATTAAAATTTGAAGTGACAATCAAATTCGAACTTAAGGTTGAGATTGTATTTTGAATCAAAGTTGGATTTGGAATTTGAATTTAAGATTGAAGTCGAATGGACCCTTCTTCAAATTCTGTGACTCAACAGATCGAGTTTCATTCAATCATATATGTACACAAAATTGATATGAAAGATTCAAGGATCAGGCTCGAATCTTTTCATTTCACCAATTGACTTGGGTCGGAATGTCAAAGTCCCGATCAAAATTGAATCGACTTTAAATTGGAAATCAAATTCAAATTTCAGGTTGAAATTATGTTTGGACTCAAATTTTGAATTTAAACTTGAAGCTCAAGTCAAATAGATCTTTCTTCAAATTTTATGACTCAACAGATTGAGTTTCACTCAATCATGTATGTGCATAAAATTGATATGAAAGATTCAAGGATCGGGCTCGACTCTTTTCATTTCACCAATTGACTTGGGTCGAAATGTCAAAGTCCCAAATTTGATCTTGAAATCAAATCTGAAGTTGAATTTAAGTTTGGAATCAAATTTAAGTTCAATTTTAAAATTGAATTTTGATTTAAGATTGAATTTAGTTTTGAAGTTGAATTCAAGCTTGAAATTAAATTTAAATTAAAATTGAATTTGAATTTGAATCTTGGATTTAAACTCAAGGTTGAAACTGAACGGATCCCCTTTGAAATTTGGAACTCAACGTATTGAATTTTATTCAAATATGTAAGTTTACCAAATTAGCCTGAAGATCCTAAGGCTTGACTCTTTGCACCCCACCAAACAATTTATGGGTGAAATGTCAAAGCCTATAATTGACTGGAGAATTTTGAATTTTGAATTGCATGTGTTCAACTACAACAGAATATTGTAGAAGACACATAGCATCGACGATTGAAGTTGATTTGAAAGATTTTTCTTGACTTTTGAAACTCAAAAATGTTGAGTTTTATTTTCAACATAATGGTTAACAAAAGTTAAGGGAAACCTAGAGATCTGGTTTGACTCTTTCACCATACTGACTAGCTTGGGGTGAAATGTCAAAATACAGGTTGAATTAAAGAAATTTTGAATCTGAGTTTTGAGATTGAGGGATTTTTTATAAATTATGAAACTTAGCATGTATGAATTTATTCGCATGCGAGTTTGCAACATATGCAAAAAAATTTTGACAAGCTTGGCTTGACTCTTTTGCTCTACCAATATACTTGGAGGCAAAATGTCAAAGCCCAGCTTGGAGGGAGGTTTCCTACACTTACCTCTTTTTTCACATGTCTTAATTGAGTTGGCCACACTCACCTAAGGAAGAAATGGGTAGAGGGACCAACAAAAGAAAGGTAGTCAAAACTACCGAGGCAACAAAATTCATAGCGCTATTAAAGATGGAGAGAGAGATTTTCCCCAGTGGAGTCGTCATTTTTTGTTTGGATTGAAAAATATAGTTTGAAAAAGGTTTTTAATTTTCTTTGGGAAAGTTAAATTTTTTGAATTTTGATTTTATAACCGAACACTTATTATAAATAATATATCACCTCGAAAAGTGAACATATCGTTCCCTAATAGGTTCAGATTATAAATCTTGATTTATCCTGATTATCGTAGTCAAACTCAATGAGAAATAACATATGATCCCGAAGAATCAGAATGATGTTTAATCCAATATTTAACTATAATAATCCAGTAAAGAGATCATTAATTTCATAATCAAAATTACAATAATAGTACGATATATCTTTCCAAAGAAAGAGGATATCGTTTGTTATCGATCATTTGAAAATGACGATAATGATCATTGACTTTTGAATTTCCCAAAGATAATTAATTGAGGATTTTGAAAATCTTAATTTTGAAAATTAGATCAGGGTTTCTAAATCTCCTACGAGCGCAAACCCTCGTAGTTAATTACATCGTAGGAAACCAGAAAATTTCCTACGAATACTCTCGATTAAAATAGCGATACGAATTTTATTAAAGATTTCAACGTTTGATGTCAAAGGAGGTCGGGACTGGGAATTCAACAGGGATTGGTTCAAGATTGAACACTTATTTCTGGAGTCAAAGGAAGAAGGGCAGGGGGTGTTTTGAGATTCTGAATTACTTCAGAAACACCCCAACATATTCTAAGTGTTGGGCTTGAATTTGATTGAAAGAGATTTAAGTTTGAGTGATCAATTTTATTAGAAGGTATGAATTAGATTCCCGGAAGGTTGAGGTCTTAAGATTGAAACTCTACCTCATATCCTAAGTCTAAAATGGGTACTAAAAATCAGTGACCCAGAACCTAGCTAATGTAATGTAATCTGGACTTACCCCGGCCTAGATTGGGGAGCCAGCTAAACCACCTAAACGCTTTAAAACCATGAGTCAAGTCAATTATACAAGAGTGGTAGGAATATTGATTAAGATTGGTTTAAAGAATTGGGGTCGACATCTATAGCAGATCCTAATTGACCCCTTAACATATGTTGGGTTAAATGCTTAAGCTAGAAATGCAATTAAGATTTAGACTCAATTTTAATTTGTATCTAATGCAATACATGCTAGTTGACTCGATTAAATGCTTAAATTAATATGTAGCAGTTTTAAAATCAGGCTTAAAAAATAAGTTTTATCCTAGAGATTGCACAACATTCCCTTGGACAGAACTGCACCATAATAGGTCAGGTGGTCTGCCAAAACCTGCAAGCGGGGAGGTGCCTAACAAGGTAGAGAAGATTCAATATGATGCATGAAAAATCCCTGGCGAGTCCGAGCTTACTTCTTAAAAGCGTTAGAGTTACTATCTGAGCTTAAACTTTTTAAATTTTGTTTAGTAGAAATAGTTTATGACCGTACCCTCACAAGCCTCCGATTGGATTCCAGGCTAAATCAAAATCGACATGCAAGGGCGCCAAAAAACTACTAAAAGCATGCGGGTCCTTAATCAAAATCAACATCAGGTAATCAAATTAATTAAATAATTAAATCAATTAAATAAATGTTCAAACTGAAAGTCCATGTGGCAAGTACCTTTTAATAATACAACCCAGGGTCTGCAGGAAAATTAAAGTGGCCGGGTACCACTGACTACAACCTGGATTCTACTCCTAAGACTCAAGTGACTTTGAGATTTAAAATTCTTCTCGTTCTTCACTTCTTCGTCTTCTTGGAACTCCTTGGATCGTTGGGTCTAGATATCCAAATGAAAAGAAACTCCCCCTGAATAGGGGTGTTATCTTTTCTCTTTGGATATTTAACTTCATCCTAATTTGGATCTCCAAATGGATAGGAACTCTCCCCTAAGGGATGTTCATTCCTCTTTAGATTCCAAATTGGATGTTTAGACATCTCAATCTCAAAGTACTTTAAATAATTTATAACTCAATTTAAATTAAATTACATCAATAGAAATTAAAAAAACTAGACTCAAGAACCTGCAAGGTTATCCTAATAATCAACAGTTTATATTTGACATCCCAAGCAGTTATATATTTGAAAATTAAAAATGCTTAATCACAGTCACACTTGGCCATGCTCTTTTAATTTTAAAGGGGGACTTAAGCATGCTTAGCACCTGCAGAAAACAGTATTAATTTTAAAGCTTTAATTATTGCCCCCTTTAATTTAATTACCCTGTATGAGCATGGTCACCTATATAAGATTGAATTAGTACAAATCATCCCTAGCCTAGGGGTAGATCTAATCGTACAATCAAATTAATATAAAATGCAGTAAATAAATAAACAATCACATCAACATCAATTACCTAAATCTAGCAACCAGCATGCAATGAAAACCACGGAAAACCCGGCACACGCAAGTAGCAGAAAAATAAACACCGGCCTAGCCTAAGACTAGAGTTGGTTGTCCTAGTAAACCATCTAGAGTGTGTGTAGGAGGCTGTGTGGTTTTGATATGTCCTAAATAGGATTATTTGATTGAAGTTGCTTGATGTTCTAGTTGGCTGAAGGCTTAAGGGATTTTAATTAAAATTTAAATCTTAATGATTTGAATTTGATTTTAAATTTGATTCAATTATTTGTTGGATACCACCTTTATTGCACACCAAGGCCGTGAAGTTTATTTCACCTTCCTTGGGGCTAATTTAATAGCCTCGTAGGTCTGGGTTACCTAGTAGTACCCGATATAATTAAGTGCTTTAAGTTTAATTAATATTTGAAGGTTAATTAAATTTTAATTAGAATTGATTGATTGCTGGTTTTAAGTTTGAATTAGTATTTTCTGGAATTTTTGACAATTTATTGAATTTTGGAATTTTTGGATTATTTTAATGATTTAATTCAAGGGTCAAAAGTTAACTTTTTGATTTAAAGTGTTTTCTGGAAAGTTAATATTTTATTAAAATACTAGACCTTAATACAATCAGTTAGACAGTAAGTATGCTGAAATTAGATTTTTCTAGATTTTATTATGAAGATTTGAAGTTTTGACTTGAATTTGAACTAGGTTTGATCAAAAGTTGACTTTTTCAAATTTTATTGATTTCTGGAAACTTAATATTTTTAATAAATATTAGACCTTAAGATGAGTCATGTGTCTTTGAGTTTGCTCAATTTGGAGTTTATTTGAATTAGTTATGAGTTTTTGAAATTTTGAGTATTTATTGAATTTTCAAAATTAGTTTAATTAAGGCCCTTTTTATGGTTTGAATCCAAATAACCTTCAAACTCCTTGAAATCAACTCTAAAGGTCAAGAATGACCTAAGGAGAGATTCTTAAGTGTTTGAGAGAGTTTTGAAATTTTTAATTATTTTTAATTAATTAAATTAATTAAATATTGAATTTCAATTAAACTTAAATTAAACTTAATTTTGAAGTCCAGTCAAGGGGCTTTTATTCTTCATTGATTAAGGGTTCAATTCTGGTCATTTTAAGATATTATGTGTATTTTTTGGATTTAATCTTGATTTATTATATTTTCTAGAAATTTAAATATTTGATTAGGTGGTAAATTTTGACTTGTTTAATTTTCTGACCTAATGGGCTCCAAATTAGGTGAAATTTGAACCTAAGGTATTAAATGTCACTAGGTTTAATGTTATCAAGTTTCACCCCTATTGGGTGTGTGTAGAATTTTCTAAGTTATCTAGTACATGTCCTTAATTATTTTTCCTAGGTGACACTAATGTTTAATTGGGATTGAAACTTTGGTCATCTAACCCTGACACTAAATTACACATACCACAGAGAAATGCAAGCCTATTTCTAAGTGGTGTGTGAGTTATTAATTTTCAAAGTTTTGGGATAAAATCTGACCCAAAACTTTGAAAATTAAATTCACCAAAATTCAGCCATTAACTAGAGCTGAATTTTTTATGAAATGTGGGTAACACACATTAGTATACTATGTCCAAATTTGAGATCAATCCGATCACTGGATTGAGAGTTATTAAAGATATTCAATTTTCACTAAAACCTTAATAACTATGTATACAGTGATTTAAACCATTCAAATTAAATTTTAAAATATACTTGGGCTCGAGATGGTTCCAACGAGCCCAAGAGGTGTCTCCCTATTTTTGGATGTCGAAGCTCCAGAAGTCCAAAAATATGCATTACAATTTTTTAGAGAATTTTTCTATAATTTAAAACTCAAAAATATTTCGATCTTGTGTATAGAAGTCCCAAATGGCTTTAAAAGTGCCGAAATTGAGTCTGGAACGTTGAAAAACAGTCCTGGGGACCCCAAAAATGTCCGATTTGGCCTATACGGGCCAAAAATTAGGCCAAGACTCACGTAGGCAGCCTAACCGGCCGGTTGTCCGCCGTTGCCGCCACCGGCGGTGGCAGAACCGCATGCCGAACCCATCCGCGCACACCACAGCTTGCCAGCAGCCCGCGGTTGGCCTGTCTACCGACCCGTGTAAGCCCGCCCGAGGCCCTCCTTGCCCGCGGTGTCGGCCCATCCGCGGCAGCCTAACCGGCACGGTTCCAGCGTCGTTTGGCTGCCGTGCCGTTCCGCTGGCGGTTAGGGTAACTACCAGCTTAAGTAATTTATTATTAATTTTTTAAATATAAAAAATTGCAAAACTTTTAGAAAAATCTGAAAAAATCCAAAATTTCTAAAAATTTTCAGAAAGTTCCGGAAGCTTTCATTCTCCCAAAGAAGGCTATAAATACCCCCCAGGGTCAGGGGAAAACTTGCACCTTCTTCTTTTCTCCCTCTGACTTTCTTACAGTTGAGGCATTCCGTTGTTTTATGTAGGTGACTTTCCCTACTTAATTCAGCGCCTCTTTTCTTGTACAGAAGTTAGAATTTTGTCCTCTTTTTTTTTTCTTTCTCTCCTATTTTTCTTTTTTGCTTTAGAGGTCTTCCGCTGTCTCTTATAGGTGACTTTCTCTACTTAAATTCAGTGGTCCTCTTTAGCGTAGAAGTTGAGATGGGTGATCAAACATCCACAAAAAATCCTTTAGCCAAAAAATGATCGCCCTGTTGCCCGATCTGAGGGTTTAAAAAAGACTCACAAGGCGACCAAAACCAACGATGTTATCTCCACCGTAACTAGCGATTCTTTTATTGCTTTTAGAAAAAAATTCCATTTTCCTAATGATATGGTGATGAAGGTGCCGACAAGGTCCGATCGTGTTCATTTTCCTCCAGAATTTGTGACTATATATGAATTTAGTTTGCGAGCAGAGCTACGATTTCCACCATCTCCCGAGTTGATTTATATTTTGATGATATGTGGAGTGAGTTTGTCTCAACTTTCTTATAGAGCCATGTCAATCATAATGTGGCTGATTGTATTTTTTCAAGATCATGGAGCGATGCTGTCTCCAGAATGCCTTTCTTGGATGGGTCGTCTTATTAGTGATACGCAGGGTCGTATCTCTTTTAGATTTAAGTGGCTAGATATTTGCATTCGAGATCCGTCAAAAAGTTGGATTATCGACTTCTTTTTTTGTGTAGAATGTTTGGAATCTTCTAGAAAAATAGAAAAAACTGAAGGAGTTACCCATTCCCCTACATATTGGAGCAGAGGATTTATTGAAGATACTCAAGCTTTTTGATATCGATGCCCTTCATTATGAGGTACGCTATTTAAGTAGATATATAGACGAAGAACATTTGTTCAAGGTGGGATTATCTACTCAAGCAGGGAGATCACATGCACAAATGCTAAAGAAGTCGGTGAAAGTTCTAGAGGCATTTACCCAACCTTCAAAAGTTCTTTTTAAATGACCAGGGAGTGAGGATGATCTGTAGGCATCCAAGAAGAAGAAGGTGGAAGAAATTTTGGCAGTCACTAGCAAATGTCCTCGTATTTCTCCATCCAAGTCACACATTCTAGAAGATGTTTTAAAACATCAGTGCGTTGGCCATCGACGGGCTGAGGAGTTGGTGAGTTTATTTGTTGCTTTTCTTTTTGTACTTTTCAAAGGATATATCCTTATAAAATTTATTTTTGTGGCTTCAGTTGATACAACACATGAATTTCAAGCTTGAAATGACCAAGAACTTGAATGACTGGAATAATAAATTTGTGAAGATCAAATATCTTTAGGGAAAGTACAAGAAGAAATATAATGGCAAAATTAAGGAGATGAAGGCGATGAAGGATCAACTAGTAGAGTGTAGAGCAGAGTTGATTAATATGATGACTTCAACCTCCTTGTAAAATCAACAGATGGATTGTCTACATATTGAGTTAGTAGATGCACAGGCGACGATCAATCAGCAAATGAAAGATTAGTAGATCCTTGAAACTGAGAACAAGAGGCTCCAGAGTATGTTATTAGAGAAGGAAGCCCAGCAGTTACCGTCTACAGTCATAGAAGAATTCAAAAACTATGTTGCCTTCAAGATAATTATCAAGGATTATATTTAGGAAACTCGCAATCATATCTATGACATGGAGGTGAAGGCTTTGGAAGCAGATTGCATGGATGAGGGCTTCATCAGAGGTTTTATGAAGGACGTGCGTGCAGTGCAAGACTGGAGCAGAGATTGAGGGGTTGACACCTAGCCAGGCTTCTAGTGACCCTTCTTCAGATTCTGGTGGTGAAGAGATAGAGAGCGAGTTGTAGAAGCTTTTTCCCTCGAGGAGGAGGAGGATGATATTGAGATCCTATAGGATTATTCTGATGTTGGTTGTACCACTTTATTTTCTTTCTAGTGATGAGTATATGTCTTTGGTGTTGATGCTTTTATATGATGTACGCGATGTTCAGTGATATATTAAGAAATTATTGGTGTTCCTTTTTCTTTTTCTCATATGTACATGAAATTGACTTAGTTTTATTTCAATGAAAAATATTTTGGTGATCTTTTTTGACTTGAGTGAATGCAAGAGACATCCTCCTTAGATATTTTGACCTATATGAGGTTATTAATCAAAGTATTTACTTGATGATTTTTAATCTGTATGGAAGAGGTCGGATCAAATTCCCCTGGGATTGATCATCCGGTGATTGAGATATAATATAAATTGTGTATTTCTTGAATCATGAATAAAAAGTTTGAGGATTTTTTATCTTTTATAAGAGAAGATAATACCATAACAAGTGAACATCACATTACTGTATTATATAAGATAGTATAATAATTCCCTAATATAACCTAGGAATACGGGAGCTAGAAGAGTTCTATCCCAATTAATATATAAGGGATGTCTGAACGGTACACACAAGGACATCATAATAATTTGGATGAACATAGTAAATGACAAACAACAAATGCAAGATAAATAGTATTATCAACATCTACTGATAATACTTGCGAATGTTGCTAATATTTTAAGTTCGGGGGAGCATTTTTTCATTAGCAACCTTCAGTTTGAAGGTACCAGGCTTGACCATAGCTGCTACCAAATAAGGACCCTCCCAGAGGGGAGAGAGCTTATTACGCTGAGGGCCCATTTCGGCTGCTTCGATGCTGCGTAAAATCAAATCCCTGATTGAGATAGATTGAGGTTTGACTTTCCAATTGTAGTGATGGGCAACCCTTTGGTGGTATGCAATGATCTTGAGTGAGGCTACATCTCTTACTTTTGGAAGGAGATCTAAATTCTTTCTGAGTTTTTCCTCGTTATTACTAAAGTCAAATGTCTGAACTCTGTTGCTTGGAACTCCAATATCAACTGGAATAACTGTTTCCGTTCTAAAGTAGAGGTTATATAGAGTTTCTCCTGTAGGAGTTCTGGCAGTAGTCCGAAAAGCTTAGAGGA
The DNA here is from genome assembly GCA_019925795.1 of Dendrobium chrysotoxum. Classification (NCBI taxonomy): domain Eukaryota; kingdom Viridiplantae; phylum Streptophyta; class Magnoliopsida; order Asparagales; family Orchidaceae; genus Dendrobium; species Dendrobium chrysotoxum. The sequence goes on along the minus strand of CM034315.1, from coordinate 84,581,744 downwards.
CATTTGGGAGTTCTTCAGCCCATTGCTCCCCAGCCTTCCCTAGACGTGTCTTTAGTCCCTTCATAATTATTCGGTTTGTAACCTCTGTTTGCCCATTTGCTTGAGGATGGGCGACAACTGTGTGAATGAGCTGAATATGAAAATCCTTACAAAAAGAGGTAAAGATTTTCCCAGTAAACTGTGCCCCATTATCAGTGATGATCCTTACAGGAATGCCAAAATGACATATTATATTCTTTCATAGAAATTATTTGGCATTAGCTTCAGTAATCCTCACCAAAGGTTCTGCCTCCACCCATTTGGTGAAGTAATCTATAGCCAGGATGATGAATTTTCATTATCCAATGGCTATAGAAAAAGTTCTCATTATATCAATTCCTCACTGGGCGAAAGGCCAAGGGCTCTGAAGTGATGCAAACTCTAGTGCGATGTATGGGTGAGATTAAAATATAATTGACAGTTTTTGTACTTTTGAGTAAACTCAAGTGCGTCCTATTTTATTTTAGGCTAATAGAATCCTTATCTCATGATCTTGTAGGCTAACGCTCTTTCTCCCAAATATTTTTCACATATTCCTAAATGAACTTCTTGAAATGCGTAATCAGCTTCTGAAGGCAGGAGACACTTGAGGTACAATCCAGTGAAGGCCCGTTTGTATAACTTGCCACTAATAATAGTGAAGTTTGCTGCTTGCAATTGAAGTCGTGTTGAAGCTGTGGGGTCTTCAGGCAGCACTCCATCCTATAATAAAGATAAGATTGGATCCATCTAGGAAATCTCTCTTGGTTCATCGATTGATTGTATGACCCACGGACCTTAGATGCTTGAAAAGTGGATCTCCTCGATATACTTTCTTTTGTAGATATATCCTGTCACTGATGTAGTAAGCTTAAAAAGAGCATCTGTTTATGCATTTTACTTTCGGAGAACATGTATGATATGATGCTCTCTTATACGGGTTAAGAGTAACTTCACAATGCTGCAATACTGGGCCTGTTGCGGATTGTGGATATCAAACTCCCCCTCTACCTGAGAGGCGACTAACTGTGAATCAGTGTGGACTATTAAGTTTTGCACCTCACAATCAATTGCTAGTCTCAATCCAGTAATAAGGGCCTCATACTCTGCTACGTTATTTATTGCCGGGAACTTAAGTCGGAGCCCATACTCAAGGGTAACCTACTGTGGAGAGATTAATAGAATTCTAGCCCTAGAGCTGGAACTTTCAGAAGATTCATCGACATACAATGTCCAACTTGAAGGAGAAGGTGAGGCACCTGGTTGATTATCGGATATAAGAATGGAGTATTCGACTAAAAAATCTGCAAGTGCTTGAGATTTGAAAGGCAAGGTAAGTAGTGGATGTCAAATTCTCCCAGCTCTACATACCACTTAACAAGCCTTCCAGATGCTTCCAGCTTTTACAGGATACTTTATAGCGGCAGATTTATGTAAACTCCAATTGTATGGGCATGAAAGTAATGACGTAGTTTTTTGACGGAAAAAACTAACGCCAATGATGTCTTATCTGCTAGTGGATAATGTCCCTCTATTTCAGATAAGATCTTACAAATATAATAGATGGGGTGTTGTACAATATTTTCCTCTCTTACCAAAACTGAATTAGTAGCCTGGGCAGTATAAATATAACTTTTCTCCTGGTATTGGTTTGGAAAGTAGTGGCGGAGATTTTAAATACTTTCGTAGCTGTTCGAAGGATTCTTGACATTCATCAGTCCATTGAAATTTTGAGCTTCGAGCACCTCTCAGTGTCTTAAAAGAAAGGCAAATATTTATCTCATGAGCGTGCCGAGAAACAAGATAATGCTGCGATTCTTACATTCAGTCTCTGGACTTCCTTGTTATTTCTCGGGGGCACCATGTCTCTTAGTGCCTTGATTTTCTCGGGATTAGCTTCAATCCCTCGGTGGGTTATCATAAACCCCAAAAACTTTTCAGAAGCGACTCCAAAAATATATTTGGTAGGGTTGAGTTGCATGTTATACCGTCGTAATAAGTGGAAGCATTGTTCCAAGTCTGAGATATACTGAGATTTTTCAAGACTTTTCATCAACATATCGTCAACATATACTTCCATAGTGCACCCAATAAGGTCTTTAAAAATCTTATTCATGAGGCGCTGATATGTAGCTCTGATATTTTTGAGCCTAAATGGCATGACTAGATAGCAATATAACCTATTGTCTGTTCAAAACGTCGTTGCCTCCTCATCTTCCTGATCCATCTTTATTTGATTGTAACCTGAGTAGGCATCCATAAAGCTTAACATTTGATGTCCGGAGGTGGTATCGACCAACTGGTCAATCCGAGGAAGCAGAAAACTATCTTTTGGGCATGCTTTGTTGAGACCTGTATAGTCTATACACATTCGCCAAGCTCCACTTGCCTTCTGTATCATGACGACATTCGACAACCAAGGGAGGTAATGCACTTCCCATATAAATTCAGCCTCCAAAAGCTTATCGACTTTCTGTTCAATTGCTTATTGATGATCTGGTTCAAAATTTCACTTCTTCTGGATTACTGGCTTACACGTCGGGTTGACTTTGAGGAAGTGTACAATCACTTCAGGGTCAATTTCGAGCATATCTGCTGGATTCCATACAAAAATATTCTAGTTTTCATGTAGAAAATTTATATATTTTTTCTTCTCATTGTCTGAGAGAAGAAATCCAATCTGCACAGTCCTTGAAGGATATTCTTCATATATGATTACAGTAGTGAGGTCTTCTACAAGAGAATCTCTCTGAGGGTTATCTTCACTTCGGAGATCAAAATCCTTAATGTTTAGGGTCATTGTTGGACGTGGTTGAACCTGTCTAAGATAGCAGGTTTGTACTATTTGTTGATCTCCACAAACTATACTGACTCCTGTTGGGGTAAGGAACTTCATCTTCAGATGAGGGATGGAAGCGACGATCCCGAAGATTGACTGGAGCGGCCTTCTAAAGATAGCATTATAAGCTGATTCTGACTTTATAATAATAACTGAATGGAGTGTGTAGTCTATCGAGGAAATTCTCCAAGTACATCTGGGAGACTGATTGTCCCTTCTGCTTGTACATGTCGATTATTAAATCCATACAGTGGACATACAACAGGCTGAAGCTTTTCTCTTGAGAGACCTGTTGACATCAATTTTCACCAGTTTACCCTCGAGCATGTTCGGTCAGCTTAATTGAACCTAGTCACGTCTAATTTGAACTCAGGACGACTCAGATCGAGTCAAATTAGACCCGAAGAGGTTTAGTTATCCTTGATCGATAGATTTGAGCCCTGTCGAGTCCAATTCGAGCTCGCATCAGCTCGAATTGAGTCGGATTAGACCCAATTATTTTCTGTTAGGCTAGATTAATTTATTTGAGCCTCGTCGAGTTTGATTCGAACATAATTTGCATTTATTCCGGCTTAATTTCATAACTAAGTTCGACCGGACCCAAATTGACCCGAATTGGACCTGATTTTAAACTTGATTGTTTTATTTATTTATTTATTTTGTTCAATGCATTTAAATTTCATTCCAATTGAAGTTTAATTAACCTCATAAGTAATTTTAATTAATTTTCTAAATTCAGGATTTGCACTTATGGTGACAACCGGGATTCAGCTAAAATTGAGCCATTAACGAGCAGCGATATGGAAAGATTTTAAAAAATGAGCGGAGCGAGAGCCGAGATTTCTCTCCATCTCATAGATTTGGGCGGGGCCCCCTCTCATTTTCGAGGATTCGAAGCCCTAGTCACAAGGGGACGACCTCTCCCCCACGTCTCCAGCAGCCACAACACACTCATTCTCACTTGATATATCTCCTATCCGTTCTTGGACCTGCTAGGGCTGGCCAAGAGACAAAGGGAGCTCCCCATCTAATCCTTACATCTCCAGCCACCATCTCCTCCTTGTGGGCATAGCAGCTAGGGCCGGCCAAGCAACTAAACAAGCGCTGCTTTCATTTTTCAAGAAGAGTAGTGGCATTCTTTGTTATAAGTTTGCCGCATACATTCTCCTATCGAGCATGAGTGATGGAGAGATGATTTGTCTGATCCTTCATCTGAGAAATTGAATGCTCCATTGAGTCTGAAGTGGATGGACTTTACAAAGCAATGATCATTCCAGCTTCAAAGAAAGAACGAATCTTAACTAAGAAGAGATATGCAGTTTTTTTTTTCATGATAGAAGGCAACAGAATGCTGAAAGGCCACGGACGCTGTCTGACGTCGAGCTCAAACTCCCTCCCTCGCCATGCAGCTGACAGATCCCAGCAGCCCTTTAATGGACGGATGGGTCCTCTTTGTCCAACCTGGGCTCATCAACTACACCTAGTCTGGCCGCATCTAGGGCAAGAAAGACTTGAGAAGGTTGAGCCGCTGTCCGTTCCTTTCAACAAGCAAGAGAGAAGGTGCGACTGGTTGTTTTATTCGGAAGAAAAGAGGCATGCGATTTTCCCTTAAGCAGAAATGGAAGAGGGCCGATGCGTTCTATTCTCCTTCAAGCAGATAGCATGTGAGATTCTCTTACTTCATTCATTTTGTTCTGATCTAAAAGTAGAGACGTGTGAGTTTTGGATTTAATGTAAATACAATTTAACGCATTAGTATTTTTTTTTATTTATGATAAAGTTTCAGTCCATGAAAATGAAAGTATGGTCCACGTGTGCTATGTGCTGTATATAGATATTTTCTCTTTTCCAAATCACTTTTACTATTTTGTCATTTAACTATTTGTCTTTTTGTTACTATCATCATTAGTTTTTTTTATTTATGGTGAAGAATTGAAGCAGAACTCAATGATGCTAAAGTGAGATATTGTTTATATTTTAATTCCTAAATGAATGTGGTGGATCTAAATAGCCATTTTATCTTCTTAATTAAAGTTTCTCTCTTTTCTTAATGGGAATGGGTTGCGAATGTCCCTGCATTATTTTCTTTCACAACATTAGAAGCTATATTTTAAATTAAGAATTTAAAATTCATGAAAATATACTCATACTTCACATGATCTATGAATCCAAAAAAAAAAAAAGATAGTCTTGCTACGAAATATTTTATTATTATATAAAACAAAGGATAGTTTTTCTACTATCTTGTTATTATATTCTTTCTACTATAAATATTTTGTTCTTATATATATATGAAATATTTTGATTTATAAAATATTTTGTTATTATATTCTATATATGAAATATATATATATATATATATATATATATATATATATATATATATATATATATATATATATATATATATATTCTGAAGTTAATTTAATCAATAATTATAGTTAATTTCGCCAATAAACATTATGGCTTATCTCTAATGTTTGATAAAAAGTCTTTTTTTAATTCTTATGATTCGGATTATTTCATGCCCACTAGTGAATTTTGTTCATGTATTCATGTTTCAAATCGATTCAATTTCAATAAATAGCAGGATCATGATTTGAGATGCACATTGATCATATTTAGACTTCACTAATGTCAACATATTTGACTCAAGTATTTTGTTCATAAATTTTATAAATATGAGTCATAATATTTTGTTATTATAATTGTGTTAGAAGCAAGATAATTTTCATGCGCTTACTATTTATTATGCACTTGTTTTTGATATTTCTAACAATAACTTTGGGCCACTTATAGATTATTACTAGATTCATTTTATTTGTTGATTTATAAATTAGACCCAATACACATAGCTTTGTAATAATAATAAAAAAAATTTGTGTTGATCGAGCCCTCTAACTTCAGGCTTTCTAAGTGATGACTTTAATATGAGTATACCAAACTAGTTTATAACATTCTATATATGTATCATTTCATATGTCAATCTTAACATACACATAGCATCACATATTATCATTACTGTGGACCTCCGAAAGGAACTACAACAAACACCATCGCCCTGCGAGGGGAGACAATATCTGGCCAATGGGAGGGCAGATTCGATCACACATATGATTAACCATTGAGGATAGCGGCTCTCACCAGTACACCCCGATGGGTAATAATATATATGATCTGATCGTCACAACGGGTTTCCCCCACCCAATACATTAACTCGAATGGGGTTTATTTGAGAGTGGGATGCGGTTTCCCACGGGCGCAAGCCCCCGTGGTTAATTACATCTCAAGCCGGGGCCTGAGAATACTCTCGATTAAGGATTCTACATTATTCTTTCTAAATTGGGATTGGTACATAGGGAGAAGACTAGGAAATCCTACTCGAAGGAAAAGAAGGGCTCAACTAGGCTTAATCAACATGCACGGCTCAGATCAGCATCCGGAGGGACTAAGGTAGTGAAAAGAAACTGGAGAAAATAAGTGAATCATGCACTCGAAGCATGCAGGAGAGAAGAATGGAGGTGGCGTCATCCGTGTGACGCGGATATGTAGGGTTTATGATCCCTGGAAGACAGAAGACCTACCTACCGATGAGGCATACTACGAAGCAATAGTAGCCTTGAATCCTAAATCTATGGTGGGTTTAGTGTTCTACGCAACACTAATACCCGTGTCCTAGCTAATGCATTCTAGGCTTATATCCTGCCTGAAAAGGAAAGCCAGCTAACCACCTAAGCGTATAAAATCCATGTTATCCAAGTCTTTATGGAAGATGGGTAGGTAGTTTGGTTATTGGAAGTAGGGCCGACGTCTAGAGAGTCTCCTAAATGGCCCTATACTTATGTAGGGTGTATGCTCCTAAGACTAATGCAATTAAAATTTTAATTTAATTAGTTTTTAATGCAATGCATGCTGGTTAACGATCTCAAATCAAATATGCATAGAATTTTAAAAAGGCTTATAAAATAGTTTTTTTAGAAAAGACTAGACTTCCCCAGATCCAGCACCTCATCCTCATAGGTCGGATTATCTGGACTCTACCCGCAGGCGGGGAAGTGTCTTATAGCAAGGAGGGAGAGAATGCATTGATATGCATGCGACCCCGGACGATTCTGGCTATTCCCTAGATCGTTACATTTCCATGTTATTTATTTCTTAAAATTTTAAGTATTAATTACAAGTAAAAAAATTTTATTCCTAAAGAGCCTAGCGAAATCAGGCCAAGCACATGTAAAAAAAGAAACCTAATAAAAGCAGGCAATTTCTACTGCGCACACAAAATAAACCAACCAATATAAATCCACAGAGCAGAGTAAGAAAGAGTCCACAGTCCACGGCAAGTGCCGTATAAGTATAACCCAGGGTCTGCAGAAAAGTAATGGTGGTCAGGCCCCACCGACAACATCCTGGATTCTAATCCTACTGAATGACGCAAGTCTTAAATGCAAGGCATTTCATCTTCAAATCTTCATCTTTGAATGGATCATCTTCCTTCAAATCTTCCTCCTTCAGATCATCCTCCTTTGGATCATTCTCCAGAAGGGTACCCAAATGACAAAGAAACCACCCGAGAGAGGGTCTTTCTTTCTCCCTTTGGGTACCTAACATTCGAAATTCCATGCCTTTGAAGACTTTCACAACTCAATATGAATTATAAATTACATTATGAAAAATAAAATCTAGACTCAAACTGAACCTGCAAGGTTATCCTAATGTAAATCTCAAGCAGTTTAATATATCACATCACAAGCAGTTAATATTTATGCAGGAAAGGGAACGCACTTGGCCACGCTCTTATTCATTTGGGGGCTAAGCATTTTGGAGCACCTGTAGCAAGCATTTATACTTTATGATAATGATTATTAATTTAGCCCCCTTTATTTCAGCGCTGCATGAGCGTGGCCACCTGCATAAGACTGAGTCAGTATAAAACGTCCCTAGCCTAGGGGCAGATCTAACGCACAAACAACAATATCGCAAACAAATACAGTGCTGTAATAAAATAAACACTCACATCAAATCAACACAAACAGCACATGTGCCACATGCAAGAGCGATCACAACACAGAAAACAACTGAGAAAGAAAACACCGGCCTAACCTAGATCTAGAAGTGGTGCCCTAACAATCAATTCTACGTGTGTGTAGAAAGTTTGTGTGGCATTGGATAGGTCCTATATTGGGTAGATGGTTTGAGTTGTTTTGTGTTAATATTTGTTGAAGGTTTGAAAAGGAGGATTTGGTTAAAGTTCAAATATTAGTAAATTAGGGTCCATTTTTAGTTAGTTTAGTTTGTAGATCTATTTTAATAGTTATGATAGTGATCTTTAAAGTTTAAGTTATATTAGCGAGTTTTAGAAGGTCCGGGGTCCATCTATCAGTTAGATTAAGGGGGTCCAAAAAGGTCATTATTAGAAACAGGTTGGGTCTAGGGGAGTTAGTGTTTTTATTAAATACTAGATGTTACCACGAGTAATTAGACTGTTAGTTTGTTAGATTTGGGGTTTTCTAGGCAAAGTTATGATTTTAGGAGTTTCGGGCCCTAATTATTGAACTACGGTTGACCGGAGAGTTGACTTTTTAAATTAGATTGATTTTTGGAAAGTTAATATTTTTATTGAATAGTAGACTTTGATTAGAGTTGAGTGCTTTTTGATTTACCTGATTTGGATTTTTCTATAATTAGTTACAAATTTTCAAAGTTTGGGTATTATAAGGTCTTTTAGGTTCGAGTTAGATTTGCTTCCCAATTTTATAACTCCTAGGATTTGGGTTTGTTTTGATGAATTTTATTTAGTTAATATTTGATTAAGAGGTGATTAATGTTTTAATTATATTTTAGTTCAAGTTTATGTTCAAATTCTACCTCCTAGTAATTTCGTATGTTGGTTATAGTTTGATTGAGAGTCAATGATTTTGAATCTTTTAATTCAGATTATAATTAGTTTTATTGCTTAATTGTTAATAAATTAAAGCAAACTAATCTTAGGACAACATGTCAGTAAGTTTTTATATTTTATGTCTCTATCCTAAAGGAGCATGCATCATAAGTCTAAGTTCTCTAAGACTCAGTCCTTAATTTTTGTCCTTAGGTGTCACTAGTGTTGTAGGAGATGAATAGATGTTTTATTTCTAACCCCTTAGACATTCGCATATGTGTAAATGGATTTAGGGATCTAAGAATAAAATAAGAGAAGAAAATTACCTAAGAATTGAAGTTTCTGCAGGGCCCTAAAGGTAAGGGAACATATACACCGATGGGCTCCCTAGAGGCTATCTAAGTTTTAGGAAAAACTCACAACACCGGGGGCTATGACCCGGTGGTATCGCCCGTAGCACCCCCACCAGAATGAATGGGGGCGACTGATGCTCGGATCCGATTGTCCAAGCTCCTTCGTCTAGTGCTCCTAAAAGCTCCTTTGTTTTCCCATAGGTACCTCACAAGAGAATAAAGAAAAGAAAGAAAATTGGATGAGAGCAGGATCATGTTCAATATGCAAATAATCAAAATAGAGTACAATTAAATAGAAACATACCTCTTCTTTTGTCGGGATGTTAGCTAGGCTGTTTGATCTCCAGGACCGTCCAAATCTCCCCACATTATTATAAAAACGGTCTTTATTTATTATTTTATGGAATGTTAGCATCTCATTGATAGGCATGCCCTGTCAAAGTCCAAACATGCCTTTACCCAACCCTTATTCCCATTCAGCATTTAAGCCAAATGCAAATAAGAGGAAGGAAAATTGGGATGCTATTTACTGTTCCCACGTTTTAAGAAAGCACTCGAAAGACTTGACACAATCACCCAAATCACTTTCGTATAAAACTCAAAGCGACAGAGAAGAAAACCCAATCTTGAAACCAAAATCCGAATAAAACTTTCAACTCACATTTCTTTTGAAACTCGCCTTTGAGACCAAAAACAAATAAGAGAGAAAATGCATCCATAAAAAGAGAACTGAAAGAGTCATCTAACATCAAATGTCTCCAATGCAAAACCCTTCATAAAACCCCAAATCTCCAAAACAACTCAAAGCATCTTTCAAACAAAGCAACATATAAAATCTTCCTATAAGAGACCCACTATGACTTATCTTGATGCAAAACAACAAGTTTCTTTTAACGTGGGGTGAGCCCTATGAAAGTCTTCTAACGGGAAGATTTCATAAAGCTTACCGACATAACCAAATCATTCCATGTTAAACCTGAAGTATAATCAAGCTCGACACACAAAGTACCATGGAAACCTTTCAATAAAATTGCTCACATGCATTCTATATAAAATTCAAACGAGTAGGGGAGAAAACAAGATTCAAGAAAGCATGAAAGCGCCTCGAAATTCATCAATGCTTTATGGCTGGATACACCTCTAATAACATAAACAGCATAACTTGAAATCTACCAAACGCATATATATTCCTCAACAAATTTTTTACCTTCATGCTATATGCCACCATAAAGTTTTAAAAGAAGCCTCAATTTAGACTTGTGAACATGCTTTTGTGTCAAACATATAGCGTCGCAAACCAGGAGTTCGTCACATGAAATGATTAATGAAATATAAGAAGGGTGCTTTGAGAGCTCATAAGTAAAGCTTTGAAAATATGCCAAGTTACTTCTTTCGACTCTGCCATAAATACCATCATGAAAGCATAAATTTGTGAGGGCGAGGATTAAGGTCACTTCTCCAAAACTCATGAAGTTTTCTCACCGAAAAACAAACCATAGAACTTTCCAACATAAAATAAATCACAAATCTTCTTAACATAAAACAAATCACAAATCCTCCCAACATAAAGCAAATCATAAATCCTCTCCACATAAAGCAAATCACAAATCCTTGGTCATTTGCAGCTTTAACCCAAAAAAGTTTCTTCTTTTTCAAACCATGGCGATGAGATCATCTACACATGAAACCTTAAAGCACAGCAATGTACATACCACCCTTGGACAAACAACATCTCACAAGTGTATGCGCATTCCTTTTCATTTGCAATAAATAATCACTTGTAGAAAGAAAAAAAAATGCATGTAATTTTCTCTAACTGTCGAGCTTCAACAAATGTATATATGAATGTACATAAGAATCCTATCATAACGTGATTACTTCCTTTAGAATTTGACATGCTTCTAATCAAATATAGATCATATGAGCGCATGAGTAAGTTGACTAAGCATGCTTCATGATAACAGTTTAAGAAAATCGATTCATAAAAATACCCCATAATTTCTCTAAAGAGGTCGAACATGTTTGAACATAAGCCTACACATGTTTTTCTTCAATCATCTACAAATCATACAATAGTGATGGCAATAGTTTAAGAAAATTTCATAGCTAATGAGAAGAGATGGAGAATTAATGATAAGCCCAACACATCATTGAATTTCTTTGAATATAAAGCTCTACTTAATCATTTCCATACAATATATACATAGAATTGACCATAAGATTTCAAATATCATGCTTCATACTCCACATTGCGATAAATCATGGCGACTTCATTAACACAACAAGGGTTGCCTAATACCCTCATATGCAAAATGAGATTCATGGAGATGCTCAATTTCTTAACCTATGTTCTCATCTAAGTCACCCATTCTCATATGAAGTTAATCGAGAGATGAATGTTGAGGGAGCATATCATTTGCATAGCATAAATTATAACATGAGAACAAGTTGATTATTGTCCAATCACAAATATAAATATTCATTCTCATTCTCATATTCCCAAGCAAGACAAAGAGAGGAGACGATGCGAAGTGTTTTACATCAAAATATGCTCATGAAACAATTGGTCAAGACACTCCATATATATAAACCTAAGTTTTATTAGTCACAACCAACCAAAAAAAAAAAACATTTTTCTTCAACGGCATTCCATCAAACATCTAGCATACAATACCTAAGAGATGATACCAAACAATCTCTTTTGAAACCATGCTACCACGCCATATATACTTCATCCAGAAAGTATCTAAATAAGAAGTTGATCCAACCCAATGCAAATATCTCATCCATATGTATCAGGACACTTGCCAACAAGGAAGAAAGAAAGCTCAACGTTCTCTTTCATATGCAATACATGTAAATGATCAATATCCCATTGTAAGCCAAACTTCGTTAAGAGAGTTATAAAATTCATACAACTACTTAAACACAAGTTGCCAGGTGAAATTACCAACATCCCACCAAACGCCATAAAACACAAATCCTTCCCCAACATAAAGCAATCCAAGGTTCTTCACCACAAAAAAAAGGCCACATATGTTCATGACAAAATCCTACAAGGTCCATTCATGCTTAGCGAAATAAGATCTCCAACAAGTTCACCCCTTTATTCTTTCAAATAAGAGAAGAATAACTAACATGCATATTTATCTTATTTGAAAGCCAATATACATGTTTTGGTTGCTAACGGAAAATTATTTGGCAACGCACAAGGGATAAATCTCGCAACCATTTGGTACATTCCCCAAACTCTATTGATGAAAACAATTTGACTATGGGATTTCACATACAATCCTTCCAACCAGAAAGCATACATACTTATCAAAATCAAACATTACTCACCACGACTCATGACCAAGAATTCTCAGATTTCAAAAAAAAAGTCTTTAAAGTAGAGAGATAACCCCAACAAAAAGTATCATATGAACACCGAAACGTAAGCATAAGCATAAAGAATCAAATGTATAAGACTAATTCATTAAATTTCCCTTCCAAAATATATAACTTTGACCTTTGGGCAATTCATGAAATTAATACATTGCATCAAAATCAACCACAATCATCAAAAGCTATTATAGAATTTAACATAAAGAGTGAATGCATTCCTTAGGAACAAGAGGATTAGAGCTGTAATGATATGTACACCATAGAACTTCATTCGTATCATTTTTCTTAGCTTTGGCGAAGTAATATAGACCTTGCATCAATGTAGACTTCCACAAACTAAATCATCCAAAAGATCTTAGACTAGAATGAGGAGAAGTAAATAAAGCTAAGGTGGAAGAAGAAGATTGAGAAGAAAAGGGAGAAGAAGAGAGGAAGGAGAAAGGTGTAGAAATCTCAACTACTGTTGAGGGGGAAGTGGAGGAAATCGGCAAAAGAAGAAGAAGGAAAAGGAGATGAAGAAGAAGGAGGAGAAAATGAAAGGGGTATACCTGCTATAGAGAGGAAGGAGAAATCCGGCGTCGAGTTCGTACCTGGAGGTGGAGTCGAACGTGAGCAAGGCTTCGGCCTCGGCTAAGACGCTCGAAGCGGAAGAGGGGGATGGGGTGTCGGGCTCTGTCGGATCTCGTCCTGGAGCTCGCAACTTAGGGGAGAAAAAGGGGCTTTGGGTCTTGTCCGATCCCAGGGAGGCGGAGAGGAGATGGAGTCGGCGTCGACCCAGACCCAGGCGGAGCTGCCGGAGGCGAAGGCTGGGATCGATTTCAGCCTTGCTGGTCGCACGAGAGAGAGGCAGGAGGCGGAACGGGCTCCTCTACTGGAGGAGAGCAAGAGTTTTTTTTTTCCTTTTAAAATCTGGAGTGATTTCTTGCCTAAAACCGCAAGAGGAATCCCGCCTTCTCCCAAATTCCTTCCTTACATATAACAACACAATTTTGGCTGAATCCCGGCTTTAACCATAAGTACTAATCCTGAATTCAGGAAATTAATGAAAATTACTTATGAGGCTGGGATTAAATTAAATAAATCGAGCTAAAATTATGCTCACATCAAATCCAATTCAGCTCGGTTAGACTCGACTCCACTGAATTAACAAAATTAAGCCTGAATTGACGCTGATTCTAGCCGAATCGACCTCGACGCGGCCAAAATGAGCAAATCTAATTTAGGCGAATGCAATCAGGTCTAATTTAACCCAATTTTGAGTCGGTTCGAGTTCGATTGGATTTTCATCAAGTCAATTTAGTGGGATCAAACTTGAATCAACACAATCGGATTTGAATCGATGTCGAACTGAATTAAATTAGGCTCGACGAGGCTCTACTAGCCCGATCGAACAAGCTCGAGGGAAAAGCGGGATAAAAACGAGGTCAACAATTACTTGCTTACGCCATTTGCTTACTCATGTTCCCTTCCTATATGCTTGAGATAAATTCTAAGATTACAAATCCTAATTACCTTAAATCAATTCTTGCCTAATTGTATTTCTCTTTGAATGGTGCATACTCTCACTCCACAACATTTCTCGCCTTTTGTGTTGTTTTGCGAGGTACTACTGGAGAGCAAAAAGTAAGAAGCAACAGGAGCACTAGACGAACGAGCTTGGACAATCGGATCCGAGCATCAGTCGCCCCCATTCGTTCTGGTGGGGGTGCTAGGGGCGATACCACCGGGTCGTAGCCCCCGGTGTAGTGACTTTTCTTAAAACTTAGATAGCCTTTAAGGAGCCTTTCTGTGTGCACGCCCCTACCCTTAGGACCTCGTAGAAACTTTAATTCTTAGGTTAATTTATTTTCATATTTTATTATATATCCCTAGACCCATTTACACACATGCGAATGTCCAAGGGGTTAGAAACAAACCTCTTTTCATTCCCTACAACACTAGTGACACTTAAGGACAAAAACTAAGAATCAAGTCATAGAAAACTTAAACTTAGGATGCATACTCCCTTAGGATAGAGACATAAACATAAAAAATTTAGTGACACGTTATCCTAAGTTTAGTTTGCTTTAATTCATTAACAAATATGTGAAATCAATAATAACTCAAATCAATGCATTAAAACACTTAATCCTTAATCGAACTACAGCTAACCTACATAATCACTAGGAGGTGAAATTTGAATATTAACTTAAATTAAATCTGACTAATCTACTCATCCCCCCTTAATCAAATATTAACTAAATAAAATTTATTAAAACAAACTTAAATCCTAGGAGTTATAAAAATTGGAAAACAAACCTAACTCAAACCTAAAAGACCTTTAATGCTCAAACTTCTAAAATTCATAACTTTACCTAGAAAACTCCAAATCCTACAAACTTAGAGTCTAATTACTCATAGTAAGGTCTAATATTTAATTAAAATGTTAGGAACCTCAAGCCTAGCTTAATTTTCGTAGTGACCTTTTTGACCCTCCTTAGCCTAGTGTATAGGTGGACCCCGAACCTCTTAAAATTCACTAAAATAATTTAAACTTCAAACATCATTATCATAAGCATTAAAACTGATCCACAAATTAAATTGACTAAAATGGATTCTAATTCACTAATATTTAAACTTTAAATAAAATTTCCTTTTCAGACCTTCAACAAGCTGGAATTTTTGATAACTTCAACTAAATACCCAGTTAGGATCTACCTCAGCTACACAGCCTTTACACACACATAGACTTGTTTGTTATGGCACCACTTCTAGTTCTAGGTTAGGCCGGCGTTTTACATTTTTTTTCTGTTTCTGTGATGTGACGCTCTTGCATGTGACACGCGTGCTGGTTGATATGATTTGCCGTGAGTGTTTATTTTATTATTGCACTGTATTTTATCTGTGATATGATTAATTATGCGTTAGAACTACCCCTAGGCTAGGGGCGTTTTATACTGACTCAGCCTTATGCAGGTGGCCATGCTCATACATCACTAAAATAAAGAGGCTAAATTAATAATCATGATCATAAATAAATGCTTACTACAGGTGCTCCAGAGTGCTTAGCCCCCAAACAAGTAGAGTGTGGCCAAGTGTGTTTTCATTTCTACATATATATATAAACTACTTGGGCTGTTGTACATATAAACTGCTTGGGATTTTTATTAGGATAACCTTGCAGGTTCAGTCCGGGTCTAGAGTTTCTTTTTCATGATGTAATTTTGTAATTCATATCGAGTTATGAAAGTCTTCAAAGGCACGACATTTCAAATATTAGGTACCCAAAGGGAGAAAGAAAGGCCCTCTCTCGGGGAGTTTCTTTCTCATTTGGGTACCCTTCTTGAGAACGATTCAAAGGACGACGATCCGAAGGAGGAAGATCTGAAGGAAGCTGATCAACTAAAAGATGAAGATTTGAAGATGAAATGTCTTGCATTTAAGACTTGCGTCATTCAGTAGTATTAGAATCCAGGTTGTTGTCGGTGGAGCCTTGCCACCATTACTTTTCTACAAACCCTGGGTTGTACTTATACGGCACTTGCCGTGGACTTTGGACCTTTTTTGTGTTTTATGGATTTATATTGATGTGTTTACATTATTTGCGTTGTAGAAATTTCCTACTTTTCTTAGGTTTCTTTCTTGCATGTGCTTGGCCTGATTTCACTAAGCTCTTTAGGAATAAAAAATTTCTACTCGGAATTAATATTTAAAATTCTAAGAATTAAATAACATAGAAAGTTAACGACCTAGGGAATAGTCGAAACCATCCGAGGTCGCATGAATATTATTTCATTTCTCTCCCTCCTTGCTATAAGACACTTCCCCGCCTGCGGGTAGAGTCCAGATAATCTGACCTATGAGGATGAGGTGCTGGATCTGGAGAAGTCTAGTCTTTTCTACAAATTATTTTTATAAGCCTCTTTAAAATTCTATGCATATCTGATCTGGATACTTGAACCAGCATGCACCGTATTAGAAACTAACTAAATTAAAACTTTAATTGCATTAGCTCTAGGAGCAATCACCCTACATAAGTCCGAGGCCAATTAGGAGAGTCTCTAGATGTCGGCCCTACTTCCAATGAATAATACATACCCACCCATCTTTCATAAAATGACTGGACAGCATGGTTTTAAAGCGATTAAGTGGTTAGCTGGCTCCCCCTTCCAGGCTGGGGTAAGTCCAGATTTTGCATTGTATTAGTTAGGACACGGGTGCTAGTGTTACGTAGAACACTAAATCCATTAGATTTAAGATTCAAGGCTACTATTGCTTCGTAGTACGCCTCATTGGTAGGTAGGTCTTCTGTCTTCCAGAGACCATAAACCCTACATATCCGCGTCACACGGATGACGCCACCTCCATCCTTCTCTCATGCATGCTTCGAGTGCATGATTTACTTATTTTCTCCAGTTTCTTCTCACTACCTTAGTCCCTCTGGATGTTGATCTGAGCCGTGTATGTTGACTAAGCCTAGTTGAACCTTTCTTTCCCTTCGAGTAGGATTTCTTAGTCTTCGCCCTATGTGCCAATCCCAATTTGGAAAGAATAATGTAGAATCCTTAATCGAGAGTTTTCTCAGGCTCCGGCTTGAGATGTAATTAACCACGGGGGCTTGCGCCCGTAGGAAACTGCATCCCACTCTCAAATAAACCCCATTCGAGCTAATGTATCGGGTGGGGGAAACTCGTTGTGATTAGATCGTACATATTGTTATCCATCGGGGTGTGCTGGCGAGAGCCACTACCCTCAATGGTTAATCGTATGTGTGATCGAATCTGCCCTTCCATTGGCAACAGATACTGTCTCCCCTCGCGGGGCGGCGGTGTTTTGTTTGTTAGTCCTTTCAGAGGTCCACAGGTTTCTGGCGACCACGGTGGGACATGTTTCTCTCTCCATCTTTGGATTCTATATTATTCTTTCTTGTGTGTACTCCGGGTTTGGTACTCCTTAGTTAGGTTCGTCCTACTATTAGTTAGGGTCCTTCCTTAGTTAGGATCGTTCCTTCTTCTTAGTTAGGATTTCCCCCTAGCTAAGTTAGACTTTTTAATGTGTAAAGTTTTGTTTAAAATTTTGAGTCTATTAGATCGTTGTCTTAAATTATCAAATTCAAATCTATATGTTATTTTTGATGACGTGATTCATACATTGGCATGAACTCTAGTCTCTATCATCTCCCTTGTTTGAGCTCTTTTAGACTAGATCTTGATCAATATCAGTCCAAAGAAAGATCCAAATTTTAGCTTCAAGGATGGGGTCCTTAAATTTGATATATGCAAAAAAATTTTAAAAGAAAAATTGATTTGAGAAAAGTCTGAGACTTTAAAATATAAGATAAACTTTGGAGGGAACTTTTTTTAGAAAGTACATGATTCATTTTTCTTAATGAAAAATCTACCTCTATTTTCTTTAAAAGGTGAGGTAAATGTTGGTTGACTCCTCTAAATGCTTAAAAAAAAAAATTCATGATGATCCACAAAAGAATATGTGCTATCTCTCCCACCCTTTATTTGGGGTGATTTTATTTTTTGAACTAAAATCTATATCAAATCAAAATTAGATTTAGAAATGAACATCTTCTCAATTATCTTGCAGTTTTCTATCTCATAGGCATCTTTTATATGCTAATAATTTTCTTAATCAAATTGTTCATTCTTATCATGGGATTAGATTTGCTTTGTGGATTTTTCTTCCTTACATAAGAGAGTGAGTTTTCTTCTCTTATGTTTGGAAGATAATTTTACAACTGAGAAAGTTTTCTTTTAGGGATTTTGAAAGGGAGCCAATTACAAAATGAAAGATACACAAAGTGTATCAAAAAGTGAAAAGATACGCAGTGCGCCAAAAAATCAAAGATACACAAAGTGTATCAAAAGTGAAAAGATGCGCAAAATGTGCCACAAAGTCAAAGATGCACAAAATGCATCAAGTAATTAAAAGATGCGCAGTGCGCCAAACCAAGTTGAGGGGCTCAAAATGAGCTCAAAATGAATAAGTAAATGGCTTCCCTTTCTTGTAAATCTTTAAATCTCAGAAAATTCATATCCATTGATATTTGTGATACTTGAGTTTGAAAATCATGATTTTGGATTCATCATTGTGCAATGATATCCTATTAGATATAAAAATATTTCCATGCAAGAAGATTCAATTTCTTTCTCTGATTTAAACCCTTTTGAATTAGATTTTCATTCAAAATATATATATAAGGGAGAGAGCTCAGCTTAGCTTGTAGGGAGCTTAAGCTGGGTTGGCAAAGTTTAAATCCCTAACCTTTTTGGGTTTAGAAGGAGTCAACCTATATTACTAAACTTTCAAACCTATTCTAAGGTTCAAGATGACTAAGAGGTTGATTTTTCATTTCTAAAAATAATCCTTTTTCTCTTTGATGAAATTTTTACTCTTTAAGAAATATGTGAATCAAACTTATCTCAATTAATTGGTAAGTGCTTAACATCTCTTAGTGTCACCACTATTGAGTTTGTTTAAATACTTATCTTATTCTTTTAAAAATTTATGCATAAAAATATTACGACCCCAACATCTGATTATATCCCATTCTTAAGGGACTGATATGATTCTTGCCTTGATTGCACTTTTCTCCTTTTGAGTTCTGGTAATTTTGAGTTATGGTTGTTTTGGGAATATGATTCCAAGCATTCATTCTGATTTGGTCGACCTAAAATTTTTATTTGGTGTGCATTTATTCTGTTGATATCTTATATGTCACAATTCCTTGTTTGGGAGCCACTGTTCCATTCAAGTTGGTAGTTCTGTTTACTTGCTTGGGAGCTACCATCCCATTCAAGCTGTTGAGGTTATCCACTTGTTTGGGAGCCACTATCCCATTCAAGCTGTTGATTTTATCCGGTTGTTTGGGAGTCGCTCTCCCATTCAAGTTCTCATCCTATTTCTCAGTTGGGATCATTTTCTTAGATCTTTCTACATGTGCTTGTTCTATTATGTTCTTTCTCATATTGATGACATGATACATTTACCTTGATTTTACATGAGTGTATCCATCTTCCTTTCATGTTTGTGCTCCTCTACAGACAAACCTGTATGAGGGGTTTTCCCTTTGATGTCACTTGTGAGTTCCTTTGTTCAGGAGGTCACTTTGGTTCTCTCCTTACACCGCCGTCAGACTCATAGTCGGGTGGTTGTTAAGCTTTATCTTTATCCTACTTCAGGCATATGCGTCAGGTAGGGACCCTGCTGCAGGCACATACACCGAGCAAGGGTGAATTCTTCCCTTTTGTCCTACTGCAGGCATATGCGCCGGGTGGACACTTTACTTGGTTGAGAGTGCCTGATAGAGCCCCTGGGAGGCATATCTCACCACCTCTTTTCCCTGATTGCTCTACTGCAGGCATATGCGCCGAGTAGACATCAGGCTTTACTTGGTTGAGAGTGCCTCGCAGAGCCCCTATGAGGCATAACTCACCACACCTTTACTCTGATTGTCCGGCCGCTCTGGCAGACATCAGACATTTACCCTGATCGTCCTGCTCTGATCAAGCGGACATCAGACGTTACCTAGTTGAGCGAGCCCGACAGAGTCCCTGAGAGGCATTCCTCACAACCCCTTTACTCTGGATGTTCTGTAAAAGACTACGCAGACTCCAATTTCATGGCTTATCTACTTTTGTTGAGGTTAGGCAGAAGTATTGAGTCACCCTTATCCGCTGTTCTAAAAGGAGCAGGAGGAGACGAGATCCTTTCACCTTCTATCCTACTGTTTGAAATGATCAGTCAGGTAGTTGGTTTTACTTACCGGTTGAGAGAGCCCGATAGAGTCCCTGGGAGGCATTCCTCACCACCTTTTCTTACTCTGGATGTTCTATAAAAGACTACGTAGACTCCAATTTCATGGCTTATCTACTTTTGTTAAGGTCAGGCAGAAGTATTGAGTCACCCCTATCCGCTGTTCCGAAAGGAGCAGGAGGAGACGAGATCCTTTCACCTTCTATCCTACTGTTTGAAATGATCAGTCAGGTAATTGATTTTACTTACCGGTTGAGAGAGCTCGACAGAGTCCCTGGGAGGCATTCCTCACAACCTTTTCTTACTCTGGATGTTCTGTAAAAGACTACGCAGACTCCAATTCCGTGGCTTATTTACTTTTGTTGAGATCAAGCAGAAGTACTGAGTCACCCCTATCCGCTGTTCCGAAAGGAGCAGGAGGAGATGGGATCCTTTCACCTTCTATCCTACTGTTTGAAATGATCAATTAGGAGGTTGGTTTTACTTACCTGGTTGAGAGAGCCCGACAGAGTTCCTGAGAGGCATTCCTCACCACCCCTTCTTCCCTGGTTATCTTGCTCTGATCAAGCAGACATCATACTTTACTCAGTTGAGTGAGTGCCCTACAGTACCCCTGGAAGGCATACCTCATCACCTTTCACCTTCTATCCTGTTATTTTGATACGGTCAAGCAGGTAGTTGGTTTACTTTTCCTTTCACTCTTTGTTTTACTGTTTCGATATGGTCAGATGAACATCGAGTTATCCACATCCACTGTTTTGATATGGTCAGGTGGATGTGAGGCTCTTTACCTCTACTTTCTTCTCTATTCTACCCTTACTATAGGATAAGGCAGATAGATGATCTACCCTCCTTTGGTGATCCTCCTTACTTTCCCTGGAGGGTTATCCTTTACTGTTTTGACTTGATCAAGTGATTGTTAGATCTCATTTCTCCTCATATTATCTTAGACAGGCATTCTAGATGATCATTGAATTTTTTTCCAGTTCCTGATGTTTTTGTTTTGATTTTGCTCATGTGAGCATGAGATCCCTCTCTCTTTCTTCCACTCTGCTGCTTTGATGTAGTCAAGCAGATAGTTGAGTGTCTTTCCTTGGCTCCTTTTCACTATTCCGAGTTGGTTTAGTGAGCACTGAGTCTCTGTCATTTATTGTCTCAATCTGGTCAGGCAAATGTTGGGGTTTCTCTCTTCCTACTGTCCCACCATGCTTGCATGATTGTGTGGGCATTGCATGACCGTGTGATTGATTAATTTTTGTATGCTTGTGTGATTGTCATTAGTGTGTGAGCATGGCATGATTATGTGATTGTGGTGTGATCATTACACGATGATTACTTTTGTATGGTTGTATGAGCATTACATGTATGATCGAGTGGTCATTGCATATATGTGATTGATGCATGCTTGAGTGATAATTATGTGATCGTGATGTGATCATTGCATGATTGATTGCTCATTGTATGGTTGTATGAGCATCACATGTACGATCGAGTGGTCACTACATGTATGTGATTGATGCATGCTTGAGTGATGATTGTGTGATTGTAATTTGATCATTTCATGATTGATTGCTCATTGCACGTATGATCAAGTGGTCATTGCATATATGTGATTGATGCATGCTTGAGTGATAATTATGTGATCGTGATGTGATCATTGCATGATTGATTGCTCATTGTATGGTTGTATGAGCATTACATGTACGATCGAGTGGTCATTACATGTATGTGATTGATGCATACTTGAGTGATGATTGTGTGATTGTAATTTGATCATTTTATGATTGATTGCTCATTGCACGTATGATCGAGTGGTCATTGCATGTAAATGATTGATGCATGCTTGAGTGATAATTGTATGATTGTGGTGTGATCATTGCATGATTGATTGCTTATTGTATGATTATATGAGCATTGCATGTATGTGATTTATGCTTGCTTGAGTGATCATCATATGATTGTTTGATCTTGATGTGATTGTTGTAATTTAGATGGCCTATTACATGATTGGATGCTTGTTGCATTATCGTGTGAGCATTACATAGTCAAATAATTATTGAATGACCATTGCATGATCATTTGCTCATTATCATGTGATTCAATATGACTAGATGTTTATTGTATATTTATCGCCTGGTTGTGTGGTTACTGTGTGATCTCATAATTAAGTTGTGATTGGATTATCGTTATATGATCAGTTGATTGTAGCATGGGATGTGATATTCGTTGGATTACATAACATTATGATTTGGTGATTTTCATATGATTGCTTCATCGCATGAGCATGTAAGTGATGCATGGTTGCATGGTCATTGTCTGATTGTGTGGACATAGCATGGTGGGACACTTATTACATGATTGTTGCATGATTGTCGCATGATTGTATGTTCCTTGAGTCTCATTAGTTGATCGTAGGATTACATCTTAGTGAGTCTTGTTAGTTGATCATAGGGTTGCACTTTCCTAGATGTAGGGAGGTCAACGCCAACACGTGCTATTCACCCATTGTTCACCACACCTGTTGGGGTTGTGTTTATTAACCTCAATTTTCACCAGTTTACCCTCGAGCATGTTCGGTCAGCTTAATTGAACCTAGTCGCGTCTAATTTGAACTTGGGACGACTCAGATCGAGTCAAATTAGACCCGAAGAGGTTTAGTTATCCTTGATCGATACATTTGAGCCCCGTCGAGTCCAATTCGAGCTCGCATCAGCTCGAATTGAGTCGAATTAGACCCAATTATTTTCTGTTAGGCTAGATTAATTTATTTGAGCCTCGTCGAGTTCGATTCGAACATAGTTTGCATTTATTCCGGCTTAATTTCATAACTAAGTTCGATCGGACCCAAATTGACCCGAATTGGACCAGATTTTGAACTTGATTTATTTATTTATTTATTTTGTTCAATGCATTTAAATTTCATTCCAATTGAAGTTTAATTAACCTCATAAGTAATTTTAATTAATTTTCTAAATTCAGAATTTGCACTTATGGTGACAACCGGGATTCAGCCAAAATTGAGCCATTAACGAGCAGCGATATGGAAAGATTTTAAAAAACGAGCGGAGCGAGAGGCGGGATTTCTCTCCGTCTCATAGATTTGGACGGGGCCCCCTCTCATTTTCGAGGATTCGAAGCCCTAGTCACAAGGGGACGATCTCTCCCCCATGCCTCCAGCAGCCACAACACACTCATTCTCACTTGATATCTCTCATATCCGTTCTTGGACCTGTTATGGTTGGCCAAGAGACAAAGGGAGCTCCCCATCTAATCCTTACATCTCCAGCCACCATCTCCTCCTTGTGGGCATAGCAGCTAGGGCCGGCCAAGCAACTAAACAAGTGCTGCTTTCATTTTTCAAGAAGAGTAGTGGCATCCTTTATTATAAGTTTGCCGCATACATTCTCCTATCGAGCATGAGTGATGGAGAGATGATTTGTCTGATCCTTCATCTGAGAAATTGAATGCTCCATTGAGTCCGAAGTGGATGGACTTTACAAAGCAATGATCATTCCAGCTTCAAAGAAAGAACGAATCTTAACTAAGAAGAGATATGCAGTTTTTTTTTCATGATAGAAGGCAACAGAATGCTGAAAGGCCACGGACGCTGTCTGACGTCGAGCTCAAACTCCCTCCCTCGCCATGCAGCTGATCTCTCCAGCTGACCGATCCCAGCAGCCCTTTAATGGACGGATGGGTCCTCTTTGTCTGACCTGGGCTCATCAACTACACCTAGTCTGGCCGCATCTAGAGCAAGAAAGACTTGAGAAGGTTGAGCCGCTGTCCGTTCCTTTCAACAAGCAAGAGAGAAGGTGCGACTGGTTGTTTTATTCGGAAGAAAAGAGGCATGCGATTTTCCCTTAAGCAGAAATGGAAGAGGGCCGATGCGTTCTATTCTCCTTCAAGCAGATAGCATGTGAGATTCTCTTACTTCATTCATTTTGTTCTGATCTAAAAGTAGAGACGTGTGAGTTTTGGATTTAATGTAAATACAATTTAACGCATTAGTATTTTTTTTTTTTATGATAAAGTTTCAGTCCATGGAAATGAAGGTATGGTCCACGTGTGCTATGTGCTGTATATAGATATTTTCTCTTTTCCAAATCACTTTTACTATTTTGTCATTTAACTATTTGTCTTTTTGTTACTATCATCATTAGTTTTTATTTATTTATGGTGAAGAATTGAAGCAGAACTCAATGATGCTAAAGTGAGATATTGTTTATATTTTAATTCCTAAATGAATGTGGTGGATCTAAATAGCCATTTTATCTTCTTAATTAAACTTTCTCTCTTTTCTTAATGGGAATGGGTTGCGAATGTCCCTGCATTATTTTCTTTCACAACATTAGAAGCTATCTTTTAAATTAAGAATTTAAAATTCATGAAAATATACTCATACTTTACATGATCTATGAATCCAAAAAAAAAAAAAAGATAGTCTTGCTACGAAATATTTTGTTATTATATAAAAAAAGGATAGTTTTTCTACTATCTTGTTATTATATTCTTTCTACTATAAATATTTTGTTCTTATATATATATGAAATATTTTGATTTATAAAATATTTTGTTATTATATTCTATATACGAAATATATATATATTCTGAAGTTAATTTAATCAATAATTATAGTTAATTTCGCCAATAAACATTACGGCTTATCTCTAATGTTTGATAATAAGTCTTTTTTTAATTCTTATGATTCAGATTATTTCATGCCCACTAGTGAATTTTGTTCATGTATTCATGTTTCAAATCGATTCAATTTCAATAAATAGAAGGATCATGATTTGAGATGCACATTGATCATATTTAGACTTCACTAATGTCAACATATTTGACTCAAGTATTTTGTTCATAAATTTTATAAATATGAGTCATAATATATTTTTTATTATAGTTGTGTTAGAAGCAAGATAATTTTCATGCGCTTACTATTTATTATGCACTTGTTTTTGATATTTCTAACAATAACTTTGGGCCACTTATAGATTATTACTAGATTCATTTTATTTGTTGATTTATAAATTAGACCCAATATATATAGCTTTGTAATAATAATAATAATAAATTGTGTTGATCGAGCCCTCTAACTTCAGGCTTTCTAAGTGATGACTTTAATATGAGTATACCAAAGTAGTTTATAACATTCTATATATGTATCATTTCATATGTCAATCTTAACATACACATAGCATCACATATTATCATTACTTGCTTATGCCATATGCTTACTCATGTTCCCTTCCTATATGCTTGAGATAAATTCTAAGATTACAAATCCTAATTACCTTAAATCAATTCTTGCCTAATTGTATTTCTCTTTGAATGGTGCATACTCTCACTCCACAACATTTCTCGCCTTTTGTGTTGTTTTGCGAGGTACTACTGGAGAGCAAAAAGTAAGAAGCAACAGGAGCACTAGACGAACGAGCTTGGACAATCGGATCCGAGCATCAATCGCCCCCATTCGTTCTGGTGGGGGTGCTACGGGCGATACCACCGGGTCGTAGCCCCCGGTGTAGTGAGTTTTCTTAAAACTTAGATAGCCTTTAAGGAGCCTTTCTGTGTGCACGCCCCTACCCTTAGGACCTCGTAGAAACTTCAATTCTTAGGTTAATTTATTTTCATATTTTATTATATATCCCTAGACCCATTTACACACATGCGAATGTCCAAGGGGTTAGAAACAAACCTCTTTTCATTCCCTACAACACTAGTGACACTTAAGGACAAAAACTAAGAATCAAGTCATAGAAAACTTAAACTTAGGATGCATGCTCCCTTAGGATAGAGACATAAACATAAAAAATTTAGTGACACGTTATCCTAAGTTTAGTTTGCTTTAATTCATTAACAAATATGTGAAATCAATAATAACTCAAATCAATGCATTAAAACACTTAATCCTTAATCGAACTACAGCTAACCTACATAATCACTAGGAAGTGAAATTTGAATATTAACTTAAATTAAATCTGACTAATCTACTCATCCCCCCTTAATCAAATATTAACTAAAAAAAATTTATTAAAACAAACTTAAATCCTAGGAGTTATAAAAATTGGAAAACAAACCTAACTCAAACCTAAAAGACCTTTAATGCCCAAACTTCTAAAATTCATAACTTTGCCTAGAAAACTCCAAATCCTACAAACTTAGAGTTTAATTACTCATAGTAAGGTTTAATATTTAATTAAAATGTTAAGAACCTCAGGCCTAACTTAATTTTCGTAGTGACTTTTTTGACCCTCCTTAGCCTAGTGTATAGGTGGACCCCGAACCTCTTAAAATTCACTAAAGTAATTTAAACTTCAAACATCATTATCATAAGCATTAAAACTGATCCACAAATCAAATTGACTAAAATGGATTATAATTCACTAATATTTGAACTTTAAATAAAATTTCCTTTTCAGACCTTCAACAAGTTGGAATTTTTGATAACTTCAACTAAATACCCAGTTAGGATCTACCTCAGCTACACAGCCTTTACACACACATAGACTTGTTTGCTATGTCACCACTTCTAGTTCTAGGTTAGGCCGGCATTTTACATTTTTTTTCTGTTTCTGTGATGTGACGCTCTTGCATGTGGCACATGTGCTGGTTGATATGATTTGCTGTGAGTGTTTATTTTATTATTGCACTGTATTTTATCTGTGATATGATTAATTATGCGTTAGAACTACCCCTAGGCTAGGGGCATTTTATACTGACTCAGTCTTATGCAGGTGTCCATGCTCATACAGCGCTAAAATAAAGGGGCTAAATTAATAATCATGATCATAAATAAATGCTTGCTACAGGTGCTCCAGAGTGCTTAGCCCCCAAACAAGTAGAGTGTGGCCAAGTGTGTTTTCATTTCTACTTATATATATAAACTACTTGGGACGTTGTACATATAAACTGCTTGGGATTTTTATTAGGATAACCTTGCAGGTTCAGTCCGGGTCTAGAGTTTCTTTTTCATGATGTAATTTTGTAATTCATATCGAGTTGTGAAAGTCTTCAAAGGCATGATATTTCAAATATTAGGTACCCAAAGGGAGAAAGAAAGGCCCTCTCTCGAGGAGTTTCTTTCTCATTTGGGTACCCTTCTGGAGAACGATTCAAAGGAGGACGATCCGAAGGAGGAAGATCTGAAGGAAGCTGATCAACTAAAAGATGAAGATTTGAAGATGAAATGTCTTGCATTTAAGACTTGCGTCATTCAGTAGTATTAGAATCCAGGTTGTTGTCGGTGGGGCCTGACCACCATTACTTTTTTGCAGACCCTGGGTTGTACTTATACTGCACTTGCCGTGGACTTTGGACTTTTTTTGTATTTTATGGATTTATATTGATGTGTTTACATTGTTTGCGCAGTAAAAATTTCCTGCTTTTCTTAGGTTTCTTTATTGCATGTGCTTGGCCTGATTTCGCTAAGCTCTTTAGAAATAAAAATTTTCTACTCGGAATTAATATTTAAAATTCTAAGAATTAAATAACATAGAAACTTAACGACCTAGGGAATAGCCGGAACCGTCCAGGGTTGCATGCATATTATTGCATTTCTCTCCCTCCTTGCTATAAGACACTTCCCCGCCTGCGGGTAGAGTCTAGATAATCCGACCTATGAGGATGAGGTGCTGGATCTGGAGAAGTCTAGTCTTTTCTATAAATTATTTTTATAAGCCTCTTTAAAATTCTATACATATCTGATTTGGATACTTGAACCAACATGCATCGCATTAGAAACTAACTAAATTAAAACTTTAATTGCATTAACTCTAGGAGCAATCACCCTATATAAGTCTGAGGCCAATTAGGAGAGTCTCTAGATGTCGGCCCTACTTCCAATGAACAATACATACCCACCCATCTTTCATAAAATGACTGGACATCATGGTTTTAAAGTGATTAGGTGGTTAGCTGGCTCCCCCTTTCAGGCTGGGGTAAGTCCAGATTTTGTATTGCATTAGTTAGGACACGAGTGTTAGTGTTACGTAGAACACTAAACCCATTAGATTTAGGATTTAAGGCTACTATTGCTTCGTAGTACGCCTGTTGACCTAGTTTTTGCACCTAACCCCAGGTCTTGGGTCAACCCAGTTGACCAGGTCAACCTGGGTTGACCTAAAGGGACCCATTTAGCTTAGGTTAGCCCCAAATCAGATCTTGATCAAACCAAATTCATCCAAGGCTCAACCCCTCCCCTCTTTGACCTATTTGACTAGGTTGACCAAGTCAACCCTTGACTTGGTCAACCCAAGTCATTAATGGGTCAATATGACCCATTAAGAGCCATTTAAAGCTCCAATTATTTCCTAATCCATTCAAAGCTCTAAACCACGGCCTAATGGGCTTAATAACCTCCTAATCAAACCCTAGATAGGATCTTAGCCGTTGGTCTTGACCCTAGAGCTTTAAATAGATGGAATTAGGGTTGATTTAGGGGACTTTTACTCTTGCCCGATCTCTAAGCCCCCAAAGCCTGTGAGATTCTGTGTGAGAGCTCCCACGACCCGTCCCCACCTTTTCCAACCCAAATCCGCCACCAAGACCCCGCCGGCGGCAGACTTTCCGGCGAACCGAGGGCTAGAACCTTCCTACGCGAATCCCGTCCGATCCAAGGCGTTTCGAGGCTCGAGATCAACTAGGGGATTACTCGTGGACAGTCTACAAGTTCAACAAGCCCAAGATCGCCCAAATCCACCGTGTGGATTAGGTATAATACCTAACCCTAGTTAGAAACACCTAGGGTTAATTAGCATCGTCATTAGTGCGTTTTAAGCCAAATGAATCATCCCACACGATTTCTGTTCATCCATAGATCACATGTTTAAAATTTCATCGTGTTTGGTTCAGCCGATCTCGAGAACGAGCCAGAATAGTGTATTAGGGTTCGGTCTCGGCTTCTCGTCCAGGGGGAGTTGATCTCCGCCGTTGATTTCGAAATCAATGGCGGAGATCTGGTCATTCCGCGGTTTGGAACGACCGTGGGGATCCCTCCTTGGCATCGGCGCGTCGTCTGACTCCATCACGACCGTCGATTCATCGCGGCGAGAGATCGGACGGCGGGTACGGCCTGCTGACGTGGATAAGTGATTACCGCGGTCCGCGGTAATGATTGCCTTAATCATTGGCAATCATCGCCGGCGGCGCGATCATTGCGCCGCCAGGCAATGATTGCCCGCGGACCGCGGGGCGAATCTGGGGCTGCCAAGTGTCGGGCCGGGGTTTTATATATATATTTTTATTTATTTTAATTATTTTTAGCCTATTTTAACTTCAAAAAAAAATCATATAAAATCTAAATTTAATCCAAAAAATACGTATAATATGTCAAATCGCTCGTATTTTAATTCCCTTTATTTTAAAACTAATTTTGATTAAAAATGTTGAATATATTTTAAAAAGAAAAATATTAAATGAGTAATATTAGTTATTTTTGTTATTGTTATTATTATTGTTTTTTTTTTCTTTATTATTGTTATTTATATTATTATTATCATATTTATTATTATTATTATTATTATTACTATTATTATTATTTTAATTATTTTTATTATTTTAATTATTCTTATTATTATTATTATTATTATTATTATTATTATTATTATTATTATTATTATTATTATAGTTATTATTATTATTTTAATTACTTTGATTATTTTAATTATTTTTATTATTATCATTATTATTATTATTATCATTATTTTAATTATCTTAATTATTTTATTATTATTATTATTATTATTATTATTATTATTAATTATTATGATTATTATTATATTAATATTAATGTTATAATTAATAATAATATTATTATTTTCAATAATAGTATTATTATATTATTATAATATTAATTATTATCATTATATTAATATTAATGTTATAAGTAATAATAATATTATTATTTTTAATAATGATATTATTATATTATTCTAATATTAATTGTCATCATTATTAGTATTATTATAATATTAATATTATAATTAATAATATTATTATTTTAATAGTATTATTATTATTGTTAATATTATTATTATAATATTAATTATTATTAGTGTTATTATAATATGAATATTGTAATCAATAATAATATTATTTTAATAATATTATTATTGAAATTAATATTTATATTAATATAATAGTAATATCTATTGTTATTAATATTATTATAATATTAGTATTGTTAACTAATAATAATATTATTATCTTTAATAATGGTGTTATTATGTTAATATTAATATTATTATAATATTAACACTTATTATTTCATATTATTGTAATATTTTAATTATTATTATTTAAAATTTAAAAATTCCAGATATTATTATATCTGATTTATTTTAAAATTATTATTTATTTTCAAATATTAATTATTTTAATTTTTTTTAAAATTACCTTTAAACCTATTTAACTTCAAAAATTCATAACTTTGCCATTTTAAATCGGATTTTGACGCACAATACCTTAAACTTTTCAGAAAAATATGAATTTTAATTTAAAAATATTTGTTATATGTGATTCTGTCATTTCTGAATATTTTCTGTATTACTGTGTTATTTACTTATTTAAATATTATTTAATTAATATAATTAATTATTTTAAAATAAAAATTATTTTGAAACCCCCTCGGTGGCTGGTAGACCTCCCATGCTTATGAACTGAAGTATTTTCAATTATCTTATTTTTTAAACTTATATTATTATTATTTATAATATTTATGTATTTTAAAGATGATTTTAAAATTACATATTATTTAAATCCTTTAATTTTGGGAGGTTCACCTCCTATGAAACTTTAAACCTAGGACCTATATGTGAACAGAATTCATGTGGGAGAAGGATTAGTGAGTGATTGTGTCTCAATCATTCACTAATCACTTCATTAGGTTTCTTTACTTAGTGTTTTCGTAGTCCTTGCATGTGTAGGTTGCACAAACACGTAGCCTAGGCTCTCATAGATCTAAGGACATGGCTTGGTGTGTTTATATCTGCTGCATTTACCCTCTGTATTATGCCTAAGGGTTAGTTACTTCATTTCACTCCTATATAATGTAGTGACACCCTAAGGACAACAATTAAGGACCCGTCTAGCAAACTTAGAAAAATTCTAGGAATTAGGGTAGAACCCCGAATGACTTGAAATTTGAAACACTTAAACATAGTGACATCTGGAACCCTCTAGAATTTTCTAGGAATTTTCTGGACTCTTTAAAACACTTAATTAGCAAACCCTAATTTACCCGTTAATTAAGCCTTAGAAACTTCAGAAAAATCTAATAAATCCATTTTAAATCAGAAAAACACCCATAATACCTCAAACTCTCCAGAATTCAGTTCCCAACCTTAGATAATTAGGGCCCCTTAATTGGATCTTAATCTGGACTTTAATTCGACCTTAATCAAAAATCACCTTTTTGCCTTAATTAAATCATTAAAAATTATTAAAAATCCCAAATTTTCCCAAAATACTTGGGAACACCTTCTTAGGTCATTTCTGACCTTTGGGGGTGATTCCAATCAGTTTGGAGCTGATTTGGGCCAAAACCCCCAAAATACCCCTAACTAGGCAATTTCGATAATTCCTTTAATTGCCCCAACTTCTGAAAATCATAACTAATTATAGAAAATTCCAAAATGGGCAAACTAAAAGGCACCTAACTCTAGTTAAGGTCTAGTATTTGTTAAAAATATTAGGTGTCCAGAAATCAACCTAAAACAAAAAGTCAACTCTTCGGTCAACCGTAGTCTATAGTCTAGGGCCCGAAACTTCTAAAATTCATAACTTTGCGTAGGAAACTCCAAATCCAGCAAACTAAAAGGCATTCAACTCACATTAAGGTCTAGTATTTGTTAAAAATATTAGGTGTCCAGAAATCAACTTAAATCAAAAAGTCAAACAATCCGGTCAAACCTAGTTCAAAAACAAGACCAAAACTTCAGAAATTCATAACTTTGGATAGAAGAATCCAAATCGGGCATGCTAACTGTCTAACTGATCAGGTTAAGGCTTAGTATTTTATAAAAAATATTAGCTGGTCATAAATACCCTTTAATCAAAAAAATCAATTTTGGACCCCCTTTTACTTAGTGTATAGGTGGACCCCGAACCCCCTAAAACTCACTAATGCAATTTAAACTTCAAATATTATTACCCTAAGAACTAAAATCGATCCACACATTAAATCAACTAAGATAAATCTTAATTCACTAATATTTGGACTTTAAATAAAACTTCCCTTTTTAAACCTACAACCAACCTGGACAGTAGGCAACTGTAACTAACTACCCAGCTTTAGGGTCTACCTCAGCTACACAGCTTTTCACACACATCTAGATGGTTTGTTAGGGCACCACTTCTAGATCTAGGCTAGGCCGGTGTTTACTTTTCTGTTGTGTGCCGAGATTTTTGAGATTTCATTGCATGTTGTGATTGAACTATTGGTGTGTTTGTTTACTTTTACTGCACTCTGGGAATTGATGTGATTGCACGATAGACTACCCATAGGTTAGGATCGAGGTTGATACTAACAATATTTTCTGCAGGTGGCCATGCTCATGCAGCGCTAAATATAAGGGGGGCAATAATCATGATTTAAAAATTAATACTGTTTTATGCAGGTACTTCAGAAATTGCTCAGCCCCCCCTAAATAAATGAGGGCTAAAATAATAAATCGTTATAAATTGCTACAGGTGCTCCAGAGCTTGCTTAGCCCTCAAAATAATTAAGAGCATGGCCAGTGTGGCTGTGATGAGTATTTTACTTTCCTTATAACTGCTTGTGATATATTAAACTGCTTGGGATGACTTTTATTAGGATAACCTTGCAGGGGAGTCTAGATTTACTGCTTTTCATTAATGTAAATCACTCGTAATTTGGTATAGAGTTGTGAAAGTTTATTTTGAGTGGGGATACAAGAATCCAAAGGTTGGATGCCCGAAGAGAAAAGGACACCCAATATGAGGATAGTCCTTTTCTGTTTGGGAATCCAAATTTGGATTATTCTACTACCCGAGGAGTCCAAGGAAGCTGAGGTCCAAGGAGTCCGAGGGAGCTCAGATCCAAGGAGTCTAAGAAAGAGAAGGTCAAGAAGATGAAGACCAAGTGTATCCCACTCAAAATAACTTGCGTCAATCTTAGGATTAGAAATCCGGGTTGTTGGCAGTGGTGCCCGGCCACTTTAATTTTCTGCAGACCCTGGGTTGTAATTAAGGGCAGTTGGCCTATGGACATTTATTAATTTGTTTGGATAATTTCGATGTGTTGTATGATTGTGTGCCTCTAGGATTGTTTGCTTTTCTTCGTTTCTTGGCGTTTTGCATGTCACTTTTGTTTTAGCCTGGATTTCGTTAGGCTCTTTAAGGACTAAAACTTTTCTACTCATAACTAACATTCAAATTTTAAGATTTAAATAATTTAGAAACTTAACGACCTAGGAAATTGCCGGAATCGTCCGGGGTAGCATGCATATCGTTGCATTTCTCTCTTTCCTTCTATAAGACACTTTCCCGCCCGTGGGTAGAGTCCGGATAATCTGACCTATGAGGATGAGGTGCCGGACCTGGGGAAGCCCAGTCTAATTCTAAAAATTATTTTTATAAGCCTTTTTTTAAAGTTCTATGCATACCTGATTCGGATACTTTAACTAGCATGCATTGCATTAGAAACTAACTAAATCAAAATTTTAATTGCATTAGTCATAGGAGCATTCACCCAACATCAGTCCGGGGCCAATTAGGAAATCCTCTAGACGTTGGCCCTACTTCCAAAAACTATAACCTACCCACCCATCTTTCATTAAATGACTGGACAACATGGTTTTAAAGCGATTAGGTGGTTAGCTGGCTCCCCCTTTCAGGCCGGGGTAAGTCCAGGTTTTGCATCGCATTAGTTAGGACACGGGTGTTAGTGTTGCGTAGAACACTAAACCCACCATAGATTTAGGAATCGAGGCTACTATTGCTCCGTAGTACGCCTCATCAGTAGGTAGGTCTTCTGTCTTCCAGAGACCCTAAACCCTACATATCCGCGTCACACGGATGACGCCACCTCCATCCTTCCCTCCTGCATGTTTCGAGTGCATGATTTATTTATTTTTCTCCAGTTTCTTCTCACTATCTTAGTCCCTCCGGATGCTGATGTGAGCCGTGCATGTTGACTAAGCCTAATTGAACCTCTCTTTCCCTTCGAGTAGGACTTCCTAGTCTTCCCCCTATGTGCCAATCCCAATTTCGAAAGAATAATGTAGAATCCTTAATCGAGAGTATTCTCAGGCTCCGGCTTGAGATGTAATTAACCACGGGGGCTTGCGCCCGTGGGAAACCGCATCCCACTCTCAAATAAACCCCATTCGAGCTAATGTATCGGGTGGGGGAAACCCGTTGTGACGATCAGATCATATATATTATTACCCATCGGGGTGTGCTGGTGAGAGCCACTATCCTCAATGGTTAATCATATGCATGATCGAATCTGCCCTTCCATTGGCCAGATACTGTCTCCCCTCGCGGGGCGATGGTGTCTGTAGTTCCTTTCGGAGGTCCACAGGTTTCTGGCGACCACGGTGGGACAAGTTTCTCTCTCCATCTTTGGATTCTATATTATTCTTTCTTGTGTGTACTCCGGGATTGGTACTCCTTAGATTAGGTTCGTCCCACTCTTAGTTAGGGTCCTTCCTTAGTTAGGATCGTCCTTCTTTTTCTTAGTTAGGGTTCCCCCCCCCCCTAGCTAGGTTTCTTTCTTTCCGTTCTTCTTAGTTAGGGTTTCCCCCTAGCTAAGCTTCCTTTCCTTCTGACCTTCTAGGTCATTCCGTTCCCTATCTATCATTCATCTTCTCGTTATTTCTTACTAATCATTTTTAAATTTCTTTTCTTCTTCTTGGCAGACAGTGCCATGGCTTCCTTCGTGCCTTCCGTTACTTTCAGTTTTGGTTCTGACGCGCGGGTGACACTTCCTGAGTCCCTGCTAGCCAGTCCTCCCGCTGGAGGAATCACTTTTGGTTCCTTCACTAACTCGGCCTTCGTCACTCTTGGCGGACCGACCCCTGCCGAGGCTGCTGCCTACTCTCCTCCCCAGAGGAGGGCTCGTGCAGCCATGCGACCTTTTGGACGTCCAGTTGCTCGGCGGACAGCCCGGGCACCTGCTCGTCCTACTCCTGTTCGTGTGCAGCCGGCACACCCTGTGGTTAGGCAGCCAGTGCCTAGACCACTCCCTGTTCAGCCCACTCGTCCAGCGGTTAGGCGACCAGTGCCTATCGCACCTGTTGTTCAGGCTGCCCCGGCCCCTCAGCGCCGGCAGGCGGTAGTTACCCCTGTTGTTACTCCGGCAGAGGTAGCTCGTGTTCGGGTTCCCCCTCCTTCTTCCTCCAGGAAGAGGGGTGCCCAGACCGAGGCTCCTTCGCCTTCCTCCCGTCGGGTTTCAGCTTTCGCTCGACTGTCTCACCCAGAGACCCTCGTGCAGACCCCGACACTTCCCGTACTTCCCGTTCCCCCTGCCACTCAGGTGGTGGGTTCAGATGTTGCTTCGTCTCCCGCCTCCGGCCTTGGGAGAAGGGCCCGGAGGAATAGAAACCGTAGACTTCGGTTGGCTGCATCCGAGGCAGACAGACAGCGGATGGCAGATTCATTGGCTCACCAGGAGACAGTTCAGAGGAGAGTGGTCCCTAGGCAGCGGGCACCACGACCAGTTGCAGTTTCCCCTACCCCGGACGTTACAGTTGCCCCTGAGATAGCAGCGGTTCAGGGAGGACGCTTTTCCCCACTGACATACAGTGGTGATGAGGAGGACGTTGCTCGCATTGCGGCGGCCCCTCCTGTCGCTACTACTTTACCACGCGCTAGGGTCCCCAGGGATGATGCTGCTCGAACCCTCTCTCAGAGGATTCGGAGTATTATCCGCTTAGCGCGGGGTCGAGGCCCTGTCAGTCGAGAGAGGTTACTCCACCAGATTTCTCAGGCGTCCGTTCAGTTGCAGAGACAGACTGCTAGACAGAGGTACAGGTGGCAGAGAGGACAGCCACCCAGGCAGCCTGTTAGTTCAGTTCCGTTGGAGAGACCACAGACAGTTACTCTGGTTGTTGGACGACGCCCACGTCGTCATGGACAGAGGCAGCAGTTGGAGCCTCCCAGACCCCAGCTCCCTTCAGTTGTAGTAGCCCCGCAGCAGTCAGTTGCCCCTACTGGGTCCCGTCGCAGCAGATGGGTGTGGAGACGACGACAGGCAGAGTCCCCTGTCGATGCAGTACAGCCAGTTCAGGCAGTTGAGCAGTTAGAGGCAGTTGTTCCTTCCGGATCAGAGGCAGTTCCGATGGTCTGTGATGCAGCAACGGACGGTGATGTTGCAGTTTCTCCTAGTGGTTCACCGGTTCGGGCAGAGCCAGCCCTTAGCCCTTACGAGACTTCTTCCCCTTTGAGTCCGTATGCAGAGGACTTCCATCAGACCCTCTACGAGGATGAGGCACTTGAGGATGACTTACTCGAGGAGGAGTCAGATGGAGACATACCGGTACATAGAGTGTGTGTGGTTACTAGACGTGGCCACTCAGACGAGCAGATAGAGGCAGATGATGATGATGAGCAGGGAGAAGCTGAGGTAGGAGGATCTCCCCGGTCAGTTGAGACAGATGCCACAGTACTACAGTTACAGACTCAGATGGCAGAGATGGCCAGGGCCATGGCAGCGATGACAGCCCAGTTGACAGCTTTGGGGGCGATGCCCCAGATGACGGGCGTAGGCACTCCTGCTACGTCCAGGGACGAGCCAGCAGCACCACCTGTAGTAGCACCAGGTCCTGTGGGAGTAGACAGGGCCCAGAGAGCAGTTCCAGTGGCACCGACAGCAGTTGCTTTTACTACCCCGGTCCAGAGTCAGTCAGTTCAGTTGTCAGCCGGACAGATTCAGGATCTGATTGCCCAGAAGGTCGAACAGGCCATTTCCTCCAGGAAGTCTGGAGAGGTAGTTAGCAGGGGGCGTCCTTACCCAGTAGAGTACGAGCACGAGCCCTACCCCCCTGGTTTTGTCCCTCCTAGGTTCAGAGTCTTTGATGGGTTTGGGAACCCGAGGCAGCACGTGGCCCAGTACCGAGCCATCTGTTGCAACATAGGAGGGAACGATGCACTGATGTTGAGACTCTTTGTCAGCAGTTTAGTTGGGGTGGCCTTTGCTTGGTACGCCGACCTCCCCAACGATTCAGTACGCACCTTTGCAGAGTTGGAGCAGTTGTTTGTTCAGAGGTTTGTCAGTGCAGAGCACCGAGTTACAGTTGGAGAGCTAGTTGTGACTAGACAGCGGCCCCGAGAGCCTCTCCCAGATTACATAGTCAGATGGAGGAACCTCAGCCTACAGTGTGAGCCCCAGTTACAGGAGCAGCATGCAGTAGAAATTTTGTTGAAGAACATAGATGGTCCGATAGCACCTTATCTGAAGGGTTTCAGCATTAGAACCTTTCAGAAGTTGTTGACAAAGGTGATCAGTTTGCAGGACAGCATACCCGATGCAGTCCCTCCTAAGGTTGAGAGTCAACCTTCACGTAGACCTCAGCGGCAGGAGTCATCAGGAGCACCTCCACCTAGGAGAGGGGAGGTACACAGTACTTATGGGCCATCAGATAAGGGCAAGAAGCCCTCAGTCAGTTCAGCACCACCTCAGCAGTCTCACACACCGGGCCAGTCGGCAGTGCAGTCTAGACCCTCCCGTAGGACCCCAGAGAGTCAGCAGTACCTACGGGAGAAGCTTA
Source organism: Dendrobium chrysotoxum (assembly GCA_019925795.1). Lineage (NCBI taxonomy): Eukaryota > Viridiplantae > Streptophyta > Magnoliopsida > Asparagales > Orchidaceae > Dendrobium > Dendrobium chrysotoxum. Next base: position 84,543,791 of record CM034315.1, on the reverse strand, counting down.
GTAAGGAATATCCCTTTAAAAGGGAAAGTGTGATGAAGATCTTCAAGTTCCTTACTAAGAGAAACATCTTAACATTCCCGAACAACAATAGAGTGGAAGAGGAGGGGCAGACAGAACACCCACTCTATTGTCCATTTCACAGACATATCGGGCATGTCATAGAAGACTGCTATGTGTTCAAGGACAGAGTTGAGAAGCTCATGGCTAGTGGGCAGATCCACCTACAGGACAGCGACCTGGTTCAGCCCAAGGGCAAGACACCTCAGACAGTTCAGATGATCTCGGGCTCCAGTAGTTGTAGTGACAGCCAGAGTGGCAGACAGAGCAGTCGTAGCAGATCACCCAGAGGTTCTGAGGGGGAGTGGCAGTTAGCACTCTCTCGGAAGACGAGGCAGATGATCCGGCAGACAGTTCAGAGTTCAGAGGCAGTTGAGAGGAGGCCTACCCAGGCCAAATCGACAGTTGCCAGCCCAGTTTCTTCGCCAGCACCTTTTTCTTCTCCTATTGTAATGCCTACTGAGCACATTTCTTTTCCTATTTTATGTAATAAAAAGATGTATGAAAAGGAAAAGTTTGTTGTAACTTCTGAGGGGAAGACGGGACGCCTTCCAGCACTTACGCTGAAGGATTTCGTTCTCCCTTCAACTGATGATGAAATAATAGAAGAAGGTGATTCTGGCTACTTCTGGTGTTCTGCTCCTACTTTTATTTCTTCTAGCACTCGCTCTTTCAATATTTTACATGTTTCTTATGATGGTTCTGTATGTGATGAAGAGTCTGAGTGTGATGAGGAACCAGTCTTTATGATTCCGGAGGGTGGTTGTTACATGGATTCAGAAGATGAATCCGAGAACCCACTCCAGTTACTTTCCTTGGAGCCAACACATGCCATCACCGTTGAACCAAGTGAATCTCCTGTCAAAGATGACTCGATACAGGAAGTTCACTTGCGTTCAGGGAAGGTTCTTCCACCTAGGATGGCTAAGAATACAAAAGAGAAAGATAAGAACATTGTTACCCAGCAGGACGATCCTATCCCTTCCTCCCAAGAGCAGTCTGAGGAGAAAGGGAAAGGCCCTCAGCTGGAGGTCGATTACAATGTGTTGGCCCATTTAAGGAAAATTCCTGCCCTTCTCAGTGTCTATGATGCTTTGATGATGTCTTCTGACTTGAGAGAGACCCTGGTAAAAGCACTACTCGAACCAGAGTCCTATCAAGCCTTCTTTGCTTCCGAATCTGTTGGAGATGCATGCCTTTTGAGAGAGATGCCATGCATTACCTTTTCAGATCGTGATCTCCTCTTGGGTACCTCTGATCACAATCGTCCTTTGTATGTCACCGCTGAAGTCAATGGTTATGAGTTGAACAGGGTCCTCATTGACCAAGGAGCTTCAGTAAACATTCTGAGTTATGAAACTTTGAAGAGCCTCTCCCTGGGTCATTTGAAGTTAACCTCCGATAAGATTATGTTGAAAGGCTTCAATGACCAAGGACAGCGTGCCCTAGGGTCTATCACCCTACCCCTGAAGTTTGGAAATTTCCTTACTGAGGCGAAGTTTCATGTGATCGAGGCAGATACTTCATACAGGGCTCTCTTAGGAAGGCCCTGGATTCATGAGTATGGAATGGTGCCCTCCACCCTGCACCAATGTATGAAGTATATGAGGAATGAAGTCGAGTACTCCATTCCCGGGGATACCCAACCCTTTTCCGTGCATGAGGTCTCTATTTACGATGATGCTGAGCATTACATACCTCGTAAGAAGAGTAAACCTCCTTCTGCCCAGTCACCAGTGACACCTGCCAGTACTGTACAGGGTCCTGTACAGCTACCTGTGCAAGGTCCGTCACAGGTTAGTATTGAGGCAGATACCTCCACTGCAGATCCTGTTAGATCTCCTTTCCAATTTGCAGTTGGGCACGATGTTCCCCCTAGTAGAGGAAGGGGAGAGCGAGGTAGAGGTAGAGGTAGAGGATCGACTCGCCCGCCGCGAAACTACGATACTCAAATCCCTCCTCCCTCATATCTTTATGCTTCTCCTTTGACTGTCGAGTCCGACTCCTCTGACGATGAGATGATCACTACCCCTCATCGCTCAGCTCCCTCACCAGCCCCGGACTTCACTGATTATAGTTCACTGCCTACCTTTTGTAGGTACCTCATACCCGAGGGTGGTTTAGTTATTGACAGTGGTTCAGACGAGGAAGTAGACCCCCGACGTCAGACCACTAGTCAACAGTCCCTTTCCCGTCAGATACGTGGAATAAGAGTTGAGGAGTCTCACCAAAGATCTTTGGTTACCCCCTCCACCAGTGATGGTGGCGCACTACAAGTTAGAGGTCGCCCTCCGCCTCCTCTGTACGAAACCTTTGTGCCACCACGAGCTAGTGAGTGTGCCTCGTTATCCCATAGTGTAGGTGCCCCACTGGGTCCTGGGAGTCAGGGTTCAGCGGAGACCGCTATAGATAACAGGGTCACAACTGCCCCTCGTTATTTTTCCCCTTTCGTGGAAGACTGTGTAGAGCGGGGTGTAGTCATCTCGACTTGGTCAGATGAACAAGCTCTACGACAGGCTCGCGTTTGGCGGACTGATATGCCTCAAACTAAGCAAGGTTTAGGTTATGTCGAGCAGAGCTCACCTAACCATGCTAACATCCGAACGGTTTCCCACTCATACCCGGTTGTTTCTCTTACCGATAAAGAAGGCCCGGGTGATGATGAGGATAGAGTACTCGATGCTCCTCAAGAGTTTGAAGATGGCATCACTTCTGCCATGGACGAATTGTGTGAGGTAAACTTAGGCACTGAATCAGATCCTAGACCTATTTTTCATAGTGTCTTGTTATCTGACTCAGAGGCTCAAGAATACATCGAGCTACTCTCAGAGTTTAAAGATTGCTTTGCCTGGAACTACACCGAGATGCCTGGTCTAAATCCAGATGTAGCAGTCCATAAACTAGCCATTAAGTCTGATGCAGTCCCTGTTAAACAAGCACCTCGTAGGATGAGGTTAGAAATAGAACAACAGGTGATCGCTGAGACTAAGAAGCTTATAGAGGCTGATTTCATTCGTGAAGAGAAGTACCCTACTTGGCTTGCCAACATTGTTCCAGTCCGAAAAAAGAACGGGCAGATTCGTGTCTGTATCGACTTTCGTGATTTAAACAAGGCATGTCCTAAGGATGATTTTCCTCTTCCTATCCCCGAGCTTATGGTGGATATAGCGTCGTCCCATAGCATTTTCTCCTTCATGGATGGTTCATCTGGTTACAATCAGATAAAGATGGACCCCGAAGAGGAAAAGTTTACTGCGTTTCGCACACCTATAGGTGTGTTCTGCTACAAGGTGATGCCCTTTGGTCTCAAGAATGCCGGGGCCACTTATCAACGTGCTATGACTGTTATCTTCGACGAGATGATACACGAGCAAGTTGAATGCTATGTGGATGATCTGGTAGTCAAAAGCAAGGTCCGTGGAGATCACCTTCGAGATCTACGAATCGTTTTTGAACGCCTACGCAAATACGATTTGAAAATGAACCCTCTAAAATGCGCATTTGGAGTTAGTGCAGGAAAGTTCCTGGGGTTTATAGTTCGCTACCGTGGCATTGAGATTGATCCTTCCATGATCAAAGCCATAGTAGATCTAAAACCCCCTAAAAGTCTTACCCAGCTAAGGTCTTTTCAAGGAAAGTTAGCCTTCCTGTGGAGATTTATCTCCAATTTGTCCGGTAGATGTCACCCCTTTGCTGCCCTGGCAAAGAAAGACGCCCGCTTTCACTGGGATGAGCGTTGTCAGGAGGCCTTTGAGAGTATAAAGCGCTACCTGATAAACCCCCCTGTTTTAGCTGCACCCATCCCGGGGAGGCCGTTAATTCTCTACACTACGGCCCTGGATGAGTCCTTGGGTGCATTATTGGCTCAAGAGAATGAGGAAGGCAAGGAGAATGCCTTGTACTACCTCAGTAGACGGTTGATACCCGCAGAGCTGAAGTACCCCGCGATGGAAAAGCAGTGTTTAGCTTTGATCTTCGCGGTACAGAAGCTTAGGCATTATATGCTTTCACACAAGGTCAACCTAATCTCTCGAGTCAACCCCTTGCAGTATCTCATGACCCGTCCGACCCTCTCAGGTCGTCTGGCACGATGGTCTATGATCTTGCTGCAGTTTGACATCACTTTCGTCCCGCAGCGGGCCGTCAAAGGACAGGCTCTAGCTGATTTTCTTGCTGCTCACCCGATCCCTGTAGACTCCCCACTCAATGATGAGCTGCCTGACGAGCTAATCATGAGTGCGGAGGAGCAGGAGTCCCCTACTTGGGAGTTTTACTTCGACGGTGCGTCATCCGTTAGAGCCTTGAGCCCGAACGAAACTCCTATAGTTAGGGTAGGTCTGGGCCTCATTTTCGTATCCCCTGAAGGTCACACTCTGAGATATTCCTACAGTCTTTCAGAACCTCGTACTAATAATGAAGCTGAGTACGAAGCTCTGATTTTAGGACTAGAGTTGGCCATTCAGATGAATGTCATGCGGGTGAAAATCTTTGGAGACTCACAACTGATCATAAATCAAGTAGCGGGAGTCTACAAAGTGCTTAAACCTGAGCTCTTGCCTTATCACAGCAAGGCAATGGAGCTCTTGTGTTTGATTCCTGAAGTGACCTTAGCTAAAATCCCTAGATCTGCCAATGGCAAGGCAGATGCATTAGCTAAGTTAGCAAAGGAACTGGCTGACCCAACTGGCAACCCACTGTCTATCGTTGTCCAGTGCCGTCAAGCCCTGTGCCCCGCAGACCTGTCTTCTCCCGATCAGACCCTCACAGTGTTCTCAGTTGAGGAAGAATCAGACTGGAGAATACCCTTTATAGAGTATTTGAAGCATGGCAGGCTTCCAGATGATAGATCTCTTGCTGCCCAGATCAGAAAGAGAGCCCTATCATTCACTTATGTGAACGACACCTTGTATCGACGCTCTTTCGACCAAATGTGGTTGCGTTGCCTTAACAACGAGGAGGCTCGCAAGGTCATGGGCGAGATACATGAAGGTCTTTGCGGTGCCCATCAGTCCGGACCAAAAATGAAAGGCAGAATTAAACGCCTCGGTTACTATTGGCCGACTATGATCCGTGATTGTATGGAGCACGCTAGAAAGTGCCACCAGTGCCAAATTCATGGCACGGTGATTCACCAACCCCCTAATCCGCTGCACCCTACTGTATCATCTTGGCCATTCGAGGGCTGGGGCACAGATGTAGTGGGTCCTATTGACCCTCCTTCCTCTAAGGGCCATAGATTCATTTTAGCTGCCACTGATTACTTCTCTAAGTGGGCAGAAGCTGTGCCACTTAAGGAAGTCAAATCAGAAGATGTGATGCGTTTCTTTCGTGATCATATCGTCTATCGTTTTGGTGTCCCGCGCCGTATCATCTCAGATAACGGCCCGTCATTTAGAAGCACCAAAATTGCCAGATTTGCCCGCTGTCATAACATCAATTGGCGATACTCTTCAATTTACTATCCCAAGGCCAATAGCTTGGCGGAAGCATTCAATAAAACTCTCGTGCAATTAATAAGAAAAATCCTGGTTGCAAACAAACGAGAGTGGCACGATAGACTTCCTGAAGCACTATGGGCCTATAGGACTACATACCGTACTCCTACTCAGTCTACCCCATATGCTTTGGCTTTCGGGGTCGAGGCCGTCCTCCCACTTGAGGTCGAGCTCCCCTCGCTACGTGTGGCAGTCAGCCACAATCTTTCCCACGAAGATAACGCCCGATTACGGACGGAAGAGCTTGATGGTTTAGAAGAGCTTCGCCTACAAGCTTATCAGAACCTCAAACTATACCAGGCACGTATGGCTCGATCACATGATCGCCTTGTTCGACCCCGTGCTTTCCGGGTTGGCGAGTTGGTCCTTGTTTTACGTAGACCTATCGTTTCGCGTCGTCGCCGAAGTGGTAAGTTCGAGCCTGTCTGGGAAGGCCCCTTTGCTGTGGAGCAAGTCTACGAAGGTGGTGCCTACCTACTCGTTGATGCCAATGGTGTTCACCCTATGCCTGTCATCAACGGGCAGTACTTAAAAAAGTACTATGCCTGAGTTCGCTCTTCGAGAGGGAGGGGATCTCCTTACCGCCTGCAAATACTCCCCTGTATATGTACCCCCTTTGGAGGGGCTTCTTCACTTTTCGACAGTCTGTGTGGCCACGACGATTTGTCCTCTACCACACGATGTTTGGTTGCGAGAAGTATGAGGCTATCCTTAGGGGTGATGAGGTGAGATGATATGATTCGTACACTGACATAAACTCTAGTCTCTATCATCTCCCTTGTCTGAACTCTTCTAGGCCAGATTTTGACCCATATCAGTCCAAATACAAATTCAAGTTCTATTTTCAATAGTGGGATCTTTAAATTTAATGTGCAAAATTTTTAAAAGAAAGATTGATCTGAGAAAAGTCTGAGAGCTTAAAACACGAAGTAAACCTTTTAGAGAATTTTTCCTTGGAAAGTATAGAATTTATTTTTCCTAATGAAAGATTTACCCCTGTCTTCTTTAGAAAATTAAGTAATTGGTGGTTGACTCCTCTAAACGCTTGAAGGACGATTATAATGATTCAAAAAAAATGTATGCCTTCTCTCTCATCCCTTGCTTGGGATGATTTCCTATTTTGAACTAAAATCTATATCAAATTGAAATTAGATTTAGAGACGTGTATTTTCCCAATCATCTTGCAGTTTTCTATCTCATAGGCGTCTTTCACACGCTGATAAATCTACCTCATAATTTTCTTATTCAAGTCATTCATTCTTATCATAAGATTGGATTTGCTTTGTGAGTTCTTCTTCCTTGCACGAGAGAGTGAGTTTTTCTTCTCTTATGTTTGGAAGATAATCTTACAACTGAGAAAGTTTTCCTTTAGAGGTTTGGAAAGGGAGCCAGTTACGAAGTGAAAGATACACAAAGTGTATCAAAAGTGAAAAGATGCGCAGTGCGCCAAAAATCAAAGATACACAAAGTGTATCAAAAGTGGAAAGTTGCGCAAAATGCGCCACAAGGTTAAGGATGCACAAAGTGTATCAAGTAATCAAAAGATGCGCAGTGCGCCAAATCAAGTTGAGGGGCTCAAAATGAGCCCAAAGTGGATAAGTAAATGGCTTCCCTTTCTTGTAAATCTCTAAATCTCAGAAAATCCATACCCTTTGATATTTGTGATACTTGAGTTTGAAAATCATGATTTCGGATTTATCATCGTGCAAGAATGTTCTATTAGATATAAAAATATTCTCATGCAAGAGGATTGAGAAGATTCAGTTTCTCTCTCTAATTTATACCCTTTTGAATTAGATATTTATTCATAATATGTAAGGGAGAAAGCCCAGCTTAGCCTGTAGGGAGCTTAAGCTGGGTTAGCAAAATTTAAATCCCTAACCTTCTCGGGTTTAGATGGAGTCAACCTATATTGCTGAACTTTCTGAACCTCTTCTAAGGTTCAAGATGATTCAGAGGTTAATTTTTCATTTCTAAAAATAGTCTTTTCACTCTCTGATGAAATTTTCACTCTTTAGGAAATGTGTGAATCAGACTTCTCTCAGATTGATTGGCAAGGGCTTAAACATCTCTTAGTGGTCCCACTATTGAGTTTGTTTAAATGCTTGCCATATTCTTTTAAAAATTCGTGCACGAAAATATTTTGACCCCACCATCTGGTTATAGACCATTCTTAAGGACTGATAAGAGTCTCGCATTTATTCTATTTTCCTCTTCTGAGTTCTGGTAATTTGGGAGTTTCCCCCTCTCTGTCCCCCAGTTTCACTGGGTGCTCCCAAGTGTGGTCTGAAATATCAAAACCAATTCAGACTTCCTTTGTACTGGGTCCATACCAACCTATGCTAGATAGGGATGGTAATGTTGATCCACTATCCTAACCTAAATTTTATTCACATATCAATCGTGCTCTGATTGTGCCCCCAGTTTTATTCATGTGGCGAATATGGCCTGGGTTATCAAAGCCAATCTTACCTCCCTCTTTGTGTTCCAATCATTAGAGGATATCTCATACTAGGAGTAACGCACGGATATGGTAAATGTTCCCTCTGCCGGGTGTTGTCTTCGACAGTACGAGATATACTTAGTCTATGGTCGAGAACATATAAAAAATGCATCTATAAAATAAAAGAGGGAAGCTCTTAGTAGAGTAAAACCGGTTGCCCTTGTCACAGGTGGAACCCGGTAATACTCTCTAAGAGCTCAAATTCCCCAAAGTCTTTCTTTCCTTCTCCTACGAAGCGTCTGAGTGATTGCTTCAAGGATGAGTTTGCACTTGTGATTATTATGATCTTTTACAACCATGATAGTCCTTGTTAGTGGTGTGATACATCTTGCTCAAGATGTTAACATCCCACCTTCGCGAGCTCTGATTCCCTAACAGGGAATCAACTCTCTAGTTTCTTTTAGTGACCTACTTTTTCACCCTTGCCCTGCTCCCAGCCACTAGAGCAGTCCTATGGGTCTGGTAGTGTCGCTCCTGCCTCTCACAGGGCCCCCCGGTCAGGGTGAGTGTTACCGCTGTGATGTTTGATGTTTATTGATTTTACTCATAAATCATTTCCCTCAATGGCGAGTGTGTCTCCTCGCCATCTTGAGTTACTTCCCCAGTAGTGTTGCAGTACGCCTGGTTACCGGCGTTAGCATCACTGACTTGAGAGCTCTGATTTTCTGGTAGAAAATCAACTCAGTTTCTACTTTACTCTCTCTCTCTCATTCGTACTCTACCCTCAGCTGCTGGGGTAGCTCTACGGATGCACTGATATTATTCCACTTCCCGCAGGGTCCCACCAGTTTGTGTGGGTGCTACTACTGTGGGCCTTTCATAAATATTATTCCTATGCAATGTTACTTCCCTTAGTGGCGAGTGTGTCCCCTCGCTACCCTTGTGTGCTTTCTTAGTTGTGATGCAGTACATCGAGTCTCAGATGTTAGCGTCGCTTCTTAGTGAACTTTGATTTTCTAGCAGAAAATCACTTCACTTGTCTTAGAGTGACATACTTTCCCGCCGTGACCCGACTCCTGGTTGTAGAGCGGTCCCTTGGATGTGTTTATGTTGCTTTCCACCTCTACAGGGTCCCACTAGCTTACGTGGGTGTACCACTGTAGTCTTCTATGATTATTTCTCATTGATATAGTCCTTTTTTCTGTAGCAAGTGTGTCCTCCTTGCTACTTTAGCTACTCAGTGGGAATGGGATTACCCCTCTCACACTTTGTTGAGGGCGTACCTTTCCCTATGGTCTCTCGAGGCATCATTCTGGTGCTTCCAGGTTTGTATGATTTTGGTTTCGCCTAGGCAGTTTCACTGGCATTTGGATACTCGTGGCCACGACGACTTGTCCTCTACCACGTGGTACCCAAAACACTAGTTTGAAACTCCTTAGACGACCCTTCTCTCTTTGAAATTTTCCATTTTCTACTCCTCTTCCCATCCCTACACATATGCGTGTTAGGGAATGGTTGAGATGACTTTCCCCTGGTCGCTCTACTGCAGGCATATGCGCCGGGTAGGCATCAGACTTTACTTGGTTGAGAGTGCCCCACAGAGCCCCTGGGAGGCATATCTCACCACCTCTTTTCCCTGATTGCTCTGCTGCGGGCATATGTGCCGAGTAGACATCAGGCTTTACTTGGTTGGGAGCACCCCGCAGAGCCCCTGCGAGGCATAGCTCACCACACCTTTACCCTGACTGTCCTGCCGCTCTGGTAGACATCAGACCCTTACCCTGGTCGTCTTGCTCTGATCAAGCAGACATCAGACCTTACCCGGTTGAGTGGGAGCCCGACAGAGTCCCTGGGAGGCATTCCTCACCACCCCTTTACTCTGGATGTTCTGTAAAAGACTACGCAGACTCCAATTTCGTGGCTTATTTACTTTTGTTGAGGTCAGGCAGAAGTATTGAGTCACCCCTATCCGCTGTTCTGAAAGGAGCAGGAGGAGACGGGATCCTTTCACCTTCTATTCTGCTGTTTGAAATGAACAGTCAGGTAGTTGGTTTTACTTACCGGTTGAGAGAGCCCGACAGAGTCCCTGGGAGGCATTCCTCACCACCCCTTTACTCTGGATGTTCTGTAAAAGACTACGCAGACTCCAATTTCGTGGCTTATTTACTTTTGTTGAGGTCAGGCAAAAGTATTGAGTCACCCCTATCCGCTGTTCTGAAAGGAGCAGGAGGAGACGGGATCCTTTCACCTTCTATTCTGCTGTTTGAAATGAACAGTCAGGTAGTTGGTTTTACTTACCGGTTGAGAGAGCCCGACAGAGTCCCTGGGAGGCATTCCTCACCACCCCTTTACTCTGGATGTTCTGTAAAAGACTACGCAGACTCCAATTTCGTGGCTTATTTACTTTTGTTGAGGTCAGACGGAAGTATTGAGTCACCCCTATCCGCTGTTCCGAAAGGAGCAGGAGGAGACGGGATCCTTTCACCTTCTATTCTGCTGTTTGAAATGAACAGTCAGGTAGTTGGTTTTACTTACCGGTTGAGAGAGCCCGACAGAGTCCCTGGGAGGCATTCCTCACCACTACTTCTTCCCTGATTGTTTTGCTCTGATCAAGCAGACATCAGACTTTACTTGGTCGAGTGAGCCTGGCAGTGTCCCTGGAAGGCATACCTCACCACTCTTTCACCTTCTATCTTGTTGTTTCGATACGGTCCAATGGATAGTTGGTTTGCTTTACTACCTTACTTTTTTTGGGTTCTCTCTCCCCAGTTCTGCCCTCACTATAGGGTAAGGCAAAGAGAAGATCTCCCCCACTTTGTTACCTTTTGGTGGCATGTTACTACTTCGCTCTTTGTTCTATCCTTGGCTCTGCCCTCGCTATAGGGCAAGGTCAGGGGAAAATTCTCCTTTGCTCTCTCTCACCTCTTTTGATGTTCTTTTCTCTGATCTTTACTCTACTTCTTCTATCACGTCCGGTCAACGCCAACACGAGCGGTTCACTAGTTTGTTCGCCACTCCTGTTGGGGGTCCGTTTGTTGACCTAGTTTTTGCACCTAACCCCAGGTCTTGGGTCAACCCAGTTGACCAGGTCAACCTGGGTTGACCTAAAGGGACCCATTTAGCTTGGGTTAGCCCCAAATCAGATCTTGATCAAACCAAATTCATCCAAGGCTCAACCCCTCCCCTCTTTGACCTATTTGACTAGGTTGACCAAGTCAACCCTTGACTTGGTCAACCCAAGTCATTAATGGGTCAATATGACCCATTAAGAGCCATTTAAAGCTCCAATTATTTCCTAATCCATTCAAAGCTCTAAACCACGGCCTAATGGGCTTAATAACCTCCTAATCAAACCCTAGATAGGATCTTAGCCGTTGGTCTTGACCCTAGAGCTTTAAATAGATGGAATTAGGGTTGATTTAGGGGACTTTTACTCTTGCCCGATCTCTAAGCCCCCAAAGCCTGTGAGATTCTGTGTGAGAGCTCCCACGACCCGTCCCCACCTTTTCCAACCCAAATCCGCCACCAAGACCCCGCCGGCGGCAGACTTTCCGGCGAACCGAGGGCTAGAACCTTCCTACGCGAATCCCGTCCGATCCAAGGCGTTTCGAGGCTCGAGATCAACTAGGGGATTACTCGTGGACAGTCTACAAGTTCAACAAGCCCAAGATCGCCCAAATCCACCGTGTGGATTAGGTATAATACCTAACCCTAGTTAGAAACACCTAGGGTTAATTAGCATCGTCATTAGTGCGTTTTAAGCCAAATGAATCATCCCACACGATTTCTGTTCATTCATAGATCACATGTTTAAAATTTCATCGTGTTTGGTTCAGCCGATCTCGAGAACGAGCCAGAATAGTGTATTAGGGTTCGGTCTCGGCTTCTCGTCCAGGGGGAGTTGATCTCCGCCGTTGATTTCGAAATCAATGGCGGAGATCTGGTCATTCCGCGGTTTGGAACGACCGTGGGGATCCCTCCTTGGCATCGGCGCGTCGTCTGACTCCATCACGACCGTCGATTCATCGCGGCGAGAGATCGGACGGCGGGTACGGCCTGCTGACGTGGATAAGTGATTACCGCGGTCCGCGGTAATGATTGCCTTAATCATTGGCAATCATCGCCGGTGGCGCGATCATTGCGCCGCCAGGCAATGATTGCCCGCGGACCGCGGGGCGAATCTGGGGCTGCCAAGTGTCGGGCCGGGGTTTTATATATATATTTTTATTTATTTTAATTATTTTTAGCCTATTTTAACTTCAAAAAAAAATCATATAAAATCTAAATTTAATCCAAAAAATACGTATAATATGTCAAATCGCTCGTATTTTAATTCCCTTTATTTTAAAACTAATTTTGATTAAAAATGTTGAATATATTTTAAAAAGAAAAATATTAAATGAGTAATATTAGTTATTTTTGTTATTGTTATTATTATTGTTTTTTTTTTTCTTTATTATTGTTATTTATATTATTATTATCATATTTATTATTATTATTATTATTATTACTATTATTATTATTTTAATTATTTTTATTATTTTAATTATTCTTATTATTATTATTATTATTATTATTATTATTATTATTATTATTATTATTATAGTTATTATTATTATTTTAATTACTTTGATTATTTTAATTATTTTTATTATTATCATTATTATTATTATTATCATTATTTTAATTATCTTAATTATTTTATTATTATTATTATTATTATTATTATTATTATTATTAATTATTATGATTATTATTATATTAATATTAATGTTATAATTAATAATAATATTATTATTTTCAATAATAGTATTATTATATTATTATAATATTAATTATTATCATTATATTAATATTAATGTTATAAGTAATAATAATATTATTATTTTTAATAATGATATTATTATATTATTCTAATATTAATTGTCATCATTATTAGTATTATTATAATATTAATATTATAATTAATAATATTATTATTTTAATAGTATTATTATTATTGTTAATATTATTATTATAATATTAATTATTATTAGTGTTATTATAATATGAATATTGTAATCAATAATAATATTATTTTAATAATATTATTATTGAAATTAATATTTATATTAATATAATAGTAATATCTATTGTTATTAATATTATTATAATATTAGTATTGTTAACTAATAATAATATTATTATCTTTAATAATGGTGTTATTATGTTAATATTAATATTATTATAATATTAACACTTATTATTTCATATTATTGTAATATTTTAATTATTATTATTTAAAATTTAAAAATTCCAGATATTATTATATCTGATTTATTTTAAAATTATTATTTATTTTCAAATATTAATTATTTTAATTTTTTTTTAAAATTACCTTTAAACCTATTTAACTTCAAAAATTCATAACTTTGCCATTTTAAATCGGATTTTGACGCACAATACCTTAAAATTTTCAGAAAAATATGAATTTTAATTTAAAAATATTTGTTATATGTGATTCTGTCATTTCTGAATATTTTCTGTATTACTGTGTTATTTACTTATTTAAATATTATTTAATTAATATAATTAATTATTTTAAAATAAAAATTATTTTGAAACCCCCTCGGTGGCTGGTAGACCTCCCATGCTTATGAACTGAAGTATTTTCAATTATCTTATTTTTTAAACTTATATTATTATTATTTATAATATTTATGTATTTTAAAGATGATTTTAAAATTACATATTATTTAAATCCTTTAATTTTGGGAGGTTCACCTCCTATGAAACTTTAAACCTAGGACCTATATGTGAACAGAATTCATGTGGGAGAAGGATTAGTGAATGATTGTGTCTCAATCATTCACTAATCACTTCATTAGGTTTCTTTACTTAGTGTTTTCGTAGTCCTTGCATGTGTAGGTTGCACAAACACGTAGCCTAGGCTCTCATAGATCTAAGGACATGGCTTGGTGTGTTTATATCTGCTGCATTTACCCTCTGTATTATGCCTAAGGGTTAGTTACTTCATTTCACTCCTATATAACGTAGTGACACCCTAAGGACAACAATTAAGGACCCGTCTAGCAAACTTAGAAAAATTCTAGGAATTAGGGTAGAACCCCGAATGACTTGAAATTTGAAACACTTAAACATAGTGACATCTGGAACCCTCTAGAATTTTCTAGGAATTTTCTGGACTCTTTAAAACACTTAATTAGCAAACCCTAATTTACCCGTTAATTAAGCCTTAGAAACTTCAGAAAAATCTAATAAATCCATTTTAAATCAGAAAAATACCCATAATACCTCAAACTCTCCAAAATTCAGTTCCCAACCTTAGATAATTAGGGCCCCTTAATTGGATCTTAATCTGGACTTTAATTCGACCTTAATCAAAAATCACCTTTTTGCCTTAATTAAATCATTAAAAATTATTAAAAATCCCAAATTTTCCCAAAATACTTGGGAACACCTTCTTAGGTCATTTCTGACCTTTGGGGGTGATTCCAATCAGTTTGGAGCTGATTTGGGCCAAAACCCCCAAAATACCCCTAACTAGGCAATTTCGATAATTCCTTTAATTGCCCCAACTTCTGAAAATCATAACTAATTATAGAAAATTCCAAAATGGGCAAACTAAAAGGCACCTAACTCTAGTTAAGGTCTAGTATTTGTTAAAAATATTAGGTGTCCAGAAATCAACCTAAAACAAAAAGTCAACTCTTCGGTCAACCGTAGTCTATAGTCTAGGGCCCGAAACTTCTAAAATTCATAACTTTGCGTAGGAAACTCCAAATCCAGCAAACTAAAAGGCATTCAACTCACATTAAGGTCTAGTATTTGTTAAAAATATTAGGTGTCCAGAAATCAACTTAAATCAAAAAGTCAAACAATCCGGTCAAACCTAGTTCAAAAACAAGACCAAAACTTCAGAAATTCATAACTTTGGATAGAAGAATCCAAATCGGGCATGCTAACTGTCTAACTGATCAGGTTAAGGCCTAGTATTTTATAAAAAATATTAGCTGGCCATAAATACCCTTTAATCAAAAAAATCAATTTTGGACCCCCTTTTACTTAGTGTATAGGTGGACCCCGAACCCCCTAAAACTCACTAATGCAATTTAAACTTCAAATATTATTACCCTAAGAACTAAAATCGATCCACACATTAAATCAACTAAGATAAATCTCAATTCACTAATATTTGGACTTTAAATAAAACTTCCCTTTTTAAACCTACAACCAACCTGGACAGTAGGCAACTGTAACTAACTACCCAGCTTTAGGGTCTACCTCAGCTACACAGCTTTTTCACACACATCTAGATGGTTTGTTAGGGCACCACTTCTAGATCTAGGCTAGGCCGGTGTTTACTTTTCTGTTGTGTGCCGAGATTTTTGAGATTTCATTGCATGTTGTGATTGAACTATTGGTGTGTTTGTTTACTTTTACTGCACTCTGGGAATTGATGTGATTGCACGATAGACTACCCATAGGTTAGGATCGAGGTTGATACTAACAATATTTTCTGCAGGTGGCCATGCTCATGCAGCGCTAAATATAAGGGGGGCAATAATCATGATTTAAAAATTAATACTGTTTTATGCAGGTACTTCAGAAATTGCTCAGCCCCCCCTAAATAAATGAGGGCTAAAATAATAAATCGTTATAAATTGCTACAGGTGCTCCAGAGCTTGCTTAGCCCTCAAAATAATTAAGAGCATGGCCAGTGTGGCTGTGATGAGTATTTTACTTTCCTTATAACTGCTTGTGATATATTAAACTGCTTGGGATGACTTTTATTAGGATAACCTTGCAGGGGAGTCTAGATTTACTGCTTTTCATTAATGTAAATCACTCGTAATTTGGTATAGAGTTGTGAAAGTTTATTTTGAGTGGGGATACAAGAATCCAAAGGTTGGATGCCCGAAGAGAAAAGGACACCCAATATGAGGATAGTCCTTTTCTGTTTGGGAATCCAAATTTGGATTATTCTACTACCCGAGGAGTCCAAGGAAGCTGAGGTCCAAGGAGTCCGAGGGAGCTCAGATCCAAGGAGTCTAAGGAACAGAAGATCAAGAAGATGAAGACCCAGTGTATCCCACTCAAAATAACTTGCGTCAGTCTTAGGATTAGAAATCCGGGTTGTTGGCAGTGGTGCCCGGCCACTTTAATTTTCTGCAGACCCTGGGTTGTAATTAAGGGCAGTTGGCCTATGGACATTTATTAATTTGTTTGGATAATTTTGATGTGTTGTATGATTGTGTGCCTCTAGGATGGTTTGCTTTTCTTCGTTTCTTGGCGTTTTGCATGTCACTTTTGTTTTAGCCTGGATTTCGTTAGGCTCTTTAAGGACTAAAACTTTTCTACTCATAACTAACATTCAAATTTTAAGATTTAAATAATTTAGAAACTTAACGACCTAGGGAATTGCCGGAATCGTCCGGGGTAGCATGCATATCGTTGCATTTCTCTCTTTCCTTCTATAAGACACTTCCCCGCCCGTGGGTAGAGTCCGGATAATCTGACCTATGAGGATGAGGTGCCGGACCTGGGGAAGCCCAGTCTAATTCTAAAAATTATTTTTATAAGCCTTTTTTTAAAGTTCTATGCATACCTGATTCGGATACTTTAACTAGCATGCATTGCATTAGAAACTAACTAAATCAAAATTTTAATTGCATTAGTCATAGGAGCATTCACCCAACATCAGTCCGGGGCCAATTAGGAAATCCTCTAGACGTCGGCCCTACTTCCAAAAACTATAACCTACCCACCCATCTTTCATTAAATGACTGGACAACATGGTTTTAAAGCGATTAGGTGGTTAGCTGGCTCCCCCTTTCAGGCCGGGGTAAGTCCAGGTTTTGCATCGCATTAGTTAGGACACGGGTGTTAGTGTTGCGTAGAACACTAAACCCACCATAGATTTAGGATTCGAGGCTACTATTGCTCCGTAGTACGCCTCATCAGTAGGTAGGTCTTCTGTCTTCCAGAGACCCTAAACCCTACATATCCGCGTCACACGGATGACGCCACCTCCATCCTTCCCTCCTGCATGTTTCGAGTGCATGATTTATTTATTTTTCTCCGGTTTCTTCTCACTATCTTAGTCCCTCCGGATGCTGATGTGAGCCGTGCATGTTGACTAAGCCTAATTGAACCTCTCTTTCCCTTCGAGTAGGACTTCCTAGTCTTCGCCCTATGTGCCAATCCCAATTTAGAAAGTATAATATAGAATCCTTAATCGAGAGTATTCTCAGGCTCCGGCTTGAGATGTAATTAACCACGGGGGCTTGCGCCCGTGGGAAGCCGCATCCCACTCTCAAATAAACCCCATTCGAGCTAATGTATCGGGTGGGGGAAACCCGTTGTGATTAGATCATGTATATTATTACCCATCGGGGTGTGCTGGTGAGAGCCGCTATCCTCAATGGTTAATCATATGTGTGATCGAATCTGCCCTCCCATTGGCAACAGATACTGTCTCCCCTCGCGGGGCGATGGCATTTGGTGTCTGTTGTTCCTTTCGGAGGTCCACAGTCACCAATTATTGGAATAGGGAATCTCCTTTTCTTTTCTTTGCTTCGTTTGTAAGGCTTCTTAGCCTATTTATGTGTGGGTTTTCCTGCCATATAGGGCAGAACTTGTAATCTCTCTCTCTCTCTCTCTCTCTCTCGTGCTTCCTCTTTCTTCTTCAGTGTGCAATAAAAATCTCCAGTTGTTTTGGCTTCTTTTTTGTAAGTATTTTGTTCTCGGCTATTATTGTTATAGTTATTATTGTTATTTTATTTCAAATCCGCAAAATTGGTATCAGAGACATTTAATCCACACAGTGTAAGTGGTTTAAAGGCGATTTGTATTAAACCTATATGCAGATATTTATAATCTTGCATATATGATCTAAGATCGTCATAACAAAGTAACGGGATAGTTTTTTCTGTGGAGTCAATTGTTATTGACTGTTCTACCATTTTGATGGTAGATTTTCCCTTAAAATCAAAGGTTCCGATTTGATAGATTAATGTTTTATCTACCTTATGTAAGGACCATTTGTTTAGATCCTCTTCATTTAGAGGATATTCGATTAATTCAGCATTTTTGATATCTCTAAAAGAGGGTACATGCCCTTTTTGGAGAATAGACGAGGGATTCATCGAAGAAGAAGCCATAGGATAGCATCTGGCAGTTAAGACTATTTTGTTCAATGATTTAGAAGGTAAATCACAACGTTTAGTTAAAACTTAATTGAAGAGTGCTGCATAGTTCATTTATTTATCAAAAGAAATATCCAGGACTAACTACCCTAGACACAATGGGGTTTACAGCCAAATTTCAAGATGATAAATAGACTAGTAAGAGCACTAAACAGTTAAAAAATGCAAGTAAACATTGTTATGGGAGATCAGCCCCCCTAAAAGATTGAACATAGCAGGCTTAACAGCCAGAGAGGATTACTCCTCCATGGCTCTGATACCAATTTTGCGGATTTGAAATAAAATAACAATAATAACTATAATAATAATAGCCGAGAACAAAATTTATATCAGTTATAATTGATAGCTTAGTACAAATATTAACTAACTAGTTAGTTAAGTTAGTAATCATATATGTATATATTTGCATATATACTCAAAAAAGTTTGATTTGGATATTTCAAATACTAAAATTATACAAGTATTTTTGGACTTTGCAAGAGTCGATGTCCAAAAATAAGGGGGCAACTGATACGTCACAAAAAATCATTCTTATCGTGCACGAATCTTGAGGCAAAATCAAGTTGAAAACTTATGAAATCAAGATTGGGATCATCTGAACTCCAATTTCATCAAACTTATAGTCGAACTGAGTGTCTCGGAAACACGAACCCAACGACACCAAAATCGACCCAATCCGAGCACAAATGAGTCCAAATCAAAGACTCGAAGCATTTTTGGAAGGATCAAACCATAATTTGGGTTACCAAATGGTCTCCAATCGTAACATGCTTATAATCGAATCGAGCAGATCGACGAGATGAATCCAACGATCCCATGATAATCAAATTCTGATATTATTAAGATAATCAAAGGTTTATTGAATGGTACATGATCGTAGGAATCAAGATCGGTTGTCCATCCGAACCACTCCCAATTTACCCTTGATGAGTCATGCCATTCAAGAATTTTATAAATAGAACCCCATTTTCTCTTGAAAATGGGGGATTGAAGCCAAGAGAGAAGAAGGAAGAGAAGGAAAAAAATTATAGCCGCCCAGCTCCTCCTCGACCACCGCCGGAGTTTTGCCGCACCACCGTCAGGTTCTACCGCACCACCACCGAACCACCAAGGGATGTCGGAGTTCTGTTAAACCACCACTAGACCATCAAAGGACAACGAGGTGCCACCCAAAGCTAGAGTGCCCCCTGACGATAAAGTGCCACTACTAGACTACCGTCTGACATTGGAGTGCTATCAGAACACCACCTAATGTTGGAGTGATGCTGGACTTTTACGAAACTTTCAATTGACATTTGTAATCTGATCATCTTCAAGGATGAGTCAGACCATTGTACTTTACTCAAATTGTAGTAAAATCATTTTCAACTGGGCTAGGCCCCGTGATTTTTTTCCTTTCCCAAGTTTTCCACATAAAAATATTGTGTTCCCTATGTGTGAGCTGGATATTCATGCAATGCTAAGACATAAAATTATAACTCTATCGCCGTGTATATTCTAGCCCGCAACAGCTGCCAAACTATTGCGGGCTAGAGTTTTTTTTTTCTTTCTCTTCCTTCTTCTATCTTGGCTTCAATCCCCCTTTTTAAGAGAAAATGAGGTTATATTTATAGAATTCTTGAATGGCATGACTTGTAAATAAGTAGAAGATCAAGAGTAAATTGTGAGTGGTTCGGATGGACGGCCGATCATGATTCATACGATCATGTATCGTTCCATGAACATTTGACTATCTTAATGATATCAGAATTTGATGATCTTGGGCTCATTGGATTCATCTCATCGAGCCGCTCAATTCAATTATAAGCATGTCACAATTGGAGACCATTTGTTAACCCAAATTATGGTTTGATCCTTCCAAAAATGCTTCGAGTCTTTGATTTGGACTCATTTGGGCTCGGATTGGGTTGATTTTGGTGTCGTTGGGTTTATATTTTCGAGACGCTCAGTTTGGCTATAAGTTTGCTGAAATTAGAGTTCAGATGATCCCAATCTTGATTTCATAAGTTTCCAACTTGATTTTGCCTCAAGATTCGTGCACGATCAGAACGATTTTTTGTGACGTATCAATTGCCCCCCTATTTTTGGACAACAACTCGTTTCTAAAAATACTTAAGTATTAAAATGTCCAAATCAAACTTTTGTGCGATAAAATTATGATATATATATATATATATATATATATATATATATATGATTACTAACTTAACTAACTAATTAGTTAATATTTATACTAAGTGTTGTGGGCTAGAATATACGCAGCGATAGAGTTTAATTTCTTTGTCTTAGCGTTGCACGGATATCGAGCTCACACATAGAGAACACAAGATTTTTACGTAGAAAACCCTGAAAAAGGGAAAACCCATGGGGCCTGGTCCAGTCGGAATGATTCCACTAGAACTTGAATAGGTTTACAATAGGCTGACTTGCCTCCAGCGAGGAACAGGGCCTCAGGTGGTGGTCTGACGAAGTGTAGGGCCTCAGGTGGTGGTTCGGCGAAGAGGAGGGCCTCAGGTGGTGGTCCGGCGGAACTCCGGCGGTGGTCAAGGAGGAGCAAATGGGGTAAGAGCTCTCTCTTTTTCTCCTTAGGATTATGTGTCTTTTTCAAGAGGAGAGGGGGCTCTATTTATAAATTTTTATGAGTGGCATGGCCCGTAAATAGATGGAATATTAGGGGTAGTTAGGGAGTGGTTTGAATGGATGGCCGATGTTGAATCCCTTGATCGTGCACCGTTTGTTGGACATTCGAAGGCCTTAGAAACATCAAATTTTGGCAATCTTGGGCTCGTTGGATTCGTCTCGTCAAGACGCTCGATTCGACTATAAGCATGTCACATTTGGAGACCATTTGGTAATCCAAATTATGGTTTGAACCTTCCAATAGAGCTTCAGACCCTTGATTTGGACTCATTTGGGCTCGGATTAGCTTGAATTTGGTGTCGTTGGGTTTGTATTACTGAGACGCTCAGTTTGACTGTAAGTTTGCTGAAATTAGAGTTTGGATGATCCCAAATTTAATTTCGAAAGCTTCCAACTTGGTTTTGCCTCGAGATCCGTGCCCGATCAAGATAATTTTTTGAGGATGTATCAGTTTCCCCCCTATTTTTGGACGTCGAAGCTTCAGGAGTCCGAAAATACGTGTTCCAATTTTTTGGGAAATTTTTCATGCAATTTGATATTTGCAAAAACCAATCTTGCTTGTAGAGGTCCTGAACAGCTCTAAAAGTGCCAAAATTGAGTCCGGAATGTCGAAAAATGGTTCCAGGGACCCCAAAAAAGTCCTATTTGACCTTTTTGGGCCTGAAATTGGGCCCGAAAGTGGATCGAAGTGGGCTGTCCGCCGCCGGCCTCCCTATAAATAGGCCCCCCATAGGCCTTAGGGATCACACCTTTCTCCCTATAAATAGGCCCTACCCTCCCTATAAAATTCCTAAAATGCCCCTACCCTCCCTATAAAATTCCAAAAATGCCCCTACCCTCCCTATAAATAGGCCCCCCCTAGGCCTTAGGGATCACACCTTTCTCCCCTCCCTCTCTTTTCTTTCATTAGAGGCCTTCCCCTGGCCCTGAACTGGTGGCATCCCTCGTCCAGGCCCACGGCCCCTATTTGCGAGAAAGATACCTCCTCCCTTCCGCCCTCCTACCCGCCTGACTTTTTGCTATACAGGAGGCCTTCCCCTCTTCGGATAGGTGGCATCCCTTATCCTGCAGCGGGGCCCTTCCCTATACAGAGGCCATGTCGGGTGACCACCTTCCCTCGAGTGATCCCGCGGTCAGGAGAAATTCCACCGCGCTGCCTGACGGAGAGCGGAGGTCCAACAAAGGAGCGAAGGTGGATAATGTTGCATCCACTATTACGGGTGATCTTCTAATGATCCTTCACAAGAATTTCCACATCCCGAATGATGTGGTGACGACGATTCCGAAAAGGTCTGATCGGGCTGGCCTTCCTCCTCCCGGATACCTTACTTTCAGCAAGACC
This sequence comes from Dendrobium chrysotoxum, assembly GCA_019925795.1. Taxonomy (NCBI): domain Eukaryota; kingdom Viridiplantae; phylum Streptophyta; class Magnoliopsida; order Asparagales; family Orchidaceae; genus Dendrobium; species Dendrobium chrysotoxum. The sequence goes on along the minus strand of CM034315.1, from coordinate 84,521,606 downwards.
AGTCTGTGAGCAGGACTGAATTTTCCACCTCCCGCTGAGCTGATCGAGATTTTGAAAAGATGCGGGGTGTGATTGTCGTAATTTTCATACAGAGCCATGTCAGTGACAGTGGGACTGATTGCACTTTTCAAAGATCGGAGGGCCGTACTGACACCTGAGCACCTTTTGCGGATGGGACGACTCACCAGTGACATGCAGGGGCGTGTGACTTTTAGATGCAAATGGTTAGACATGTGCACTAGATTTCCTGCGAATAGCTGGTCCAGTTCTTATTTTTTTGTCAGAAATGACTGGGGTCTACTTGAGAAGTGGGGAAATATGAGGGACTTGCCAGCTCCTTTACACGTCGGAGAGAAGGACATAATGAGGCTTCTGAAGGTCCCTGACGTCGAGCATCTTCTATATGAGGTTCGTTATTTAAATAAGTACATAGAAGAAGAGTTCATGTTCAAGGTTGGTCTGTCCTTTCACCCTAGAAGGTCGGATGCTCGGATGTTGAAGCCGACTTCCAAGGTTCCCGAGCCACCTGCCCCAGTTCCAAAGGCGGCCTTTAAGCGACAGGTAGGAGGTGAAGATCCCCAGATTTTGCTAAAAAAGAAGAAGTTGGAGGGGGCTGCGGCGAGTACAAGCAAGGTTCCACCTGTCTCTTCCCCCGTCAAGTTTCGTGTTCCTAGGGATGTCTTGAGCAATCAATGTGTCAGACGTCGCAAAGCTGATGACCTGGCAAGGAATTCCTTTCTAGTGTTTCTTTTCTTTTCGTTCTGGGATGGCTTCTAATGCCCTTTTCTTTCTATTTCAGTTGTCACGGGGTACAGAGCTCGAGGCCGAGCTAACAGGGGCCCTGAATGAATGGAATGCTGAATTTGTGAAACTTAAGTATCTTTAGGGAGAATATAAGTGGAAGTACAACTAGAAGACTAGAGAGACCAAGGTGCTAGAGGAGGAGCTGTGCGGGTGTAGGACTGAGCTGGCGAATATAATTCAATCCGTATCCCTCCAGAATTAGCAGATTGATCGTCTTCAGGTTGATCTTGAGAGGGCACAGGCGATGATCATCTAGCTCCGTGAGGATCAGAGGGCTTATGGAGAAAAAGTAGCGGTGCTCGAGGCTAAGAACAAGTGGTCCCAGACTCTTATTGCTGAGAAGGAAGCTGTTTTGACGAGTTTTCAGTCTTTAAGGGTTATTGAGGATTTCAATAAGTCAATAGCTTTCATGATCATCATCCAGGACCATGTTCAGGAGGCTCGCCTACGAGGTAGAAGTGAAGGCTTTAGAGCAGCAGTGCCTTGATGATGGGTTCATCCGGGGCTTCTTAAAGGGAGTATGTTTGATGCAGCGAAAGATCGAAGTTGAGGTTGAGGGGCTGACACCTAGCCAGGCTTCAGATGACTTCCTCCGGGTTTCAATGGTGACGAGATAGAGAGCGAGCTGCAGAAGGCCTTTTCCCTTGAAGCTGATGACGAAGTAGTGGATATTGAGTAGTGTCTTTGCTAGTTATACTTATCTGATCCTTCTTAGTGTTTTTTGTTTATGTTGGATGTTCATGTTCATATATGTTGTCATTTATGATTCAGTAGTAGATTAATTATTTAGTAGTGAATTATGGGTTGCCTTCTATGATTTAGCCCAAATGAACTTTATGCTCCTTCTCTCTTTTAAGGTACTTGATTTATCTGAGATTATTCATTAACGCCGTCCAACCTATGCGACAGAGGTCAGGTTGTACCCACTTAGGACCAACTCTCGAGCGATTGAGATTCAGGCTTCTCGTTCTAAGGAGTTAAAGTTTCAAGTGACATCCGTCAAGGATGTTTCGATTTTTTGAGGTTGTTGATTATAGCATTGTATAATGTTATTTAACCTGTGTGGAAGAGGTCAAGTTGGATCCCCCTGGGACCGATCATCCAGTGATTGAGGTGCAATGAAGAGTGTGCATGCCTCGAACCAAGGATATTATAACAAAGTGACATCCACTTGGGATGTTTTGACCTATCCGAGGTTGTGAATTGAAGCATTTTGTTATGCTTTTTAACCTGTGTGGAAGAGGTCGAATCAAATCCCCCTGGGACTGATCATCCTGGATTGAGTTGTAATCGTGTTGTGTATTACTCGAATTAATGATTTCAAGATTGAGGCTCATAGCGTGTGTGAAATTATCATTACAGTCCTAATTGAAGGAGGCGATAATGTAACTGAACAAGGGAATAAAACTTTAATGTATTGAACAACACCATACTTCCCTGATACAATTCAGGGGTAGGAGCTATAAATATTACTAACAATATATGAGATAAACGACACTTAACACTAATTACATACAACACTTAAAATAAAAATATTTTTATCTTCTACTGATAATATCTGCGAAGGTTGTCCACATTCCAGGTCCGAGGAAGCATTTTCCCTTCAACATCCTTCAGTTTGAAGGTTCCTGGCTTCACCACAGCTGCCACCAAGTACGGACCCTCCCAGAGGGGGGAGAGTTTATTGCGCTGAGGGCCTTTTCCTGCCACCTCGATACTGCGCAGAACTAGATCCCCTATCGCTATACAGTGTGGTTTCATCCTTCGGTTATAGTGACGGGTAACTCTCTGGTGATATGCAGCGGTCTTGAGCACCGCCTCATCTCTTGCCTCTCGAAGGAGGTCTAGATTATATCAGAACTTTTCTTCATAGCCGTTGAAGTCAAAAGTTTGGACTCTATGGCTTGGAACTCTAATATCGACTGGAATGATGGCTTCGGTGCCAAAGCAGAGATTATACAAGGTTTCTCCTGTTGGGGTTCGTGTCGTGGTACGATAGGCCTAGAGGACATTTGGGAGCTCGTCAGCCCATTGCCCCCAGCCTTCTCCAAGCGTGTCTTCAATCCTCTCAGAATCATCCGATTAGTGACCTCTATCTATCCATTAGTCTGGGGATGGGCCATAGCCGTGTGTACTAGCTGAATGTGAAGATCTTTACAAAATATGGTAAAGACCTTTCCCATGAACTATGTTCTGTTATCTGTAATCACTTTTGCGGGAATGCCAAAACGGCATATTACATTCATCCACAAGAACTGTTTGGCATTTGCCTCTGTGATTTTTTCCATAGGTTCAGCCTCCACCCACTTGGTGAAGTAATCTACAGCCAAGATAATAAACTTTCGTTGTCTAGTGGCTATGGGGAAGGGTCCCATTATATCGATCCCCCACTAAGCAAAAGGCCAGGGACTTTGTATTGTTGAGATTTCTATAGCAGGTAGATGGGTAAGGTTGGCGTGTAATTGGCAATTATTGCACTTTTGTACAAACTCTAATGCATCTTGTTTCATCGTAGGCCAGTAGAACCCTTATCTCATTATCTTATGGGCGAGTGCCCTTCCGCCCAAATGTTCTCCACAGATGCCTGAATGTACTTCTTGGAGCGCATAGTCGGCCTCTGAAGGAGAGAGGCACTTGAGATAGGGCCCTGTGAAGGCCCGTTTGTATAACTCTCCATTTACAACAGTAAAGTTGGATGCCTGCCTCCGAAGTCGTACTGCCACTATCGGGTCTTCTGGAAGAACACCCTCTTGTAAGAAAGATAGGAGAGGGTCAATCCAGGATGTCTCTCCTGATTCAATCGAATGTATTATCCACGGGCCTGAAATACTTAGAAAATATATCTCCTCGATATACTTTCTTTTGTATGTGTCGTTGGTTGTAGCAGTAGCTAGTTTGGAGAGGGCGTCTGCTCGTGCATTTTGCTCTCGAAGAATATGTATAATTTGATGTTCGTTTATGAGAGCTAGGAGCAGATTTACTATCCTGTAATAAAGAGCCAACTGGGGGTTATGGATGTCAAACTCCCCCTCCACCTGTGAAGCAACTAGTTGTGAATCAGTGTAGACCACCAGTTTTTATACTTCACAGTCAATTGCCAGGCGTAATCTAGCAATAAGAGCCTCATATTCTACTGCGTTGTTTGTTGTAGGGAACTTGAGTCGGAGCTCGTATTCCAGAGTAACTTATTGCAGAGAGATCAACAAGATTTCTGCTCCGGCACCAGAGCTTCTAGATGCTCCATCAACATGCATCGTCCAGCATTGGGGAGAAGGAGAAGCGTTTAGTGACTTGTCAGATACTGAGATGATGCATTCAACCATAAAATCTGCAAACGCCTGGGACTTGATGTCAGGTCTGGGTAGGTAATGAATTTCAAACTCTCCCAGCTCTATAGACCACTTAATGAGCCTGCCAGAGGCTTCGGGCTTTTGCAGGATAATTTTTAGCGGCAGATTCATATAGACTTCAATTGTATGGGCCTGGAAGTAGGGGCATAGCTTCCTAGCTGAGTAGACTAAGGCTAACACTATTTTATCTACCACTGTATAACATCCTTCTATTTCAGATAGGATCTTGCTGGCATAGTATACGAGGCGTTGAGTAGCATTCTCTTCTCGGACCAGGACTGAACTGATTGCCTGGGCGGAAATAGCCAAGTACAAAAATAAATTTTCTCCTAGAATTGGCTTTGAGAGTAGCGGAGGTGAAGCAAGATAGGTTTGAAGTTGTTCAAAGGCCTCTTGGCATTCTTCTGTCCATTGAAACTTTGAGTTACGGGCCCCTCGGAGGATCTTGAAGAAGGGCATATATTTATCTCTGGAGCGAGCTAAGAAGTGAGAGAGCACCGCGATCCTTCCGTTTAGTCTCTGAACTTCCTTGATGTTTCTTGGAGGCACCATGTCCCTCAGAGCCTGAATCTTCTCAGGATTGGCCTCAATCCCTTGATGGGTGACCATGAACCCCAGGAATTTTCCTGAGACAACTCCGAATGCGCATTTAGAGGGGTTGAGGCGCATGTTATATGATCGCAGAAGACAGAAGCATTGTTCTAAATCAGAGATATGCTGTGATTTTTCAAGACTTTTGACCAGCATATCATCCACGTACACCTCCATAGTATGCCCAATAAGGTCTTTAAACACCTTATTCATGAGACGTTGATATGTGGTTCCTGCATTTTTCAGTCCGAAGGACATAACTTGGTAGCATATAGTCCTCTGTCTGTTTGAAAAGATGTTGCCTCCTCGTTTGCGGGATTCATCCTTATTTGGTTGTAGCTTGAGAAGGCATCCATGAAACTTAGCATTTGGTGCCCAGATGTGGCGTCCACTAATTGATTGATATGAGGGAGAGGAAAACTGTCTTCCGGACAGGCCTTATTGAGGTCTGTGTAGTCTACGCACATCCTCCAAGCTCCACTGGTCTTTTTGACCATGACTACATTTACCAGCCAAGTGGGATAGTGTACTTCCCATGAATTCAGCTTTCAGGAGTTTGTCGACCTCCTTTTCGATTGCTTGCTGGCGCTCTGGTGCAAAATTTTGCTTCTTCTGGATTACTGGCTTGTAGGTTGGGTTTATTCTGAGAGAGTGTGTGATTACCTCAGGGCTAATTCCTGGCATGTCTACTGGAGTCCAGGCGAAGACATCCTGATTTTTTTATAGAAATTCTACGTACTTCGTCTTTTCTTCTTCTAAGAGTAACGACTCGATCTGCAATGTTCTTGAAGGATGTTCATCGGATAGGGAGATATGGGCAAGATCCTCGATGGGGGAGGCCTTTTGAGGAATGTCTTCATTTCATAGATCAAAGTCCTCGATGCTCAAGGTAATTGATGGGCGTGGTTGAGCCTATCGAAGATAATAGGATTGTGCTTCTTGCTGATCTCCTTGCACTATGCCAATTCCTACTGGGGTGAGAAATTTCAACTTACGGTGTGGGATTGAGGCAACAATCCCAAAGATTGACTGTAGTGGCCTTCCAAAGATAGCATTGTATGCTGATTCTGACTTCACAACAATAAATTGGATAGAGTGTGTGGCTTGTCGGGGGAACTCTCCTAGTACAACGGGAAGGCTGATAGTGCCTTCTACTCATACGGGCCGATTGTCAAATCTGTATAGCGGTCCTGTAGCAGGCTGGAGTTTTTGTCTAGCAAGACCCAAGCTGAGAAAAGTGGAGTAGAATAATACATCTACAGAGCTCCCGTTATCCACCAAGATTCTCTTGACTTTATAGCATGGGTCACTGATTCCTGCACTTATTACGAGTGGGTCTTGATGAGGGGTCTTCACCCCCTCCAAGTCTGAATCATTGAAGGCAATGGAATGGTCGGCACAAGACTTCTTTGGTGTAAGCTCCTTGGTGATGGCGAGCAGTACTTGACTTGGCATTGAAGGTCCCCCAGCAATGGTTTCAATTTCGCCCACTATTTAGTGATTGTTTGCTGGTTATTTTTGCTGTTGATTCTGCCCCCCAGCTTGGACACCATCCTCCCGGGCTGGTGGATTCTTGACAAATTATCGGAGATACCCTTGTCGGATCAATCTTTCGATTTCTTCATTGAGCTGTCTGCAGGCTTCGGTAGTATGTCCACGACTGCGGTTGAAGTGGTAATATTGCTCCTGATTCCCGACATTGGGTTTTAGAGGCTGTGGCCACTTAACGCTTTCCTGATTTTGGGTGGCCATCAGTACATTGGCCCGGGATGCGTTGACTGGCGTATACTCCTTTTCTGGGCGAGATTCTCGTCATGGCTGTGAGGGTCGAGGGGGCAAATTAGAGTTCTTTTTTCGATGGGAGGAAGGATTTTCCATCCCAGGTGTATTTTTTTGCTTCCCAGTTGTCTGCTCGAATTGCTTCCTGTGGGCATTGATGGCCTCATTGACAGATATTTGTGCTTCCATATAGTGGATCAGGTCAGCATATGAAGGGACCGTGTCCCGCATAAGGGCTGAGTAGAAAGGGCCTGGATGGAGTCCTCCAAGAAAAACTCCTCTGAGTAACTCAGGATCCACTCCAGGAATCTATCGAGCTTCAGTAGAAAACCTCTAGAAGTACTCCTTGAGGGACTCATTTTCATTCTGTTAGATTTCGAAGAGGTGGGAGGAGTCTTTAACCATTCTTCAATTGGCAACAAATTATTCGACGAATACTTTGGCCAATTTGACAAACGTGGGAATGGATCCGGTAGGGAGTGAATAAAACCATATTTGAGCCTATCCTTTAAGGGTGGCAGGAAAGACCTGGCAGAGGAGAGCATCTGAGGCTTGATGGATGTGTATTATGGTTCTGTAGTGGTCGATATGCTCGTACGGGTCAGATGTCCCGTCATAGGGATCGATGCTGGGTAGCTTGAATCTTGCCGGGATAGGATGCTGAAGAATGGCCTCAGTCAGAGGTGATGACTCCTGGAAATCCCATGGGCGAGGTGGTTGCCTCACACCTCCCGCAAAAAATTCTTCTCGGACCAACCTTTACAGTTCATGTCTCAGGGCGTTGCGGGGGAGCTCGGCAATATGTGGCCGGGCTAAGCCTTCGAGAGCGTCCTGAGGGATGCAGTGTAACTAATCTGCGCATGAAGGATGGGTAGAGCTGGCTGTGTCAGCAAGTTCGTCATCTTGACGTGTTTGAGGATGTCGCCTTGGTGGGGGGAGAGGAAACTCAACATGAAGGTGATCTGCTGGAACATCTTCGACCCTTGGTGGATCTCGAGGGAGTAAAATCTCATCAGGGGGTGCTAGTGTAGGTTGTTGGGTCTCTCATAAGAGTTGAAGGATCTCCTTTTGGGAATCCTCCATCCTCTGAATTCGATCTTCCAGGGATGGTCCTGAAGTTTCTTCTCTGGCAGGATTTCGGCCATTGGGCTGAAAAGAGGCAAATGTCTGGCATCCCTAATTCAGGACTGATTCCGAGATTGGTGTGAATTAGAGCGAGAAACTCCCAAGATGTGATTATTGTGCCTGTTGGCCATTGCGGTGGTGCTTTAGGATAGTGGGACTACCAGTTTCCCACAGACGGCGCCAAACTGTTACGTTGCACGGATATCCAGCTCACACACAGAAAACATAAGATTTTTACATAGAAAACCTTGAAAAAGAGAAAAACCACGGGGCTTGGCCCAGTCAGAATGATTCCACTAGAACTTAAATAGGTTTACAATGGGCTAACTCGCCTCCAAGGGCGATCAGATTACAAATATCAACTGTGGGGTTGAAGTCGGGGGGTCCACAAAAGTCTAATGTCGTGCTGGCAGAACTTTGGGGTCTTTAGGTGATCTGACAGAACTTCGGGCCCTAGGTGGTAGTCTGGAGGATTGCAAGGCCTCTGGTGGTGGTCCGGTGAAGTGCAGGGCCTCAGGTGGTGGTCCGGTGAAGAGTAGGGCCTCAGGTGGTGGTCCGGCGAAGAGCAGGGCCTCAGGTGGTGGTCCGGCTAAATGCAGGGCCTCAGGTGGTGGTCTGGCGAAGAGCAGGGCCTCATGTGGTGGTCCGACGAGGAGTAGGGCCTCAGGTGGTGGTCCGGCGAAGAGCAGGGCCTCAGGTGGTGGTCAGGCAGAACTCCGACGGTGGTCGAGGAGGAGCAAAGGGGGCAAGAGCTCTCTCTTTTTCTCCTTAGGATTAGGTGTCTTTTTCAAGAGGAGAGGGGGCTCTATTTATAGATTTTCGTGAGTGGCATGGCCCGTAAATAGGTGGAAGATTAGGGGTAGTTAGGGAATGGTTTGAATGGATGGCCGATGTTGAATCCCTTGATCATGGACCATTTGTTGGACATTTGAAGGCCTTAGAAACATCGAATTTTGGCGATCTTGGGCTCGTTAGATTCGACTCGTCGAGACGCTCGATTCGACTATAAGCATGTCACATTTGGAGACCGTTTGGTAATCCAAATTATGGTTTGAACCTTCCAACAGTGCTTCAGACCCTTGATTTGGACTCATTCGGGCTCGAATTGGGTTGAATTTGGTGTCATTGGGTTCGTATTTCTGAAACGCTCAGTTCGATTGTTAGTTTTCTGAAATCAGAGTTCGGATGGTCCCAAATTTAATTTCGGAAGCTTCCAACTTGGTTTTGCCTCGAGATCCATGCCCGATCAAGATAATTTTTTGAGGATGTATCACTAAGCTATCAATTATAACCGATATAATTATATATATAACTAATATCGTTAATTAGATAATTATATATATAATTCAAATTATTATTATTATTATTATTATTATTTTGGAATATATATATATAATTATATCAAGAGGCTTTGATCAAGCTCAAAATTTTTTCAGTTATAACATCAGCTATTGAAAGAGGTTATAATAAAATTATTATATACCTCACATCTCCATCGGATATATTAAGGTTATATAGTTAACTTATATAATTATTATTAATAACGTTTTAACGTTATAAAGTTATATATAATAAAGTTATATATTAACATTATATAAAGTTATATATATAACATTATATAAAGTTACAATAAACTACAAGATGTTATTATAGTTATTATAATAACGTTAACTGATAAAGTAATAAATGAGTACGAGCTATTATTAACTTATGTAATGAATCGTAAAAAATATTAACAGATTTTTTTTTTTGTATTACCGTTATAACGTTTAACCCTCCCGGAGTTCTACCACACGATTATTATAGAGTTATTATTTAATAACGTTATTAAATAATAACCTATTTTAATAACATCAAATATAATATTTGTTCAGTGTTATTTCCCACAGATATAATAAAGTTATAATAAGGTTAACTGGTATAATTAATATAGTTAACTTATATAATTATTATAATTATGTTATAACAATGTTTATATAATTATAAAGCCACTTTATATGACCATTGTATAAATTAAAATTAATGGCAGAATTTATAACTATAACTTAAGATTAATTGTAGAATTTATAACTATTGTATAACATTTTATTCTTTAATGTCAAAAATTTTGAAAATTATTTAAAAATTCAGAAATTTTTTCTCCAAACCTTATTTGAAAAACTATAAATATCCCCTTAGGGGCTAAGGAGAAGGCACTCATTCTCTTAGTTAGTCCAAAAATTTCTCCTACAATTTTAAAAGAAGTCGGACTGGCAAAACTTTTTTGCGGTGGCGATCAAGACCCGGTACTCTTACGCAGGCTCCAGTTCACTCCTATCGAGGGAAAATCTGTCCGACAAGAGTCTAAAATCGACGGCGGAGGCGATCAAGACCCGGTACTCTTATGCATGCTCCAGTTCACTCCCATTGGGGGAAAAACTGTCCGGCAATAGTCTAAATACCGGCGGCGAAGGCGATCAAGACCCGATACCCTTATGCAGGCTCCAGTTCACTCCCATTGGGGGAAAAACTGTCCGGCAATAGTCTAAATACTAGTGGCAGAGGTGATCGAGATCCGGTGGCTGCAGTTTTCCCCTGTTGGGAGGTGAATGTCGTCAGCCAGAGGTGAGGGTGCTCTGAATAGTACCGAAAAAGGTGATTTTGGCTCATCCGATTGGAGGTGAGTTTCAAAGAACCAAGATGATCTTCAAGGTATTGTTAACCTCATTTTTGTATGAGGTCACTAAGGATCTCATCCAGACTCCAGATCAATCTAATCTCCAGACATATCTAGAACTTTAGGACCTATTCTAGATACTAGGATCCTTCTAAAATATAGATCTTATGATCTACTTAGGTCCTAGGATTCTTATAGACTCCATACTTTAGGACTCCTAGACTCTAGGATCCTTCTAGAACTCAAACCCTATGATCTATTTAGGTCATAGATCTACCTAGACCTAGGATCAATCCAGACCTCAGATCTATTCAAATCTAGATCATTCCAAACTTTAAATCAATATATTCAAGACTGAAATTAATCTGGATCTCAAACCCATTCAAACCTTTAACCAATCTTGACCCTTGAATAGCCTAGATTCAGTTAATTCAACCTTTAATCTGACTCTAGTCCAATCTAGTCATTTATAATTATTCAAAAGATTATAGATGAATTAGAATATTCAAATTCAGGCAATCAAAATCAACATCCAGCTTCCAAAAAATCAAATCAAAATCCAAGGTTCAAAGGCCCTGTCTTGAAACCATTTTTCAGTGAATCTTTAAACACTTCAAAACCCAGTCAAATGACTTCTGATTCAGAGCCTATCAATTGCATACTGATGGGACATGTCTTTAGAGACAACCCTTCAAATTTGAGCTCACTCTGAGGTCTCTAACCTTGGAGCTTGAATTGATTTTCAAAGGCTGTAAAACTTTCAAATATTTATAGCCTATGCCATTGGACCTTGCATCCAGTGGATTTTAACCTTGGAGCTTTCTCCAAAGCTTCCAATCACTTCCAGAGCCTTGATTATGACTCATTGAATACTAAACTACATTTTTTTGAACTCACTTTGACCCCAAGTTGGCCCAGGGATCAAAATGACTAAAATACCCCTTAGGGGGTGTGAATAGTCACCTTTGATCAAATGAGCTCTAAATCAAATGCAACCACTTCCAACAAGTTTCAAATATCAAACCAAACCTATTGGATCCAAAACCAGACCTTGGATCAACCTGGTTGACCAAGTCAACCTAGGTTTACCTAAAGGCCCATTAAGGGCCAAACATATCATTTTGACCAAATGACCTCCCCAGACCCTGAGACCACCACCAGTAGACTCAAAATATCATTTTGAACTGGTTAGACCCAATCCCTGACCCTGGGTCAACCTGGTTGACCAAGTCAACCTAGTTAACCCATTAGGCCCATTAAGGACCTAAATAGGTCATTTGACATAGATGACCATTTTAATCCTCCAAATCTCCTCCACTAGACTCAAAATATCAAATCAAATCCAATGAGTTCAAATTTAGGTCCTAGGTCAACCTAGTTGACCTAAATTCCCCTGTAAGGCTTTTTATAGGCTATTGCAACCTACCTAACCTATCAAACCCCTTTAGGTTTCAAATCAACTTCTAATCATGACCTAGACTTACCTTAGTCATTAGTCAACCAAACACAAGTCAAGTTGACTTAGTCAACTCATCCCTTCTTGGTCAAATTCTATGTCGATTCAATCATACACCCATTTCAACATCTCTGAACTACTTTAATCATTCCACATCAGTTCAAAGCACTCTTCTATGCTAACTCATCATTCCATGTGTCATGTTGACTGGTCAAACAGTCAACATGAGCATTAGGAGTGGTCAAAGAGGGTTGGATGACCCCTTAAGCTTAACCTATTCCATTTAAACTCCCTCCAACCCATCACTCCAGTCCTTAATACCCCACTCTATGCCACCTCAACAGTACAAGTGGCTTTGAAATGGTCAAAGAGTCAAAACAAGTATTTAAAATGGTCAAAGTTGGTCAAATGACCTTCTAAAGCTAATCAATTCCATCTCTAACCCCTCCAGCTGTCCCAAGTGACTTCTGGAAGTTTCTTAAGCCCCCTTTAATCCTTGGATTAAAGCCTAACCAGCTCAAGTGGTCCCAAACTCCAAATGAGGATAAAATACCCCTTTCCACGTGGCTTTTACCTTCGTCCTTTAATTCTTCTGCTCCCACCTACTCCCTGAACAGGTGGCAATATCCTGGAGTCCATCCAAAATGATCAAGACCCTTCATCCGATCAGGGGACATTTGAATAAGGGGATAGGCCCATTTCAAGCATCATTGGAACCCAAGCTCTCTCTCTATTCTTAACTTCTCAAACCCAAGTCTCTGTCCCTTTGAGTTTCCCAGAGACTCCCCCACCTTCCTCACTCAAAATCCACCGTCAAAATGTCACCGGTGACGAGCTTTCCAGCAAACTTGAATCAAATCCATCCAAGGCTTAGAGTTTTTTATCTAGGGCGTTTCAGATGGGCAGTTCTTCATCAAATCTTTGCGTGGACAGACCACAAATTCAGAGAGCTCAAAATCCCAAAGATCTAACGGTAAAATATCCTAAAATCTTTAGCCCTAGCTCAAACACTTAGCCTTAATTAGCTTTTTGAATAGGGATTTTTAAGTTATCAAATGAGCTCCACATGATTTATGTTCATAGCATGCACCTACGTTTAAAATTTAATTGATTTTTATTAATCAGATTGGATGAACGAGCCAAAATACGTGTTCTAGGGCTCATTCGCAAGCTCTGTTAATAGTACATTTTATAGACCGTTGATCTCACAACCAACGGTCCAGATCGTGTAGTTCCGCGCATTCATCTAGCCGTGAATCTGCCTTGAAGGTTTGATTACCTGTCCGGCGCATCTGGACCATCCGTTCCAACCGCAAACGATCCAATGGTCTGCACGAGCTGTTGAGTCGGATTAATGAAACCGCGTCCGCGGTTCATTATTTGGCAATGATTGGCGGTAGTGCAATGATTGCGCCACCAGCCAATTATTGCTCCATGGTTTGGCTCCACATATCGGGACCTGCCACGCGTCCCACTCAGTCCCCGGCGCCGCCAAGTGTTTAAATTGATTTAAATTTCTTTTTTAATCATTTTAAATTCAAAAAAAAATTCTAAAAATATTAGAAAATTATTTTAAAAAATTATAAAATTAATATCTTATATTAATATTCCAGATGAGCCAAAATCACCTTTTTGGGTACTATTCAGAGCACCCTCACCTCTACCTGACGACATTCACCTCCCAACAGGGGAAAACTACAGCCACCGGGTCTTGATCACCTCTGCAGCCGGTATTTAGACTCTTGTCGGATAGTTTTTCCCACAATCGGAGTGAACTAGAGCCTACATAAGATATCGGGTCTTGAACGCCTTCGCCGCTGGTATTTAGACTCTTGCCGGACAGTTTTCCCCCAATCGGGAATGAGCTGGAGCCTACGTAAGAGTACCGGGTCTTGATCTCCACCACTGCCGGTATTTAGATTCTTGCTGGATAGTTTTTCCCCCGATAGGAGTAAACTGAAGCTTGCATAAGAGTACCGGGTCTTGATCAGCACCGTAAAAAAATTTTGCCAGTCCGACTTCTCCTAAAATCGTAGGAGAAATTTTGGACAAACTAAGAGAAGTAATGCCTTCTCCTTAGCCCCTAAGGGGGTATTTATAGTTTTTCAAATGAGGTTTGGAGAAATTTTTTTTGAATTTTTAAATAATTTTCAAAATTTTTGACATTAAAGAATAAAATGTTATACAATAGTTATAAATTCTGTAATTAATCTTAAGTAATAGTTATAAATTCTACAATTAATCTTAAGTTATAGTTATAAATTCTACCATTAATTTTAATTTATATAATGGTTATATAAAGTGGCTTTATAATTATATAAACATTGTTATAACATAATTATAATAATTATATAAGTTAACTATATTAATTATATCAGTTAACCTTATTATAACTTTATTATATCTGTGAGAAATAACACTGAACAAAGATTATATTTGACGTTATTAAAATAGGTTATTATTTAACAATGTTATTAAATAATAACTTTATAATAATCATGCGGCAGAACTCCGGGAGGGTTAAACACTATAACGATAATATTAAAAAAAATAGAACTATTAATATTTTTTACGATTCATTACATAAGTTAATAATAGCCCGTACTCATTTATTACTTTATCAGTTAACGTTATTATAATAACATTTTATAGTTTATTATAACTTTATATAATATTATATATATATATATATATATATATAACTTTATTATATATAACTTTATATAACGTTAATATATAACTTTATAATGTTATATATATATCATATATATAACTTTATTATATATAACTTTATAACGTTAAAACATTATTATTAATAATTATATAAGTTAATTATATAACCTTAATATATCCGATGGAGATGCGAGGTATATGTTAACTATAATAATTTTATTATAACGTCTTTCAATAACTGATGTTATAACTGAAAAAATTTTGAGCTTGATCAAAGCCTCTTTATATATATATATATATATATATATATATATATATATATATATATATATTCCAAAATAATAATAATAATAATAATTTGAATTATATATATAATTATCTAATTAATGACATTAGTTATATATATAATTATATCGGTTATAATTGATAGCTTAGTACAAATATTAACTAACTAGTTAGTTAAATTAGTAATCATATATGTATATATTTGCATATATATCATAATTTTATCCCACAAAAGTTTGATTTGGACATTTTAAATGCTAAAATTACACAAGTATTTTTGGACTTTGCAAGAATCTATGTCCAAAAATAGAGGGGCAACTGATACGTCACAAAAAATCGTTCTGATCGTGCACGAATCTTGAGGCAAAATCAAGTTGGAAACTTATGAAATCAAGATTGAGATCATCTGAACTCCGATTTCAATAAACTTATAGCCGAACTGAGCGTCTTGGAAACACAAATCCAACAACACAAAAATCGGCCCAATCCGAGCCCAAATGAGTCCAAATCAAAGACTCAAAGCATTTTTGGAAGGATCAAACCATAATTTGGGTTACCAAACGGTCTCCAATCGTGACATGCTTATAGTCAAATCGAGCGGCTCGACGAGACAAATCCAATGAGCCCAAGATCGTCAAATTCTGATATCATTAAGATAGTCAAAGATTCATTGAACGGTACATGATCGTAGGAATCAAGATCGGCCGTCCATCCGAACCACTCCCAATTTACCCTTGATCTTCTACTTATTTATGAGTCATGTCATTCAAGAATTCTATAAATAGAACCACATTTTCTCTTAAAAAGGGGGATTGAAGCCAAGAGAGAAGAGGGAAGAGAAGGAAAAAAAAACTCTAGCCGCCCAGCTCCTCCTCGACCACCGCCGGAGTTCTGTCGCACCACCATCAGGTTCTACCGCACTACCGCTAGACCACCAAGGGACGCCGGAGTTCTGTCGAACCACCACCAGACCATCAAAGGACAACGAGGTGCCACTCAAAGCCAGAGTGCCCCTTGATGCCAAAGTGCCACTGCCAGACTACCGCCTGACACCGGAGTGCTGCCAGACCACCACCTGACGTTGGAGTGACGCTGGACTTTTGTGAAACTTTCAATTGACATTTATAATCTGGTCGTCTTCAAGAACGAGTCAGACCATTGTACTTTACTCAAATTCTAGCGGAATCATGATAAAAATGAGAAATTAGAAGAAAAATAATAAAAAAATTATTTAATATAAGAAAATAAAATACTTTTTAAATATTTTTAATAATTTTATACTTAACATTCTAAATGTTAATATATTTTACATATATTTATTATTATTATTATTTAAACAAGTCAACCCATAAGTAAACAAGTCAAGTCAAAATTGACTCATACTTAGCTATTCAAATTATGCTCACCAATTATTTATCGAGTCTTAGGTTTCGTTTGCGACAGTTTTCTTATTATTTTTAAAAATAAAAAATTAAAAAAACAAATTTTTTTGAATAAAAAAATTTTATACTAAAAAATTATTTTAAAAAATTATATATGTTTTATTTGAAATGTCTTTCTTTTCATTTTATAAATCTATTTTTTATTTAAAAATATATTTAAAATAATGATAAAGCTGTCCTAAACGAATCCTTGCACGAGCCGGCTGACGACTTACACCGCGCGTATGGCGAATCTCTCCGTCAAAAAGACAACGGCCTTCTTTCTGCAGTCGAAGGCAACCGTTAGCCGAGATGCTTAGTGTAAAAGCCTTCTCTTACCTTCACCCGCCCGTCTGCGCTATCAGATCCCTTAGCTCTCGCCGCTTCCATCCTCGTGCTCTTAAATCCTCCTCATCTTCCCCTACTACCTTCTTCTCTTCCCTGACCACCAATATGCCGGTCATCTCCGTCGTCGACCACATTGTACTCTTCAAGGTCCGCGACTCCACGGATCCCTCGAAGGTCGACGCCATGATCGCCAATCTCCGCTCCCTCATCTCACTCAACCTCGCTACCCACCTTACGGCTGGCCCCGTCCTCAGACCCCGCTCCGCCGCAGCTGAAGGTTTCGGCTTCACACATCTCATCTACTGCCGATACCGCTCCAAGGCTGATCTTGCAACCTACTCCGACCATCCGTCCCATCTGGCCGTCGTTAAGGACAATATCCTCCCGATTTGCGATGATATTATGGCTGTTGATTGGGTCGCAGATGTCGATGCTGACGTTGCTCCCTTACCGGGGTCGCTGGTGCGGCTAACGCTTGCTAAGTCACGGGAGGGGATAACGGGCGTGGAGGTTGTTAGGGCAATTGATGGGGTTAGGGATTCCTTTCCGGATTCGGTTCAGGTAAGCTATGGTGAGAATTTTTCGCCGGCAAGGGCAAAAGGATACGAGGTAGGGTTCATTTCGGTGTATTCAGGGGTGGATAAGGTGGATGCAATTGAAGGGAAAGAGGAGGTGGAGAAGCAGAAGGAAAAGCTGAGGCCGTTGCTGGAGGGCGTCATTGTTGTCGATTATTTGGTCCCTTCTCCTGCTTCAGCCTCTGACGGAACTGCCTGAAAGGTAAAAGCTTCTTAGTTATGTTGAGGAAAACTGCTGGATCAGTGTGTCAATAACAAAGCTTAAAGCTTGAAAATTTTATAATAATTATGTGAGGATTTCTACTTGATGTGTTGAACAATATTTTGCGGATGTATGCTTCTCCATTCCGGGTATTAAAATTATCTTTTGGAATTTGATGCAGATGGTGTGCCTCTCTATTTATATTACAAGCTGATATAAGCAAGGTTCCTTATCAAATAATAAGGGGGATTTACATACATACCACTTTTACATCATGCTATTTACAAATCTAACGTCTAAATCTTTAATATTTCATGCCTACCATCTATAGACAATTTTAATATCAAATATGCCACTCATATATTTCATTCATACCACTAATATCATCCTATAAATTTTAATATTTCATTCATTACACCCATATTTGATTTAGGGATGGTAGGCATGAAATATTAAAGTTTTAGATGTTAGATATGTAAATAACATGATAAAATAATAATCCCCAAATAGCGAGTGGATGTTTTGAGAGGAGAAAATTTTCAACGTTGAAAAAAAAAACAAATTTTTGTAATTATTTCTTCTGATGGTCAATCATTTTTGTGAAACTTATGATTTAATACTCTTCATTTCAACGTTAGTTATGGTTTTAAATAGAAATGTTGCAAGAATAAAGATTATTGTTTAGGCAAGGTTCTGATCAAGGAGTGAGGTTGGAACATATTTTGCAAATGGATGTGCAAAGCATGATGGGCCAAGGGACCTGAAATGGTGTGATCATGTGATGTTTTAGTTGGAGTTATTTTAGTCAATGAATAGTTCCCATTCCTTTTAATTATCACAGTGAATTCCGTATTTTGTTTGGTGGGGAGAAAGGAGGTTATTATTTTTTACTTTGGGATCAACATAAAGGATGAAATAGTTTATTTGTGAGAAACCTACTTTCTATTGACATGCCTATGAATGGGCTTTGAAATTTTAAGTTGAAGTCATCTCCACATTACCGAATTACTTCTATTTTCTACAACAGACCATTCAGTTGTCCATTGATTATACTTGAATACTATGTTGGGTGTATTAGGTTGGAGCCACTTTGAATCCATTTGTTCACTCTATTGTGGAGTTTTGGTGCAATTTGGATTAGAAAAAGCTCTATATAGAATGAGTTACTTTCATTTAACTTATATACAATTCCTGTTTTGTAGGTCACCAATCTTATTTGGTTTTATTTTTTTTTTTTTTCATTCGTGCTGTTTCATTATGATAAATGTTGAGAGACGCCACCATAAAGCCCGTGATAAGATAAATGTTTATGGTTGACACCAATTGAACCTAATTTCAATATCAAAAGTTCCCTTCTCTTTTATGAGTGGATGTCACAAGATACTGAAGAATATTGTTAACCTTCAATCACATCATTTTCATTTTTAAGCTAGTTAGCTGTGGAAATCATAATTTTTGTTGTATTTTTGGTGCATTACAATAAGAATTGATTTACTATTGAACAAATTCATCTCAGACAAAACCAATTTCTCATAGGCAAATCATAAGGAGTCAAATTAAACAAAAAAAATGTTGGAGTGAATCAGCTAAGTTTTTCTAGACCCCTCATCCTATTAGGCTGAGTATTTTATTATTTTATTTTATTTTAAGTAGATTAAATATAATAAGGATAATGATAATCTCATGCTTTATTTAGGATTTCTTTTTTTTATTTATATATAAACTTCTTGTATTGCTATTTTATTAAATGATTGGTCAATGAAATTTTATTGCTTCTTAATGTCATTGATTGTGTCTTCCTCGATCCAAGTTGTATGCATATCACTTCAATTATAGTATATGTTGTGTTTCGTCTTCATCTCAAGTTATCTTATAGTTAATTTTGTGTTCATTTCCTTCTTTTGCACTCCCGTCCTACCCTCAAACCCTAAACCTTAATCTAGACCACACCTTTAACCATCTTAAGCCCTCTTGTCTAAGACCTATTCTCCCCCAAAATTGAAATAAAATATAGTTTTATCACAATCTTGAGCCCTCTCTTCTTGGAATGAAACAAGCACTTCATGTGATCAATAGTTATGCAATCATATGTCTACGATAATTATTATTTCAAGGCTTCTCTAAAAAATTTTCATCATTATATCACAAGAATAATTATATCTATTATCTTGATAACATATCCTCAAGATATTACCCTCAAATTTCTTGTCCTTCTTAAACTCTATATTCACCTCCAAGTTGTGATAATGTCTAGTTCTTGAACCCTAAATGTTCTCAATCTTATTGTTAGGCTTAATATCATGCTCCTTAGTGTCAACGTTATAGTTATATATATTTGTATTCAACTCATGCCATGTTTAATATTATTTTAATGATAATTTTTAATATCATTATTATTAATCTTCCCATTTTACTTATTCCAAGCAATCCTTAAATTGATATCAATCAATTAATGTTGTTGGTTACTATGGTGAATGATATTCTACTTCATTATCATGATTCATCCATTTAGAATAAGCATGTTTAGCAACAATATCGACATGAAGCCATATACAACATAGCTAAAAATTAATCAACAACAACTACTACATCAAGCCTTTATCCCACTATGTGGGGTTGGCTACATAAATTCTTTTTCTCCATCATATCCTATTAAGAGTCAAATTCTCATTTAAATTTAATAAAAAAAGATCATTTCTAATATTTTCTGGCTAAGTCTTTTTAGATTTACATATGCCAAACCCAATACATCTACTCTCCTAACCGGGTTATTGGAATTCGGAAGGCCGACATTTTATTTGTCCAAGCCATCTAAGGTGACTCTCTCTAATCTTATCTACCACTGGAGCTACTCCAACCCTTTCACATACATACAATGTAGACAAACTAATTTTCTATCCGTTCAATCATAATTAGTAAAAGTTAAGATAAGTGTTGGTTGATTATGTGTCTAACTGGATTGTTTATCTTTTTTAAGCCTGATGTTAGACTAGAGGGGGTTAGATGGGTGCAATAGAAATTGGTATCAAAGAAATGATTGAATTCAAAATTATGAATTGAAGTATAATTAGATTTAGACATGAAGTTTGAAATGAGATTAGATCTAAATATGATTTCTACAGAGCTATAGGTTGATATTGTTGGTGATAGTTGATTCAGTTGAGTAGTGGCCTATATTTGACATGATCATCATATAATAATTTGTATTAAATAAGTAAATTTATATATTTACATATAAACATTTTTGAAGAAATGTCAAACATAATGAATGATCAATCATTCAAATCAACTGTGGAAGTAAAAATGTAAGCCGGGGATAATTCTAATAGAAGTGGAACTCATAATATAGCAAATGAGGAAGCCAGGCCCAAAGAGCTACATGATATTGCAAATCTTATTTTTCAGGTGGTTGATAAAATGACATTTATTGAAGTGTCATCTTCAAGCAATGGGCCCAGGTCTGAATTTGGTAGTGAGGTGGACCAGGATTTCAGGATATTTCATACTTTCAAGTCACTAGCATTCAAGGGAGTAGGTGATCCAACTTAGGAGTGTCAAAACTTGACCCAACCCGGACCCAACATGAAAAATTCCTGGTTCGGGTCAACCTGTTTGCCATATGGGTCGGGTTTGGGTTTAAGTTTTCAACCCGTTTCTAAAATCGGGTAGGGTTCGGGTTGACCCGGCAACCCGCAATTAACCTGGGTTTGACGCGTGGCCGAGGGCCATAAATTTGTGCTAGTGAGTTGGTTCTGAGTCTGGTGCCGGTTCGACTTCTCGCAGGGTCGTACCAATCTCGCGTTCAGTGTCCCGCATTGCATCTGGTGTCCCGGTTCTGGTCCGACTTTCTGCAGCAGGCCCACAAGGGCCGCAAGGTAGTTGTCAGGCCCATCCCCTGCAAGGCCGACGCGGCGACCCTCTACTCCACTTGCGACGTCGACATCCACTCCGCAAATCCCCTCGCAAGCTGCCATCGGCCCACCACCGCGTAAGCTTCCCCTAAGCCCGGCCGATCTGGATCATTCGAGGAAGAGGAAGAAGCCTTCGCAGGTCGGGTCAACCTGATAACCCGCCCGAGCGGATCCGAGTTGGAATTCTGGACATGTTTGCAAAACTGGGTCGGGTTAGGGTCAATTCATTTAGATTCAGGTCAATTTGGGTTGGACCTGGACCTAACCCGTTGACCCGTTTTGACACCCCTAATCCAACTATGGCTGAGGACTAATTATTGATATATGCAACCTTGAGGGATTTAGTGTCCTGGGCTTCTTTTATAGGTTCACTTGAATGTCAATGTTTAATTCCTACATATTTTGAGATTTTATTCGTATGTTTCAATGCTCTATTCATATCTAGTAGGAGTTTTCAATGGTCTATTATTTATATGTCCATTGATTTTTGGGCTTAATTGAATGTTATTTGAATGTTTGTTTCCTACGTAACTTAGTATTTCCTGTAATGTGGGAGGCTAAAGATGGTGGTGCATGTGCGACTCAAGAATGAGATGTGAATTTTATGTGATATTTTGCTCGAGAGAGATTGATTTTGGGAATCACCTAACAAGCTATGATGCACCGACACTTCTCCTCAAAGAGGCATACAGTGTCCGACACGTATCCGACATGACACGCATTTGACACTCCTTAGACACATGTCAGACACATCGAAAACGTGTCTGATTAAAAAAATTAAATACAAATTAAACACGCGTCTTAAATATTTTATGAAATTTTTTTATAAAATATAATTTTTTATATTTAAAATTTTTATTTATATAAATATAAAACTAAATTTCTTATTTCCTATCCACAACATCAAATCAATCTCCTGCACTTAATACCCCATTCATCGAATATTCTCTTTTTTATTTTTTTTTGGTGGGTCGCAACTTTGGTTTCAGAATAATGTCCAATGTGATGTCAACATCGATGTTTCTAGTCGTTACAACATCGACATTTCAAAACTATCTCAACATCAAAGTCTGATATTATCTTAATATTGATGTTTGATGCTAGCAATTTCTACACCCACAACTTGACAGCTCATCTTTATTTAGCTCATCTTTGTCCGACATCAACGAGCAACACCCTTTCAACATTGACGACAGAAGCCCTCTTGACATTGACGCCCGATACTTATTGTATAAGATCAATGCCCGACTCTCGACAACATTGTCGTCTCCTCTTTCGATACTTGATACACGGCATTGACTCCCAACTCTCGGCATCCTAATATTAATCATTTTAAGC
Organism: Dendrobium chrysotoxum; assembly: GCA_019925795.1. Taxonomy (NCBI): domain Eukaryota; kingdom Viridiplantae; phylum Streptophyta; class Magnoliopsida; order Asparagales; family Orchidaceae; genus Dendrobium; species Dendrobium chrysotoxum. The sequence continues at coordinate 84,499,092 of CM034315.1, read as the reverse complement.
ACAAATTATAGTAAAATGATTTATTATTTCTAAATTATTTTTAATCGTATGCTCATTCAATTTTTAGACACTTTCTATAATATAAAAATTATAATATCATGTTCAAGCCGTGTCCTTTATTTTCAATAATTGACGTGTCTCATGTTCATGTCGTGTTGTATCCGTGCTGCCATGTCCATATCTGCATCATAGCTAACAAGTCATTTCAATAAAGAAGTTGGAAAAACTTAATTAAGAACTTTGAGGATACTAGAAGAGTATACCATATAATTCAATTCAAGAAGAAATGGGACTAGACAAGCTCAAGAAATACTGGAAATTGTTGAGGGAGCTGAAGAGATGATGCACTGTTCTAAGTTGGGAATGCTAAGAAAAAAAAAATTTATTAATAATGAATGGTAAAAAGTAGCTGCAGCCTGCAGGTACATGTATGACTATTATTATTTATTATGCATAAATGCTTATTAAATATTAACACTAATAAGGTTTATTACACCTGTAGGTTATACCAACAACTAAAAAATTAGATATTGAGACATTGATCCTTAACTAGGAGTTATATTGGATCAAATTTCCTCTGACGTTGTGGCCATAGGCGATAATGCATGCACATCTAGCCAAGGCAAGTTTCCGGATGATATTAATGGTACCTAAAATAATGACAAGGATAATCTTATTGAATAAGGCAATGAAAATATGGAGAATATGGCTGAACCTCCCAAACATGGTAAAGTCAAAAGGCTAGCATCTTCCGGTCTATCACATGAGAAGAAGGGTGGAGGGGCAGGTTTTCTTAGAACTCAAATATGACAATTAGTTAGTGCATTGAATTCAAATTCAACTCCACCAATTTATGAGTAGTTCACCCCTTCATTGATTTAAACAGTTATAGCACTCGAGTAATCCTGAAAATTTTGAAGATATGCTATTGTACTTCATGTCTCAAATGTGCTTAAGGATCCAAATAAGCTTGAAGTTTTCAAGGCTATGACGGATGTGAAAAAAATTTATTACATAAGAGACCTTTATGAGAGTCGTCATTAATACTATGTAATTGACCTATTATGATAAAAAAAGTGTTATTTTTTTGGATCCGTGAAATCTTCTTGTATTGTTTTGGCCTATTGACCTATGCTTTTGTTTTATGTTATGCGTTAACTACTTTGATTTGTGAACTGTGATTTTGTGCTATGATCTACATTATTATATATTATTATTGTTGAATGTTAGCAACCACTTATGGATGCAATCACGAGATTAAACGTGAGCATATCAATCAAACGATAAAACAAATGAAATAATGGATATGTAACAACGGAGGTGTTTGCTACTAAAAGTGTTCATTTTTGACCTGTTGGTACTGCTACGATTTGTCTTATAAATGCATATTACGATAGATATTTATGCAAAACAGCATGCATGACATCGACTAACACTGGTGATGACGTTGGTCCATGAGTTACTGCTAGGCCATCCTAGCAGGTTGCTACTACCATGCTGCTTTTGTCAGGAGTCATCTAGGTGTGTACCAAGTTATTCGTTGTAGCAAAGTTGTTTATCGATCTATGGGAAGGCTTGAGGAGGGGATTGCATTGCTTGATGGACGCTAACATCAGCAAAAATAGTGACATTACATTGTTCCAGTATTTGATTCTTTCCAATACAAGCCTGATATTTGCAAATGATTTTTATCAATGTCAAAAGGAGGACTACAGAATGCTCCAATAAATATCATCCCAATGCGCACTAATCTTGTTAATATAGAGAAAATTATAATCATCTCCCCCATGTGTTTGCTATGTTTGGTATTTGGAATTTTTACTGGAAAATTTTCATTCACTTTTGTCTATTATTTTATATTTATCTTGACGAACTTCAATGAAAGACCTGTTATGATATTTTGTGGTCAACAACATTTTGATACTTCAGTTCTTTTCCATATGTTTTTATCAGTATCAATCTTTCTTACATATAAGTAGGAGTGTCAATTTTTGACACGACCCGAAACCCGACCCGGACCCGACCCAAAAAAATCTGGGTTCGGGTCAACCCGTTTGTGAAACGGGTCGGGTCTGGCTTCGGATTTCTGACCCGTTTGAGAAACGGGTCGGGTTCGGGTTGACCCAACAACCCGCGGGTCGACCCGTTTGACCTGGAAATTTGATTTGTCTCGTCATGTCACCACTGTTGCCGTCGCGTCAAGCACTCCCGCAATCCCGTCACCAAGTTGCCGTCGCGTGGATGAGTGGATTGCGGTTGCCGTCGCGTCAACGCCGTCAAGCACTCCCGCTCTGGCGCTCCGCGCCTCCGCCTCACTAGTCGTCAAGCCACAGCGTCGCGTCAAGCACTCCCGCTCCCGCTCCACACCTCCGCAGTCCGCTCCGCTGCTCCGCTCCGCGCACTCCCGCCAAGCTGGTCCTTCGCTGAGTTCGCTCGACCCAGTCGACCTCGCCTCGCCAAGCTGCCCAGCGGCCACACCTCACCAAGTCGCGACTCAACGATTCCACCCGCGGGTTGTCGGGTCGGGTCAACCCGATAACCCGCGCGGGTCGGGTCTGGGTTGAGAATCCTGACCCGTTTAGCTAAACGGGTCGTGTTCGGGTCAACCCGTTTAGGCTCGGGTCAAATCGGGTTGGACCCGAACCCGACCCGTTGACTCGAATTGACACCCCTACATATAAGACCTGCCAAATAGGGGAGTAGCAGGGTAATTTGATTATAGTCAACAACATCTTGGTAGCAGAACCAAATAAAAAATATATACGCTATTTTTTAACAACATTATGACCATAGGATCAACTGACTTTACAAATAATTGCAGCTGTCCCAAACAGAACCACTTGCACTATTATTAGTCATTGTCAGCCAAAATCTATGTTTTCTTTGGTATGTGTATGTGGATTTTGCCCAACCAGAACTGAATTTCTGCAATTTTGACCTCTCCAAAGGTAAAAGGGATAGGAAACTAGCTGGTCCTATTTAGTGTAGTTTTGAGTAGTGCAACAATCTTTGGTTTTGGGGGCATGATGGTTAAAACTCCTAGGAAGATGGAAGTTACTGACTGGGTTAATCAATTAAATCATGAGAAGAGAAAACAAATTCTATTCGAAGGAAAATCTGTTTAGTTTTTTAAAACCTTTACGGGTTCAATGGCTTGATATTATAAACCTACAAAATGCCTGTTCTGTTCAGCTTTGATGTGATCAGTTTTTGGTTAACTGGACTAAATGCCAACAGTGGTGTGTCAGGCTTAAGTGTAGGAGCCATCCATTATATTTTATGAATGAAGAATCATTGTCGTACCTAATTGAAGACCTGGCGAGATCAAGGATCAAAGAATTGAAGGATATTTTATGACGCGTTGTAATTTTTTAAAAGGAAATGAGAGCCATATTTTTGGGCATGAAAGACGATGAAAGAAGGCCCAGTCTTGCGATAGCCTACCTACAGAACCCTGCAGCTCATCTGAAATCCTTCATTTCAGAAAGGCATCGAGGCTACTGAGTTGAAACAAACCAAAGAAACAAAATAGCAGACATGCTTGATACATAACTTGATTGATGTCGCTTGGGTTTTGTGAAGTATTTTTCCAGCTTATGTCCAAAACCTGGAAGTGCTATGTTTGATGGTTCTCCAACAAGTATTAGGAAAATTATACAAAAAACTAAAAATTAGATGTGCCAAATGGCCATAGTATCTTCTAATGGCTAATTGTTTGTTTGTCTAGGAAGTGCTATAAATTTTCGTATTGAAGAAAACTGGACATGTCAAATGTTTGCATTTCCTAAAAGTGAGTCGTCATGACCGAGCTTGATTGTGGTGAGAAATAAGCAATAGTGGGTTAGAATGTGACTCATTAAGTGACTAACTGTAGTTTAAACCAAATTGTGAAGAAAAATAAAGGTTAGGTAGGACGTCATCCTTAAGTGATATAACATGAGTTAGGCTTTGTTTGGAATAGTTTTCTTACTGTTTTCTACAACAATTTTTTCGTACAAATTTCTTGAAAACATCGAAAAAAACTAGGGGCAAAAACTGTCCCAGACGAAGCCTTAATCCGATGTTGGTGAAAAGTAAGCAATGATTGATTGAGTGTAAATCCAATATTAGATTTGACAAATTGAATTTGAGGAATTTCGAGATCTTTGGAAGGGAAGACACAAGAATTGCTAGAGTTTGATAAGAAAAAAATAAATGCGAAGGAGAAATCCAAGGACATTTCAGGAATGTTATAAATTATTGTATGTTGAAAAATTAGCAATGAGAATCTTGTTGGAATAGTTGTAGATAAACAGTTAAAAGATAAAATTATTTAGATTTATTGGGCTAATGATATGGTGATTGCTAGAAAATTATTAATGTGATCAGTTCTTTTATGTTCCTTAAGTTGGATTAGAAGATGATTTAAAAAATTAATTGTGGAAAGAAATGATGAATTATTATTATGTATAGCTATTAAATAAATGGTTTTTATTGAAGGAGATTTAAATGATAGCTTCTAATAGGACGAGCTATGAAATGATTCATGATGGTTATTGAATAGATGATAGAAATGCAATGATATAATATATATGAAATTTCATAATTGTAATAAATTAAAACAAGAAAAGAATAAACTCAACCAGCCCTTTGCCCTTTTGTTCATGAAGATCACATATTCTTGACCTTGATCTTCTTCGCTCTTCAAAATCGCCCTTCAAAATCGCCATTTCTCTCAATCAGAGCTACCAAAATATTTCTTATCTCTCTCTCTTTTTGTTTTTAAATCTTACAATTGATGATAGAGATTCCCCTCCTCGCCTTCTTCCTCGATAGATAGGCGCCAACAATTAGCCTTTTCTCCCCATCTTCCTCTTTGATTGAAAGGTAACCATGAGTGTTCCTCTTCTTCTCACAAACAACTTTTTTTTTCTAAGTCTTCTTGTTCTTATTATCCTTAAGACTGTGCTTCATTTTCCCCACTTGAGTTAGTAACAGGATTCCAGTTTTCTTAAATTTATATTAGATTAATTACTTTATTGTTGTCTTTTGATTAGGTTAGATTTATTAATTAGAGTCATTGAAGTACTTTTGTGCTTTGATATGATTAAGGCTTCGTTTGGGACAACTTTCTTACTGATTTTCAAAGTAATTTTTTAGTAAAAAAAATTTTAAACTAGAAATTATTAAAATATTGCATTAAATAAACTATAGAAGGAGATATAACTTGAGTAAAAGATTACACATTAGAAGTTACAACAACTTCACATAAGTTATACTGATATTATATATGAGATTTTTTTTTATCTTTTTTTTTTAATCGAACAATATGTAAGGATTTTAAGAAAGCAATATGTGATGCAAAGATCTTAACTTTTAATGATTTATATAATAGATTAGATACTAAGGAGGGAGAAAGATATATGTATAAGCTAGCCAAACAAAGAGATAGGAGTAGTAAGGATTTAATTCAAGTGAAGTGTATTAAGGATGAAGATCAAAAAGTACTTTTCTTAGAAGATGATATTCAACAAAGGTGGATGAGATATTTGAATAAACTTTTTAATGAAGATTGTAAGAATACAATTGACTTTAGTGACCTTAGCATCCTAAATGAAAATAAAGATTTCTGTTTTTATCGGCGTATTAGTAAAATCGAAGTTAGAGAGGCTTTAAAGAAAATGAAGTGTGGAAAAGCTGTTGGACCTGATGATATCCCAATAGAGATGTGGAAATGCTTAGGAGATGAAGGAATTTCTTGGCTAACTAAACTTTTTAATAATATTTTGAAGACTAAAAAGATGCCAGATGCGTGGAGAATGAGTGTATTGATTCCTATTTATAAGAATAAAGGTGATGCACAAGATTGTGCGAATTATAGAGGAATTAAGTTAATGTGTCACACTTTAAAACTATGGGAGCGAGTTATGGAGCGTAGGCTGCGGCGTGATACTAATGTTTCTCAAAATCAATTTGGATTCATGCTTGGTAGGTCTACTATGGAAGCCATACATTTATTGAGAGGTTTGATGGAGAAATATAGGGAGAATAAGGAGGATCTACATATGATATTTATTGATTTAGAGAAAGCATATGATAAAGTTCCAAGAGAAGTGCTATGGAGAGTTCTTGAAAAGAAAGGAGTTAATAATGCTTATATTCAAATCATTAAAGATATGTATGAAGGAGCTATTACTTGTGTTCAAACACAAGGTGGTTTGACCAAGTATTTCCCTATTTCGGTTGGATTACATCAAGGATCAGCTTTAAGCCCATATCTTTTCGCGTTAGTCATGGATGTTCTCACTAGACATTTACACGAGGATGTACCCTGGTGTATGCTTTTTGCTGATGATATTCTTCTTGTTGACAAGACTAGAGAGGGAGTTGAAGGTAAACTTGAAGTCTGGAGATCAACCTTAGAGTCTAAAGGTTTTCGCTTGAGTAGATCTAAAACTGAATATATGGAGTGTAATTTTAGCAGTAATAGACCTAGTGAGGGGATTGTGACTTTGGGCGATCGAGTCATTAATAAGAGTACACGTTTTAGATATCATGGATCTATTGTTCAGAGTGATGGTGAAATAGATGGGGATGTTATCAGTAGAATTCAAGTTGGATGGTTGAAGTGGAGGAATGCATCGGGCTTGTTGTGTGATAGAAAAGTCCCCCTTAAACTTAAGGGAAAATTCTATAAGATGGTGGTGAGACCTACAATGCTTTATGGTGCAGAATGTTGGTCATTAAAAGAGAAGCACAATACTAAGTTATGTGTTGCGGAGATGAGGATGCTCAGATGGATGAGTGGATTTACTCTTAGAGACAGGATACGAAATGAGCATATACGTGAAAAGGTTGGAGTAGCTCCAGTGGAGGATAAGATTAGAGAGAGTCGCCTTAGATGGTTTGGTCATATAAAACGGCGGCCTTCCGATGACCCAGTTAGGAAAGTAGAGGTATTAGATTTGACTTATGTTAAGAAAGGTAGAGGTAAACCTAAAAAGACTTGGTTAGAAAATATTAGAAATGATCTTTCTTTATTAGATTTAAACGAGAATTTGACTTTGAACCGGACACAATGGAGAAAAAGGATTCATGTTGCCGACCCCACGTAGTGGGACAAAGGCTTGGTGTTGTTGTTGTTGTTGTTGTTTTTTTTTTAATCAAACAATAGCTTTCTCATAGCTAGCACACACTAGTAGATCAAATTGTAAGAAATAACTTCACACCATAGAAATTTCAGAAAAGCAAAATAGCAGCCAAACAGAAGTATAGCAATGTTGTAAAAAGCAAAACATTGAAAAGTTGCCCCATTCTTAATCATGTTTGACCTTCAGAAGCTCGTCATCTTCTTTGTCATCACACAGATGGATTTGTATCGAGCGAAGTTGAAACGTCCATCATTCGAATCATCTTCGCCCTTACATAAGCACATCCATTTCTTTGCCCGCACACAACCGAAGCTGGACACAGTGGCAGAGTGAAGCGAGTTTTTCTATTTCGCCAAAAAAAAAAAAAACAGCAGATGGCACAAACTAAAACACCCGGACGTATTTTTCTATTTCGCCCACCTTTCTGAGTTTCTATGAGGTTGTGCTGCCACCTGCCGGCCGAATCCAAGATCGAAGAAGGGAGAGGAGGCGAGTCGGATGAGAGCTTCCAGTCGCCAGCCGGATCCAAATTCGAAAACGAAATCAGAAATCAAAGGCTGCCACTGCGGATAAGAGCTTCCTATGCCGGCCGGACGACTGGACGAGAGGCGAGAGCAAATGAAAATTTCTCTACGCAGAGGGCAGAGGCAACGTTGCGCGGAGTAGGACGCGACCTTGCTGTGCGCAGCAATCTGAATCGGTTGAGTATTAGGGCATTCGCACCGCCCAAAATGACCAATCTTGTACAGTAATTTTTTTTATTTGAAGGGGGCACGTGCCCCCGCGGGGAGAGATTATTCTGTGCGGACACCGGACGATATTTCCGTCCAGTATGCTCGGTATCCTAGCGATACCGAGGTTACCGACCACTGGTCGGTACCGAGCTCGGTACCTGACGCATTTTCATTGGAGTCCGGATGGCATCCGGACTTCGCACAGAATAATTTTTCCCTAACGGGACCCATATATATATATATATATATATATATATATATATATATATATATATATATATATATATATATATATGAGATCTTTAAGAAGTTGGTAGCTGAGGCATTAGGGTTAGTTATTTATGGTATTCTAAATTCATTAAGGGGATGTTCAGTTTGTTATATATATATATATATATAATAAAATGAATGTAAAGTAATTTATTTATGTATTTAAAATTCAGACTTTTTTGGGACAATTTTTGGACACTGTATTTTCACTAGTTTCAAAAAAATTTTGTACTAGAAAGTAGTAAAAGAAAACTGTCTCAAATAAAACCTCACAATTTAGTTTATTTTCAATGTATTTGATCAAATTTTAAACAAATTGTGCAAATAAAGTTCCACTCGCTACCGCCGCCACCTGTTTCCATTGGCTGTAGGTCGCATACTGGCCACTGCCACTCATTGACTGACTTTACCATCGGGTTTACATTGAATTTATTTGACTTCGAATCAAGCATAAAAAGAAATATCTTGTAATTATTTTACGCTCAACCAAACAACTAAAAAACATCACAAATATGCTACTTTTATTTTACATTGTATTCCAAGGTTTTGAAAATCAGACCGGACAACGAACCGGAAGAAGGAGAGGTTTACGATTCGACCAGTTGAATTGGGGTCGAATCGGATTATGTAATAAATAATATTATTATTATAAAAAATTTATAAAATTAACAAAATAATGAAATATAATAATCATATAATTTAATATAAATTATTGCTAGTTTATATTACATATTTAGATTTAATTTATAAATATAAATTATTTAAAAACTCACAATATAAAAATATTAATATAATTAAATATTTTAATATAAAAGTATTTCATTTGGTAACATAAAAATTTTTTAGAGGTAAAAAATTGAAACTTTGTAAATTTTTTAACATAAAAGTATTTCATTTGATAAAAATTAAATATTATTAACTAAAAAAATAAAATGCTTTGTATGGTTTAGTCCCACATCACTTGTGAAGTTTTGCTTTGTATAATTTATATAGCTTTTTGTTTTCACTCATGATAAGAGCTCATATGGAGTAATAAAAACATATGAGATTGTTGAAATTAATATTTAAACATATGTTTAATACAAATTTAAGAGTTTTATATTAATATTTATATTAATTGATTAAGTTTAATATTTATTTAATATTAAATAATTTGTTTAATTATTTATATTAAAAAAAACTTGAACCTGCCGGTTTTAAAAATTCGGGACCGGTTCACTAGTTGAACCGACGGTTCTTGTCAAAACCGGTCGGTTTGAAGCAAAGCCGGTTTTCAGGTTAAACTGGACCAACCTTTAGACCGGTTCCGGTTGAACCGGTTGGATCGGCCGATCCGATCCGATTTTTAAAGCTCTATTGTATTCTTAGAAATGTTACAAATTTACAATTAGTTCAGATCAAAGATCCAATGTCCTCATGATTTAGAGCAATTAAGGTACACAAATATTTGGATAATTATAGAGAGAATTAAAATAATTTAGTAATATTTCACCCCTCAAATCAACCTGCATTTAAAATAAGATAATATTAGATAAGCCCCATAAAATCAATTTTAAATTTAGTAATAAATGTTCTAAAAAATATGTATTTAATTTATTATCTCATGGTCTTATATTTATTTTACATTTTTCATAAACTCCTCAAAGGGCAATTTTATAATTTTTATTTGATAAGTTTTTTGCTTTATTGATTGTCCCTTTTTTTTTTTTGAAACAAAAGCTTCTCTGACATGTGTCTCTTAAATTAATAATTTAACCTAAAAAGTAGAAAATTTTCTAGTTTAGTTGGTACTTGGTACTAATCCTCTTTACTCCTAAAACTCTCCCTATTGCCCAATGCATTATGCATGTGACTCTTTAGTGGCCCAATCAAAATTTTAAATTTAGGAAAAAAAATATGAAAAATATAAATCTCAAATTTAGAGTATGATAAAAATTCTATGATGTACATAATTGAAAGAAAATTTAAAAATAAAAATTTTATGTCGTAAAATTTTAAGGGTATCAATAAATGATTCGACTCTATTAATTTTTTGTGTGGAGCTTAGGTTGAAAATTTAGACCTGATTATTTTTTGCACTGGATTGGGGTTGACATAAAGGCTGAAACTAATCCGATTATAATTCAGGTTCATGTTAGATGGGTCGGGTTCTAGTTAAATCCGTTACTTTTGGGTTAAACAAACAGTGTTGATCTAAAAATTACATGATCTATTATCTATATGATGTATGAGTCAAATTAGTTTGGTTCGGATTAATCAGGTTGACTTGAATATCATTGAATCAATTTGATAAAAAGGTCACTATCTCTCTCTCTTAAAAAATGATATTAAAAATAGATGTTGGCTTCATAATTAGAATAAAATCTATATTCTAATATAAATTGTATTAAGATTGACTTGAAAGGGGAATACAACTAATCACACATTTATATTCTAATGTAAAATTTTTTCCTCCTTATTTGCTCTAAAATGGGCCAATGTTGGGTTAGACATATTTGCCCAAATAATAACAAAATTATAAATAAAAAACTTTTCCAAAAAAAAAATATTGAATGCATGTTTAGAAAATTAATGTTATAAAATCCACAAAAATAATTCAATTTCTCTCATATTTAAAATGAATTCATATTATTCTTCAAAATTAGAATCACATCACTCTCACATTTGGATATTCTAGCACGCCACATTAATTACAAAGAAAATACTATGTCAAATTATTCAATTGTAATATCTAATATGCATCAGGATGAGCTTCAAAGTCTTTAAATTTGTACTGAAATTAGTGCTGTATAAGATATCCCGAATTATACTAATTTTAATATAAATTTAAGAGCTTTGAAGTTCATACTAATATATTTTATACCAAAATACTTTAATATATTTTTTAATTAAAAAATAGTCTATAATTTTAATAAAGAGATTTATTATAATAAATAAACAAATTAAGATAAAAAGGAATTCATAATATTTCACCAAAAATTGTTTGTAGAAACTTATGAAATTTCTTCAAAGAAGTTCCTTGAAATAAAAATCTTTGTATAGACTTTATAGGGAGGGGTCTCCCAAGTAGTTAATTACAATGAATGATTGGTCCACAAAGAAAGGACATAAGGAAACAATCAACTTGGAGAAAGGGTAGGCTGCGAATCAATGGGGAAATAAAACAAAAGCTAAGTTATCAATGAGAGAAGATAAGCATTTGGTGTGGCTCCCATTTCCAAAAAGAACTACTTCTGCCCTCTTCTGTCCTCTTCCTTGGGATCTCTCTCTCTCTCTCTCCCCTCTTTCTCTCTCTAACTCTCTCTCTCTCTCTCTCTCTCTAACTCTCTCTCTCTCTCTTTCTCTCTCATGCCCACTTTTCTGTAATTCCATTTGCTACATAACTGCATTTAAACCAAGTTTTCCTCAACTGCTCAGCACAGCTAAGATTTTGATCATTATCATCATCAGTTCTGTCCAAAATATTTAAAATATACTTTATAAATCTCCATTCTACATTCAATGCTATTGAATGTTGTCTTAGATGTGAAATTGATTTTATGTATTTTAAAAAAAAAGTCTAATATTAGTTTTCTACTTTGATTAATCTATCTACTCTCAATCACTCATATTGAAATCACACATAAATTCATTTGATTGCTTGCAAATAAAAAATTTCACTTAATTCTTATATATTTACATATTCAATACTCGAATTTTTATATTTATTTATATAAGAATATAACCTTAAATTATATAAAAATTTTCATTAATATTATCTTATTTTTATTGATAAATCACATGAATTTTGATCTGATTTAGACACTAAAATGTTATAGAAATAAATATAAAGATATAAGTGGTAGATATGTAATAAGAATTTAGTGATATGTATATAAATCTACCTAATTAAAAAAATTAAATTTTTAAAAGAATAATAATTTTCTTTTCATGCATTTTAAGTGTGAAGTGAAATCTTCCAGAACTTCGAAGGTGTATTTATAGTTTAAAATCAACATTAATTTTTAAAGATGCGCTTTTTAATCCCAAATAATCAAATAAGCACAAAGCCTACTTTTCATAAACTTATCTTCAATAGATCCATAATGATTATCTCAATCCCTATTAGATAGCAAGGAGTTCAAACAATTACATGGGATCATACCAATAATTATGTTTCAATTCAAGGGCATTTCTATTCTCACACACATTCATTCTCTTCCTCTTCTTTTTTTTCAATCTATGAATTCTTTCAATCATCAAAAGGATTTCGATCCGTACCACCATTATTCTCTCTTTGCCAAAAGATTTCTCTGGTTTCTCGAGCATCATACAATCTTTAGCTCGATCGAATTCTCTTCTTGGCATCAGAGCGCATTGTGCCGGCAGATGAATCGCCATCGGAACAGGACTCGATAGATTTGGCGAAGGAGGAGGAGAGGTCAGCGTAAAGGTCAACGACTTGCTTGATATTGTTGTTTAGCTCTCTGATGAGACCGACATTGCGGCTGAGGTTGTCGGGGATCTTGGATTCATGATTCTGATTGATTTCTTGGATGAGAAGGCGATTCTGATCCAAGATGTTCTGAACTTGAACAAAACTCTTCTGAAAATTCTGAACAACTTTGTTCTCAATATGATTTCCATTGCCAGTGCCTGAGAATGTGCCTCCTCCCTCCATTCTTATGAGTTGAAGCTTGTTCAGTTCCCCTCTAATGGAGTTAAAAGTAGATCTGAAAGAAAGATAAGAGAATTGAAGATTTCTACCAAAGAAAGGGGACTTTAGATGTAAGCCATCTTTATGTTTACATAAAGTGAATTGAAAAATCTTTAAGCTAGCAAAATCAAATAAGAAAAGGGCAATGCTTCATAACTGCTATGTTATGTGGAAGATGACTTTGGCATATGAAAATGCCAAAATCACTCTTTTTATTGCAATGGATTGTTTCTTTTGTTGAAATCAGATTGGGAGACAATTTGACAAATAAGACAATCCTCTCTCCCATTAGAATGGACTAGATATGATATACTTCATAAAAGAGGAAAAGGAGTTATGAGAGTATGAGAAAATGATTAGTCAAAATTATTTATTTTTAACAGATGTTCATGATGTTAACAAAGTATTAGACTGACATATAATCCTCATAAGTAAAGCAAGAGTGGCCTACTTTGATCTTGTTTTTATTTAGGAATTGGAAATAAAAATAAAAAAGTAGAGAGAGAGAGAGAGAGAGAAGAATATATTATTCTTTTGAACACAAGCATTAGAAACAAGAAAGTGGAGAACTGGGCTTCAATGTCTTCCTTTTTTTCAGAGGTAACAGATAACATCACAGTTTTTGTGAATAATAAGACAAAAGCTGATCTTGGCTTTTGGAGTGAGCAAATTTATACAAAAACACTCTTTGCTTTCTTCTTTGGTTTCCTAAAAGACTCAAAAGAAGAAAGAAGATAAACTTTTCCTTTCATGAATTTCCAACCAAATTAATCTCAAATTAGACAATACCCCAATATACAAAGCCTTAAACTAATGACCTGTATGCTCTCAACCAGGATTCGTTTGGGACAATTTTTTTATTATTTTCTGAAGCAAATTCTCAGTATAAAATTTTTTTCAAAACAACAAAAAAGCAGTAGTCAAAAGCTGTCCCAAACGAAGCTAAGTAAAAGAAAAACATTGTTAAGATTGGATGAAGGAGAACAGAGGCAAGCTGAGTGATTCGGATTCGAACGCAGTAACTTACTAATTTCTAACAAATTGTAATTTGATGGTTTCCTCTCACAATAAAAAGGAAAAAAAGATTGGTTGAAGTCTTTTCCACACAATTGATGGAACAATAAAGCTGATTCAACTGAAACTGGAAAAATCTCACGATTCTCACGATTTCTATGTATTTTTTAGAGCTAAGAAATAAACACCATATCAGAAATCTCACATCCATTACCTAATAAGAAGAGATTACACCACTGATGAACCATTAGGATCTATTGTGTTGCAAAGAACAAGCAGAAATGAGCACAAAAAGAGCTAAAACTGAGCTCGTTCCATGAACTAAACAAAAATGAGAAAACAAACAAAAAAGCAAGGTTTTGATTCCAAATTCCTCACAATCTTCAAAAACAACAAATACCCATTTTCCAGAAGAGATCCACAGAAAGACTATGGATCGTTTTTTGTTTCTATCAACAGTAAAAAAATTTCCCAGAAAACTAGAAAAGAGAATCAGAAATCAAAAGAGCAACTTTTTTTTCACCTTGGAAGTCTCAAACATTTCTCCGGCGTCGAGGGAGGAGAAGAAAAGAAGCAAAGATCCTTTATTTCGCTGGTTTTGCAGGATTCTGGATGAGAGGTACCATAGGGCTCCTGAAACTGAGAGATTTAAAAACCAACCAAAAAAAAAAACAGATTTTTGCTGCGCTGGAAAAGGGGCCGGTGGTCTTTTTTTAATTGGGTACTGTGTGTGCTCACCTCTCTGAGCTTAAGAGACCTTTAACCAGACTTTCTGAGGATGGAATAAGAAAAAAAAATCAAAATATTCTCTTTTAATTTTTATCTGAATAATTTTTAATAATTAATCAGAAAAGTTAGTTAAAGGTTAATAAGAATCTTATTACAATGGATTAAAGTAAAATTAAAAAACCAATCTTATTTAGTAAAAACTAATCCTCTTTTTAAGACCAACATAGTAAAGATAATTAGTATTTAATAGATGATTAAAATCTATGAAGTTAGACTTTGCTTCTTTCTTCATAGCATTGCATTAGCAAGACATAATTAAAGAAAGTTTCATCTTTAAATATCAAATTCATCATCACTATAATCTATTTTAAACTTTTTTTTTGGGCGAAGTGAGTTCTAGAATTCAGCCCACGAAGATTCGCAAAATCAGTTTATTTTTGTTTTAAATTTTTAAAAAGTAAATCGATCGAAATATTTTTCAAATTGAATTAGATCAAACCAAACTCTAGTTCAATTCTATTCTAGATAAAGAAAAATCTAGATAAAACAAAATGTAATTAGTGTTAATGATGAATCTAATTATTATTAGGTTAAGTACTACAACAACAACGATGACGACAACAACAACAAACTTTTATCCCACTATGTGAAGTAGGCTACATGAATCCTTTCTCTCAATTGTGTCATGTTAAAAGTTAAATTCTCATTTAAATCTAATAAAGAAATGTCATTTCTAATATTTTCCAACTAAGCCTTTTTTGGTCTACCTCTACCTTTCTTAACATAAGTCAAATCTAACACATCTACTTTTTCTAACCGGGTCATTGAAAGGCCATCGTTTTATGTGACCAAACTATCTAAGGTGAGTCTCTCAAATCTTATCTTCCACTGGAAATACTCCAACCTTTTTGTGTATATATGCTCATTTCGTATCATATCTCTAAAAGCAAAGCCACCCATCCATCTGAGCATTCTCATCTCTGCAACACTTAACTTATTCTGCACTATAAAGCATTGCAGGTCTAACCACCATCTTATAGAATTTTCTCTTAGGTTTAAGGTGAACTTTTCTACTAAAATATATATATTATTAGCTTAAGTAGTATACAACAACAATAACAACAACATCAAGCCTTTATCCCACTACGTGGGGTCGGCTACATGAATCCTTTTTTCTCCATTGTGTCATGTTAAAAGTCAAATTCTTATTTAAATCTAATAAAGAAAGGTCATTTATAATATTTTCTAACCAAGTCTTTTTAGGTCTACCTCTACCTTTCTTAACATAAGTCAAATCTAAGACCTCTACTTTCCTAACCGGGTCATCGGGAGGCCGCCGTTTTATGTGACCAAACCATCTAAGACGACTCTCTCTAATCTTATCTTCCACTGGAGCTACTCCAACCTTTTCACGAATATGTTCATTTCGTATCCTGTCTCTAAGGGTAAAGCCACTCATCCACCTGAGCATCCTCATCTCTGCAACACTCAACTTAGAATTATGCTTCTCTTTTAATGGCCAACATTCGGCACCATAAAGCATTGCAGGTCTCACCACCATCTTATAGAATTTTTTCTTGAGTTTGAGGGGAACTTTTCTATCACACAATAAGCTCGATACATTCCTCCACTTCAACCATCCAACTTGGATTCTGCTGATAATATCCCCATCTATTTCACCATCACTCTGAACAATAGATCCAAGATATCTAAAATGTGAAAAGGCACTTTAATCTACTCTTATTAATGACTTGATCGCCTAAAGTCACAATCCCCTCACTAGGTCTATTATTACTAAAATTACACTCCATATATTCCGTTTTAGATCTACTCAAGTGAAAACCTTTAGACTCTAAGGTTGACCTCCACAATTCTAGTTTACCTTCAACTCCCTCTCTAGTCTTATCAACAAGAAGAATATCATCAGCAAAAAGCATACACCAAGGTACATCCTCTTGCAAATGTCTAGTGAGAACATCCATGACTAAAGCAAAAAGATATGGGCTTAAGGCTGATCCTTGATGTAATCCAACCGAAATAGGGAAATACTTGGTCAAACCACCTTGTGTTTGAACACAAGTAATAGCTCCTGCATACATATCTTTAATGATTTGAATATAAGCGGTATTAACTCCTTTCTTTTCAAGAACTCTTCATAGCACTTCTCTTGGAACTTTATCATCTGCTTTTTCTAAATCAATAAATATCATGTGTAAATCCTCCTTATTCTCTCTATATTTCTCCATCAAACCTCTTAATAAATGTATGGCTTTCATAGTAGACCTACCCGGTATGAATCCAAATTGATTTTGAGAAACATTAGAATCATGCCGCAACCTATGCTCAATAATCCGTTCTCATAGTTTTAAAGTATGACAAATTAACTTAATTCCTCTATAATTCGTACAATCTTGTGCATCACCTTTATTCTTAAAAATAGGGATTAACACACTCATTATCCACTCATCTCGCATCTTTTTAGTCTTCAAAACAGTATTAAAAAATTTAGTAAGCCAAGAAATTCCTTCATCTCCTAAGCATTTCCACACCTCTATTGGAATATCATCAGGTCCAATAGCTTTTCCACCCTTCATTTTCTTTAAAGCCTCTCTAACTTGGATTTTACTAATACACCGATAAAAATAGAAATCTTTATTTTCATTTAGGGTGCCAAGGTCATTACAGACAATTTTATTTTCACATTCTTCATTAAAAAGTTTAGCAAAATATCTCATCCACCTTTGTTAAATATCATCTTCTAAAAAAAATACTTTTTGATCTTCATCCTTAATACACTTCACTTGAACTAAATCTTTACTATTCATATCTCTTTGTTTGGCTAACTTATACATATATCTTTCTCCTTCCTTAGTATCTAATCTATTATGTAAATCACTAAAAGATAAACTCTTTGCAGCACATATTGCTTTCTTAGATTACTTACGTGCCTCTTTATATATTTTTCAATTATCAGAATTTTTATAATTAAACTAATTTTTATAACAGATCTTCTTATTTTTAATCTTTTCTTGCACATTTGGATTTCACCACCAACTATTTTTACTATTATGAGCTTTTCCCTTTGAAACTCCAATCACATCTTTTGCAATATTCTTAATATCACTAGCCACTTTTTCCCACATAACATTAGCATTCTCATACACAGACAAAATCTTAAGATCTAAAATCTTACTCTCAAAAATATTTTTATTAATATTCTTTAAATACCTCCATCTAATCCTAGAATATCGTTTTACTTTATTTTTTATTTTCTGCCCCATTATCTTCAAGTCCAAAACTAATAAACGATGTTGGGTACATAAATTTTCACTTGGAATAACTTTACAATCTTTACAATCTAAATAATCTAATTTTTTTATAAGAAAATAATCAATTTGAGTTATACTATATCCATTTTTATAAGTAATGAGATGCTCATTCTTTTTCTTAAATAAGGTATTAGTAATTAAAAAATCATAAGCTAAATAAAAATCTAATATGGACTTACCACCTTCATTTGTCGTTTCAAACCCATGGCCATCATGAATACTTTTAAAATCATCTACCTCTCTACCAACATATTCATTTAAATCTCCTCCAATAAAAACTCTTTCTTCAAAAGGTATCTTTTGTATTAATTCTTCTAAGTCATTCTAAAATTTTAATTTTGAATTCATATCCAAACCCACTTGAGGAGCATAAGCACTTATAATGTTAACAATCTTAACATCAACAACATTCTTTAAAGCTATAATTCTATCTCTAATTATATTAATATTTGTAACATTATCCTTCAAACTCTTATCTAAAATCACGCCTACACCATTTCTAGTACGACTCCTACCTGAATACCAAAGTTAAATCCTAAACTATCAATCTCCTTAGCCTTCTCTCCAACCCATTTAGTTTCCTGAATACACAAAATATTTATCTTCCTATGAATCATAATATCTATTAATTCCATTAATTTTTCTATAGGGAACATATATTCCAAGTTCCTATCCTAATTTTAGTTTCATGGACTAACTTCTTTGCCCACATCCCTCTATGATGTGGGAACCCTTGCATATTTAAAATTGTACATGGGCGGCGGTGCAGCGGCCCTTACACACTTGTCACTGTATTCAGGCCATACAGCGCGTCGCTTCCAGGGGACGCCCTAGCATTAACACAATTTCTTAAAGGATTCATGTTATTATTATTCGACAAATTTTACGCTGGCTGTCAACTACCTAACGCAACCCTCCACTTTTCTCATCCAGGACTTGGGACCTGGCAACGGCAATGTTTTAGCTTAAGTAGTATGTATTAAAAATAATATCAATTAATCTTTACTAAACTTTATAATTTTTTTAAATTTTATAATTTTATCATATGAATAAATAAATAATATTCATATGACCACACTCTACCATATTTATCTTATCTATCCATCTCATTCATTGATCCTTTTACAATTTATTGTGCATGTCTAACATAAAAAAGTATATAACTAAGATTTGAGTGTTATATATATAATTATCCTTATTTATAATCACAAGAGAGTATAGCCAAATTATTTTTCATAATTCCATTAAAAATATGAGCATTTAATAAATTTTCTTATAATTTTCAAATTATTATTTTAAAAATCTTGGCATGAATTTTATTATCTTTTTCTTCCAATATTTCAATTCCATATTATGATATTTTAATATAATAATTTCATTGCATTATTATCTAAGATATTAAATAATAAATGCAAGACATTTATTGCTTTATAAGTCTGCATTAAAGGATTGACGCTTTTGTTGACGAATAAAAGTTATGTCAAGATATTCTAATATAAATTATATTAAATTATATTTAAAATTTATTAGATTTACTTTAAGATTGGTACAATATAAATTCATGAAGCTCTAATCTTAAAGCAAGTATAATTTAAATAAAAAAGGTGAGAATATCCTAATCAAAATTTTTGTGAGGATGAGCTATAAAATCCTTTGATCTGCTTCGAGAAGAATGCAATACAAATTATTTATGTGTTGCATTTATCTCAAAACATATCAAAGAGAGAAATAATTTAAATATAAGCAATTATATAATAAAATGGCAAAATTTTTTTAAAAATTAGTAATAATTGACACCCTTAGCCTCGATAGCCATCTGCTATAATCTTTGGTATTTTAATGCACTTGAAATATATTATAATAAATAAAAAATATTTCAACAATTCATATTTCTATATTAAATAATTTAAATTATAATATATTTCTAAATTATGTATATTTTTAAATATCTAATTAAATAATTTCTTATTAATATTTATATTATATTCATCTCAAAATAAATTTAATAATTATAAATTCATATAAATCAAAAGTGGAATAGCTTTATTTTATCATGGGGTAAGGGCACCAGATGTTTCGGACTCTTTCTCAAAGCCTTATTTGCTAGAGCACAGAAATCTACTATGGCCATCCCTGTGGCTGCCTCTTGGCCACACAACTGGGGTGTAAACAAGTCGAGTTGAGTCAAGTATCTGCCTTATCAAGCCTAGCTCGTTTAACCCTTAATTAGCTCGAACTCGAGCTTGAGCTCGAGTTCGAGCTCATTTAGTGAGCTGGAGATCGACTCGTTTAGAAAACACCAAGCTCGAGCTTGACTCGAAAGCTCGAGCTCGTTCGAAAAGCTCGAGCTCGAGATCGAGCTCGATTAAAAAGATCGAACTCGAGCTCATTTAGTTGGCTTGATTCTTTAATTGTAAACCAAAATTCTCTTTTTTTTTGGATTTTTTTTTCTAACACTTAATTAAAATTTGTTTTCAATAATAAAAAATAACGTAACTATTCATTAAATATCCACAACTATAACTTTTAATTTTTTTTTTTAAATTAAGTTATAGAAGAAATCAATATATTGTGAGCAATCATCTTTCTTTAAAAAAATTTATTTAAAAATTTAATCAATACTAAGTGCAGTTAAGTACAATAAAAACTTGATCAATATAAAAATACAGCATTCATATCAATGTTAGATCAAATTGCATATCATCACATCATTACAAAAGCAATATCTAACATAATTGATAAAAAGTATGATTGTAGTACTCAAACTAAAAATTTAGTAGCATCAACATATGTCAGCCCATAAGTAACCAACAGAGAAATAATCCAAACATTAGGCCACAGATCAGAAGAAAAATCATGCCAAAAATAGGAAGCTCTGCGAGATGCAACATAGGCACCATAAAAAAGGAAAGAAACATAACCACTAATAACCAACTGGTAAAGAAAATTGCACCAATAAGTAAAATATCATAGATTAATAACATCCTTGATGTGCTGCCAGTTTTTTCACCTTGAGATGAAGCTCCTTTTTAATAATGATGGCAACCATGTCAACGCTCGAATATTAAGAGCCAAATTTTTGCACTCAACCGTCACTTTGCTGATTTAAGAAATTAACATAGAAAGAAAAAGGAAGGAGAAGAACTAAAGAAAGAGGAGGAGGAAATAAAACCAATAAAAGAAAGGAGAAAACACGAAAGGAAAGAAATTACCTAGAGTTGGCTCACCGCTGCAATTGCGTGAGAGAGGGCCGGACCTAGGAGGTGTCTTTGCGCTGCTTTGTCTCATCTTGGATGGGAGGACAACGGAGGAATTAGGGTGCTAGGGCATGGGCTTCGAGCCTTCGACCTGCCACCTGTTTGATCGAGTGAGGGAGAAGAGAGACGGGAGGGCACGATGCGGTTAGGGCATGAGGAGGCGAAAAAGATTACGAAAAGAGGGTGCGGTGGGCTAAGGTTTTTTCCGCATAACATGTATTATGTACTAAGCTTTTCAATATTCTAAAAATAATTATATATATATATATATATATATATATATATATATATATATATATATATATATATATATATATATATATATATATATATATATATATTATCGAGTAGCTTGATAAGCTTTCGAGTCGAGTCGGGTTGAGCTCAAACTCGAGCTCATTAATGAGTCGAGTTCGAGTTGGCTCTCGGCTCACTTACACCCCTGGCTGAGGGTGTAATAACTCAAATATGTGAAATAAATTTTCTTGAAAAATATAAAAACTCTGAAGTAGAACATTTTGGCGCTGATTTGGTGAGTGCTACGGCGCTAGGTCATGAGCAGTCCCTGCCTCACCCCACCGATTTCCTCACTTGGTTGTTTGGCTAGGAAAAAATTAAAAGCTAGGAAGAAGAGAGAGGAGAGAGAAAAATCTTTGAATCATATTTATTAGCCATTCTTATTATAAATTTTATTCTATTCATTGTAAGTGACTAAGCTATTAATTTTTTTTTCAATGATTTTAATTTCTACAGACTTTATCTCTCCTAAATCTATTAGAAATATATTATCTTCTGATTTTATAAGCTTTCACTGTACAAGTTTGGATATATTATAGATTTGATCATTCTAAATGATTTGATATAATGTTATTATATTTTAAATGAAGTACTAAATGATATTAGATACATAATATGATAACTCCATGTGATACCCTACTGATCAACATGATTCATTGATTCGGAGTCATAAGAAGCTGGAGATTGATTGAGAGTTATAAGGAGTCAGGGCGATTGATTCATATGATTCAAGGGGAGTTATAAGGAGTCAGGGCGATTGATTCATATGATTCAAGGGGAGTTATAAGGAGTACATTAATTAGGAGTCATAAAGGAAAGCTAATTGAGAGTTATAGAATGATAAATTAATATAGATAATTAATATAGATATTGATGCATATATATTTTTTTATATAACTTATAGCATATTATTCTCTTTTATCTTGCATTGATTTCAATAGTAAGATTTTAATACTTGCTGGGTTATATCCTCATTACGTAGTTTTATATGTTTTCAGAAAAAGGTAAAGATCCTATGATACAAGGCTCTAGATAAGACAAAAATATAATCATGTTTCTTTCCCTGTTCATTGGTAAGCTCTAGTTAAATGGTTAAAATGAAAAATATATATAATTCTTCCAATATAGATCCTGGGGCGTTACAGAGGGAGGCGGTATTATCACATTGAGCTCTCAATTTGGGAGTTGGATTTGAGAGAACACTATGGCGCTTAGCTCTTGGGTTTGAGAAATTGGAGTAGATTGAATATTTTATAGGAGTGTAATGGTGTTGGGAGGGTGGTTGTTGTGATGTCATGTCAAAATGAGAGTATATATATATATATATATCCATTTCACCACCACCATACCAGCCCGCTACCGGAAAAGGAAGAAAGGAAGGAGAATGAGAAGAGAAAAAGAGAGGAAAAAGGATAGAGGATTAAGAGGCCAAAGCTTGAGTTTTGTCCTTCAAGTCAGTTAATGATTTTATAGAGCACGGAGTAGATTTTTGAATGCCTATCTTTGATTTCAATTCTAGTAATCTTATAAAAAGATATGATTAAAAACATATATATTTTAGGTTTTATGATGTTTTCACTGTACAAGTATATTACCGTATGCTTTATTCTGAACACTTTGACTACAAAATTTAGATTTTCATTTGTTGATTTTCTCTATGCAGATTTCTATGTTTATTGAACATATAAGGTGTTTCTGGCCTTCGTAATTGTTCTAAAAAAAGTTTTAAATGCATTTTTAGATATCCCTTTGAAAGTCTAATTAAAAAATAAAAAATGTTCAGTTTGTAGGTTTTCATACACACAATGTGACTTAATGTTTGTAATTTTGATAATTCATGCATTGCCAAAATCATGTATTAAAGTTATAATTACTTGCTGTTGCATTCATATTGCATAATTCATAGCACGATATTGGAGGAATTTGTATTCTGGAATGTGATAAGTGCACCCTTTAAAATGATATAAGGGCTATATATGTTATGTTATGGCTCCATCTACCCTGTGTAGGTGTGAGATGAATCAGGTGCGGGAGGTTACAATGTTATGTTCTAACCCTCTTGCTATATGCAAATGTGGGAGATTATAGGGAGTTATAATTGGAAGTGGTGTTACAAGTAGACATTAGGATATGTGCATTATACTCATGCATTACATATTTTGATAACCCACTAAATTGAATATAAATGATATTCTGAGCTGGTTTTGCAATACCTTGAACTTCTGTATGGATTATGATGAAATGAGGAAGTCAAGTGCAAGTGAAACTTTGATAACTAATATCTTTTGATATTTCTATGAAAGTGAAATGTAAAAATATAAGTGATGACCCTGAAACCAAGTGCGCTTTAATAATTCAAATGAATCATGTTCTGCTAGTACTTTGTTTATACTTTAGTGATTTATGAAATATTTAAATAAATTGTTATTAATATTTTAATGGGATGTTGATATCTATGATTGGCTTGTGAAAGGAGTCCATTGAGCTTGTTGTGCTCACCCTATGATATTCTTTGATGTTTAGGAAAAGGGAAATGCCCATATGAGTAGAGAAGGACAAGGATAAGGTCATCTGAGTCAGCTAGTGAGGTATTTTTGTAATCCAGGTTTGATTTCTTTTGATGTATAGATTAAATGAAACTTGATTATTATATTTGAGCTTTAGAGACATGATCTGAAATGGTACTTTAGTTGTTATATTATATTTTTGGTTGAGTTAAAACTTAGGTTTAGGTATTCAATCCTTCCATTAGATCATATGGAATCACAAAGCTATATTGGCAATCATTTATTCAAGATGTTGATCATTTATTACCACATTGCTCAACACTAGATAAATAGTTGTTAGCTTAATTATACAAGAGAAATTCTTCATAAAGTCTATGCCTTATTTCTATTAAGACCCATTTAAAATAAGCACTACATTGTACCTTTGGTTCATGCTCACTCTTTCTCTATTTTGCATATCTATTTATTTTATAATACCTTCTTGACTTTGGATAGCTTAACCAATGTATATAAGTTGTTCTTTAAAAGAGACTCCATCTCTTCTTTCATGACTACCGCTACTTCACAAAATTTCTTACAAGTACAATTTTATTATAGAGAGAGAATTATATTAGGTTATGTGTTTCATTAGCTCAATTTAATTCTAAGTTTCTTATGATGTTTCTTATCTTTGTTTTGAAATATATGGCTCATCTAATTTAACATGCTCTAGAATTGAAATAATTTTTTGCAGTGGTGCTTGACCTGATTTTTTTATAATATAGATTCATTCAAAATAATATTTTTACTCTCTATAATTATTTTACTTTTAATATCCCAATATTCATAAGTAAACTTATATTCACTATATCTACTAAACTAGCACTTCTAGAATTTTGGATTAAGATTATCTTTGGTGGTCTGATCAACATAGGCATATAATAAGCTATGAAAACTTTCAAATATCAAAAATATATATTATTGTCTTTCCGCACATCTTTAAAATGCCTAAAGTTGTAGAGATATGATTGAGTAAAGCTGGCTCATGAGCCAACTTTGGCTTGACTAGATAAACTGCTCATAAGTTGAGCTTGATGAGCTAATTAATCAAACTTAAATTAACCTTGGCTTACCTCATTAGCTCATGAGCCTGCATATTTAATAAATATTAATATAAAATATACATAAAACAAGTTAGGATTTAATAGTTTAGTATAACATTGTTTAGAATATTTAAAAATTATATCTCACTCTGTCATATCAAGTGATTACTTATTATTTCTCATAAAATTTCTCATTATGTTTATTATTTTATTATAATAAATAGTTTAATTAAAATCATTTTCCTCTTTCATAATAAATGGGTTGGGTGAATTTAACAATCTCTAAACTTGCAAAATATCTTTGACATGGAGAATATTTAGATTTTTCTTGTTGATATAACATAGTCTATAATGTCATAAATATGAATTTTATTTTCATGTTGATGGTGGCTCCTACCATTCTTATGTTGGCATTGGTGTAGAGAGTGTCTATCTTGTTGCCTCGAGCAATCACCAGTAAACCTTTCATCACTTTCTAAGTATTAATATTGAAAGTGATATATCAGTATTGGTGTAGATAGTGCCCACCTTGTTGCCCGAGTAATCATCATTGGCTTTCTAAGCATTAATATTGAAAGTAACATATAATTATACAACTAGTTGTTCTAGGAAGATCAACTTTCTCCACAAGTTAGGGATGTGCCTCACTTTGTTCATTTTCCAAATATTTTTATTTATTATTTTGATTATCATATCTCCACACACACACACACATTATATGACCAGACTTTTCATAGTATCAATATTTATTTGAGCAAACTTGAGACTAGCTTCTATTGTGATTTAACCTTTAGCTCCTTTCATGAGAACTTTACCTTTATTGCGCTTATTCTAAGACTTGATCATGCTCTCAACATTGGGCATACAATATCATATGCTTTAACTTTATCTCATCATTTGAAATCCTTGTTGTTGATAAGATCTCTGACATAATTGAGCTTTATGTTAGATGATTCATAAGAACTATTGATGCCTCTTACAACATTATACCAACTCTTGGCCAATGATGGTAACAAATTTAAGACATGAATTTTACCATCAAACTTAATATCACAAAGTTAATCTATCTCATGAATGAGTTGAACTTATTAATGTTATCGATGGCGAAACTTTTTTAAACATCCCAGGATTAAAATGTGTATTATATATACTTATTTTATTACAAAGAAATGTTCATACATATTGAAGAATGCCTTCATGGCACATATAATTATGCAAATATTGAAGGTACATTCTTGTTAAGGGATATACGAATAGCCCTTAGAACTTGTCTATCTAGCAATTCCTAATTTTTCTGATGAATTGACAGACTTTACTCATTTCAACTATTGATGGGTCATTCTCTAGCGCAAATAATTTTCCATTTGTATCTTTGAGAGCCCTAAGTTATGGTCAACAAACTTATCAGTTTTAATCGTTCATCCTCCAAATTTGGATTTGAAATCTTTATGACCTTAAACTCTATTATTAGTTATTAGGATAATTATAAAATTGTAAGAAAAATTAAATGAAGATAATATAATAAATATATCAAAGATTGAAAATATAAGACACATGTTTATGTAGTTCTATGAGATTTAGTTATATTTAATTGTAAAGAGATTAAATATCCTACTAAGCTTAAAAGAGAGGTATATCAAAGATAGAAACATTTCTTTCTCTTTATCAATAACTAAGAGGAAACAAAACTACATATTATAAAATGAGGGTAGAATATGGAAAAGAATATGCTTTTGTTACTAATATCACTCTCCCCATTCTGTGCTGTGAATGATTCTCCCTGTCATGGTTGAAAGATTCTCTTTTCGATTGAAACCAAAACTAACATTATCTTTGATATTTTTCTTGAAAAAGCAAAATATCTTCTTCATGCAAGCCCCCAAAACTCCTCCCTTTATTCTCTCTCAGTAGACAACCCCTCTCCCCCTTCTCGTTCTCCATTCTCATTATTTTCTTGTGATTATGAGATGCCTAACTATATTTTTTAATAATGACAACAATGAGTACATTTATAAACATAATTTATTACAAGATTCTATAAAAATATTATGTCTTTCAAAATTAATAAAAGAATCTCACAAAATCTCTCAGAGTCACTAACGATTTCTTCAAGGTCTTTATATTACACAAAATCTCCAAAATATTCTTATAACTTGCAAAATAAATTAGCCAAAGATTTGCATTTAAACATAAAATTCAATCATATCTTATGAAAATTTTATTAAGAATAAGAAAATAAAAAACTACCTCCTCATGATTAACAATTTTAAGCCAACAAACAAACTAAATATAATTTTCACTCTATTAGAAGACTTGGAATATCTCATGAGTTTATTACAAACCTTGGAAGTTTAGAGTCAAATTTGAAATCCTTTGACTTCAAATATCATAAACTTTATAGTTAATAAGTTATGATTTTTTTTTACCAAAATTGATTAACGGGCCGGGTTCAGTTCATTTGGATTGCTAGTGGGTCGAGTTTAGGTTGATGGTTTTGATATGTTTATTAAACGGGTCGGATTCTGGTTGATTGATTTTGGGTCAAACCTGAATCCGACCCGCAAACTCATTTTGACACCTCTACCTAAGATTACTTAATGCTTTGGAGGTGCTCAATAATACTTTTGATAAAAGAGTTAAGCTTTAGTTCTATTCTTTTTAATCAAGATTTTAAAAGAATTTGACCCACCCTGAATATATTCAAAGGAACAATTGAGCTCAAAAGGATTTTATGGTACATGAAAGTAAATCTAAAGAAGGTAAACATAATATAATCAAGATTTCATAGTTCAATCTTCCTCTGTTATTAGACGCTAAGCTATGTAGTTAATAAGATATTTGATTGAACATAAACTAAGATTTTTTATATTAGAAATAATGAATTATATCATCTAAAGTAACCTAATGGACTCAAAGCCATGAAAGAAACACATACTTCTTAGATTTTTTATCAATCATAGTTATTATTATTATTATTATAATTATTATTATTACTATTATTATTATTATTATTATTATTATTATGTGTTCAATGATTGATTAATTATCCATGCTCATATTTATCTTAATTAAAATTTTTTATTAATCATAGCCAATTTTTTTATTATGAATAACTAAATGACTAATTAATCAATAAATACTTAATTATCATAACTTAATAATAACACAAGCTTAACTATAACAATAAAATATCAATCAATCTTAAATTAATCTAAATAAATAATTTATTACTAATTTTAAGTTAATAACTTATAAGATATTTATCATAACTAAACTAAGTTTTTTAAATTAGGGTTCCATGAGCTAACTTGAATCAAACTTAGAAGCACTTCTAATAAAAAAAAAAAGGTGTTTACATTATTATATAAATTAGTGCCCAAAAAATACATCATTTGATGCTTAAAAACAACACTTAAGTTTTGTTTGGTACAACTTTCTTACTGCTTCTTAAAGCAGTTTTTTAGTACAAAATTTTTTAAACTAAAAATTTGTGTACTAAAAGCTATTTTAGAAAACAATAAAAAAACTGTCCCAAACAAAATCTTAAACATCAACCAAATAACCACTAAGAGAATCCTTTTGGTTTTCAATCTTACTAACAATGCTCTATATTGATGACTTGCTCCATCTTTTCTCTTTATTTATTGAGGCCTTTTGAGCTAAAAAGGATTCCAACCTAAACTCAAAAGCTTCCCATTGGGCTTTCCCTCTTTAGTTTTCCCTTTTGTGTTTTTAATTGCTTCTCCCACCACACTTCTTCTACATCATGGAATAGATAGATAGTTTCTTCTTTACACGCCATATCAGCTAATGTTAACACGTGTTATTTAAGTGTGGGAGCTTTTTAATTTTTATGATGAGATGCCACGTGGAGCGATATTAGGATATGGTGGAAAGCTTGGTGAAAAAAAATATTATTTTATTTCCACCTTCTACTTAGAGTTGATTAATGAGGGAGGGAATCAAATCAACATATGATATGTCATAGTTAGATAGAGATGCTTTATTTTGAATGTGATGAGCTGTTTCAATACTTATAAATTAAATAAAAAAGATATGACTGTTAAAACAAAAATAAAGATATGATATAAAAAATCATCTTATATATAATTTATTATTTATAGGACTTAATCAACCGCTACGTAGTATCTTATTCAAAGTTGTTAACTTTTTAAATTTTTTTAGTATTATTAGCTCAAGTGTCTCGATAATCACAGTTCGCTGTGAAAAAGATCGAATATAATCCATCAAAGATTCCATGAGTCACTTAAGCGAAATGAGTCCTACTATGGACAATTAGGGTTTCAAATGATGATGTTGATCATGGAGTGAGCATTGAAGTTAGAGTAACAAATATGCAATTGATGATGTCGACTTTGTAACGAGAATCAAAATTGTTTATGCAAGCCATGATATTGGCTAAGCTTGTTTAATTCTTATTGAGCTTGAGCTCCAGCTCAGGAGGTCGAGCTCATTTATTGAGCTTGAGCTCATTTACTGAGCTCAAACTTGTTTTGTTAAAAAATTATGAGATTTGAGCTCGGCTCGATTACTCGAGCTAGTTTGAAAAGGGAGCTTGACTTGAGAAATAATTAGAAATGTTTGACATATATTTTATTATATTATTATGAGATTAATTTTGAAATATTTTTTTTATTTATATAAAGGGCTCAACTAGCTTTCTGAGCTGAGCAAGACTGAGCTCGAGTATAGGTTGGAGCTCGAACTTGTGCTCCATAAACTTATTTTGCGATCTCATTAATAAGTGGAGTTCGAGTTGAAACAACTCACTTTGGGGGCTATAAAGAAAAATATGAAGACATTCACGCCCACGTGTCAATTGGAAGCATCGCGCCAACAATATGAAACCGACCAGAGTCCGTTTCATTACTATTGTCCGCACCATCAAGCATTTGTGAAACGGTGGAAGCAGGTCCCACACAGAGAATCTGTTCATCCTAAGTGGTGCTCTCCCATTGGCCAGTCCACCACCAGGTCTTGGCAGACGACTTCTCGCATGCGGAAAAGAAGCTGTCAATCTACAATAACACCCTCAAATCTTTAAACATTTTTCTATCCTATCAGTCCAAAAATTCAATGGCTTGGGAGCTTTCCATAAAACGCAACATCAATCGCTACTTCTATAAAACGCAACATCAATCACTACTTCTATGTCAAAGGAACAAAAAATAATTATATTACTATGTTATTATATATGAATGAAGATATTATTGAACTAAAAAGATAGTTGCCAAAGGAATTTGACATAAAAAATTTTTAGGATGTGAATCCATCGCAACAAAACCATAGTACATTAAGTATTTTCTATTCACAATGTATTGAAAAGTTATTAAAAACTTTAAAAATGTGAAAAATAAATATTATAAGCCGCTTATTAGCCACTTCAAATTGTTTTAAAACCATAAGAGGAGTATTGGAGAAACTCTTATGTGAATCTCGTATGTATATAATGATTTGTGTAAAAATGGATATTGCATGAATAGTAAGAGAAGTCAAACAAATACGCGTTTAATTTGATAAAAAAAAAAGTTGGGAAGTTATGAAATGAATATTATGATATCTAAAAGGTATATTAATTATTCTCTTAAATTTAAAAGAAATGATGAATTTTTATAGCTAATTGATTTGGATTTAGGAGGAGGCATGGACATAAGCAGAAGTGTTTCCAAATAAATCTACACTTTTAGTGACACCACCATAAATTAGATATCATATTAGAAGATGGTGGCCCTAATGAACTAAAAATATTATAAATAATTATAAAATAAATATATAAAAATTTTAAAAATTCTGAACAGAAGCACTGCGGCGCAGTACTTACAGGCACAACGGCGCTGGGAAAGCGCCACCACTGCACTGAGCTCTCTGAAATTTCTGAAAATAATTTAGCACAGCAACGCTGAGGTGGTGCTGTGGTGCAGTGCTATTTTACATGCTGTGCTGTGTTGCTGAGTCATTAGAGCATCCCGGCGCTAAACACCGAAAATATTTTTTTAATATAATTTCTCAACTCTCAGCCATCCCCTTCCGCTTCATTTCATGAATGGCTATGTAAGAGAAGAAAGAGAAGGAGCTGAGAAGGGGAGAGAGAGAAGAGAGAAAAAAGTTGCTTCAGGTAATTTCTATCCATCGCTCGAGTTAGAAAAAGTCTTTTAATCATGGTAGGTAACCCGAATCCGACTTCTATTTTTAATGATTTTAACTTCTCAAATTTTATCTCTCTTGAAATTGATTGAAATATATTATCTCTCATTTTAATGATTTTTTAGCGTGTAACTTCTGATGTATGATAGATACTGTCCTTCTGAGTATTTTGACTAGTTGATATTAAAATTTCACCAGGTGGTTTTGCTTATATGCTATTTTAATTGAAATAGATAGTACAACATTAATTATAATATGGTTAAGAAGCAATGTACTACATTTAGACATGGAATATACATGCATTCATTTACTGTTCATTTAGGTCAACATATATTTTTGGCATACTAAGGCATACTAATGAGTGTATTGATAATTGCATAAAATATTTCTATGACATTCGTTATCATGCTCTATATGATGTAATATATGTGAGGACGAGCATGAAAGGCTAGATAGAAATGGTTGACTGATTCAAGTTGCTTGAAGATATGTTATCTTGTACATGAGGATTGGCTAACTGGCTTTTTTTAAAAATAAAAGGGTTATGGTGTAATCTCAATGATATAAAAAAGAGAGGCATAAGGAAATTGATTAATATGATATAATATACCGACGGACATAAAGTGATAACTTCTTACATGAAAGCCATCTGATTGACTTGTGATATGTGATATAAGACTGATTCCTATAAACATAATAGTTATGATTGAAATTGATTCCTGTAAGGTTGGCCTGCAAAACTGGATATAGGAAAAATACTTTAGGTAGCCAGGTGTCTTATTTGTCTTATATTGCTTACATGGATACATTGCTTGCATATGCATATAATAAAAGCATATATGGTAGATTGCACATATGATATGATATAATATGATCTACACATGGATACAAGTACATGATAAGACTGATATAAGGGCATACGCTATATATATATATATATATCACATACTATGAATTATATGATATACATAATATATTGCACTGACAATGGGTAGACTGCATTAGACATAAAACATGATATGTATGCATAACATAGACACTATATGACATGCATATGATAATAACATGTGTATAGGCTTCCTAAATGGATATGCAGACCAAACTATTTTGTAACTGAAAGGTATAGAAATAGTAGAACGTATTGAGTCTTTATTTTGTCACTGATCATTGCTTATGAGATATATAGTTATATCGATTAGTATTGCTCATACAACATATTACTTTTCACAGTGACTACATGCTTTTATAATTACATGTTTATATTAATATTGATCGAATGATTACATGCATAATGTCTACTTTCTTGCATTGATTTCAGTTATAGGTTCTGTTAACCTACTGAGTTGATAACTTATTCCATAATTTTACATGTTTTTTAGGAAAGGGACATGATCCAATAAAGTGAGGTAGATCATAATTCAGGTTTCTCTTTTGTTTTTAAATTTTGTTTTATTCTTTTATAACTAGGAGTAAAATGATAGGTTGATTGATGTATTGATGGAACTTCTGATTATTGTATATGAATATTGAGGAATGAGTATAATTTTATATTTTGATGTTTATGATTATTAGTTGCTTTCATTAGATTGAATTATGTTGATAAATTATTAGTAGATATGTTAGTTCAATTAGGAGTTAAAATAAGCAACTCTTCCAAATTTGATCTTGGAGCGTGATAGTGGACTATCAACTACACAAGCTATGTAGCTATCAATAAGCCAACAAAGAGATCTAAAAGAACTGAACATATCACAAGAAGAAACCACACACTAAATAATAGTCAAGCACCATTCATTTGATAGAAAATGTCATTGTTCACTCTTCAATTAAATACATACAACTTAAGTTACATTAAATTTCGAAGTTCACTTAAATGAGATGCTCTATAACTCAAATCAAGGAGTAGAAAATCTCATTAAACGCTCATAAAAACTATCTATTAGAAATTCAAAGCCTTACAAAGCCTTAGCTAACCCCCAAGAAAGAGATGTTCAAATATCAACCATAATGTAAGTACATCAAAATATTTATCCTCAAATAGGAAGCTATCAATAATATGGAACCAAATTTTCATCTATATGAAATCTTCACAATACATGATTAAATCTTTTACTTAAATATAAATCACTCACTAATCCATTTTTAGGGCTATAAAAATATTTTGGAGATCTTGTATTGATGTAATATTGTATTGATGTAATGGACTTGAAGAGAAAATTTGTTTATTTTATGATATCTTATAAGATTTAATTAACTTTTAGAGATTTTATAATATTTTATGGATCTAATAATAATTTCTATCTCCAACTCATTCATTATTAACACTACATAATTTCTATCTCCAACTCATTCATTATTAACACTACAAATAAAACCATAGAATGAAAGATTTGACATCATACAACCACAAGAATAAAGAGAAGAAGAAGAAAGGCTATCAATAGATGATGGTGCTCCATCTCTACTATTGACATAAAGAAAATGATATATTTATCGTTATCTTTAACTTTGCTTGAAAAGAACTCCCGACACAACCTTCTTGTAAAGCTTAGTAATTATTTAGATCTCGTTTGGAACAGCTTTCTTACTACTTTTTAAAGCAGAATTTTCAAGTTCATAAAATTTTTATACTAAAAAGCTGCTTTAATAAACAGTAAGAAAATAATCCCAAACGAAGTCTTAATCTCAATATGATCATTCACTTAAATAGATTTCAATATTTACAAAAATTTATGCATCATTAATTCATAATCTCAATGTACATTTACTTTTTGCTCAAATTTTGATTATTATCATTTGATTAAGTAAAAAAAGTCTTGTTCTCAAGATAATAAGGAAACTATGATTTTGGAGTACTTCAATAAAAAAAATAAAGACAGTTGACATCCATAATAAGAAAGCTTTGTTTGAAGCTAAAGCAATGGATGCTCAATGCTTGATCTATTTGGCACCATGCCAAATGCTCTATAAAGGATATCTACCCTCATTATCAAAGTGTTATATAGTTTACTCTTCTTGATATCCACCTATAAGATGAGAGCATATGTAAGGATGTGAACTTGAGCTTCATTTGGAACAATTTTTTTATTATTTTTGTGATAAAAAAATAATTAGTGAGATAATAATATGTATTTAGAAGGTGCAATCTGAATTCGCGCCAACCCTTTTATAGTAGGCCAAAATGGTTAGCACAAACTCACCTCACCCAAATACGTCCAATCTAATTTGTTTATTATAGGATCCGTGCAATTTTTTGAATTAACACAACCAAATTAACAACCTAATAATATAATGTTTTAACAATTAAAATCCAAACTCGACCCGAATAATAATCGATCAAATTTAAATTGATTTCAGATTATTTAAGTCAATCCGAATATGACTCAAATAATAATCAACTCCATAATTTAAACCCAAACATGAACCCCAATTTTTTGGAACAACTTTCTTATAGCTTTCATCAATATAAAAAATCATGCAATAAAAATTATACAAGTAAATAAATAAATTCATCAATATAAAAAATTAGATTAAACCAAATGCACAAATTAAGGTTTCATTTGGAACAACTTTCTTACAGCTTTCTAAAGCAATTTTTAGTATAAAATTTTATTAAACTAAAAATTTTTATGCTAAAAAACCTCTTTAAAAAGCAATAAGAAAGTTTTCCCAAACAAAACCTAAGGGTCTATCAGGGACAGCTTTTTCATTATTTTGCTTTTCAGACAACAATCACAATTTCTTTTGGTCACTATTTTTTCATTATTTTTCAAAATTTTCCGTGATAAAAAGCTACTTTTTGCAACAAAAATAGTTAAAGTTGTTTTCCCCATCACAATATTACAACCAACTTTATAAAATATTACAGTTGTCCTAAACAAACTCTAAGAATGAGGTTTTCTATCAGAATTCAAAGAAGATTTAATGCATACAATTTTATTCACAGTACAGAATCTATTTCCACAGTTCAGATTTGTGACCCACAAATCATAATAAAGATTATAGAAACCAGATGATCATACACAAATAATTTAAAAAAAAAACCAGAAAGAAGATGCTGCTGATACAAGTTCCAGCTATAGAAGGGTCCCTTTGCCCCTATGGACCTGTGGTGCTATTACTGTACAATCACAGCTTAGGTGTGTCATAGATCTTCAAACACTATAAGACAGATTTTGGTTTATAGAACCAATCAAAGAATATCATTGAAATTTTTATTATTATTGCTCACAACCAATCATTATAATAGCTGCATGATTGAGCAATGGAGAAGCAGAATAAATAATAGAAATATTAGCTGTAAGTGCAGATTCATCATCTGAAACCTATGTGATACAGTGATGTATGATTAAGATTTCGTTTGGGAAGACTTTTTTACTGCTTTTTAGAATAACTTTTTAGTATAAAATTAAAAATTTTATACTAAAAAGCTGCTTCAAGAAACAGTAAGAAAGTCATCCCAAATGAAACCTAAAAGAGAGTAATAACTACAATGATAAAAGTAGCTTTGGCTGTAGTCGATCCAATGCATAGAGACATGAAAAATAACAAAAGAATCAGCAGGAATTTATAGGAAAGCCTGATATTGCTATAGGACAGATACAGAAAAGTTTAGGACAACAGAATAGTTCCAACATTAATGCTATCTAACTCTCAACTTCTCTTGCCTTTAGGCATGGGTGAAGAATGATAGCGCTGAGATTGTACAGTAATTATGAAATGAAATTAGTATACTTTCATAAAAAAAAATGAGTTGTTTCATAAATCATTGCATATTATCATGAAATCATACAAAATAATGTCACAAAAAATGATAGTTTTAAGCATACTTCTCATGTAAAGAAAAAAAATGATTTTTTATTAAAAGTATTAAAAATCAGTCCACCGCCACTCCCCCTCATCTCTTCCTCTTAAGCTCTCTCCTTCATTTATTGGAGATGTTGAGCCACATAGGCAAATTGATAGAAATTAGAAGGTTTATCACCATTGTGGACCATGGCATCAAGCTCTCCTTCTCCTACTTCAAAAAATGATAAAAACAATTGAAAGATCTACAATGGATTCCTCCACAAAAGAGCAAGGAAAGCAAGACAATGGAAACAAGAAACTAGATGAGTGATTAAGGAACTAGAGATAAAGTATGACAGACTTGAAAATTGATAGATAGACAATCGAAGCACCTGGGAACTAAGTTATAAAAACTAAGTGCTATAGAAAAAGAGGAAGGATTTGGCATTGGGGGTATATCAAAGCATGGAGAAAAAATGGGAGACTTACTGAGAAGAGTTTAAGGTTTCCATTTCTTCTCAAAATGAGGGAAATCAGATGATGGCAAGATAGGAATCTTAAATCTAAGGCACAAAAAATGATAAATAGTCTTAAGATGACTGATTTCTCTGTAATCTTTGATTATACCATCATTAGAAAACTCAGTATTATCAATATTCTACTTATAGTACCTAAGTATAGAGAAAAAATGGTAAATGAATGAACAACTGAAGAACCTATGCACTTGCAAGAAGTTTTGAAATAAGCAGGGCAGTAGACCTATCTTATTAAGGTTTCGTTTGGGATAGCTTTCTTACTGCTTTCTAAAACAATTTTTTTGTATAAAATATTTTAGAACTAGAACTTTTGGTACTAAAAAACTGCTTTAGATAACAGTAAGAAAGCTGTCCCAAATCAAGCCTAAATAGAATTCAAAAATAAAGTATACAAGAAAATTGTGCCAAAACATACTACTAAAAAGCCATGGATCCGCCCAAAATTAGTCCAAGAAACAAAGTTCAACTTAAAGATTTATAAAAAAACAGAAGAAAGCTCTAATAGAGGGAAGGAGATTCAGTTTGTTCCTCGCACATTCCTGGAATGAAAATCCTTAACATGATTGAATCCAAAGTCCAAACTCTTACAAAGCACATTTGATCTTTTAACTAATGGGAACAACCAACACATGAATACCAAATAACTCTGTTCAAAATGGCTGAGTACCTTTTTTAATATCTTTCATTATTTGGAGTTGGATAACAAAAAATCAACCACTTTATTATGCCTTTTTTAGTATTTATATTCTGAAAAAATAGATCCAACGAAAGATGGCTTGACAAAATCAAAATGTGAGCGTCACCATCTGTATGCTGCAAGCTTGAGATAGCTTTACCATTAGGAAGAAATTTAAAGTAGTCAATCCAATTAGAAGTTGAAGAATAATTCAATATTGTGCGCAGGAAATAAAAAAGAAAGGGCTTATTTGATATCATTTTTGTTTTTCAGAAAAAAAATTTTGTTTAGTTTATTTTTTATTTTATTTTTAAAAACGAATGCATGTATAAAAATTCAAAAAAAATAAAAGATATTCACCACCACTACCACTAGCTTCCACAATCGGCTATAACTACCACTATTACCTACAACCACCGCCATCACCTTAACCTCGCCAGCAACCACCACCGCCACCTCCACTGTATAAATAAACAAAGAATATATTTTAAAATATCAAACATGTTTCATTTCTTATCAAAATATAAAAAAAATAAAATAAAACAAAAATGATCTCAAATGACCCCTAAACAAAATAGGAAGACAATAGTGGATCCCATTGTCAAAGACTATTGGAGCATTTAAATTAATTAACGACTTACCTATTAACAATGACAAAATGTGGTTGAATATATGATAGTTTTTTTTAAAGTAAAAATGACTATCTTAAATTTGACAAAACCATGAAAGAAAGATATAAGCAACCAAGACATAATCCCTGGTGTCTTCAACATTGATGAAAGTCCCTTGAGAAATAACAATTAGGGATGCAGAAAAATCATGAGATATTTGGTTAAAACATTTTTGAAGGTCTTAATAGATCCATTACTGAGCCCACCAGGCTTGAAGTCCATGATAGAAACAGGATCAACCATTTCGAGACATGCTAAATAAGAGGACAAGAAATGCAGCCAATAGAATTCTAAGTGAGGTAAATATCAAATAAAATTTGGGTCAGATTTAATAAAATTCTGTCATTCTTGATAAATTTAACTGTCAATTGGGCTCAGAATAGAAGAAAGTAGAGCACCTGTCACTATGCATAAATCATATTGATGATGTTCACAATTCTCATATTTTAGGATTAAGAATTAATTCAACAGAAGGCTAATATTCCGATCAACAATGCAGATAAGGCCCAAGGCAAAACACCGCTTGCCTTGATGCCCAATGAGCCCCATAGCCCCACTAACCACAAAAGCCAATGATGCCTTACCGTACAGCAGAGGTGAGCCTGAATTCCTGCTCATGTCTGCAAAAACTTTTCAAAGCAATGAGATTATGAAAAAAGACGGTGTGATTAATGATTTTCATATCAAACACATAGTTGTACTCAATGCTTTATATCGGAAAAAAAAAAGCCTTGTGTATTCAGTATTTGCTTCCACTTTGGGTGAGGTAAGGTATTATCTGTATATATCAAATAATTTCCATAAATCTGAAACATTTATTCTGAAAATTAAAGAAATAAAGAACACCACACTTCTAAATTCATATATAATAGGACCTGCCACTGCAACAACGCTAACTAACATTGCAAACCTAAACCAGAGCTAAACATCCTTCACTGAGAGGTCGAAGGATATTGCTCCTTTCAATTATAAGATTTGCTAAGATTCAAAATAGAACACTCAAAGAAACAAGAGATAAACTAACTAGAAGTGATCATCGTCCTTCAGCATTCCTAATCTTTGTAGCAAACCATTCTTTCCAATCCTCAACCTTCTCGTCCCCGTTTACCACCTGCATAAGCCAAAATCATCAGTATGTTCGTTCAAGGTTATTAAGACATCAATGCTATCTCGATAACAATATTAATCAAATAAAGCTCAAAATGAACACATAAGCAAAATAGCCGATGGTGATGGCGGCGGTTGCAGGTAACAGTGTTGTTTATCAATTACAACGCGTCAGATTTTAATGAACACATAGCTCAAAATGGTTGGTTAGAATGGCGCCAACCTCAAGTAGAGGGTGAAGGGTTTAACTTTAAGCCAACGACCTATCTATTAGAGATAAAGGGCATAATCACTATACATAACTTCAACAGTCAATATTAAATGACATATTTTATTTACGATGATAAATGATAATTACGCATCTTTCTTTTTGTCATATATTTGATCATTTTATATCCTAATATTCATATGTTCACAGATTTGTGTGACATCTAAATGTCAATAAAATAAGGTTGAAGTGTCATTAGGAAATTGTTATTTAAAAATTACCTCAACCCAAACAGATGATATCTTCAAATAATATAATATTATAAAACATATGTCAAAGATTTGGCAATCCGGTGGGCTAAAAGTGCCTAGCATCTGCCACGGCTCTAAGTGATATTGACAAAAATGAATACGTTTAATAAGAAGTATACACCATTAATGTTTTTTTCTGCATCTATAAGAAAGAACTTGTAAAGCTAAGCCCAACTTGCCCAATGTCCAAACCAGGTCAACTGGGCCTATTTAAACTCTAACTTATTATAACCTTTGTAAACGTAATGCAAAGAAGGGTTAGGATTTCTTAGTAGGGAAATATCAAATGGATCACTGAAATCAACCTCAAATATCAATCCTTTCGTTGGAACTGCATCAAGTGCCTCCACACATATACCAGCAGCATCTTCTTTGCTGAGTCTTCCCTTCGATGCTACACCCTATAAAAACACCGAACGTATTTCCTGAGAGATGTTAAGCTTTGCAAGTAAGCCTTCAAATAATTCTTACATTGTCAGAAGACACATGGAAGGAAACATAGAAATGCCAAGGAAACGCAACAATGCAACTATTGGATGCAAAAGCCTTCTATAATAGACAAATTTCCTTGTGTTATGCATTTCTGACTAGTAGTTACATGTACTAAGGCAAATGGAAAATAAGAAAATGCTTTTTGTACTGCAAGTCCAGGTCTGCTGAGTTCTATAACATTCATCCTATAGTTATATCCAAGATTTCAAAACTGTATGGGAGAGAATTGGTTTAGTATGTTATTTCAACATTTATGTGGTAAAAATATTAGGAGAGCATCTAATAAGAAACATATGAAGTCAAAGAAAAATAATTACAATAGCCAGTATATTGATGAGTATGCCAAATAATAATCATAAAATAATTATAATAATCCACAAATTGAAAAGGTGATAGTATTAATGCATTGGATTACTGAGGTGACATGAATTAAATAAGAAAAGTGGAAAACTGATGGTTTCAATGAAATATTTATGGAGGTAAAAATAATAGAAATGAAATTAATGGAGATTGATTTTT
The DNA here is from genome assembly GCA_019925795.1 of Dendrobium chrysotoxum. Taxonomy (NCBI): domain Eukaryota; kingdom Viridiplantae; phylum Streptophyta; class Magnoliopsida; order Asparagales; family Orchidaceae; genus Dendrobium; species Dendrobium chrysotoxum. The sequence continues at coordinate 84,458,574 of CM034315.1, read as the reverse complement.
CCACATTGTGAATCCTAGTTCATCCTCTTACTATCATATATAGATAGTGGATCATTAGTAATATTTTAGATGTCTGAGACCTATGCAACAAGTTCTAATTTGATTTACTTGCTTTAACTCCAGCCTGATATTTAAAAATATGTTCATAAATTATAATAGCTGCTCAAAATGTTGCAACAGTGCATGTCCCAAACAAAAGAAGTATAGCATATAGAGAGCGTGAAGGACATAATCATGATGCCTGTGAAAGCTAGCATTCATCACTTCTAGGAGGTTTAAAATCTAAGATTCTAAGATTTATGAAAATAGCCAATAGTAACATGGTGATAATTCAACCGACGATTCCTCAATAATTCTCATAATGGCTTTCCGACCACAATCCCTCATCCATAGCTGAACCTCCCCTCCAATGGCATTGATCCCTACTGGGTAAAGCTATGCCCACCAACTTCTTTCACAAAATCAACTTACACAAAACAAACTAAATCTCATGTTTCCTTGAGTTCAAATACTTCATCATTTGATGACTGATTTTTCATTTATTCTGAGGCCATTATAATGCAGTTCTAGTTCAAGGTTTACAGTCGTAGTCAAAAACACAAACTCACTGCAGTCAATCTTTTAATTTTAAGACAATTGAGTAATGATAGTTAGGCAGACTCTATCAACCAGAGTCAGCCTAACGAGTTTGTATATGTTCTACAAAAATACAATCATACTATACAGGCATCAAAACATAAGATACATTCAAGCATTCGTACCTTATTACAAAAATTATTGTATGACTTGAACGGCCAAATCTTCAATGGATTTCCATGTCAAATGTAACTGGCGTTCTTGTTATCATGCCGTATGCAGACAACATCGTTAAGGTACTAAAATGTCTCTATGATCTTTCAAATTGTATCAGCACATCATAGCTCGATGTTTAAGTAATAGGTAATTAAGGAAAATCAATAAGGTTTTATTAATTATATTGAGCTTTATAATTATAATGGCCTAAATATGAAAAAGTACTACGATTTTATGCAAGTTAGGTTCAATTTTTAATAGGATAAAAAATGACTTTGCAGATAATTTTGATAAAGAAAGCCTACAATTTTTTAGAAGATAAAAATTTCGCGAGCGCGCGCGTGAGAGTTCACCAACTTTTTTCACAAGAGTGATATATTGACTAGGTTAAATATTTATAACTCACCCAATTAGTTAAAACGTTTTGAAGGTAAACCCCATGTAGAGTAAATACATATAAGCATAAGTTTTGTTTACAACTGGCGCACGTGTGCGCGCGTGCGCGCGCATAAAAGATTTCACCAACTTCTTTCACAAGAGTGATATATTGACTAGGTTAAATATTTATAACTCACCCAATTAGTTAAAATGTTTTTAAGGTAAACCTCATGTAGAGTAAATACATATAAGCATTTACAACTAGTGCAAAGCACCTGATGTTAGGTATTTGTATAGTTTTGGTAGAAGCATAAAAATTTTAAATGCTTGACTTTCAAATGTTTATTGATATGTCAATTGCTCCATATCTAGATGTATGTGAATGTCTTCATAATAAATGAAATTTTTATATTAGTGGCTCTTTTATAATATTGGAAGTTATATGAAACGGAAAAAATTAGTTTCAAATTGTTATAAAAGAATAGAAGACAGGTTGAGCTCCAAATTTCCATCTGGCCATTTGTTACTGTCTCGACACTCCAAGTTCTTGAGCGGAGTTGTGACACCCACCATAGGCAATTACTAATGATGATTATCCTGTTGTTGGGGGTAATGGTTGTTGAGAAAAACAAATCAAGAAAGAAGAGATCTTGAATTTTTGCACCTTCTCAAACACCCATCGGCTCCACTTGACCTGCTGGTCACCTCTTTTGCAATCTCCCTCACCTGGACCCGTCGGCCAGCAACACCTGGTTGTTTCCACCGTTGCTACTCGTGGTTGTCTGGGCTGAGAGAGACAGTAGCTTCGTGTTGTCTCCAGAGAGAGAGAGAGAGAGAGAGAGGAATGAGGGGAGAGAGAGAGAGAGCTCACTATTTTGGACAGAAAATATGGACATGATTCTTATTATGCATTCACTTTTTGAAAAAATACAAGGCACCCTATTTATACTAAAACAACCCTTAGGGACAAAAAGATAAAAAGCCTAAAACAAAGAATTAAACTAAAAACAGAAATAACATGCCAAATAAGAACTAATATCTAACAATCTTCACCTTGGCTCTTGATTTGAAATGTGGTCAACATCCAATGCTATGATTTCTCCCTTACCATCCTTAACAAGTTTAAACAATGCTGAATCTTATGATTTGGAAGAGCTTTGGTCAACACATCATATGCATTATCTTCTGTAGATACCTTCACAATTTCCACCACACTATTTGACACAATTTCTTTGAGAAAGTGAAACTTGATGTCAATGAGTTTAGTCCTTTCATGAAACATGGAGTTCTTAGATAAGAACACAGCACTTTGATTGTCATAAAGAATCTTCACCGATTTTGAAATAGGATGGACTAACTCTGTCAACAAGCCTTTGAGCCAAATAGCCCCTTCATTGCATCGGGTGCAGCCATGTACTCAGCTTCACTGGTAGATAAGGCCACAACAGGTTGTAGCTTGCACTTCCAACTCACAATATTTTCATATGCATTAAATATGTAACCAGTGAGAGATCTTCTAATGTCATTACATCCTGCAAAATCTGAATCAATATATCCAAAGAGGACATCTTCATTCAATTCTGATTTTGTAAACTTCAAACCCAAATCTTTGGCTCCATTGAGGTAACTAAACACCCACTTTGCTGCCTCCCAATAAGACTTCCCTGTATCAGCCAAAAACCTTGAAATGACACTAAGAGGATAGGTTGTAGCTTGCACTTCCAACTCACAATATTTTCATATGCATTGAATATGTAACCAGTGAGAGATCTTCTAATGTCATTACATCCTGCAAAATCTGAATCAACATATCCAAAGAGGACATCTTCATTCAATTCTGATTTTGTAAACTTCAAACCCAAATCTTTGGCTCCATTGAGGTAACTAAGCACCCACTTTGTTGCCTCCCAATGAGACTTTCCTGTATCAGCCAAAAACCTTGAAATGGCACTAAGAGGATAGGCAAAATCCGGCCTACAATAAATCATAGTATACATGATGCTTCCCACGACATTCTGATAAGGAACCGTGCTCATGTATGCCTTTTCTTCTTCCTCCTTAGGACTTTGATCCTTGCTAAGCTTGAAATGAGATGCAAAAGAAGTTGAAACAGATTTTGACAATTCCATGTTGTATCTTTTCACCACACTATCAATGTAGGAGCTCTGAGATAGCACTAACTCTTGACTTCCCTTCTTCATCTCAATTTCCATACGAAGGATCTTTCTAGAAGCCCCAAGATCCTTCATATCAAACTTATCCTTTAGCAATTCCTTCATCCTTTGAATCTCCTTCATGTTTGAGCTAGCCAACAACATATCATCAACATAAAGAAGTAAATAAATGGCACTACTTAACTTCATTTGCCTTCAAGTAAACACATGCATCATGTCTACTCCTTTTGAAGACAACATTAAGCATGAAGGTGTCAAACTTTTGATACCACATCTTTGGAGATTGCTTCAATCCATATAGGGAACGTCTTAGCAAGCAAACCAAGCTTTCCTTCCCAATTTCAACAAACCTTTCCGGTTATTCCATATAGTCTCCTCTAATTCTCCATGTAAGAATGCGGTTTTGACATCCAATTGCTCAAGATGCATGTCCATTTGGACAACCAAAGAAAGGAGCACATGAATTGATGTGTGCCTTACAACTGGTGAGAAGATTTCTTCATAATCCACCCCCTTTTATTTAGTGAACCCCCTTGATACAAGCCTAACCTTGTAACTAGGCTTATCTTCAACACCAACCACTTCCTTTCTTTTAAATAGCCACCTATAAGTGACTAGCTTCTTCTCCCTTGGCTTCTCCACCAAATCCCAAATGTGATTCTTCCTTAAAGAGGCCGTCTCCTCTTCCATAGCAAACTGCCATTCACTTCTCTCCTCACACCTCATCACTTCCTTGTATGAGGTAGGTTCATCACATTGCATAGAATCTGCTAAGAGAGCATAAGAAATCACAACAGCAAATCCATACCTTTGAGGAGCCTTGATTATACGCTAAGGTTTGTCCCTTGCCAGCCCATAACTCCTTTGCAACTCCTCAATGGATTCCTCCTTGATTTTTTTCATTTTCAGCAGCAATAACACCTTCATGATTATTGTCCAACACTTCTAATTCTACATGATGTTGTTGTCCTGAACTTGAACCAGCCCTTGGACAACTTCCAACAGATGTATGAACTTTTGTTTCATCCATAGGAACGTGCTGAACCTTTTTAGGAACAAGATCAGCCATCTCATGCTCATTAAAAATGACATCCCTGCTGATTATGCACCTAGGATGTCCTAGTTCCAAGCACCAAAGTCTATAGCCCTTCACATTTCCAGGATAGCCTATGAAAATGCATTTAATTGCCCTTGGTTCCAGTTTTTTCTTGCTTGATGTGTGCATATGATATACATCCAAACACCCCTCAACTCCTTATAATATGCTAGCTGTCCACTCCACATCTCTTGAGGAGTTTTTAAGTCAATTGCATTTGAAGGGCACCTATTGATGAGGAATGCAGCCGTGCTAACTGTCTCTACCCAAAATGACTTAGGAAGCCTTGCATTGTCCAATATACACCTTACCCTCTCCAGAATTGAACCTTTCGGCCAGCCCATTAAGTTGAGGAGTGTCTCACAGTTAGGTGTCTTGCTATGCCATGTACCTTGCAAAACTCCTTGAACTCATTGGAGCAAAACTCCAATCCATTATTAGTTCTAAGCTTTTTAACCTTCTTCCCTACTTGATTCTCCACAAGAACCTTTCATTCCTTGAATTTATCCAAGGCTTCATTCTTGCCTTTTAAAAAAAAACCAAAAGCTTTCTAGAATAATTATCAACTAGAGAAAGAAAGTACCTTGCTCCTCCATGAGATTCATGCTTGGTTGGCCCCCACAAATTAGCATGTAGATAATCCAAAACTCCCTTGGAATCATGTCTTGCATTTGAAAATTTCAGCCTTCTTGTTTTTGCCAACTATACAATGCTCATAAAAGTCAATCTCCTTGGGCTTCAAGCTCCCAAATGCTCCTTGCTTCTGCAGCTCCTCCATTCCTATTTGGCTAACATGTCCCAGACTTTGGTGCCATAACATAGTCTATCAACTTGAGAACTCACCAAGCTAGCTTATCCACTAATCAATATTTTGCCTTGCAATGTGTATGCACTATTCATCCTCACACCTTTGAGTATAACAAGTGAACCCTTGCACACATTGAGACTTCCTCTATCACACTTAAATGAGTAGCCATATTTATCAAATTCTCCCAAAGAAATTAGATTTCTTTTAAGTTCAGATACATATCTCACTTGCTTGAGAACCCTCTCCAATCCATCATGGAGCTTCAACTGAATGTTGTCTTGCCCTTGAATCTTGCATAATTCGTTGTTCCCTAAGAACACCAAACCTCATTCCTTCTCTTCCAACTCTTCAAACCACCTACGGTTTGGACACATGTGGTAAAAGCACCCAGAATTAAGTATCCACTCCTTGCTAGGCTCGGTATTTGAGGTTACAAGGGTATCTGAACTTTCATACATTTCCTCCACACATGAGGCATCTCTACTACTCCTTTCTTTGTCTTGATGTTTGTTCTTCAATTTCGGGCATTGTCTTTTGAAGTGATCTTCCTTGTGACAAAAGAAGCACTTCACCTTGCCTTTAGACTTGAATCTAATATGGTTCTTAGCTTTAGACTCCTTTTTCTTGGGTCTACCTCTCACGACACGGGCATCAACCGCTCATTCATGCTTCACCTCAACCACCCTTTGAATCTCCTTGGAGTTGAGTGCAGTCTTGACTTCCACCATAGCAAGAGTCTCCTTCCCATACAACAAAGTGTCCACAAAATGCTCAAACCTAGAAGGTAATGAGCTTAGTAGAATGATTGCTTGATCTTCATCTTCAATCTTCACTCCTATGCTTTTCAAATCCAGGATAATCTGATTGAATTCATCCAAGTGCTTGTTCAAAGGCTTGGAATCATTCATTTGCAAGGTGCACACCTTCTTCTCAAGGTAAAGCCTACTGGCTAGAAAGCTTTTGAGATATAGAGATTCCAATTTTTTCCAAATCTCTATAGTCGTTCCGTCATCTGCAACCTCTCTTAGAACTTCATTTCCTAGGCACAAAAAGATTGCACTATGTGCATTATTAATGCACATCCCTGTGCAATCTTTCTTCTATCCTCAAGATCCTTTTCTCCGATAGGGCTGCATCAAGACCTTGATGAACTAGAAGAACCTTCATCTTCAACCTCCATAGGCTAAAATCATTGAGACCTGAGAATTTCCCAATTTCAAGCTTAGCCATGGACATCTTCCTTCAAGAATGTTGCTGCCAGCCGTTCAGATCAGCTGCTGTCCACAAAACAGCCAAAAGAAAAATTGCCAAGAAAGCTTCCACCGCCGGTCACCCTTCTTTCTTCCACCCGCTGTGCGCAAGGCAACCTGCTGTCCACAGAAAAACAGCCCAGAAAAGCCTTTCTTCCACCTGCTGTCAAGGGAAAAACAACCAAGAAAATTTACACTCCTGCTGTCCAGGGAAAAACAGACTAGGAAACTTCCCCTGCACCTGCTGTTTACCCAAAAACAGGCAAGAAACTCCACTTCTTGAGTTCAAGAAACACCTTCCTCCTTCCCATTGATCTTTTTTGACCAAGCTCTGATATCACTTGTTGAGAAACACAAACCAAGAAAGAAGAGATCTTGAATTCCTGCACCTTCTTCTCCAGCACCCACCAGCTCCACTAGACCTGTTGGTCACCTCTTCTGCAATCTCCCTCACCTGGACCCACCGGCCAGCAACACCTGGTTGTTTCCACCATTGCTACTTGTTGCTATCTAGGACAAGAGAGAGACAGCAGCTTCATGCTGTCTCCACCAAAACAGAGAGAAGGGAAAGAGCTCACTGTTTTGGACAAAAAATCTGGACAGAATTCTTATTATGCATTCTATTTTTTGAAACAATACAAGGCACCCATATTTATACTAAAATAACCCTTAGCGGCAAAAAGGTAAAAAGCCTAAAACAAAGGCTTAAACTAAAAACAGAAATAACATGTCAAATAAGAACCAATATCTAACGATGGTGATGGTGATCCTGATTCCTGATGAGTTGCCTCTAACGTTAGTAATTCTAACATAAAAATATGTGGGAAAACAAAAGGAGACAAGCTGAGGACCAGGACTCTTATCCCTCTAACAACCTTAGAGGATGAATGGGGAGCACAAGGTGAAGGAGATTCCACAACGATTGAAATCCTATGAGTAGGAGCGCCCATGGGGAAAGCATCACAAAGAGGTAATTCCTAAGATGCATTCGGCATAATGGATGGAATGGATATGGAGGAATGATTCAGAAATAGAGGAAATGAGAAGACATGATGAAAGAGATAAGATGAAGAATAAAAATTAATAAGTGGTAAACTAGATCAAAGCAGCATAGCAACTACCCTAGGCGCCAAGGCCAAAAATGGCATAATTTTCTACACTAAGTAGATAGCGCCCCACAGCAGAAACACGAACATCTGGCGCACAAGATCATAGGCGCACGAGGGTGTGAACACTTTAGTACAGGGGGCGATCGGATCAAAGCATGGAAATGATGCAAAGAATCAAAGTGAACTATACGTCCCAGAATGAGAAACTGGGAGAGAATTGAGCGAAGAGGAGAGCACAAGGGCGATTGCAAGAGACCACCTGTAGAGCCATGCAAGAGAGGATCACTAAAGAGAGCAAGGATTGAAGCGAGCGTGGAGGAGTGCCCGCAAATGACCACGAAGAGGCAAGGATGCACTAGCAAAGGACACCCACTAGGGAAAAAGATAAGAGTTTCTAAAATTGGTACATCAAACTTAATTAAAATATAATAAGGATAATGATACCTTCATAATTAATTAGGTCTTAAGCTTCTATATGAATAATGATGAATCAATGAAGAATTCATGCATCCCAAATTTTCGCTTCCTGATTCTCTTGCTTTGAGTATTTGGCAGCCGACTGTCATGAGCATTCAACATCATTCGGTATTCATTATCAATTACACTAGTATTATTTTCTATTTCCTAGAATTTTCCACAATTCCACCATGTATCTTGCATCACTTTTAACAAAAAGGATGCATCTCCAAACATGGAAAGATGGGCAAAAAAAAAAGATTCATGAACAGTGAGGAAAACCTCATCAAAGCAGAAACCTTGCTTGCCACCTTGAACATCCTGCAGCAATCCAGCCTTTACTATAGTGTAAGGGATCCCAGAAGAAATAACCACCTCCTCATCCCTCTCCGCAAACTCCCTCGACTTCTTCTTTATGATGGCTTGAAATACCCCAGCACCTTTATAAACATCCAACTGCAACCTTAAGGAGACATGAATTGTTAGTCAAGGGATTGGCTGCCAGATCTAACATACAAAAAATATAAGATGAAGGTAAGGCGAGAACCTGAGATAGAAGAATAACATGCTGCACACCTTTCATTCGCCCAGCATCACTGAAGAAACCATCCTGCAAATATGTCATTATAATCTGAATGAACTTAGAGGTGAAGCCTTGATGTAAAATTAGTGTGGGAGTAGACAAGCAGTTTGAGGCATCGAAATTCACTGAGATACTAATAGCAAGCATTTTGCATTAATGTGCTTAATAGTAGAATACATGAAATAAACAACTGCACAAAAACGGCTGGGCATATGCTGAAAATGCAGCATATTCCTTAGATTCCCTAGGCATGAAAGAAAAAAGATTAAACAAAATTCAGTCTCCATGCTTGATATTTTGTCCTACAACAGCATAATGACACATAAACATCTGAATGAACATTTAGAGAAAAACTTCCTCTTGGACAATAAGGACATTAAGAGACTATTAAATAAGTTACTTGATGTGCTTCTTAGCAGCTGTTTTCAGGGGAAGAATTCAAAAAATAATTCATGGAGCTACATGAAAAAGCTCCAAGTAAACAAATAACTTCTTCTTGGATACTGGAGTTTGAAAAATTATAGGAGAGCATTCCTCAGAACGCTGCTTCACTGCTTTTCAGGTGCAGCAATCGAATGTTAAAGCATGGAGTTGCATGTATGGCTGTCAAGTGGAGGCTCATAGCATAAAAATCACCATTGTATATATGTACAAATCTGCATGAATAACATAGGCGTCTAGAAAATCGGCATTGACAATTTAATTGCAGAAAAAAATATGCATTGACAATTGTAAATCGTTGAAGGCACGCTCAATGGATTTCATTGACCTGAGTTCTCCTTTCTTAGAATATTAACAATTGGATCCATAACTGTTGAAATTAACTAAAATCAACAGCTAAGGTTCCTATAAAAGGTAATGTGCCATAGATTAACATACAAACAAAGAAAGCAATGAGCCGCAAATTCATATGCTAAATTAGGAAGGACAAAGGCCACACGTTGCTCCCAGGCCAGCAGAATTGAAAGGCTGCAAGGGGCCACGGATTCATATGTTGAACAAGGAAAGAAGAGTGTTAGTAGAAGGAAAATTGAAAGGCTGCAAGGGCAGATTACAAGCATGCCCGAAAAAGTAATTTTTAAATTTTAAATTATTGTAATTGCTTCTTAGAAATTATACAGTTTCCAATTATTTTCTAGGCACCTTTGCGTATAAGAACCCTTTAGATGAATTAAAAAAAAACAAGTTTCCAAGCCACTTTTTCTACGTGGTATCAGAGTGAAGTTAGGATCCTATTTCCAACCTTTTATTTTTTCCCCTTCTCCTATTCTCATTCTCTTCTCCATGTCTAGAATTTTTTACCTCACAAAAAAGTGGATCAACATGAATAGTGAAAACCAAACTAATGCTATCAAAGGAGAATTATAAGGATTATAAACATCTTTTCATTTGAATGGAATAAACTACGCAAAGTGATCTCATATTGTGAAGACTTTTTTGAAACAACAATAAGCCTTTATCTCGGGGTCGGCTACATGAATCATTTTTCTCCATTGTGTATCGTTAAGAGTCAAATTCTCATTTAAATCTAATAAAGAAAGGTCATTCTAATATTTTCTAACCAAGACTTTTTAGGTCTACCTCTACCTTTCTTAACATAAGCTAAATCTAATACATCTACTCTCCTAACCGGGTCATCAGAAGGCCATCGTTTTATGTGACCAAACCATCTAAGGCAACTCTCTCTAATATTATCTTCCACTGGAACTACTCCAACCATTTCACGTATATGCTCATTTCATATCTTGTCTCTAAGAGTAAAGCCATACATCATCCTCATCTCTGCAACACTTAAACTTAATATTATGCTTCTCTTTTAATGACCAATATTCTGCATCATAAAGCATTGCAAGTCTCACCACCACCTTATAGAATTTTCCCTTATGTTTGAGGGGGAATTTTCTATCACACAACAAACCCAATGCATTTTCACTTCAACCATCCAACTTGAATTCTACTAATAATATCCCCATATATTTCACTATCACTCCGAACAATAGACCCAAGATATCTAAAACAAGTACTCTTATTAATGACTTGATCACCCAAAGTCACAACCCCAACTAAATTTATTACTGCTAAAATTGCACTCCATATATTCGGTTTTAGATCTACTCAAACGAAAACCTTTAGACTCTAAGGTTGAACTCCATAATCCAAGTTTACCTTCAACTCCCTCTCTAGTCTTATCAACAAGAAGAATATCATCAGCAAAAAGCATACACTTTTTTGTTTCAATGCAAAGAATATGTATTGGTTAGAATTAGATTACTGTCCAATATCTCAAGATGAAGTGTGGTAATGATGTAGTGGCTCCAAAATAATATATAGAAGAAAAAATGGTTTTTAAGTTCCTTAAATGACTCAATGTTGCATTTGACAAAATTTGCATTCAAATCTTAGGCAAAGAGAACAAACCATCCCTAAATGAGATTTTTTTCTCTTGTACGAGGTGAAGTATGAAGAATGATGATAATGCTTGACATGCCCACCTCTGAAGTGTCAACCATGGCAACAATAGAAACTCAAGGGATTTATTGTCACTAGCCCCTCAAAACAAAGGACAAAAATCAAACCTCAAGAGCAACCTACATTGCAATCATTGCAAGAAGAAATGGTACATCTAAGGAAATTGTTGGAAACTCCATGAAACCCTCAATGCCATAATGGGTACAAAGAAAGCCAACCAAAAAAAAAGGTAAACTTATTTCATAGAACCAAAAGGGATCAACTCAAAAAGAAATAGACAAACAGTATCTTTCTCAACTCCATAGAAAAGCCATATGGGTCATGATTTCTAACTAAAATGATAAAATTTATAATCCTTGTACTTTTAATGCCTAAACTAGATCGTTAAAAACCTAAATAATAGATACATGAAGTATAGATCACTAGTGTTATTAAAAGCGCGTTTAGGAACAAAGTAAATCAAAGACCTAGCCCTATGCATCGCTTGCCTATGAAGCGCAAGCTTGCAACAAAATACATGTGTTACACTGATTCGCTACATGGCATCATAGTATTAAGCGCTTGACTCCTGCTAAAAATAAAATTCCAATTTAGATTTCATGATGCAGCTCAACATCTATCACAATAACTAAACACAATCTTTAACTCTATCTCATTCTTTTTCATAACATTAAGTCATTATTTTGCGCATTAAAGCAAAAACATTTGACAATAGTTACTTAATTTTACACTTCTCTATTGCCTTGGCGCTATTGTTTTGTACTTCAGCACTATTATTTTAGTTTCAGTACTTTGACTTTCCATTAACACTGTTGTTTTGCTTACAGTATTAAATTAGCTTTTGTTTATTTGTTCGCAGGTTTTGGAGCCTGAGCAGATTGGAGCCTGTTTGGAGTTTTGTTAAGTTTTAGTTTGTAGTTTAGTTAAGTTTTGTTTGTAGTTAGTTGAGTTTTGTTTATTTGGAGATTTTAATTGATTACATTTTAAATTAATCAATTCATCATTTTTTTCAGTTTATCTTGTTTTAAAATTAAGATTTAATTATAAATCAAAATTTTTAATTAATCAAATTTTTTAATACTCTCCAATTGATTTTAAAAATGGCATCCAAATTATTTTTAAACGTTCTCAAATATCACTCGATCATTTAATTGATTAATTAAATACTTTTTTAAATTAATCTTCTTCTTTTTTTAAATTAAAAATGCTCTACAAATGTTCTCCAAAGATTATCATTTTTTTAGAAAATTCGACAGCCTTCCGACGCCACCTCCTCGCGAGGGGAGGTTGAGACGACACTTGCAGTTAGTCTTCCCGACCAGAACGAAAATACAATGGCGCGAAGTCTTCAATTTCAAAATCTCCGGCCAGATCGAAGATGCAACGGCGCAAGGTATTCAATTTAAGAATTCCTGGTCAGATCAAAGATACCATGGCGCAGGTCTTCAATTCAAATGTACCTGTTGCTTTATAATTTATTTACTAAAATTTTTCTAGAAATTGTGGCAGCGTTTCGACGCCCCCTCCCCTTGAAGGGAGATTAAAACGGCACTTGTCATTAGTTTTTCTCAGCCGGATCAAAGGTACAACGACGCAAAGTCTTTAATTTCAAAATCTTCCCGGCCGAATCGAAGATACAACGGCGCGAGGTCTTCAATTTAAGCATTCCTAGCCGAATCAAAAATACATCGTCACGAGGTTTTCGATTCAAATGTACATGTTGCTTCTTATTATTATTATTATTATAAAATATCTTCCTGCCAACTCTTTATATTCACAGGCAGTTGTAGGCTTTGTTGGGAATTATACAAGAGTAGAGACGAGAACTTTCTGCACTTACAATTGGAGAAGACAGAAGCAAAATCGATCGTGAGGAAGGACTAGTTCATGGCAGATACATAGGAGTGCGACGTGAGTGAATTGCACGACTAGTCTCGCAGGTGGAATCGCGTGCACGAAGACAGGCGCTCGAGAGCACGTACAGGCAGTGCGTATGTTCAATCGTAGTGGATTGGTGGCATGTGTGGGAGACGCGAGCTATAGGG